>CM054060.1:393780006-394380006 GCA_028641055.1 Alopecurus myosuroides
TGCCAGTAGGTGGGACCTACAATTGTCAAGGGTGTTCCTTGGGCCTAACATTACAAAACCAAGCAACTAGTTCCACTTTTCTACCCAGTTCCGGCTCACGAAGAGGGGGCTAGACGCCGGTTCCGTCTTTTTCTACATCGGGGCTAGGGTATCGCCGGAGAGGGGATCCGGAGCGTCGGAATCCCACATAAACCAATGGTTTTCCATGCCATGTGTGTTAGAGTGTCCCATGGGTCTTGGGTGCCAAATATACCATCACTCTCTGTGTTGGGGCCTCACCGACGTCGGATTCTCTCTCGCGGGTTCCAGGACTGCTCACACCCGAAACTCCCGAATCTGACGTAACGGGGGGGATCTTGCAAGGAGGTGGGCCCTACCATTTTCAAGGGTGTTCCTTGGGCCTAACATGACACATCCAAGCAACTAGTTCCACTTTGCTACCCACTTCCGGCTCACGCAGAGGGGGCTAGACGCCAGTTCCGTCTTTTCTACACCGGGGCTAGGGTATCTCACGCAGAGGGGATCTGGAGCGTCGGGATCCCACCTAAACCAATGGTTTGCCATGTCATGTGTGTTAGAGTGTCTCATGGGTCTTGGGTTCCAAATATACCATCACTCTCTGTGTTGGGGCCTCACCGGCGTCGGATTCCCTCTCCCGGGTTCCAGGACTGCTCACACCCCGAAACTCCCGGATCTGGCGTAACGGGGGGAATATTGCAAGGAGGTGGGCCCTACCATTGTCAAGGGTGTTCCTTGGGCCTAACATGACACAACCAAGCAACTAGTTCCACTTTGCTACCCACTTCCGGCTCACGCAGAGGGGGCTAGACGCCGGTTCCGTCTTTTTCTACACCGGGGCTAGGGTATCTCCGGAGAGGGGATCCGGAGCGTCGGGATAGTGGAAACAGGGGCTTTAGTCCCGGTTCGTAGGCCCCCTTTTGTCCCGGTTGTGCAACCGGGACGGGGCATCCGGGACAAATACCCCTCCCCATTGGTCCCGGTTGTGGCAGGACCCGGGACAAATGGGGCTGACCACGTGGCCCGAGCGCTGGAACCTGGCCAGGGCTATTAGTCCCGGTTCTGAATACGACCCGGGATGCATGCCCCTTCTGCCGCGGCAGGGCTTTTGCCCTTTTCTCTGCCGCGGCAGGGCTTTACAATTTCCGTTTTTTTGGTCCCCGAGACCTCCTGGCGGCCCCTCCCCGGACCTCGAGAAGAGAGGAGCCTCGGTGTACCCTCCACCGAGCCCCCGGATCACACGAGCGAATAAGTATATAAAGCAGAATAAGAAACACTTATATTACAGAAGCAAAGTATATCGATCATATTACATGACCGATGGAGTGTATTACAAAATCAAACTTAGGTCCAACCGGATGCATGGTACTCTCCATGTACGTTTATGACCTCTGCATCTAAGAAGCCCGCAATTTCCTCCTGAATTGCTCGTATGCGGTCCCTAGGTAGAAGACCGTCCCGAAGCCGTTCGATCTAATATAAAGAAGAGTGGTCACTAAAATATATGAAGCTAAGTAACTAAAATAGATAGTAATAAGAAGAATTGACGATTAACGTACATGAAGTTGTTTTAAATTTCTGCCCTTGGGAGATGTGGTCTGACGAATGAACTCGCAAACGTAGTATCCACAAAAGTTATTCCCGTCTCCTTGTTGCAAGCACTATACGAGAAGATTGTTTCAATCAAAATAATAATCAACCAGGCATGATAATAGAGATGGGCACGGATCTAGATAATACTTACTTGCACAACATCAAATGTAAGTTGTTTTTCCCATTCACCGGGAGACTTCCTTATGAACCTCTTCCAAACCCTACCCGAGAAAGAAAAAGAATAAAAAGAGTTAGTAATTACTTGATATCCGAAAATGAAACAAAGTAGTCGATATATTGCAATATATAAATACTGAAATTAATAAAGATTGAAATTACCGCTGGATCATTTCCTGCATGTCAGCCCACATTGAGAGGGGTTTACGTTTTGAGTCCATTACAATTACTTTTCCTTTGTCAATTTGGAAGATTAGCAGAATATAGTGGAAGCTGCGCACGCAGAACTCATCAATTATACAATGAACATCGAGTAAGGAAAACAGAATGTTTACAACAGAGTAACACACTTACTTGAAGTTGTAAGGAAATAGTATTTCCCGTCGGTGTTGGTTAAATATTATTGCCCTCAGAATATTATTTTCTGTATCCTTGGGAGATTGCCGAAGAGTCTTTTCATAAATAATATTTGGATCAATGAACCCAATATCATAGATTCCATCTCTTTTGCAATCGAGAATCTTCATTCTGCAATTAAAATATATGAGTGTACTATATATATATATGAATATATATGCAATTGAATGAGGTGAGCTAGAGAAATAAGTGCTTACAGACAATAGGCACTAAGGATAGATTTGTCGAGGGCCTGCTGCTGGTATAACTGAAACAATTCCTCAAATTGAATCATAACAATTCCATTTCCAGTTCCATAGTGCTCGTCCTTAACGCTGAGACATAGCCAGTCCTCAGATTCATGAGCGGCTTGCATATACCAACTATGCACTCTTCGCATTTTCGTTGGTAGATCCTTTATCTCCTCGGGTTTGACAAGAGGCTGCCCGGACTCGTATTTGTACGCACATTCAGCTGCGGGGAAGTAGTTCACTGTTTGCATATACTCAGCAATGGACAAACCCGCATCAGCTGCCTTGTCTGCGTACAGTGTTATAAACTCCGGATTAATATCCTCATCAGCAATATTAGTGCTCGGCCCCACCTGGGTATTGGAAATCACTTTGAGCGGGGACGTGGATTGTTTTTTCTGCTCTCCGAGTTGAGCAACTGATTTCCCCTTTTTCCCGCTTGCGCTACTACTCTTCGTTGACCGCACCATTTCCTGGTGTGACTTCAGAATAGAGCGGTCATAGTCAGATGACAGACTCGGCTCGGGTTGATGAAGAGTCTTCACCATTTTCCAAGCTCGTTCTATCTCTTCTTCGGTCTCAGGGAAATCTGGCTTTTGCTTCTCCTTCCGCTTTGATTTCCACGCATCGTATTCGTCCTTTGCGATTTTCTGGGTTTCCTCGGGAGTATAGTCGTAAGGTAACTTGGGTACCTCTTTTGGTACCTTCGGGAGGGGTGACCGTTGACGTTTCGGTGATTTTTTACGTTTCGGCAGAAACTTAGTGGGCGGAGAGGGCTGACGCGGCGGCGTAGGCGACCGCGCTGGAGACGTGCACGGCGTAGGCGACCGCGCCGGAGACGGCATGCGTTGCGAAGACGACCGCGCTGGAGACTTTTGCGCTGGAGAAATGCGAGAATTCGATGGCTTTGCCGTCTGATTTGTGAGCACAATGCATTCCTTTAGCCATAGAACGGTCGAGTTCTTGGCTTCTCCGAGTTCAGTCAACTCTTCGTCTTCACCTTCAGGAAAATCAAGCTTTACCCGCTCGAATCCGTTGGCAACTTCATCGACCCCAACAACAGCGTAGCCCCGTGGAACCGGGAGACAATGGTGAGTTGGTTCGTTGCCAATCGGTAAGACATATCCGGCCGCCGCCTTGATGGTTATATTGACGACCTTCACGTGGAGCTCACAGGATGTCATTTCCGTGATCTCGTCCACCGGGTAAATCATCGGTGGTGCATCATCATCCGGTAGCTGCGTGGACGCAACGCTGCTTTTGCGATGAGAATGTGCGGCGTCGGGAGCCTCAGCTTCAACTTCTAGCATGTGTACTGATGCGCCGGTAGACACTATCTGCTGGCTAAGTGTGTTAATTTGGTCTTGCTGCTTCTTTGCTACATCCTGTGTCAGCTTTACCATTTCTTCAAGTTGACGCCTCCAGTTTGCCTGATTCTCTGCTTCAGCTGCCTCCTTGTCCTTTTTACGTTAACGGCTTCTATCTGGGTATAACTTTTTGGTGGAGTCGAACGCAACACTCCACGGAGGAGTGCCTTTTGTGCCTCGTGTACGCCCTCCGTGTTCCTTATTCCCTAGGGCTCGTGTGAGCTCGTCGTTCTCTCTATCTGGCACGAACTTCCCATCTTTAACGTCCTTTATTGCGTCTCTCAGCTTCTCTATGGGTAGAGGATGACTCTTTTTATGCCTTAGGTTATATATTGCTTTTCCTTCGGCGTCCAACCTGCCCCCATGCCCGTAGAACCATGACCTTGTCCGCTCGACCCACAAGAACGGCTCGGGAGTGATCCCCTGCTGAATCAGGTTGTTCTCCCATGTCTCCCACTTGGGACTAGAACCCTTGTAGCCACCTTGCCCCATAACATGGTGATATACCTTTTTGCCGGCGTTTTTCTCATTTGTTTTCGTCCTTTCCAGTTCATTCTCTGCCAGCTTGTACTTCACGAAGTCTGCCCATACGGGTTTTATTTTCTCATACCCTTGAGTGAAATCAGGAGTCTTCTCCTTCTTAACATAATCAAGGTTCAATCTTTTCTTCCAGTTTTTGAATTGCTCGGCCATCTTTTTTAGGGTCCACGCTTTGACCTTTTCCCGTATCTCATGTTTCATTCTAGTAACATCGGCCTCAGTCACATCCGCATTCTCGTCCACCTCCGGCACGGGTAAGTTGAAATTAGCCAAAATCTTTGAGAAAAGATGATCTTTGGCTATTTTGCCGACATATGAAATTCCTTGTTTCCGCGGATCTTTTGGCTCATTCCACTCATTAACAGTGATCGGGATGTGATCTCTAACTAGCACTCCGCATTGCTTCACAAATTTTTGGGCAACATCAGCGGGAAGCTCGGGTGCGCCGTCTGCTGTGATCGTGTCGATCCTGTATCTTTCTGTATCTTTCAACTTCTTTGTTGCGCCTCGTTTAGTCTCTTTTCCGGTTGATATATTTGAACCGGATGGCTAAAAATATAAAGACTGTTAATACATGTATATAGACAACGGATGCTTCATTAATTAACATATATATATATGCACCTCGGAGCCGGTGTTTGTAATTTGTATGGTTCCACCGGAGCCGTCGGCTGCTCCCATATCGGAGCCGTCGGCTTCTCCCTCATCGGAGTCGTCTCCCTGGGTGAGCATCGGATCTCCCTCACCGGAGTCGTTCATCCACTGGCTCACATCGGGCTCTACGTCGGGCCCGCGGATTAAACCCTCGATCATATTTTCGGCATCTTCGTCTCTTGGCTCCATACTATACAAAAAGAGTAAGTATATATTTCAGATCCAATTCATTAAAATTGCACATGCATAATAATATTTAAACATACGATAACATTTCTAGCATTCTTAAATTTCTAAGAGCATGTCTAACGGACCCCTTATATGTTTTCGCCCCCTAAGAGCATGTCTAACAGACCCCTTATGTTTTCGCCCCCTAAAACGCGTGTACAGGGTTTTGGACATTTTCATGCATAGCCTGGTGAGTTACTATAAAATCTTCTTTTTTACAAGTTTGTCCGAGTATTTTCACTGCCTCATTCTCTTTTGTTTTTCACCTGTTCCTGCGTGCTACAGGTCATACCAGAGTGGTTTCTGAACTATTTTGGAGGAAAGATACCAGGAACTGTCAAATTACAAGCCCCTAATGGTATTGCATTTGATGTTGCAGTTATGGAGAACATGAACAGAACAATCCTCAAGTATGGGTGGGCGGAACCCATACTTGAGGATTATTCTGTTCATGTTCTCCATAACTCTCCAACATCAAATGCAATACCATTAGGGGCTTGTAATTTGACAGTTCCTTATATCTTTCCTCCAAAATAGTTCAGAAACCACTCTAGTATGACCTGTATAGCAGGCAGGAACATGCGAAAAACAAAAGAGAATGAGGCAGTGAAAATACTCGGACAAACTTGAGGAAACCCCAAAAAAGAAGATTTTTTAGTAACTCACCAGACTAATGCCCGTGTTAGAGGAGAGCAAAGCAACACTAAAACAAAGAAAACAGATATTGCTGCTGTATGATTGTGTTGAAGAAGCAAAGACGGGACCAAAGGTTACCAGCAAATTTGGTAACCTTTGGTCCTGTCTTTGCTTCTTCAACACCTTCATACAACAGCAATATCTGTTTTCTTCATTTTAGTGTTGATTTGCTCTCTTCTAACAGTGGCATCAGGGATGCCTCTTCATATCTGAATTTTAATTGATGTTGTTATTTCTAGACAAACTAAACTCTGTCCATACTCTCAGCGCGCCCTAGCTCGCACGAGTTAGAGGGTTGGCCCTCTATATCCCCTCCCGACCCGCACATGTAGGGGTCGACGGGCCGCCCCCTACCCAAACTTGTAAAAAATCGTTCGGGGTGGTCCATTTACGGGGTCTGCTAGATGGCCGGGTATAGCCCAAACCCGTATATCAACGGTTATTATACGGGTTTTGGGCCATATATATAGGGGTCTGTTAGACATGCTCTAACATTCTTAAATTTTTTATATCAATTCTAAACAAATTTAAAGTAAATAAGTCTAATATAAAATTTCTAACATTCATAAACTAAAATTTCTAACATTTGTAAACTAATAATTCTAACAATAATAAAAAACAGTAATTAAGTAAAAAAAAAGAAAGAAAAACAAAAAAGGCCCCAGATTAGGGCGAGATGGAGGCAGGCCTTTTACCTCCTCTTGGGGCAGCGGCGGGCCGGCGGCGCGGGGCAGCGACGGCACGGGGCAGCGGCGGCGCGGGGCAGCGACGGGATCGAGGGGCGGCGCGGGGCAGCGACGGGGATCGAGGGGCGGCGCGGGGCAGCGACGGGATCGAGGGGCGGCGCGGGGCAGCGGCGCGGGGCAGCGACGGGACCTAGAGGGGCGGCGCGCGGCCGAGGCGAACGGGAGAGGGCGCTAGGGGGGGTGGTGCGCTCGACGGAGTCGGGAGCGGCACCACAGAGGAGGATGCCGGCGGGGCGAGGGGGCGGCGCGGGATGCCGACGGGGCGAGGGGGCGGCGCGGGGGGCCGGAAAAATTGGGCAGCCTGGCGGCGTCGATTTGGTCCCTGCGCGCGGTCTGGAACTGAAAGGAGCGGGGACGTGTTTATATCCTATGACCCTTTCGTCCCGGTTGGTGGCAACACCCGGGACGAAAGACCCTTCCGTCCCGGTTGGTGCCACCAACCGGGACGAAAGACCCTTCGTCCCGGTTGGTGCCACCAACCGGGACGGAAGGGCCCGGCTGGTCGCCCGCGCCAGAACCAGCTGGCCGGCGCGCCAATTGTTTTAGCGCCAAATTTTGAATATCTTACATATGTAAGTGAATAACTTCTACATACTTTCAAATTACGAAAAAATTACAACATTAAAATTGTTTGAAATTGCGTAAATAATTCAAATCCGTTTTGGGCAAACATACTGGCTGATCCTCTTGATTGGCCTCCATCTACTATTCCTCTTCCTAGCCAGGTAATAATAAGAAATATAAAACTATTACCATTTTTCTTTCTTGATCAACTATCTCCCTTATGCTGGTAGCCACCATGCATTTACAAACCGGTGTATTAGGATCTGTAATGCACGAAACTCCTATAAACCATCCAACCATCTGCACAATCGTCATCAGAAACATAATATCAACCGATACTTACAGAATGTGCCTTCGGCAGGGAGGTCAATATAGGAAAGATGACAAGCACTGGACATAGGACGAAGTGATTAAGCTAGCCAAGGGTGTTGAGAAATATGGCGCTGGGCAATGGAAAAAGATCGAGCTTCATTACTTCTCACTACCTGACGGAGAACCAGTCCGATCAAACGAAAATCTGAATGTATATATAGAAGTCTACTCCAAAAAAAAAGTGGTTATTGGCAAATATGGAAGTTGTTTTATCTAGCAGATGAATAATAAAGTGGGTGTAGAACAAAACAAACGGTATCGCCATCACACAGCCCAACCGTGGCTACTGGGTGCATATATATATGCATACCAAATGCACGGTTGGACGTATGATGGCGAATCCGGATGTTTTGTATTTGAGAGATGAACTGACCGGGGTGTATGAAGCTGGGCTATATATAGGGTCCTCTGGCTCAAAAAGTGTTGAGCTAGGGTTTTGATCCAACGGTTAAGAAACACCTCATCCAACGGCTCACAGCAGCTCGAAAGAAACACACCGTAGCCCTGATCGAACGGCTCACAACAGCTCGAAAAAAACACACCCGGATCCAACGACTCACGAGCGCTTGAAAGAAACACACGATCCGTGTGATTCTATCTGATTGGTCCAAACGAAACCCTAATTCCCATTTAGTCCCGGTTGGTTTCCCCAACCGGGACTAAAGGGATGATCCGTTTCCCAATGAAACCCTAACCCATTCAGTCCCGGTTGGTGTCCCCAACCGGGACTAAAGGGATCGATGTTTTCTTCTCGCTATATATATGTATGCATTGCCACACCATTGGCATAAACACATACAAACTCACCACTCTCTCATGGCTTCTACCGTACCCACTCTAACATTCATCCAGGCGGAGGCACTTTCCGCCTCGAACTACCCCTGCCCGTGCGGCTACAACGTTCCCGCAGGTTGGATGCTGAGCGCCGGAGGAGTGCCGGTCCCTCCTCTTCCTCAAGGTGTGGCGCGTCGGGCGGCCATCACGAACCACTACTACCACGAGCTCACGCCGGAGCAGCGGAGGAATCCCAGTTGGCATCCCGATAACCAGCATACTTGGGATGCCTTCTTCATCAATCGGCATGAGAGG
Organism: Alopecurus myosuroides; assembly: GCA_028641055.1. Lineage (NCBI taxonomy): Eukaryota > Viridiplantae > Streptophyta > Magnoliopsida > Poales > Poaceae > Alopecurus > Alopecurus myosuroides. The sequence goes on from CM054060.1 coordinate 393,788,698, forward strand.
GCGCTCGCCAGGTATGAGGAGGACGGTCTGCCTCCTGGGAACTTTCACGAGGCCGGTCGTCGGCTATGGTGGTCCGGCCGGACTCTACAGAGCGTCATGGACTACATCAGGGCCGGCGATATCCCCCGCCTGCGCTACCCTAAGGCCCGGTCCTGGAGTCGTGATCTTCCGAGGGAGTGCAGAGCACCGTCAGACGATAGTGACGACGACGGCGGCGGCGACTACGACGACTACGAGTACATGTACTATAGGCCTAGGCAGGAGTATGACTAGTAGATCGATGCACTTTTGCCATTATGTACTGCTTTGTTTATTTAGATCTATGCTCTCCGTTTAGATTTAGATCCAATCTTGCCATTATGTGTACCGTGCCTTGTTTATCTATTGAAATACATGTCCCCCTCTTTTTAACGTCTATCGAAATGCCATTAGATCTGAATCCAACAAATCAGGAAAAACCACACGGAAAACAGAAAACAGACGAGCTAGAGGGCCACTGTTTGCCGGAATACAACAAATTATTTTATTAAACAGCCAACAGAAAACAGACGCGCTAGCTCGCTACTCTTCGTCCTCGTCGTCGTCGGTGACCTCCTCGTCGTCGGAGGAGGTGCATGATGGTATTTCCGAGATAGGCCCCCACCTCGGATCGTCGGAGGCCCAGACTTCGCCGGCATGGTCGGCCCGACGGATGGCTTGTAGCGCCTTCGTCCTTGCCTCCCGAGCGGCATCTAACTCGAGGTGGCGTTCGAGGCGCCGCTCCGCCCGCTCAGCCGCGCGGGTCTGCCATAGCTCCTCGTCGGCGCTCTCCTCACCCGGATTGTTCCGGTAGTACTCGCGGACCACGCGGTCGTCCCTGGCGTCGACTAGGCCCTGAAACGCGCGGTGCCTGAGGTGGCGGTGGTCGACGGCAGTGACGATCTGCGGCGTCGGCGCCCTGGCCTCCGCTTCCCAGAGGGTGTGGCAGTCGCTAAAATTCATCAACGACCGCGGGCGGCCGAGGCGCCAGGCCGCCGCGTCCCAAGCGCGGGCGGCCTCCGAGGCCATCGCAAAGGAGCCGAGGGGGATGCGGTCGTCCCCGAAGCGGATAGTCGCGGTGAACATTCCGTTCTGCCGCGATCGAACTCCGCGGAAACCGGTAGTGTTGTTCCTCCTCGGAGGCATGGTGGTGGCACGACGGTGCGTGGAGTGGAGGTGCGGCAGTTTATAACGCGCATTCATGGCCACGCGTTACAACTCCCGCGCCACGCGGACAGACAATACCACCCATGCGCCACGCGGACAGACAATACAACCCTTGCTTACAAAAAAAAAGGGATTCGTCACGGGTCGTGCCACGAACCGGGACCAATGCCCATGCGCGCGCCACGTGGCCTGTGGCTAGGGATTCGTCCCGGGTCGTGCCACGAACCGGGACCATTGGCTCCCCACGAACCGGGACAGATGCCCCCAGGTGGTTTCTGCTGCCTCGGGCACACGAACCGGGACCAATGCATGGCACTTGTCCCGGTTTTTGGTGCAACCGGGACAGATGCCCCTGCCCCCCTGGACGAAAGGGGCTGTTTCCACTAGTGTATCCCACCTAAACCAATGTTTTGCCATGCCATGTGTGTTATAGTGTATCGTGGGTGTTGGGTGCCAAACATACCATCACTCTCTGTGTTGGGTCCTCACCGACGTCGGATTCTCTCTCGCGGGTTCCAGGACTGCTCACACCCCGAAGCTCCCGGATCTGACGTAACGTGGGGAATATTGCAAGGAGGTGGGCCCTACCATTGTCAAGGGTGTTCCTATGGCCTAGCATGACACAACCAAGCAAATAGTTCCACTTTGCTACCCACTTCCGGCTCACGCAGAGGGGGCTAGACGCCGGTTCCGTCTTTTTCTACACCGGGGCTAGGGTATTGCCGGAGAGGGGATCTGGAGCGTCGGAATCCCACCTAAACCAATGGTTTGCCCTGCCATGTGTGTTAGAGTGTCCCATGGGTCTTGGGCGCCAAAGATACCATCACTCTCTGTGTTGGGGCCTCACCGACTTCGGATTCTCTCTCGCGGGTTCCAGGACTGCTCACACCCCGAAACTTCCGGATCTAACGTAACGGGGGGAATCTTGCAAGGAGGTGGGCCCTACCATTGTCAAGGGTGTTCCTGGGGCCTAACATGACACAGCCAAGCAACTAGTTCCACTTTGCTACCCACTTCCGGCTCACGCAGAGGGGGCTAGACGCCGGTTCCGTCTTTTTCTACACTGGGGCTAGGGTATCTCCGGAGAGGGGATCCGGAGCGTCGGGATCCCACCTAAACCAATGTTTTTCCATGCCATGTGTGTTAGAGTGTATCATGGGTGTTGGGTGCCAAAGATACCATCACTCTCTGTGTTGGGGCCTCACCGGCGTCGGATTCCCTCTCCCGGGTTCCAGGACTGCTCACACCCCGAAACTCCCGGATCTGACGTAACGGGGGGGATCTTGCAAGTAGGTGGGCCCTACCATTGTCAAGGGTGTTCCTTGGGCCTAACATGACACATCCAAGCAACTAGTTCCACTTTGCTACCCACTTCCGGCTCACGCAGAGGGGGCTAGACGCCAGTTCCGTCTTTTTCTACACCGGGGCTAGGGTATCTCACGCAGAGGGGATCCGGAGCGTCGGGATCCCACCTAAACCAATGGTTTTCCATTTCATGTGTGTTAGAGTGTCTCATGGGTCTTGGGTGCCAAAGATACCATCACTCTCTGTGTTGGGGCCTCACCGGCGTCGGATCCCCTCTCTCAGGTTCCAGGACTGCTCACACCCCGAAACTCCCGGATCTGACGTAACGGGGGGGGATCTTGCAAGTAGGTGGGCCCTACCATTGTCAAGGGTGTTCCTTGGGCCTAACATGACACAACCAAGCAACTAGTTCCAGTTTGCTACCCACTTCTGGCTCACGCAGAGGGGGCTAGACGTCGGTTCCGTCTTTTTCTACACCAGGGCTAGGGTATCTCCGGAGAGGGGATCCGGAGCGTCGGAATCCCACCTAAACCAATGGTTTTCAATGCCATGTGTGTTAGAGTGTGTCATGTGTCTTGGGTTCCAAAGATACCATCTCTCTCTGTGTTTGGGCCTCACCGACGTCGGATTCTCTCTCGCGGGTTCCATGACTTCTCACACCCCGAAGCTCCCGGATCTGACGTAACGGGGGGAATCTTGCAAGGAGGTGGGCCCTAACATTGTCAAGGGTGTTCCTTGTGCCTAACATGACACAACCAAGCAACTAGTTCCACTTTGCTACCCACTTCCGGCTCACGCAGAGGGGGCTAGACGCCGGTTCCGTCTTTTTCTACACTGGGGCTAGGGTATCTCCGGAGAGGGGATCCGGAGCGTCGGGATCCCACCTAAACCAATGTTTTGCCATGCCATGTGTGTTAGAGTGTATCATGGGTGTTGGGTGCCAAAGATACCATCACTCTCTATGTTGGGGCCTCACCGGCGTCGGATTCCCTCTCCCGGGTTCCAGGACTGCTCACACCCCGAAACTCCCGGATCTGACGTAACGGGGGGGATCTTGCAAGTAGGTGGTCCCTACCATTGTCAAGGGTGTTCCTTGGGCCTAACATGACACATCCAAGCAACTAGTTCCACTTTGCTACCCACTTCCGGCTCACGCAGAGGGGGCTAGACGCCAGTTCCGTCTTTTTCTACACCGGGGCTAGGGTATCTCACGCAGAGGGGATCCGGAGCGTCGGGATCCCACCTAAACCAATGGTTTGCCATTTCATGTGTGTTAGAGTGTCTCATGGGTCTTGGGTGCCAAAGATACCATCACTCTCTGTGTTGGGGCCTCACCGGCGTCGGATCCCCTCTCCCGGGTTCCAGGACTGCTCACACCCCGAAACTCCCGGATCTGACGTAACGGGGGGATCTTGAAAGTAGGTGGGCCCTACCATTGTCAAGGGTGTTCCTTGGGCCTAACATGACACAACCAAGCAACTAGTTCCAGTTTTCTACCCACTTCTGGGTCACGCAGAGGGGGCTAGACGCCGGTTCCGTCTTTTTCTACACCAGGGCTAGGGTATCTCCGGAGAGGGGATCCGGAGCGTCGGAATCCCACCTAAACCAATGGTTTTCAATGCCATGTGTGTTATAGTGTCTCATGTGTCTTGGGTTCCAAAGATACCATCTCTCTCTGTGTTTGGGCCTCACCGACGTTGGATTCTCTCTCGCGGGTTCCATGACTTCTCACACCCCGAAGCTCCCGGATCTGACGTAACGGGGGGAATCTTGCAAGGAGGTGGGCCCTAACATTGTCAAGGGTGTTCCTTGTGCCTAACATGACACAGCCAAGCAACTAGTTCCACTTTGCTACCCACTTCCGGCTCACGTAGAGGGGGCTAGACGCCAGTTCCGTCTTTTTCTACACCGGGGCTAGGGTATCTCACGTAGAGGGGATCCGGAGCGTCGGGATCCCACCTAAACCAATGGTTTGCCATGTAATGTGTGTTAGAGTGTCTCATGGGTCTTGGGTGCCAAATATACCATCACTCTCTGTGTTGGGGCCTCACCGGCGTCGGATTCCCTCTCCCGGGTTCCAGGACTACTCACACCCCGAAACTCCCGGATCTGGCGTAACGGGGGGAATATTGCAAGGAGGTGGGCCCTACCATTGTCAAGGGTGTTCCTTTGGCCTAAAATGACACAACCAAGCAACTAGTTCTACTTTGCTACCCACTTCCGGCTCACACAGAGGGGGCTAGACGCCGGTTCCGTCTTTTTCTACACCGGGGCTAGCGTATCTCCGGAGAGGGGATCCGGAGCGTCGGGATCCCACCTAAACCAATGTTTTGCCATGCCATGTGTGTTAGAGTGTATCATGGGTGTTGGGTGCCAAAGATACCATAACTCTCTGTGTTGGGGCCTCACCGGCGTCGGATTCCCTCTCCCGGGTTCCAGGACTGCTCACACCCCGAAACTCCGGGATCTGACGTAACGGGGGGATCTTGCAAGTAGGTGGGCCCTACCATTGTCAAGGGTGTTCCTTGGGCCTAACATGACACAACCAAGCAACTAGTTCCACTTTGCTACCCACTTCCGGCTCACGCAGAGGGGGCTAGACGCCGGTTCCGTCTTTTTCTACACCGGGGCTAGGGTATCTCCGGAGAGGGGATCCGGAGCGTCGGGATCCCACCTAAACCAATGTTTTGCCATTCCATGTGTGTTAGAGTGTATCATGGGTGTTGGGCGCCAAAGATACCATCACTATCTGTGTTGGGGCCTCACCGGCGTCGAATTCCCTCTCCCGGGTTTCAGGACTGCTCACACCCCGAAACTCCCGGATCTGACGTAACGGGGGGGATCTTGAAAGTAGGTGGGCCCTACCATTGTTAAGGGTGTTCCTTGGGCCTAACATGACACAACCAAGAAACTAGTTCCACTTTGCTACCCACTTCCGGCTCACGCAGAGGGGGCTAGACGCCGGTTCCGTCTTTTTCTACACCGGGGCTAGGGTATCGCCGGAGAGGGGATCCGGAGCGTCGGAATCCCACCTAAACCAATGGTTTGCCATGCCATGTGTGTTATAGTGTCCCATGGGTCTTGGGTGCCAAAGATACCATCACTCTCTGTGTTGGGACCTCACCGACGTCGGATTCTCTCTGGCGGGTTCCAGGACTGCTCACACCCCGAAACTCCCGGATCTGACGTAACGGGGGTAATCTTGCAAGGAGGTGGGCCCTACCATTGTCAAGGGTGCTCCTTGGGCGTAACATGACACAGCCAAGCAACTAGTTCCACTTTGCTACCCACTTCCGGCTCACGCAGAGGGGGCTAGACGCCAGTTCCGTCTTTTTCTACACCGGGGCTAGGGTATCTCACGCAGAGGGGATCCGGAGCGTAGGGATCCCACCTAAACCAATGGTTTGCCATGTCATGTGTGTTAGAGTGTCTCATGGGTCTTGGGTGCCAAATATACCATCACTCTCTGTGTTGGGGCCTCACCGGCGTCGGATTCCCTCTCCCGGGTTCCAGGACTGCTCACACCCCGAAACTCCCCGATCTGGCGTAACGGGGGGAATATTGCAAGGAGGTGGGCCCTACCATTGTCAAGGGTGTTCCTTGGGCCTAACATGACACAACCAAGCAACTAGTTCCACTTTGCTACCCACTTCCGGCTCACGCAGAGGGGGCTAGACGCTGATTCCGTCTTTTTCTACACCGGTGCTAGGGTATCTCCGGAGAGGGGATCCAGAGCGTCGGAATCCCACCTAAACCAATGGTTTGCCATGTAATGTGTGTTATAGTGTCCCATGGGTCTTGGATGCCAAAGATACCATCACTCTCTGTGTTGGGGCCTCACCGACGTCGGATTCTCTCTCGCGGGTTCCAGGACTGCTCACACCCCGAAACTCCCGGATCTGGCGTAACGGGGGGAATATTGCAAGGAGGTGGGCCCTACCATTGTCAAGGGTGTTCCTTGGGCCTAACATGACACAACCAAGCAACTAGTTACACTTTTCTACCCACTTCCGGCTCACGCAGAGGGGGCTAGACGCCGGTTCCGTCTTTTTCTACACCGGGGCTAGGGTATCTCCGGAGAGGTGATCCGGAGCGTCGGGATCCCACCTAAACCAATGTTTTGCCATGCCATGTGTGTTAGAGTGTATCATGGGTGTTGGGTGCCAAAGATACCACCACTCTCTGTGTTGGGGCCTCACCGGCGTCGGATTCCCTCTCCAGGGTTCCAGGCCTGCTCACACCCCGAAACTCCCGGATCTGACGTAACGGGGGGATCTTGCAAGTAGGTGGGCCCTACCATTGTCAAGGGTGTTCCTTGGGCCTAACATGACACAGCCAAGCAACTATTTCCACTTTGCTACCCACTTCCGGCTCACGCAGAGGGGGCTAGACGCCAGTTCCGTCTTTTTCTACACCGGGGCTAGGGTATCTCATGCAGAGGGGATCCGGAGCGTCGGGATCCCACCTAAACCAATGGTTTGCCATGTCATGTGTGTTAGAGTGTCTCATGGGTCTTGGGTGCCAAAGATACCATCACTCTCTGTGTTGGGGCCTCACCGGCGTCGGATCCCCTCTCCCGGGTTCCAGGACTGCTCACACCCCGAAACTCCCGGATCTGGCGTAACGGGGGGAATATTGCAAGGAGGTGGGCCCTACCATTGTCAAGGGTGTTCCTTGTGCCTAACATGACACAACCAAGCAACTAGTTCCACTTTTCTACCCACTTCCGGCTCACGCAGAGGGGGCTAGACGTCGGTTCCGTCTTTTTCTACACCGGGGCTAGGGTATCTCATGCAGAGGGGATCCGGAGCGTCGGGATCCCACCTAAACCAATTTTTTTCCATGCCATGTGTGTTAGAGTGTATCATGGGTGTTGGGCGCCAAAGATACCATCACTCTCTGTGTTGGGGCCTCACCGGTGTCGAATTCCCTCTCCCGGGTTCCAGGACTGCTCACACCCCAAATCTCCCGGATCTGACGTAACGGGGGGATCTTGCAAGTAGGTGGGCCCTACCATTGTCAAGGGTGTTCCTTGGGCCTAACATGACACAACCAAGCAACTAGTTCCACTTTGCTACCCACTTCCGGCTCACGCAGAGGGGGCTAGACGCCGGTTCCGTCTTTTTCTACACCGGGGCTAGGGTATCGCCGGAGAGGGGATCCGGAGCGTCGGAATCCCACCTAAACCAATGGTTTGCCATGCCATGTGTGTTATAGTGTCCCATGGGTCTTGGTTGCCAAAGATACCATCACTCTCTGTGTTTGGGCCTCACCGACGTCGGATTCTCTCTCGCGGGTTCCAGGACTGCTCACACCCCGAAACTCCCGGATCTGACGTAACGGTGGGAATCTTGCAAGGATGTGGGCCCTACCATTGTCAAGGGTGTTCCTTGGGCCTAACATGACACAGCCAAGCAACTAGTTCCACTTTGCTACCCACTTCCGGCTCACGCAGAGGGGGCTAGACGCCAGTTCCGTCTTTTTCTACACCGGGGCTAGGGTATCTCACGCAGAGGGGATCCGGAGCGTCGGGATCCCACCTAAACCAATGGTTTGCCATGTCATGTGTGTTAGAGTGTCTCATGGGTCTTGCGTGCCAAATATACCATCACTCTCTGTGTTGGGGCCTCACGGCGTCGGATTCCCTCTCCCGGGTTCCAGGACTGCTCACACCCCAAAACTCCCGGATCTGGCGTAACGGGGGGAATATTGCGAGGAGGTGGGACCTACCATTGTCAAGGGTGTTCCTTGGGCCTAACATGACACAACCAAGCAACTAGTTCCACTTTGCTACCCACTTCCGGCTCACGCAGAGGGGGCTAGACGCTGGTTCCGTCTTTTTCTACACCGGGGCTAGGGTATCTCCGGAGAGGGGATCCGGAGCGTCGGAATCCCACCTAAACCAATGGTTTGCCATGTCATGGGTGTTATAGTGTCCCATGGGTCTTGGATGCCAAAGATACCATCACTCTCTGTGTTGGGGCCTCACCGACGTCGGATTCTCTCTCGCGGGTTCCAGGACTGCTCACACCCCGAAACTCCCGGATCTGGCGTAACGGGGGGAATATTGCAAGGAGGTGGGCCCTACCATTGTAAAGGGTGTTCCTTGGGCCTAACATGACACAACCAAGCAACTAGTTCCACTTTGCTACCCACTTCCGGCTCACGCAGAGGGGGCTAGATGCCGGTTCCGTCTTTTTCTACACCGGGGCTAGGGTATCTCCGGAGAGGGGATCCGGAGCGTCGGGATCCCACCTAAACCAATGTTTTTCCATGCCATGTGTGTTAGAGTGTATCATGGGTGTTGGGTGCCAAAGATACCATCACTCTCTGTGTTGGGGCCTCACCGGCGTCGGATTCCCTCTCCCGGGTTCCAGGACTGCTCACACCCCGAAACTCCCGGATCTGACGTAACGGGGGGGATCTTGCAAGTAGGTGGGCCCTACCATTGTCAAGGGTGTTCCCTGGGCCTAACATGACACAGCCAAGCAACTATTTCCACTTTGCTACCCACTTCCGGCTCACGCAGAGGGGGCTAGACACCAGTTCCGTCTTTTTCTACACCGGGGCTAGGGTATCTCATGCAGAGGGGATCCGGAGCGTCGGGATCCCACCTAAACCAATGGTTTTCCATGTCATCTGTGTTAGAGTGTCTCATGGGTCTTGGGTGCCAAAGATATATACCATCACTCTCTGTGTTGGGGCCTCACCGGCGTCGGATCCCCTCTCCCGGGTTCCAGGACTGCTCACACCCTGAAACTCCCGGATCTGGCGTAACGGGGGGAATATTGCAAGGAGGTGGGCCCTACCATTGTCAAGGATGTTCCTTGGGCCTAACATGACACAACCAAGCAACTAGTTCCACTTTGCTACCCACTTCCGGCTCACGCAGAGGGGGCTAGACGTCGGTTCCGTCTTTTTCTACACCGGGGCTAGGGTATCTCCGGAAAGGGGATCCGGAGCGTCGGGATCCCACCTAAACCAATGTTTTTCCATGCCATGTGTGTTAGATTGTATCATGGGTGTTGGGCGCCAAAGATACCATCACTCTCTGCGTTGGGGCCTCACCGGCGTCGAATTCCCTCTCCCGGGTTCCAGGACTGCTCACACCCCAAAACTCCCGGATCTGACGTAACGTGGGGATCTTGCAAGTAGGTGGGCCCTACCATTGTCAAGGGTGTTCCTTGGGCCTAACATGACACAACCAAGCAACTAGTTCCACTTTGCTACCCACTTCCGGCTCACGCAGAGGAGGCTAGACGCCAGTTCCGTCTTTTTCTACACCGGGGCTACGGTATCGCCGGAGAGGGGATCCGGAGCGTCGGAATCCCACCTAAACCAATGGTTTTCCATGTCATGTGTGTTAGAGTGTCTCATGGGTCTTGGGTGCCAAATATACCATCACTCTCTGTGTTGGGGCCTCACCGGCGTCGGATTCTCTCTCCCGGGTTCCAGGACTGCTCACACCCCAAAACTCCCGGATCTGACGTAACGGGGGGATCTTGCAAGTAGGTGGGCCCTACCATTGTCAAGGGTGTTCCTTGGGCCTAAGATGACACAACCAAGCAACTAGTTCCACTTTGCTACCTACTTCCGGCTCACGCAGAGGAGGCTAGACGCCGGTTCCGTCTTTTTCTACACCGGGGCTAGGGTATCGCCGGAGAGGGGATCCGGAGCTTCGGAATCCCGCCTAAACCAATGGTTTGCCATGCCATGTGTGTTATAGTTTCCCATGGGTCTTGGGTTCCAAAGATACCATCACTCTCTGTGTTGGGGCCTCACCGACGTCGGATTCTCTCTCGCGGGTTCCAGGACTGCTCACACCCCGAAACTCCCGGATCTGACGTAACGGGGAGAATCTTGCAAGGAGGTGGGACCTACCATTGTCAAGGGTGTTCCTTGGGCCTAACATGACACAGCCAAGAAACTAGTTTCACTTTGCTACCCACTTCGGGCTCACGCGGAGGGGGCTAGACGCCAGTTCCGTCTTTTTCTACACCGGGGCTAGGGTATCTCACGCAGAGGGGATCCGGAGCGTCGGGATCCCACCTAAACCAATGGTTTGCCATGTCATGTGTGTTAGAGTGTCTCATGGGTCTTGGGTGCCAAATATACCATCACTCTCTGTGTTGGGGCCTCACCGGCGTCGGATTCCCTCTCCCGGGTTCCAGGACTGCTCACACCCCGAAACTCCCGGATCTGGCGTAACGGGGGTAATATTGCAAGGAGGTGGGCCCTACCATTGTCAAGGGTTTTCATTGGGCCTAACATGACACAACCAAGCAACTAGTTCCACTTTGCTACCAACTTTCGGCTCACGCAGAGGGGGCTAGACGCCGGTTCCGTCTTTTTCTACACCGGGGCTAGGGTATCTCCGGAGAGGGGATCCGGAGCGTCGGGATCCCACCTAAACCAATGTTTTGCCATGCCATGTGTGTTAAATTGTATCATGGGTGTTGGGTGCCAAAGTTACCATCACTCTCTGTGTTGGGGCCTCACCGGCGTCGGATTCCCTCTCCCGGGTTCCAGGACTGCTCACACCCCGAAACTCCCGGATCTGACGTAACGGGGGGGATCTTGCAAATAGGTGGGCCCTACCATTGTCAAGGGTGTTCCTTGGGCCTAACATGACACAGCCAAGCAACTAGTTCTACTTTGCTACCCACTTCCGGCTCACGCAGAGGGGGCTAGACGCCAGTTCCGTCTTTTTCTACACCGGGGCTAGGGTATCGCCGGAGAGGGGATCCGGAGCGTCGGAATCCCGCCTAAACCAATGGTTTGCCATGCCATGTGTGTTATAGTTTCCCATGGGTCTTGGGTTCCAAAGATACCATCACTCTCTGTGTTGGGGCCTCACCGACGTCGGATTCTCTCTCGCGGGTTCCAGGACTGCTCACACCCCGAAACTCCCGGATCTGACGTAACGGGGAGAATCTTGCAAGGAGGTGGGCCCTACCATTGTAAAGGGTGTTCCTTGGGCCTAACATGACACAGACAAGAAACTAGTTTCACTTTGCTACCCACTTCGGGCTCACGCAGAGGGGGCTAGACGCCAGTTCCGTCTTTTTCTACACCGGGGTAGGGTATCTCACGCAGAGGGGATCCGGAGCGTCGGGATCCCACCTAAACCAATGGTTTGCCATTTCATGTGTGTTAGAGTGTCTCATGGGTCTTGGGTGCCAAATATACCATCACTCTCTGTGTTGGGGCCTCACCGGCGTCGGATTCCCTCTCCCGGGTTCCAGGACTGCTCACACCCCGAAACTCCCGGATCTGGCGTAACGGGGGTAATATTGCAAGGAGGTGGGCCCTACCATTGTCAAGGGTTTTCATTGGGCCTAACATGACACAACCAAGCAACTAGTTCCACTTTGCTACCCACTTCCGGCTCACGCAGAGGGGGCTAGACGCCGGTTCCGTCTTTTTCTACATCGGGGCTAGGGTATCTCCGGAGAGGGGATCCGGAGCGTCGGGATCCCACCTAAACCAATGTTTTGCCATGCCATGTGTGTTACAGTGTATCATGGGTGTTGGGTGCCAAAGTTACCATCACTCTCTGTGTTGGGGCCTCACCGGCGTCGGATTCCCTCTCCCGGGTTCCAGGACTGCTCACACCCCGAAACTCCCGGATCTGACGTAACGGGGGGGATCTTGCAAATAGGTGGGCCCTACCATTGTCAAGGGTGTTCCTTGGGCCTAACATGACACAGCCAAGCAACTAGTTATACTTTGCTACCCACTTCCGGCTCACGCAGAGGGGGCTAGACGCCAGTTCCGTCTTTTTCTACACCGGGGCTAGGGTATCTCACGCAGAGGGGATCCGGAGCGTCGGGATCCCACCTAAACCAATGGTTTGCCATGTCATGTGTGTTAGAGTGTCTCATGGGTCTTGGGTGCCAAATATACCATCACTCTCTGCGTTGGGGCCTCACCGGCGTCGGATCCCCTCTCCCGGGTTCCAGGACTGCTCACACCCCGAAAAACCCGGATCTGACGTAACGGGGGGATCTTACAAGTAGGTGGGCCCTACCATTGTCAAGGGTGTTCCTTGGGCCTAACATGACACAACCAAGGAACTAGTTCCACTTTGCTACCCACTTCTGGCTCACGCAGAGGGGGCTAGACGCCGGTTCCGTCTTTTTCTACACCGGGGCTAGGGTATCGCCGGAGAGGGGATCCGGAGAGTCGGAATCCCACCTAAACCAATGGTTTGCCATGCCATGTGTGTTAGAGTGTCTGATGTGTCTTGGGTTCCAAAGATACCATCACTCTCTGTGTTTGGGCCTCACCGACGTCGGATTCTCTCTCGCGGTTTCCATGACTTCTCACACCCCGAATCTCCCGGATCTGACGTAATGGGGGGAATCTTGCAAGGAGGTGGGCCCTACCATTGTCAAGGGTGTTCCTTGGGCCTAACATGACACATCCAAGCAACTAGTTCCACTTTGCTACCCACTTCCGGCTCACGCAGAGGGGACTAGACGCCAGTTCCGTCTTTTTCTACACCGGGGCTAGGGTATCTCACGCAGAGGGGATCCGGAGCGTCGGAATCCCACCTAAACCAATGGTTTGCCATTTCATGTGTGTTAGAGTGTCTCATGGGTCTTGTGTGCCAAATATACCATCACTCTCTGTGTTGGGGCCTCACCGGCGTCGGATTCCCTCTCCCGGGTTCCAGGACTGCTCACACCCCGAAACTCCCGGATCTGGCGTAACGGGGGGAATATTGCAAGGAGGTGGGCCCTACCATTGTCAAGGGTGTTCCTTGGGCCTAACATGACACAACCAAGCAACTAGTTCCACTTTGCTAACCACTTCCGGCTCACGCAGAGGGGGCTAGACGCCGGTTCCGTCTTTTTCTACACCGGGGCTAGGGTATCTCCGGAGAGGGGATCCGGAGCGTCGGGATCCCACCTAAACCAATGTTTTGCCATACCATGTGTGTTAGAGTGTATCATGGGTGTTGGGTGCCAAAGATACCATCACTCTCTGTGTTGGGGCCTCACCAGCGTCGGATTCCCTCTCCCGGGTTCCAGGACTGCTCACACCCCGAAACTCCCGGATCTGACGTAACGGGGGGATCTTGCAAGTAGGTGGGCCCTACCATTGTCAAGGGAGTTCCTTGGGCCTAAAATGACACAACCAAGCAACTAGTTCCACTTTTCTACCCACTTCCGGCTCACGCGGAGGGGGCTAGACGCCGGTTCCGTCTTTTTCTACAACGGGGCTAGGGTATCTCCGGAGAGGGGATCCGGAGCGTCGGGATCCCACCTAAACCAATGTTTTTCCATGCCATGTGTGTTAGAGTTTATCATGGGTGTTGGGCGCCAAAGATACCATCACTCTCTGTGTTGGGGCCTCACCGGCGTCGAATTCCCTCTCCCGGGTTCCAGGACTGCTCACACCCCAAAACTCCCGGATCTGACGTAACGGGGGGATCTTTCAAGTAGGTGGGCCCTACCATTGTCAAGGGTGTTCCTTGGGCCTAACATGACACAACCAAGTAACTAGTTCCACTTTGCTACCCACTTCCGGCTCACGCAGAGGAGGCTAGACGCCGGTTCCGTCTTTTTCTCTACCGGGGCTAGGGTATCGCCGGAGAGGGGATCCGGAGCGTCGGAATCCCACCTAAACCAATGGTTTGCCATGCCATGTGTGTTATAGTTTCCCATGGGTCTTGGGTGCCAAAGATACCATCACTCTCTATGTTGGGGCCTCACCGACGTCAGATTCTCTCTCGCGGGTTCCAGGACTGCTCACACCCCGAAACTCTCGGATCTGACGTAACGGGGGGAATCTTGCAAGGAGGTGGGCCCTACCATTGTCAAGGGTGTTCCTTGGGCCTAACATGACACAGCCAAGCAACTAGTTCCACTTTGCTACCCACTTCCGGCTCACGCAGAGGGGGCTAGACGCCAGTTCCGTCTTTTTCTACACCGGGGCTAGGGTATCTCACGCAGAGGGGATCCGGAGCGTCGGGATCCCACCTAAACCAATGGTTTGCCATGTCATGTGTGTTAGAGTGTCTCATGGGTCTTGGGTGCCAAATATACCATCACTCTCTGTGTTGGGGCCTCACCGGCGTCGGATCCCCTCTCCCGGGTTCCAGGACTGCTCACACCCCGAAACTCCCGGATCTGACGTAACGGGGGGATCTTCCAAGTAGGTGGGCACTACCATTGTCAAGGGTGTTCCTTGGGCCTAACATGACACAACCAAGCAACTAGTTCCACTTGGCTACCCACTTCTGGCTCACGCAGAGGGGGCTAGACGCCGGTTCCGTCTTTTTCTACACCGGGGCTAGGGTATCTCCGGAGAGGGGATCCGGAGCGTCGGAATCCCACCTAAACCAATGGTTTGCCATGCCATGTGTGTTAGAGTGTCTGATGTGTCTTGGGTTCCAAAGATACCATCACTCTCTGTGTTTGGGCCTCACCGACGTCGGATTCTCTCTCGCGGTTTCCATGACTTCTCACACCCCGAAGCTCCCGGATCTGACGTAACGGGGGGAATCTTGCAAGGAGGTGGGCCCTACCATTGTCAAGTGTGTTCCTTGGGCCTAACATGACACAGCCAAGCAACTAGTTCCACTTTGCTACCCACTTCCGGCTCACGCAGAGGGGGCTAGACGCCAGTTCCGTCTTTTTCTACACCGGGGCTAGGGTATCTCACGCAGAGGGGATCCGGAGCGTCGGAATCCCACCTAAACCAATGGTTTGCCATTTCATGTGTGTTAGAGTGTCTCATGGGTCTTGTGTGCCAAATATACCATCACTCTCTGTGTTGGGGCCTCACCGGCGTCGGATTCCCTCTCCCGGGTTCCAGGACTGCTCACACCCCGAAACTCCCGGATCTGGCGTAACGGGGGGAATATTGCAAGGAGGTGGGCCCTACCATTGTCAAGGGTGTTCCTTGGGCCTAACATGACACAACCAAGCAACTAGTTCCACTTTGCTACCCACTTCCGGCTCACGCAGAGGGGGCTAGACGCCGGTTCCGTCTTTTTCTACACCGGGGCTAGGGTATCTCCGGAGAGGGGATCCGGAGCGTCGGGATCCCACCTAAACCAATTTTTTGCCATGCCATGTGTGTTAGAGTGTATCATGGGTGTTGTGCGCCAAAGATACCATCACTCTCTGTGTTGGGGCCTCACCGGTGTCGAATTCCCTCTCCCGGGTTCCAGGACTGCTCACACCCCAAAACTCCCGGATCTGACGTAACAGGGGGATCTTGCAAGTACGTGGGCCCTACCATTGTCAAGGGTGTTCCTTGGGCCTAACATGACACAACCAAGCAACTAGTTCCACTTTGCTACCCACTTCCGGCTCACGCAGAGGAGGCTAGACGCCGGTTCCGTCTTTTTCTACACCGGGGCTAGGGTATCGCCGGAGAGGGGATCCGGAGCGTCGGAATCCCACCTAAACCAATGGTTTGCCATGCCATGTGTGTTATAGTTTCCCATGGGTCTTGGGTGCCAAAGATACCATCACTCTCTGTGTTGGGGCCTCACCGACGTCGGATTCTCTCCCGCGGGTTCCAGGACTGCTCACACCCCGAAACTCTCGGATCTGACGTAACGGGGGGATTCTTGCAAGGAGGTGGGCCCTACCATTGTCAAGGGAGTTCCTTGGGCCTAACATGACACATCCAAGAAACTAGTTCCACTTTGCTACCCACTTTCTTCTCACGCAGAGGGGGCTAGACGCCAGTTCCGTCTTTTTCTACACCGGGGCTAGGGTATCTCACGCAGAGGGGATCCGGAGCGTCGGGATCCCACCTAAACCAATGGTTTGCCATGTAATGTGTGTTAGAGTGTCTCATGGGTCTTGGGTGCCAAATATACCATCACTCTCTGTGTTGGGGCCTCACCGGCGTCGGATTCCCTCTCCCGGGTTCCAGGACTGCTCACACCCCGAAACTCCCGGATCTGGCGTAACGGGGGGAATATTGCAAGGAGGTGGGCCCTACCATTGTCAAGGGTGTTCCTTGGGCCTAACATGACACAACCAAGCAACTAGTTCCACTTTGCTACCCACTTCCGGCTCACGCAGAGGGGGCTAGACGCCGGTTCCGTCTTTTTCTACACCGGGGCTAGGGTATCTCCGGAGAGGGGATCCGGAGCGTCGGGATCCCACCTAAACCAATGTTTTGCCATGCCATGTGTGTTACAGTGTATCATGGGTGTTGGGTGCCAAAGATACCATCACTCTCTGTTTTTGGGCCTCACCGACGTCGGATTCCCTCTCCCGGGTTCCAGGACTGCTCACACCCCGAAACTCCCGGATCTGGCGTAACGGGGGGAATATTGCAAGGAGGTGGGCCCTACCATTGTCAAGTGTGTTCCTTGGGCCTAACATGACACAGCCAAGCAACTAGTTCCACTTTGCTACCCACTTCCGGCTCACGCAGAGGGGGCTAGACGCCAGTTCCGTCTTTTTCTACACCGGGGCTAGGGTATCTCACGCAGAGGGGATCCGGAGCGTCGGAATCCCACCTAAACCAATGGTTTGCCATTTCATGTGTGTTAGAGTGTCTCATGGGTCTTGTGTGCCAAATATACCATCACTCTCTGTGTTGGGGCCTCACCGGCGTCGGATTCCCTCTCCCGGGTTCCAGGACTGCTCACACCCCGAAACTCCCGGATCTGGCGTAACGGGGGGAATATTGCAAGGAGGTGGGCCCTACCATTGTCAAGGGTGTTCCTTGGGCCTAACATGACACAACCAAGCAACTAGTTCCACTTTGCTACCCACTTCCGGCTCACGCAGAGGGGGCTAGACGCCGGTTCCGTCTTTTTCTACACCGGGGCTAGGGTATCTCCGGAGAGGGGATCCGGAGCGTCGGGATCCCACCTAAACCAATTTTTTGCCATGCCATGTGTGTTAGAGTGTATCATGGGTGTTGTGCGCCAAAGATACCATCACTCTCTGTGTTGGGGCCTCACCGGTGTCGAATTCCCTCTCCCGGGTTCCAGGACTGCTCACACCCCAAAACTCCCGGATCTGACGTAACAGGGGGATCTTGCAAGTACGTGGGCCCTACCATTGTCAAGGGTGTTCCTTGGGCCTAACATGACACAACCAAGCAACTAGTTCCACTTTGCTACCCACTTCCGGCTCACGCAGAGGAGGCTAGACGCCGGTTCCGTCTTTTTCTACACCGGGGCTAGGGTATCGCCGGAGAGGGGATCCGGAGCGTCGGAATCCCACCTAAACCAATGGTTTGCCATGCCATGTGTGTTATAGTTTCCCATGGGTCTTGGGTGCCAAAGATACCATCACTCTCTGTGTTGGGGCCTCACCGACGTCGGATTCTCTCCCGCGGGTTCCAGGACTGCTCACACCCCGAAACTCTCGGATCTGACGTAACGGGGGGATTCTTGCAAGGAGGTGGGCCCTACCATTGTCAAGGGAGTTCCTTGGGCCTAACATGACACATCCAAGAAACTAGTTCCACTTTGCTACCCACTTTCTTCTCACGCAGAGGGGGCTAGACGCCAGTTCCGTCTTTTTCTACACCGGGGCTAGGGTATCTCACGCAGAGGGGATCCGGAGCGTCGGGATCCCACCTAAACCAATGGTTTGCCATGTAATGTGTGTTAGAGTGTCTCATGGGTCTTGGGTGCCAAATATACCATCACTCTCTGTGTTGGGGCCTCACCGGCGTCGGATTCCCTCTCCCGGGTTCCAGGACTGCTCACACCCCGAAACTCCCGGATCTGGCGTAACGGGGGGAATATTGCAAGGAGGTGGGCCCTACCATTGTCAAGGGTGTTCCTTGGGCCTAACATGACACAACCAAGCAACTAGTTCCACTTTGCTACCCACTTCCGGCTCACGCAGAGGGGGCTAGACGCCGGTTCCGTCTTTTTCTACACCGGGGCTAGGGTATCTCCGGAGAGGGGATCCGGAGCGTCGGGATCCCACCTAAACCAATGTTTTGCCATGCCATGTGTGTTACAGTGTATCATGGGTGTTGGGTGCCAAAGATACCATCACTCTCTGTGTTGGGGCCTCACCGACGTCGGATTCCCTCTCCCGGGTTCCAGGACTGCTCACACCCCGAAACTCCCGGATCTGGCGTAACGGGGGGAATATTGCAAGGAGGTGGGCCCTACCATTGTCAAGGGTGTTCCTTGGGCCTAACATGACACAGCCAAGCAACTAGTTCCACTTTGCTACCCACTTCCGGCTCACGCAGAGGGGGCTAGACGCCAGTTCCGTCTTTTTCTACACCGGGGCTAGGGTATCTCACGCAGAGGGGATCCGGAGCGTCGGGATCCCACCTAAACCAATGGTTTTCCATGTCATGTGTGTTAGAGTGTCTCATGGGTCTTGGGTGCCAAATATACCATCACTCTCTGTGTTGGGGCCTCACCGGCGTCGGATCCCCTCTCCCGGGTTCCAGGACTGCTCACACCCCGAAACTCCCGGATCTGACGTAACGGGGGGGATCTTCTAGGTAGGTGGGCCAAACCATTGTCAAGGGTGTTCCTTGGGCCTAACATGACACAACCAAGCAACTAGTTCCACTTTGCTACCCACTTCTGGCTCACGCAGAGGGGGCTAGACGCCGGTTCCGTCTTTTTCTACACCGGGGCTAGGGTATCTCCGGAGAGGGGATCCGGAGCGTCGGAATCCCACCTAAACCAATGGTTTTCCATGCCATGTGTGTTAGAGTGTCTGATGTGTCTTGGGTTCCAAAGATACCATCACTCTCTGTGTTTGGGCCTCACCGACGTCGGATTCTCTCTCGCGGTTTCCATGACTTCTCACACCCCGAAGCTCCCGGATCTGACGTAACAGGGGGAATCTTGCAAGGAGGTGGGCCCTACCATTGTCAAGTGTGTTCCTTGGGCCTAACATGACACAGCCAAGCAACTAGTTCCACTTTGCTACCCACTTCCGGCTCACGCAGAGGGGGCTAGACGCCAGTTCCGTCTTTTTCTACACCGGGGCTAGGGTATCTCACGCAGAGGGGATCCGGAGCGTCGGAATCCCACCTAAACCAATGGTTTGCCATTTAATGTGTGTTAGAGTGTCTCATGGGTCTTGTGTGCCAAATATACCATCACTCTCTGTGTTGGGGCCTCACCGGCGTCGGATTCCCTCTCCCGGGTTCCAGGACTGCTCACACCCCGAAACTCCCGGATCTGGCGTAACGGGGGGAATATTGCAAGGAGGTGGGCCCTACCATTGTCAAGGGTGTTCCTTGGGCCTAACATGACACAACCAAGCAACTAGTTCCACTTTGCTACCCACTTCCGGCTCACGCAGAGGGGGCTAGACGCCGGTTCCGTCTTTTTCTACACCGGGGCTAGGGTATCTCCGGAGAGGGGATCCGGAGCGTCGGGATCCCACCTAAACCAATTTTTTGCCATGCCATGTGTGTTAGAGTGTATCATGGGTGTTGGGCGCCAAAGATACCATCACTCTCTGTGTTGGGGCCTCACCGGCGTCGAATTCCCTCTCGCGGGTTCCAGGACTGCTCACACCCCAAAACTCCCGGATCTGACGTAACAGGGGGATGTTGCAAGTACAAGGGCCCTACCATTGTCAAGGGTGTTCCTTGGGCCTAACATGACACAACCAAGCAACTAGTTCCACTTTGCTACCCACTTCCGGCTCACGCAGAGGAGGCTAGACGCCGGTTCCGTCTTTTTCTACACCGGGGCTAGGGTATCGCCGGAGAGGGGATCCGGAGCGTCGGAATCCCACCTAAACCAATGGTTTGCCATGACATGTGTGTTATAGTTTCCCATGGGTCTTGGGTGCCAAAGATACCATCACTCTCTGTGTTGGGGCCTCACCGACGTCGGATTCTCTCCCGCGGGTTCCAGGACTGCTCACACCCCGAAACTCTCGGATCTGACGTAACAGGGGGATTCTTGCAAGGAGGTGGGCCCTACCATTGTCAAGGGAGTTCCTTGGGCCTAACATGACACAGCCAAGAAACTAGTTCCACTTTGCTACCCACTTCCGGCTCACGCAGAGGGGGCTAGACGCCAGTTCCGTCTTTTTCTACACCGGGGCTAGGGTATCTCACGCAGAGGGGATCCGGAGCGTCGGGATCCCACCTAAACCAATGGTTTGCCATGTCATGTGTGTTAGAGTGTCTCATGGGTCTTGGGTGCCAAATATACCATCACTCTCTGTGTTGGGGCCTCACCGGCGTCGGATTCCCTCTCCCGGGTTCCAGGACTGCTCACACCCCGAAACTCCCGGATCTGGCGTAACGGGGGGAATATTGCAAGGAGGTGCGCCCTACCATTGTCAAGGGTGTTCCTTGTGCCTAACATGACACAACCAAGCAACTAGTTCCACTTTGCTACCCACTTCCGGCTCACGCAGAGGGGGCTAGACGCCGGTTCCGTCTTTTTCTACACCGGGGCTAGGGTATCTCCGGAGAGGGGATCCGGAGCGTCGGGATCCCACCTAAACCAATGTTTTGCCATGCCATGTGTGTTACAGTGTATCATGGGTGTTGGGTGCCAAAGATACCATCACTCTCTGTGTTGGGGCCTCACCGACGTCGGATTCCCTCTCCCGGGTTCCAGGACTGCTCACACCCCGAAACTCCCGGATCTGACGTAACGGGGGGGATCTTGCAAGTAGGTGGGCCCTACCACTGTCAAGGGTGTTCCTTGGGCCTAACATGACACATCCAAGCAACTAGTTCCACTTTGCTACCCACTTCCGGCTCACGCAGAGCCAACTTGATATTTTTTGGCATTCTCATCACAAAGAAAAGAATATATTATATTCCGAATTTTTCTTATTTCATATCTTCAAGGCGAATCGACCGAGGAATAGAGACTTTACAAATAAAAGCAGGGGATTGGGATTCCATTGCTGTCATTTTATATGTATATGGTTACAATTATTTACGCTCCCAATGTGCTTATGATGTAGCACCCGGTGGATCTTTAGCTAGCGTGTATCATCTTACGAGAATACAGTATGGTATAGATAATCCAGAAGAAGTCTGCATAAAAGTCAGTTCCGTCTTTTTCTACACCGGGGCTAGGGTATCTCACGCAGAGGGGATCCGGAGCGTCGGGATCCCACCTAAACCAATGGTTTGCCATGTCATGTGTGTTAGAGTGTCTCATGGGTCTTGGGTGCCAAAGATACCATCACTCTCTGTGTTGGGGCCTCACCGGCGTCGGATCCCCTCTCCCGGGTTCCAGGACTGCTCACACCCCGAAACTCCCGGATCTGACGTAACGGGGGGGATCTTCCAAGTAGGTGGGCCCTACCATTGTCAAGGGTGTTCCTTGGGCCTAACATGACACAACCAAGCAACTAGTTCCACTTTGCTACCCACTTCTGGCTCACGCAGAGGGGGCTAGACGCCGGTTCCGTCTTTTTCTACACCGGGGCTAGGGTATCTCCGGAGAGGGGATCCGGAGCGTCGGAATCCCACCTAAACCAATGGTTTGCCATGCCATGTGTGTTAGAGTGTCTGATGTGTCTTGGGTTCCAAAGATACCATCACTCTCTGTGTTTGGGCCTCACCGACGTCGGATTCTCTCTCGCGGTTTCCATGACTTCTCACACCCCGAAGCTCCCGGATCTGACGTAACGGGGGGAATCTTGCAAGGAGGTGGGCCCTACCATTGTCAAGGGTGTTCCTTGGGCCTAACATGACACAGCCAAGCAACTAGTTCCACTTTGCTACCCACTTCCGGCTCATGCAGAGGGGGCTAGACGCCAGTTCCGTCTTTTTCTACACCGGGGCTAGGGTATCTCACGCAGAGGGGATCCGGAGCGTCGGAATCCCACCTAAACCAATGGTTTTCCATGTCATGTGTGTTAGAGTGTCTCATGGGTCTTGTTTGCCAAATATACCATCACTCTCTGTGTTGGGGCCTCACCGGCGTCGGATTCCCTCTCCCGGGTTCCAGGACTGCTCACACCCCGAAACTCCCGGATCTGGCGTAACGGGGGGAATATTGCAAGGAGGTGGGCCCTACCATTGTCAAGGGTGTTCCTTGGGCCTAACATGACACAACCAAGCAACTAGTTCCACTTTGCTACCCACTTCCGGCTCACGCAGAGGGGGCTAGACGCCGGTTCCGTCTTTTTCTACACCGGGGCTAGGGTATCTCCGGAGAGGGGATCCGGAGCGTCGAGATCCCACCTAAACCAATGTTTTGCCATACCATGTGTGTTAGAGTGTATCATGGGTGTTGGGTTCCAAAGATACCATCACTCTCTGTGTTGGGGCCTCACCGGCGTCGGATTCCCTCTCCCGGGTTCCAGGACTGCTCACACCCCGAAACTCCCGGATCCGACGTAACGGGGGGATCTTGCAAGTAGGTGGGCCCTACCATTGTCAAGGGTGTTCCTTGGGCCTAACATGACGCAACCAAGCAAATAGTTCCACTTTGCTACCCACTTCCGGCTCACGCAGAGGGGGCTAGACGCCGGTTCCGTCTTTTTATACACCGGGGCTAGGGTATCGCCGGAGAGGGGATCCGGAGCGTCGGAATCCCACCTAAACCAATGGTTTGCCATGCCATGTGTGTTATAGTGTCCCATGTGTCTTGGGTTCCAAAGATACCATCACTCTCTGTGTTGGGGCCTCACCGACGTCGGATTCTCTCTCGCGGGTTCCAGGACTGCTCACACCCCGAAACTCCCGGATCTGACGTAACGGGGGGAATCTTGCAAGGAGGTGGGCCCTACCATTGTCAAGGGTGTTCCTTGGGCATAAAATGACACAGCCAAGCAACTAGTTCCACTTTGCTACCCACTTCCGGCTCACGCAAAGGGGGCTAGACGCCATTTCCGTCTTTTTCTACACCGGGGCTAGGGTATCTCACGCAGAGGGGATCCGGAGCGTCGGGATCCCACCTAAACCAATGGTTTGCCATGTCATGTGTGTTAGAGTGTCTCATGGGTCTTGGGTGCCAAATATACCATCACTCTCTGTGTTGGGGCCTCACCGGCGTCGGATTCCCTCTCCCGGGTTCCAGGACTGCTCACACCCCGAAACCCCCGGATCTGGCGTAACGGGGGGAATATTGCAAGGAGGTGGGCCCTACCATTGTCAAGGGTGTTCCTTGGGCCTAACATGACACAACCAAGCAACTAGTTCCACTTTGCTACCCACTTCCGGCTCACGCAGAGGGGGCTAGACGCTGGTTCCGTCTTTTTCTACACCGGGGCTAGGGTATCTCCGGAGAGGGGATCCGGAGCTTCGGGATCCCACCTAAACCAATGTTTTCCCATGCCATGGGTGTTAGAGTGTATCATGGGTGTTGGGTGCCAAAGATACCATCACTTTCTGTGTTGGGGCCTCACCGGCGTCGGATTCCCTCTCCCGGGTTCCAGGACTGCTCACACCCCGAAACTCCCGGATCTGACGTAACGGGGGGAATCTTGCAAGTAGGTGGGCCCTACCATTGTCAAGGGTGTTCCTTGGGCCTAACATGACACAACCAAGCAACTAGTTCCACTTTGCTACCCACTTCCGGCTCACGCAGAGGGGGCTGGACGCCGGTTCTGTCTTTTTCTACACCGGGTCTAGGGTATCTCTGGAGAGGGGATCCGGAGCGTCGGGATCCCACCTAAACCAATGTTTTGCCATACCATGTGTGTTAGAGTGTATCATGGGTGTTGGGTGCCAAAGATACCATCACTCTCTATGTTGGGGCCTCACCGGCGTCGGATTCCCTCTCCCGGGTTCGAGGACTGCTCACACCCCGAAACTCCCGGATCTGACGTAACGGGGGGATCTTGCAAGTAGGTGGGCCCTACCATTGTCAAGGGTGTTCCTTGGGCCTAACATGACGCAACCAAGCAACTAGTTCCACTTTGCTACCCACTTCCGGCTCACGCAGAGGGGGCTAGACGCCGGTTCCGTCTTTTTCTACACCGGGGCTAGGGTATCTCCGGAGAGGGGATCCGGAGCGTCGGGATCCCACCTAAACCAATGTTTTTCCATGCCATGTGTGTTAGAGTGTATCATGGGTGTTGGGCGCCAAAGATACCATCACTCTCTGTGTTGGGGCCTCGCCGGCGTCGAATTCCCTCTCCCGGGTTCCAGGACTGCTCACACCCCGAAACTCCCGGATCTGACGTAACGGGGGGGATCTTGCAAGTAGGTGGGCCCTACAATTGTCAAGGGTGTTCCTTGGGCCTAACATGACACAACCAAGCAACTAGTTCCACTTTGCTACCCACTTCCGGCTCACGCAGAGGGGGCTAGACGCCGGTTCAGTCTTTTTATACACCGGGGCTAGGGTATCGCCGGAGAGGGGATCCGGAGCGTCGGAATCCCACCTAAACCAATGGTTTGCCATGCCATGTGTGTTATAGTGTCCCATGGGTCTTGGGTGCCAAAGATACCATCACTCTCTGTGTTGGGGCCTCACCGACGTCGGATTCTTTCTCGCGGGTTCCAGGACTGCTCACACCCCGAAACTCCCGGATCTGACGTAACGGGGGGAATCTTGCAAGGAGGTGGGCCCTACCATTGTCAAGGGTGTTCCTTGGGCCTAAAATGACACAGCCAAGCAACTAGTTCCACTTTGGTACCCACTTCCGGCTCACGCAGAGGGGGCTAGACGCCAGTTCCGTCTTTTTCTACACCGGGGCTAGGGTATCTCACGCAGAGGGGATCCGGAGCGTCGGGATCCCACCTAAACCAATGGTTTGCCATGTCATGTGTGTTAGAGTGTCTCATGGGTCTTGGGTGCCAAATATACCATCACTCTCTGTGTTGGGGCCTCACCGGCGTCGGATTCCCTCTCCCGGGTTCCAGGACTGAATATTGCAAGGAGGTGGGCCCTACCATTGTCAAGGGTGTTCCTTGGGCCTAACATGACACAACCAAGCAACTAGTTCCACTTTGCTACCCACTTCCGGCTCACGCAGAGGGGGCTAGACGCTGGTTTCGTCTTTTTCTACACCGGGGCTAGGGTATCTCCGGAGAGGGGATCCAGAGCGTCGGGATCCCACCTAAACCAATGTTTTGCCATGCAATGTGTGTTAGAGTGTATCATGGGTGTTGGGTGCCAAAGATACCATCACTCTCTGTGTTGGGGCCTCACCGGCGTCGGATTCCCTCTCCCGGGTTCCAGGACTGCTCACACCCCGAAACTCCCGGATCTGACGTAACGGGGGGAATCTTGCAAGTAGGTGGGCCCTACCATTGTCAAGGGTGTTCCTTGGGCCTAACATGACACAACCAAGCAACTAGTTCCACTTTGCTACCCACTTCCGGCTCACACAGAGGGGGCTGGACGCCGGTTCCGTCTTTTTCTACACCGGGTCTAGGGTATCTCTGGAGAGGGGATCCGGAGCGTCGGGATCCCACCTAAACCAATGTTTTTGATGGAGGGATGATAACCTGGTAGCCCAATGCCAAGGTGTAACTCGGCCCAAAGGACGCTGTGCAAGACCCGGCTAAAGATAAAGGAGCTTCTAGAAGGCCCAAGATTGTAGGCATGGTGTCAGACCCCGGACCCAGAGATATACATACTGTTATGTGCTCCTAGCCATGGACTCACAAGGGCTTCAGGGTTACCAGCCCCGGCCGCAACAAACAACGGCAGGCAGACCGGATTCATCGGCACGTAGTCCGGATCCCCGGTCTACTACTCCTTGTATCCATGCTAGTCATAACCAATTATGCATACCTAAGCGTCCACGAGTCGGATGAAACTGAAGGAACGAGACCAAAGCTATACAGAGCTGCTATGTGTCCAGAAAGTGCAACAACAATCGAGGGTTACTGGGGTTACCTCGCCCCAGGCCGATCAAATCGACAGGCGGGCTCGGACATGGATCATCGGCTCCACAACCCCTCGACTGCGACAACAATGCAGGCATAGCCAAAACTGTATAACAATGAGCTCGAAACCAACAACCGATCAAAGCAGTACTCTAAAGATGAAGCTTTGTTAAGCAAGTAATACTAGAGTATAGCTTACAAACAGAGGTCACACGACCCAACATTACATCAGACAACGGAAGGCAAATTATGTTGCTATTCAACAAGAACCAAAAAGTCCTAAGAGGCCGCAACATAAGGCGACGTCCCAGCCCATAGATTCCAGGCTGCTACCTGGGAACCCCGAACTACTCGTCGATGTCCACGTCCAAACACCACCGAACTGAGGAACTCCACCTGAACCAAGTTGAAGCAAACATGAGTACGGGAGGTACTCAACAAGACTTAGTTAACCTATTATATATCTGCTTCTTTTAGAAAGAGTTATGAAGGTTATTTTGCGTAAAGCCATCTTTGTTTTACAAATTGAGGGAGGAATAGCACGTCTCATAGAGTATTTTGAAAACAGATGAGAAAGCTACTCAGCTACTGATATCATCATCTTTTTAAACCACCAAATCATATCAGCACCTCGTGCTTCAAAGATCACCACCTCAAGTTGTTCCGGTAACTCATGTGTAACAGCCCTACTTTGTATTAAAGTTGTGTTGTGTGTTGTGTACATGGCATACATGCATGGAAAACTTTGGTAAATTTTTGCATTTGAATATAACAAGTGAAATGACAAAAATCACTTAAACAAGCAACCCACAAAGTTGTTCTACCAAGTTTTTCAAAATGAACAAACTAAGGTATGGTTTTGTTGGAAATTTGAAGAGCTTTTCAAAACTTATTTTTGTGTAATTTTTGTTGTTCAAAAAGTCCCTCAAAACCAGCTTTTGGGTCCTGTTTTTAGAAGAGAAGGACCATCTTGTAGTTTCTTTCTCTCTCAGGGGGTTTTTGCAAATGTGTTTGTCTTCTTCGTTGGGACACAGAAGCAGCTGCGTGGCCGCCGCGGGCGTTGCCGTTGCCACGCCCTGCCCATCGACCGCACTCGGATAAGCCACAGGAGGCGTCTCCAAGTGCCCCGCTGCACCCTCTCGCCCTCTCCATCACGGCTCCCTCTCGCTCTCTGTAACCGGCCGGGAGACCAAACCCTAGCTCCGGCCAACATCGCCGCGCGCCGTCGTTTTGGCACTCCCGAAGCTCCTCCGTGCTAGACTGGACATCTCTAGTGACCCCCGCGTCATCTCCACCGAGCCAGGAGGTCCGAGAAGTCCCGGGGCCGCCGAATTGCGCCCTTCTTCCCCGAGTCCGGCGAGCTTCCCCGCCGCCGATTCGCCGCCGCCCAGGCCTCTCCGCCCCCCTAGACCTCCTCACAACGCTCCTGGTGAGCTCCCGATCCTCATGGACCCCTCCCCTGCTTGCCCCGTCCTCTGTTTCGTGTGTTCGCCGATGACCGACGAGCGCCGCCGCAGTTCTTCGTCGACGGCGAGGCTCCGGTGGAATTTAGGTAGCGGCACCGCCACCATTTCGCTCGCCGTGCCTCCCTCTTCAAAATGCCCCAGCCAATTTTGCCCAACTCGCGCCTCATCGCGCGATTGATTGGCAGCAGAGGAGATCCGGCCATTGCTGACGTCATCTTGACGTGAGCATGGTGTCATAATCCAATTTTATTAAATTCCAGAAAAATGTTTAAATTTGGATAATTAATAACTTCTGTTTTATTGATCATAAAAATATAAGAAAAATATGGAAATGTTCATAAAAATGTGCTCTATCCAAAAATGTCATTTCCACATATATTTGACAAAGTTGAATTTTTGCCTTTAATTAATATTGTTTAATCATTTAAAAATAGAAAAATAAGTTTTTATTCAATAAAATTAGAAAAATAAAAGTTATATATCAAATTGCTCAAAATGACAAATGCAACCTAGTTATGGTGTTTTCAAACCCATTTGAGCAATTTAAACTGCACTTACTTTCATAATCGCCCGAAACCCCCTCCGGGGTCTATTTTCGGGATAAATCCAGTAAAAATGCCTAACTAACATATGAACCCTAGCAACCCAACGATCATGCTTAGGGCTTTATTTCAGTGCACTAACTTGCTCATGCATACATATTGCGCATTGCATCGATGCCATGTGTTGATTGTTATTTCTTCTTTTCGGTGTTGTTTCCCCCTCGGTAGAACGTGGCTCCGAAGAGAAGGCAAGCAATCCAATGGCGAATACTTGATCTTAACCGACAAGTCAAGCACTTATTCCAGAAGATCTTTATCTGGTTTTCTTATAACCAAGGCAAGCATAACCTCTTATCTGCTCATATATGCTTTCGAACAACGTTTGAATCTCGTACTTTGCATTCGATTCCAAACTAGTTGATGCTAGTAGATATAGTTCACCTATATGCTGCATTGCCTCAATATCCTGATCCACTGCTCCTAGCCGCCATAGTTTTGCTTGTGCGCATCGCCAGAGCCTCATATCTGCTCTGCTTAGCTTCACATGTTTGTTACCTCTGCTCCATCCGGTTGATGAATCAGAGATGCGATAACCTAGTATGATATGATGACGTGGTGAGATGAGCACTGTCTGGTTAACTTGATTAAGGCTTGTACGGAAGGCCACTTGGGAAGTGGTTGTTCGTTCCGTACTCGCCAACCCTAGGAGTAAGGTCGGACGCAGAAGCCAAGACTGAGCGTACAACCACGCGCGATGGCCATGAGCCTCGCCGACCGACTAACTTAGCTGGCTTTATCAATGAGTCACGTAGTTTGAGATTCCATTCGGCACCGCAAATAAAACCTTTTAAACGGTTTTGAAAACAAAATGCTCCGCTAGGGCGTGACCGGGGCCAAGTGATGGACGTACACGGATCTTGACCCCGCCTCACAGAGACAGGTGCCGTCAGGAGGATGGCCAACTCCCTGTTGACGGGGTGGCCCTGTCTTGGGTTGACTCATGGATAGGGTTGGGTGAGGTAAAGGTCGTGGCCAGCCACCCTCTGCCGCGTTCCATGGAAGAGCGTACATGTGGCGCTAAGAGTCGGATGGTACGTGTGGGTAAAGTGTACCCCCTGCAGGGATAAATCTTTTCGAGAAGCCGTGTCCGCGGTTAAGGACGGCTTGGTGAAAGTAATTTGGCCATAGATAACTTGAACATGACGTAAAAGATGTTGACAAAGCATGGAGGCAATAGATGAAGGGTGCCTCCCCGGAGATGCCGGGAGGGGTGATCCTTGTAGCATGAGAGGTGCTGGGAAATAATGTTGGTGGATGAAAAGATGATGATTTCAGAAGTTGAGTAGTCTTCTCATCTATTTTGAAAATACTCCTTAGACGTGCTATTCCTCCTCGATTTGTAAAACAAAGATTGCTTTACGCAAATCAGCCTTTCATAAAACCCTTTCTGAAACCAGCAGATATATAATAGGTTAATTAAGTCTTGTTGAGTACCTCCCGTACTCAGGTTTGCTTAATTTTGGTTCAGGTGGAGTTCGTCATTTCAGTGGTGGTTCAACGTGGACATCGACGAGTAGTTCGGGGTTCCCAGGTAGCAGCCTGGAATCTATGGGCTGGGACGTCGCCTTATGTTGCGGCCTCTTAGGCCTTTTTGGTTCTTGTTGATTAGCAACATAATTTGCCTTCCGTTGTCTGATGTAATGTTGGGTCGTGTGACCTCTGCTTGTTAGCTATACTCTAGTAACACCTGTTTAATAAAGCTTCATGTCTAGAGTACTGCTTTGATCGGTTGTTGGTTTCGAGCTCATTGTTATACAGCTGCGACAACTATGCCTGCATAGTTGTCGCAGTCGAGGGGTTGTGGAGCCGATGATCCATGTCCGAGCCCGCCTGTCGATTTGATCGGCCTGGGGCGAGGTAACCCCAGTAACCCTCGATTGTTGTTGCACTTTCCGGACACATAGCAACTCTGTATAGCTTTGGTCCCGTTTCTTTCAGTTTCATTTGATTCGTGGACGCTTTGATATGCATAGTTGGTTATGACTAGCATGGATACAAGGAGTAGTAGACTAGGGATCCGGACTACGTGCCGATGAATCCAGTCTGCCTGCCGTTGTTTGTTGCGGCCGGGGCTGGTAACCCTGAAGCCCTTGTGAGTCCATGTCTAGGAGCACATAACAGTATGTATATCTCTGGGTCCGGGGTCGTGACAAGTCATGGTATCAGAGCAGGACTGCCTGTAGGAAAACCTTACTGCTTGGTCGATGTCGAGTCTAGAGTTTGTGAAAACTACTTTGAAACCTCAAATGGATTGTGAAAACACTTCTTAGGATTCTTTTTACTCCTTATCTGGTATCGCTCTAAACTCTGGGTCTTCTTACCTGTTTTGATTTGAAAAGGTTTTGCTGTTCTTTCTAGTCATTCAAAACTTAGGTGCCTTCTTTGGCAATGACGTTCTTTTACCCAAGTTGACCTAGTGTTAAAGTTTCTGGAGTCGTGTGTGTTTCATGTTCCGTTATCTCTTAATCTGGGAGATTTCCTTTCCATCCTAATCTCTCAGAGTTGTGTAGATTCCACATTCTTACATGTTCCAAAGTCTTAAATCCTGAACCTCGAGATCTGCTTTTCATCTCGAATGTATCTGTTATCCTCTGCTCAAAGTTCTTCCGGAGTTATGTTATCTCTTGAAAGATACCTCGGAATTGCTAATCGTAGTGTCCTTCAAGGCACTAAGGTAGTAGTCACTCCTTTCTCTAGAGTTCTAACCCTTGGACTTGAACCGAAGGTCCCGGAATGTGCTGAAATGCGGTGGGTTGAATGATGTGGTTTCATAACCATGTAATGCTCACGCTATCAGTACAGGATGCTGACCTTTAACCCAAGTTCCATTTCTTTTGGATCCTGATGAATCTGTTCTACCTCAGGATGGCTAGGTAATCTCAGCTCCAATAGTTATAGGTTTCCTCTTGGAATCAGAAGGATCGCAACAAGAGTGGTCATCTTGAATTCCCATATCTCTGTTCTTGGCTCAGCTATACCTCTCTTTTGGCATGGGTTCTACACCTGAGTATTAACCCGTGTATCCAACGTGATCCCAGGATTTTCCAGAGCACGTTCCTACTCTTAGCTGCTTCCCGAACTCCGTCCGTTGTTTGGAAACTGTCGTGGGATAATCACGGCAGATGTTACCGGGGGTAACTGATCTAGGGGCAAGTCGACACAGGTATTTGGGAGAGGGTTTAGCTCGAAGGAAGACATGGCGAAAAGCAATCTAAGAGCCGGAAAACAACTCGCCGGATCTCGATATGATTATACTGGATACTCGATAATAGGTGTTACAGTTATGACCTGAATCTCTCTCAGGCGAAGCCTAGGGGTTGGTTTATATAGTACTCATACCCCCTTTGGCTTGCCATACAAAGCGCTCCTTGAGTCCTACTCGAACTCTATATACAAACCTAACTTTCCTTACCATAACCCACAATCCGGGTTACGATCCTTACAAGCCCTGGGCCTTTCTGAAGCTTCTTTGTTCTTAGCCGGATTTGGTCCATCCGCCGTTTGGGCCGGATTACACCTGGGAGTTGGCATACCGGGTTACTATCCCCTCATCAGTAGTCCCCAGGATAGCGCGGGCTTCATGGATTCATTCTTGAGGCGCTCGCTATCCCGATAGCTCGATCCTTCCTCGAACGCCTAATGGGCCTTTCCGTATTTGAACCCTTGCTCCGAACGCCCACAACGCCAAATCCGCGCGGATAATTACTGTTCCGCAATTTCCGGCTTTCTGGCCGCGGGTGAGCTCACCACCTCCCTTATAAATATCAGCAGAGGGTAACCCTAAACCAT
Source organism: Alopecurus myosuroides (assembly GCA_028641055.1). Classification (NCBI taxonomy): domain Eukaryota; kingdom Viridiplantae; phylum Streptophyta; class Magnoliopsida; order Poales; family Poaceae; genus Alopecurus; species Alopecurus myosuroides. The sequence goes on from CM054060.1 coordinate 393,820,787, forward strand.
TCACCTCGTTTCGTCATTTCTTTCTCCTCGCTCCCTCACAGTTCCGGCCGCCGGGCTCACGCGCGCTTCCAGAGATAAGGCCACCTCCGGCCGCACCCGACCTCGAGCTCTCCAGCGCCGCCATCGAGCCCCGCCGCCACGCTCTTGTTTCTTTCATCAAGGACTGTGGTGAGACACTCAAGCCGCGCCGCGCACCGGCCTCAGTTCGGACCTCAACTCCTTTGGTAAGCCCCTCTCAACCATCCAACTGAAACCGGCAATTTCATCAACTTGACCAAGATTGGATCTGAGTCAACCCGCAAATCAATTTTAGGGAACCATCAAATTAGTCCGCTTCGATAGTCCTTAGCTTCTTCAAGCACCTGATACGCAATCACCACTCATTTCCGCGCCCTTATTAACCATTAAACTTCATATAAGATTACTTGCAAGTCCTTCGATTCTAGATCCGTTCCGCCTTGTTTTCTCCGCCTGCCGCATTAACACCCGGATAATCCTTCTTTTCCAGTTAATCCCTCCTCAGTAAGGTATGGGCAACCATCCATGTTCACCCAACCCACCTCAATACGTAAGTAATTAACAATTTACTCAACTTCATCCGACACCCGGAAAATCTTCAGCACTTAGCTTCGTAGCGCATTACCCGGGTCTTGTTTTAGCCTTCAGCGTCTTAATGTCTCCAGATTCAAATGAGTTGATGTTCCGAATCTTACCCCACACATTTCTTGTCCCTTGCAGGTCAGCTCCATGGCTCCTAAAAGACAGGGAAAACACCCGGCTCCTGCAAAGACCTCCCAAACCGCTTCTGCCGACTGGGGCCGGTCTTCAACAACGAAGGCCAAACTGGATGGGATGGCCGAGCTAGGAATCCTTCCTTCCCAAAAGGAAATACACTGGAGGGCTCCTGGCGATGAGACCCGTCCCACTCCTACCGGGAATGAGGTAATCTGCTTTACCGAGCACGTGATCCGGGGGTTCCGTCCTCCGGGTCACCCCTTCTTCCGAGAAATCCTAAGCCACTACGGCCTCCGGGTGTTCGACATAGGGCCTAACTCTATGCTGAACATCACCCACTTCATAGTCTTGTCCGAGTCTTACCTGTGCATTCAACCAAGTCTAGCTCTTTTTACCGAGTTATTTTACTGTGAACCGTGCCGCGAGAGCGATGACGGAGCAATCCTTACTTGCGGCGGGGTATCTATCCATCGCCGCAAACACTCGCTGATGCCAGCCCTTAATCTGAACTCCCACGCCAAAAATTGGCAGCTATCCTTCTTCTATTGCCATGATACCTCTCCGGATGGCGAGAGGAAATTGCCGGGTTACTCGGAGACCCCCCTCGAACCCTCCGCGTCTTTCAATGCTTTTGCGCCTGATCCTGATAGGGAAGCGATTCAGCCCCTTCTGGCCAAATTAGCAGCTTTCTCAGCCCATGGCCTTCTCGGGCTCAACTTAGTAAAGACCTGGGTGGAGTTCCGGGTTCAACCCAACTCCATTCGTTCAAAACTGCTGCACGAATACTCGGGCCATATCACAGACTCCCTCCGCTACTCCACCAAAAACTTCCCTGCCGGTAACACCATCAAGACCATCAAGGGCTTCTTGGTGGAGAGATTGGACGTCATAAAGAACACCGCCGGGTTACCCCCGTTTACTCGGGAGAATCCCGCCCCAGCGGTGAGTCCTGCCCCCTTTTTCTTATTTCAGTACTTTCGTCCGCTACAGCCTTTAACCATCATTTGTATTTACCTGTTTACAGGCTGACGATCCCTTCTGGAAAGTCGAAAACTCTCCTCCTTCTCAAGACCCCGAAGAAGAGGTCGAGTCTGTGGATGATGATGAGGGTATTCCTCCATAACCTTTATACCTGCCTTTTATCTGTGCTGTTTCCCTTATCTGATACTTACTCGGCTTTCAGGGTCGGGGGATGACGAGGAGGAAGAAGAAAATGACCCGGAAGCCACCGAGTCTGACCGGGAGCCTCCAGTTGGAAACAAAAGGAAGGCTAGAGGGGTAGTTGAAAAGGTTCCCTTCTCTTCTGTGTCTCGTGCGCCTTACTCCTTTGCTGCTATGCATGAACTTAACGAGCGATTATCACATTCACCCTTCTTGAAGGATCCTCTTCCGACTAAACGTAGGGTGACCCGGAATTCTCCGGGGAATGATCCCCTTAACCCGGGTATTCCCACTTCACCTACTCATCGAGCCAGTACCCCTCCAGCTCAACCTTCCCAATCTCCTCAGCGTCACCCGTCTCCTACTCATCCACTTGCCGGGCAATTTCGCGTCCCGCAGCCAGTGCTCTTGCCAACGTCATCCGCTTCCAGTGGCGAACTTCCTCCGGACTACGCCGTAAATACCGGGTAACTACCTTTATTTGCATTTTCTCGTACTTGTTACCTTTCCTTTTTCGGTACCTTCCACCGATCCATGTCCTCCTTCTTGTCTTCAGCGCCACAGTTACGCTGAGCGACCAGGATATTCCTGAACCGGAAGGACAGGAAGAGGAGAAGCCGAGTGATGACATGGACGTTGAGATTGAAGACGAGGCCGAGGACGGAAAAGAAGAAGACCCTTTCAAGGACCCAATTCCACCGAAAACTGCATCACCCCAGCCCTCTGAAGAAGTGGACGAAGACATCATCTTGGAGACCAAGCCGGGCTCTCCTAACCCGGACGTTCAAACGACCCGGGTTTCGACCCCCAGACCCGGAACAGCTCCTCCACAAGAGGGCCAATCCTCCGGCCCTTCTCAACTTCGTCCTGAAGACATGACCTTTGCTCAGATGCTAGATGCCCTTCATACCTTGAAGGGTGACGAAGAAAACTTACTAGATGCCTTAATACTCAAGCACGAGGTAATCCCGACTAACACCAATTGATTCCATATATAGTCCCCAAGTTCCGAGTAAATTACTAGGTAGCTTGCTTGGAACTTTGCATAATGTTTCTGGCTGACCCTTCTTCATGCTTCCCTACAGGACTATGTTTCACAGTTGGAGAAGAAACTGGCCAAATCCACCAAGCTTGCTGAAAAAGAAGCGGCCCTTCGTGAAGCTGCTGAGACTGAGGCTCACAGGTGCCAGAAGATGACGAAAAAGTACAAGAAGAGAGCTCGTAAGGCAAAAGGCAAACTGACAACTCTTTCTGCTCAAATTGATGGTGTTTATCGTACCGCAACTGGTAAGATTTTTGAATTTCACCTTTTGTGACTCGGATTACTTTGATTTGAACAACTGCACTTGTTTGCCTACTATCTTTGCTTCTTTTGCCTTTTTTAGCAGGGCCACATGACGCTGCCCCCGAAGGAGATGATGCTGCCAAGCTTAAAACCATCAAGAATACTCTTCGCCAACTTTGCAGCGGAGTCAGTTGGATACTTGACGAGTTACGTCTGCCGGGTATCAGGCCGGATAACATGAAGAAGTTACTAGAGAGCTGCTCTACCATCCCCGAATGGATTTGGCATTGGAAACGGTCCTCCTGCCGCTTTGGGGTAACCCGGGGACTCGCGTTAGCTAAAGCCTACGCTCCCAAGCTAGAGCTGTCCAAGCTTATGAGCGGGTTCCCAGAGTTCAACTTGGATGGGTCCAAGTTTTTGCCAAAGGACTTCAAGGCTATTCAGAAAGAAGTCCGTCATCCGGCTAGTGTTATCGCTGATGCCTTAGAAATTGATGTGATTCTTCCGGCTTATGATGCTAATGACAAGGTTGTCAAGGCTGACCGCCCCCAGCCGTTCGATATGCTTGTCCGTTGGAGGGAGGAAGCGATCAAGTTAAAGGAAGAAGCCGCCAAGAAGGCCGAGGTCGACTCTGCTCCTGCAACTTCTGCTGCGCAGCCCGAGACTACTACTGATCCAAGTGGCACCAAGGGCAAGGCCAAGGTGGATCCTGCAGCTTGAAGTAACGCTTATCATTCCACATGCGTCAATCGGCGAAGCGTCGTTTACAACAGCTTTACTATTCGTTTAAGCAGAGCGCCTGTGCTCTTTTGATACTTTTATGATATTGTAATACTTTGAGTTAAACTCCCGATGCACTTTGCGCCCCTTTGGGCTTTTGATGAATGTATCTTTGCGTTTTCTTATTCTTGATATCCACTTGCTTTATTCTCGATAACTTATACTTCTTTTTTCTTAGCAAAGCCCGTCCTCCGGGTTTCGTCTGAGACCCGGATGCGTGGCTCGTTGTAATTTAATCGGCTGGATGATGTTGTTTCCTCATTAGAGCTCATAAGTCCCCAGCCCGGGTTTCCGCGTCTAGGACACATGATTGTTTCTTTTCAAGGAAACGAATCGCCCATCGCTGGATGCCCAAAACTTCAGGACAGCTTTTATGAGGTTTGAAGTTATGCTTGATAATCGTTGAGTTTCCGGCTGTAAGCCTTATACTCTGCATAACCTGTGGTTTAGATGACCCTTTCGACTATCTTGTACTATAAGCCGGCTTTCGCGTGGATACCATGTTGTTACATCAATACGAAAACTGGGTCAAACAAGTCCCTTTTGGGTCTCATGACTGATAGTAATCGTAGGCGAACAGATCATGCCACTTTGTTGCGAGTCACATCGAGCTTAAGTAAGAATAGACGAGAATTTTGGACTTCTTTGTCCGGTTATAAGATTGTAGCCGCACTCGTTTTTTCGAGTTGCCGGCCCCTATAACTCATTGGCATCAAGGCCGGGTCTTTTTTGAGTTTGCAGCTGTGCTTGTAGGAGCAACTAGCCCTCAAGACCTAAATATTTTACGCCGTATAAATGACAATTGTCTCTTTTCTCGATAATCCCCTTTTTATTTGATATGAGAAAATTAGGCCAGCAAGCCGCCTCATTAAAAACCCATCCAGTCCCCAAGGGTGCCCTGGATAGGAAAAGAGTGCGTCTGAAACCTGCTGCCTGTTACATCATTTTCTGCTAAGTATAGTATGGACGTAGCTGAGCCACGTTCCATGGTCTATCTCTTTCTTGCATAGGTGCAGTAGTATGAGCAGTGTCGTTGACTGTGGCCGATTCTTCTCTTGCATCTACCAAGTAATATGACCCATTATGTAGACTCCGGCTTATGATGAAAGGTCCTTCCCATGGCGGCGATAGCTTGTGTTTTCCCTCGTTTGTTTGAACCAAGCGCAGGACCAAGTCTCCCTCCTGGAAGACCCGGCTTTTTACCCGCCGGCTATGATATCTTCGCAAATCCTGCTGATATATGGCTGACCTTTCTAAGGCTTGCTCCCTTTGTTCTTCTAACATGTCCACGGCGTCTTGCCGGTTCTTCTCGTTCTCCACTTCGACGTAGGCTGTCACTCTTGGTGAATCATGAATGATGTCGCTTGGTAATACTGCTTCTGCGCCGTAAACCATGAAGAAAGGCGTCATCTGGGTGGACCGGTTAGGTGTAGTATTGATACCCCAGACCACGGAAGGGAGTTCTTCAACCCACGCTCCAGCGGCCCTGATACAAGGGACCCTTAGCCGCGGTTTCAATCCTCGAAGTAGCTCTTGGTTCGCCCTCTCCACTTGCCCGTTGGCTTGCGGATGTGCCACTGATGCCACATCAAGCCTGATTCCATTGTTGCCACAAAATTTTTCCATCTCTCCAAGGGACATGTTGGTTCCGTTGTCAGTGATTATACTGTGGGGATATCCAAACCGGTATATGATTCTTTTCAGGAATTTGACTGCTGTGGCCGCTTCACAATTGGTAACCGGCATAACCTCCACCCACTTGGTAAACTTATCGACAGCCACTAAAAGATGTGTCTTCTTGCATGGTGACATATGGAAAGGGCCAACCATGTCCATACCCCAAACAGCGAATGGCCAGGTTAGTGGTATTGTCCGTAACTCCATAGCCGGCACATGAGTTTGGCGAGCGTACCTTTGACATCCATCGCATCTTGCCACTATCCGCTCCGCGTCTGTTAAGGCCGTGAGCCAGAAGAACCCATGCCGATAGGCCTTAGCCACAAGGGATCTTGTGGACGCATGATGCCCACAATCACCTTCGTGGATCTCCTTGAGGATTTGTCGGCCTTCTTCCGGTGTCACGCAGCGCAGAAAGACTCCTGTCGCGCTTCTCTTGTACAGCTCCCCATTGATAATAGTATATCCTTTTGCCCGCCTCAAGATTTGTCTTGCTAATACTTCCTGCTCTGGCAATTCGCCCCGTGATAGATAGGCCAGATATGGCTCTGTCCACTCGGGAACAGTACGTATTGTAGCCACAAACTCCTCATCCGGGTCTCGATTTGCTAGTTCTTCCTCAGACTCGGATTTAACTGACGGTCGCCATAGCTCATCCAGGAAAACATTAGGTGGAACCGGCTCTCTACGCGAGCCGAGTCTGGCGAGTGCATCCGCTGCCTCATTTTTTCTTCTGTCTATGTGCTCTACTTCATACCCGGAGAAACACCCGGCAACCCTATCAACCTCTCTGCGATACGCTGCCATAGTGGCGTCCTTCCTATCCCAGGTTCCTGATACCTGCTGTACCACAAGATCTGAATCCCCAAAGCATCGTATCCTTCTGATGTTCATCTCCTTGGCTATCTTCAAGCCGTGCAGTAGGGCCTCATACTCGGCCACGTTATTTGAACAATCGAAGTGAATCTGTAGCACGTAACTTAGTTTGTCCCCCTTTGGCGACGTCAGCACCACTCCAGCTCCTGACCCTTCGTACTGCTTTGATCCATCGAAGTGCATGGTCCATGACTCGGAATTTGGGACTATAGTAGCCATTCCAGTGTGTGTCCAGTCGTTAACAAAATCGACCAAAGCCTGTGACTTGATTGCTGATCTGGGCTCGTAGCTGATATGATAATCTCCCATCTCTATTGCCCATTTGGCTATTCTTCCCGTTGCATCCGAGTTTCTGATGATATCCGACATTGGTATTGAACTAACCACTGTTATGGGATGTTCTTGGAAATATGGCTTCAACTTCCGGCTGGCCATAAAGACCCCAAACACCAACTTTTGCCAATGTGGATAACGCTGCTTTGCTTCCGATAACACCTCGCTGACATAATAAACCGGCCTTTGGACCGGGTATCCCTTCCCATCCTCCTTGCGTTCTACGACAACTACCGCGCTGACGGCCCGGGGACCGGCGGCCACGTATAATAACATAGGTTCTTTAGGACCCGGGGCTGCTAGTACTGGTGCTTCCGACAATTGCTTTTTTAGCGCTTCAAACGCCTCATCTGCCTCCTGATCCCACACGAACTTATCTGACTTCCGCAAAAGCCGATACAAGGGTATTGCCTTTTCTCCAAGCCTGGATATGAACCGGCTCAAGGCTGCTACGCAGCCCGTGAGCTTTTGAACATGCTTCAAATTTTCCGGTTTCTTCAAACTTTGGATGGCCTTGATTTTGTCCGGGTTTGCCTCGATTCCTCTCTCGGAGACTATAAAGCCGAGTAACTTCCCAGCCGGGACTCCAAATACGCACTTCGTTGGGTTAAGCTTCATCTGGTACCTTCTCAAGTTTTTAAATGTCTCCTTCAAATCATCAATGAACGTTTCTGCCTTCCGGGTCTTAATAACCACGTCATCCACATACGCGTGCACGTTGCGCCCAATTTGGTCCTCGAAGCACTTCTGAATACATCGTTGGTAAGTTGCGCCCGCATTTTTCAATCCAAACGTCATGGTTTTGTAGCAGAAGGCCCCAAAAGGGGTTATGAATGACGTTTTCTCCCAATCCTCCCTTTTGAGTTTAATCTGGTGGTACCCCGAATATGCGTCCAGGAAACACAGCAAGTCGCTTCCGGCTACCGCGTCTATGATTTGGTCTATCCTTGGTAGTGCGAACGGATCCTTTGGGCAATGCTTGTTGAGGCTCGTGAAATCGATACACATCCTCCATTCATTTGTCTTTTTCATCACAAGAACCGGGTTTGCTAACCAGTCGGGGTGAAATACTTCCATGATAAAGCCTGCGGTTAATAGTCGCGCGATTTCCTCACCTATAGCTCTTCTCCTTTCCTCATTCATCTTCCTCATACCTTGCTTCACAGGCCTGGCCTTGGGATCCACGTGCAAACTGTGCTCTGCCAACTCAGTGGGAATACCCGGCATGTCGCTGGGTGTCCAAGCAAACACATCCGCATTTGAACGGATGAATTCCACCAGAGCCTTTTCTTGCGCATCATCTAGATTGGACCCTATAGTGAATTGCTTGGTGGGATCTCCCTCCACAAAATCTACTTTCTTGGTATCTTGAGCTGCCTTGAACTTCACTCTTTCGTCTTCAGCATCTGGCCTTCTCAACGCTGTACCATCATCCGGATCCACCTGCGACCGGTAATACTGAAGCTCTTCCTTCCTGCAGGCTTGTTCGGCCATTACTGAATCTCCCTCATCGCACTCGGCTGCTATATCCCGGTTTCCATGGATAGTGATGGTCTGCTTGGGGCCCGGAATCTTTAATTGCAGATACACGTAGCACGGCCTAGCCATGAACTTAGCATAAGCCGGCCTTCCGAACAGAGCGTGGTAGGGGCTGTGCAGCTTGACTACCTCGAACGTGAGCCACTCCACCCGATAGTTATCTACCGATTCTCCAAAGGCTACTTCCAACGCAATTTTTCCTTCGGGGCGTGCCGAATGACCCGGCACGATTCCATGGAACACCGTCGAACTTTTTTGTAGCTGGGACTCCTTGAGGTTCATGCGCAAGAAGGTTTCCCAATATAGGATGTTGATACTACTCCCTCCATCCATCAAGACTTTCTTCAGCTCGTAACCATTGACCTGGGGTGCCACCACTAATGCCAAGGTTCCGGGGCGCTTTATTCCTTCCGGGTGATCCCTTCTGCTCCAGGTTACCTCTTGCTCCGCCCATCTCAAGGATCCCGAAGTGGCCGAGGAGGCTGGATCCACTGTTTGCTTCAACGCCCCTTTGTCCCTGCTGGAAGTCCCTGTAACATGCACATGATATTGTCCTTTCAAATTGAGCGTACGTACCATGCCGATGAAGATATTGGTTTGGCCGATTGACACCATGGATCCGGATTCGAAGTGATCCGGCTCCAACTCCCACCCGGAATTGTCCACTATCTGCTCTCCTTCGTCATTGGAGTAGATCTCGCCGACGACAAAGTTCTCCATACTCTTCCGAGCTTCTCCCGTGATGTAAACACCTTTGGACGCAGGCCCCACGGTGGGCGCCAACTGTCGTGGGATAATCACGGCAGATGTTACCGGGGGTAACTGATCTAGGGGCAAGTCGACACAGGTATTTGGGAGAGGGTTTAGCTCGAAGGAAGACATGGCGAAAAGCAATCTAAGAGCCGGAAAACAACTCGCCGGATCTCGATATGATTATACTGGATACTCGATAATAGGTGTTACAGTTATGACCTGAATCTCTCTCAGGCGAAGCCTAGGGGTTGGTTTATATAGTACTCATACCCCCTTTGGCTTGCCATACAAAGCGCTCCTTGAGTCCTACTCGAACTCTATATACAAACCTAACTTTCCTTACCATAACCCACAATCCGGGTTACGATCCTTACAAGCCCTGGGCCTTTCTGAAGCTTCTTTGTTCTTAGCCGGATTTGGTCCATCCGCCGTTTGGGCCGGATTACACCTGGGAGTTGGCATACCGGGTTACTATCCCCTCATCAGAAACCAAGTTACATATGGTGTTGGATTCTTCCAACGCGTTTTCTCTTGAGTTCCGTCAGAACGTTCCACCTTGGAATGTTAGGAGAAACAAACTCCAGTACCTCGTTCATCTCTAGAACCAGGTCAAAGTTTTGTAATCCGCAGATTAAAGAAGTTTCATTAGCTTCTGTTATGTTCTACTTTTCGGTATCACACTCTTACATATCAAGAGGTCGTGTTAAGTTTCATGGCCTTAATGATGAAGTGATGCTCTCGCACATCTTCACCCTCCTTTCAAGCTTTAATGCTTGAGAATGATGGGTCTGTTCATCGATGTGTGCATCAGATATTCCTAGCAATTTGTATTGCTTTGAAGAAAATCTAAGAAACATCTGTATCCTTCTTAGCACTACTGGTCACCCAGTCTCTTTTTGAAGTTGATTGTGTTACCAAATCCGTTCATTCCGGTGCACATCCTCGGTCAGAGAGTTAGGTTCATGCCAAAGTTCTCCAGACCATATCGGTTGCTTTGAAAAGCAAGATTCCTTTCTAACCCCAAGACATACCGGTAGGTTGCGATATTCTGGTTGTCTTTTTAGAAGTATCACCAGGTTTTACCTGACCGTGATGTCTAAACCAGGAGTAGTTTGAACTACTTCTTTCTCCAAGGAACTCTGCTGGATATCCTGGACTAGTTGGTTGAGCTTAAACAATAACTTGGAGAGTTGAAAGGCAAAAGCTTCGCCTAACTTGATCCTTCATTAAGGGATGTCTAGTTTCCTTCGTGTTGAAGCAGGATAGTACATTCTTTGTGGAAAAGCTATCACTCTACCCTTGGTTTGAATTGGGCTATCGTCAAATCGAGAAAAGATCCAAGGACTATCTCGATGGTGTTTCCACTCATGGTGTTTTACCTGAGTACACCTCATGTCCTCTGGTCAGACCAATATTTTGCATTGTTCATGTTTCATATGAATCCCTCTTCTTGGAGTGTTGATAAATGTGTTTTCGAGCCCATCGATGACATTCCTATTTTCTCCAAGTTGCGAGAGGCTCATGTTGAACAATTGGCAACAATGTTGGAAACTTTCGAGAACCATCTTTGTGTCATCACGAAGTTGTGTTCTGGATGTTCGAAGTAACCTACTCCGGTTCATGTGCTTATGGTGAAAGATGTCGCCATGGATCCGAGTAAAGTTTTTTTGTTCCTTCGGGAATAATCCTAAGTCGGTCATGCATGTGTGGACTATTCTTGAGATGGCAGGTTGTTACCTCCATTTACTTGAAGAAGTTTGTATCCACACCAAGCCAGTGATTGACTATTCGTGAAAGAGAAGAAGTCCAAGATCTTGGTGATCTTTGTTATCATGTTCCCAACAAGGACTCCGATGTGTTCTTTTGCAAGTAAGCCATGTAGGTGCAACCGTCTTTTGCAAGTTGCTAATACATGAGTTCTACAATCCTGCTCATCTTCTTGAGCTTGGCATCGTAGTCCATGTCTTGAGAATCTAGTAAATGTGTCCCGTTGATAACCGGTGCAACCTCTTATCAAACATATCGAGTCTAAGTTATTCAACCCACTAACCAGAGCTGAATCTCAAGCAGCAACGATGGTTGGTGTTTTCTCAAGGGTGTTAACTTAGGTCCTCTCAAAAATCCGGCATGGTTGATGTTGTGGTTAACGCAATTAGCCGGAAGGCCTAATGTCATATCTCTTTGAATCCGTAAGAACAACCACTCCCCGCGAGGAATCTTGTTATGCTTATTCTAACAAGTTTTCTTCACCGTTCTTTTTAAACCGGAGTTTCACTTTTACTTGTTGACCTATAGAAGTCTTGTCATGAGCCTGCTATCGGTATCTATAACATCTAGGATAACTTGGAAGTTGATATTTTCCAATATCTTTTAGTTGAACCTCCAAAACCTTTGTTCTAGTGGAAACAAGTTCCTCGTGAGAACACCTCGTGGTGTTTTGTAACCGTCTTTGATCCGTTTCCTTTTTCAAGTTGTTGCACTTGAAGTTCTGTTCATCTCACACATTGTGTGAATTTGTCAGTCACTCCAGCCGTGGGATCTTAACTATGTGGTAGATGTATTGCTACGTCCCAACCACAATAGGAAAGAGATTCCCTATTTTCTTCCGGTGTTCCAATCCCTCGTTGGTTACCCATCCTAATGGTGTGATCAAGAATTCCTCCTTTGTTACGGTGTTTCCACATCTTTCGGTTACTCAGCTTCTGTTGTGAAGTAACCTCCTAATCTTTGAAAAGGTTTTCAACAAACTTGGATGAACAAACGTTCCGTTATCTTCCGTGTACACTCTGAAGAGTGAGCATGATCCGGTATCAACTTTTGTCCGATGCGTGATTACAGCGTTTTCTAGTGTTCTCCCTTGTCTACGGATATTGCGTTGTGATATCCCAGACAATTCTTTCCATCTTGGTTATCTACTTGAACAAAACCTCGATTTCACAAGTTGTTCAACCTTTCTTTTCCAAAAGGATTTAAAGTCTTGTGCAAAGCTCATATTCCAAATCCTTTCAAGAACTATCGCCCACAAACTTGAAACCATCTTCTATTCACTCCGTCACCTTGATGTGTTTCATGTCTGTTAACTCGACGGTTCTTTATGAACATCCCTGTCATGAGTTATCCATGAGATACTCGATCTTCGTGAAGATCATTTCCTAAGAGTTTCTCTCTTACCTAAGGTGTATCCGTTCAATACTTCAAGATGCTACGGATCAACCTCTTCGAGAAGAGAACCGTAAGGTTCGAGAAGATCGTTCAAAACCGGTGTTCCTCCCTTCTTTCTCCTTCGGGAATCTCGGGACGAGATTCTTGTAAGGGGGGTAGACTTGTAACAGCCCTACTTTGTATTAAAGTTGTGTTGTGTGTTGTGTACATGGCATACATGCATGGAAAACTTTGGTAAAATTTTTGCATTTGAATATAACAAGTGAAATGACAAAAATCACTTAAACAAGCAACCCACAAAGTTGTTCTACCAAGTTTTTCAAAATGAACAAACTAAGGTATGGTTTTGTTGGAAATTTGAAGAGCTTTTCAAAACTTATTTTTGTGTAATTTTTGTTGTTCAAAAAGTCCCTCAAAACCAACTTTTGGGTCCTGTTTTTAGAAGAGAAGGACCATCTTGTAGTTTCTTTCTCTCTCAGGGGGTTTTTGCAAATGTGTTTGTCTTCTTCGTTGGGACACAGAAGCAGCTGCGTGGCCGCCGCGAGCGTTGCCGTTGCCACGCCCTGCCCATCGACCGCACTCGGATAAGCCACAGGAGGCGTCTCCAAGTGCCCCGCTGCACCCTCTCGCCCTCTCCATCACGGCTCCCTCTCGCTCTCTGTAACCGGCCGGGAGACCAAACCCTAGCTCCGGCCAACATCGCCGCGCGCCGTCGTTTTGGCACTCCCGAAGCTCCTCCGTGCTAGACTGGACATCTCTAGTGACCCCCGCGTCATCTCCACCGAGCCAGGAGGTCCGAGAAGTCCCGAGGCCGCCGAATTGCGCCCTTCTTCCCCGAGTCCGGCGAGCTTCCCCGCCGCCGATTCGCCGCCGCCCAGGCCTCTCCGCCCCCCTAGACCTCCTCACAACGCTCCTGGTGAGCTCCCGATCCTCATGGACCCCTCCCCTGCTTGCCCCGTCCTCTGTTTCGTGTGTTCGCCGATGACCGACGAGCGCCGCCGCAGTTCTTCGTCGACGGCGAGGCTCCGGTGGAATTTAGGTAGCGGCACCGCCACCATTTCGCTCGCCGTGCCTCCCTCTTCCAAATGCCCCAGCCAATTTTGCCCAACTCGCGCCTCATCGCGCGATTGATTGGCAGCAGAGGAGATCCGGCCATTGCTGACGTCATCTTGACGTCAGCATGGTGTCATAATCCAATTTTATTAACTTCCAGAAAAATGTTTAAATTTGGATAATTAATAACTTCTGTTTTATTGATCATAAAAATATAAGAAAAATATGGAAATGTTCATAAAAATGTGCTCTATCCAAAAATGTCATTTCCACATATATTTGACAAAGTTGAATTTTTGCCTTTAATTAATATTGTTTAATCATTTAAAAATAGAAAAATAAGTTTTTATTCAATAAAATTAGAAAAATAAAAGTTATATATCAAATTGCTCAAAATGACAAATGCAACCTAGTTATGGTGTTTTCAAACCCATTTGAGCAATTTAAACTGCACTTACTTTCATAATCGCCCGAAACCCCCTCCGGGGTCTATTTCGGGATAAATCCATTAAAAATGCCTAACTAACATATGAACCCTAGCAACCCAACGATCATGCTTAGGGCTTTATTTCAGTGCACTAACTTGCTCATGCATACATATTGCGCATTGCATCGATGCCATGTGTTGATTGTTATTTCTTCTTTTCGGTGTTGTTTCCCCCTCGGTAGAACGTGGCTCCGAAGAGAAGGCCAGCAATCCAATGGCGAATACTTGATCTTAACCGACAAGTCAAGCACTTATTCCAGAAGATCTTTATCTGGTTTTCTTATAACCAAGGCAAGCATAACCTCTTATCTGCTCATATATGCTTTCGAACAACGTTTGAATCTCGTACTTTGCATTCGATTCCAAACTAGTTGATGCTAGTAGATATAGTTCACCTATATGCTGCATTGCCTCAATATCCTGATCCACTGCTCCTAGCCGCCATAGTTTTGCTTGTGCGCATCGCCAGAGCCTCATATCTGCTCTGCTTAGCTTCACATGTTTGTTACCTCTGCTCCATCCGGTTGATGAATCAGAGATGCGATAACCTAGTATGATATGATGACGTGGTGAGATGAGCACTGTCTGGTTAACTTGATTAAGGCTTGTACGGAAGGCCACTTGGGAAGTGGTTGTTCGTTCCGTACTCGCCAACCCTAGGAGTAAGGTCGGACGCAGAAGCCAAGACTGAGCGTACAACCACGCGCGATGGCCATGAGCCTCGCCGACCGACTAACTTAGCTGGCTTTATCCATGAGTCACGTAGTTTGAGATTCCATTCGGCACCGCAAATAAAACCTTTTAAACGGTTTTGAAAACAAAATGCTCCGCTAGGGCGTGACCGGGGCCAAGTGATGGACGTACACGGATCTTGACCCCGCCTCACAGAGACAGGTGCCGTCAGGAGGATGGCCAACTCCCTGTTGACGGGGTGGCCCTGTCTTGGGTTGACTCATGGATAGGGTTGAGTGAGGTAAAGGTCGTGGCCAGCCACCCTCTGCCGCGTTCCATGGAAGAGCGTACATGTGGCGCTAAGAGTCGGATGGTACGTGTGGGTAAAGTGTACCCCCTGCAGGGATAAATCTTTTCGAGAAGCCGTGTCCGCGGTTAAGGACGGCTTGGTGAAAGTAATTTGGCCATAGATAACTTGAACATGACGTAAAAGATGTTGACAAAGCATGGAGGCAATAGATGAAGGGTGCCTCCCCGGAGATGCCGGGAGGGGTGATCCTTGTAGCATGAGAGGTGCTGGGAAATAATGTTGGTGGATGAAAAGATGATGATTTCAGAAGTTGAGTAGTCTTCTCATCTGTTTTGAAAATACTCCTTAGACGTGCTATTCCTCCTCGATTTGTAAAACAAAGATTGCTTTACGCAAATCAGCCTTTCATAAAACCCTTTCTGAAACCAGCAGATATATAATAGGTTAATTAAGTCTTGTTGAGTACCTCCCGTACTCAGGTTTGCTTAATTTTGGTTCAGGTGGAGTTCGTCATTTCAGTGGTGGTTCAACGTGGACATCGACGAGTAGTTCGGGGTTCCCAGGTAGCAGCCTGGAATCTATGGGCTGGGACGTCGCATTATGTTGCGGCCTCTTAGGCCTTTTTGGTTCTTGTTGATTAGCAACATAATTTGCCTTCCGTTGTCTGATGTAATGTTGGGTCGTGTGACCTCTGCTTGTAAGCTATACTCTAGTAACACCTGTTTAATAAAGCTTCATGTCTAGAGTACTGCTTTGATCGGTTGTTGGTTTCGAGCTCATTGTTATACAGTTTTGGCTATGCCTGCATAGTTGTCGCAGTCGAGGGGTTGTGGAGCCGAAGATCCATGTCCGAGCCCGCCTGTCGATTTGATCGGCCTGGGGCGAGGTAACCCCAGTAACCCTCGATTGTTGTTGCACTTTCTGGACACATAGCAGCTCTGTATAGCTTTGGTCCCGTTTCTTTCAGTTTCATTCGATTCGTGGACGCTTTGATATGCATAGTTGGTTATGACTAGCATGGATACAAGGAGTAGTAGACTAGGGATCCGGACTACGTGCCGATGAATCCAGTCTGCCTGCCGTTGTTTATTGCGGCCGGGGCTGGTAACCCTGAAGCCCTTGTGAGTCCATGTCTAGGAGCACATAACAGTATGTATATCTCTGGGTCCGGGGTCGTGACATCATGCTACAAGGTAACCCCTCTCGGCATCTCCGAGGAGGCATCCTTCATTCGTTATCAGCAAGTTTTAATCATTCTGTTTAAGTTGTCTATGATCACAGAATCCGTCACCAAGTCGTCCTTAACCGCGGACACGGCTTTTCGAAAAGATTTAACCCTGCAGGGGTGTACAACTTTAACCACACGTATCAACCAACTCTTAATGCCAGAACGTTGGCACTATTCCGGGAAGTGCCGGCAGATGGAGGTCGGCCACGACCTTTCCCTTGCTTCGCCTATTCCATGAGTCGCTCCGAGTAGAGATGGTCCGCCAATAGGGAGTGGCCATCTCCTGCCGGGTCTCTATCGTTGTGCGCGATGCTCGACGGTTACCTGCCCGCAGAGCGCCGATACATCCCCACATCCTAGTTTTGAAAAGGTTTTAATATCCCCGCAAATCCAAATGGAAAGCCCGAACTAGGCAACTCATGGAACAAACTAGGCAAGTTGAGACCGAGGGGAATCCAATCCCCGTGTGGATGCACGCTTAGTCTTGGCTAGAAGACGAGAACTCGCTCCTAGGGGCATGAACGAGACAACCACCACAGCCCCTCTGTGATCTCGTCATCCACACCTTTAAGTCATGTTAAACAAGATCTCTTAACTTTCCACAACACACTATCATACTAGATTCATTCTCGGCTCTGATTCATCAACCGGATGGAGCAGAGATAACAGGCATGTATGACTAAGCATGGCATATTTGAGGCTCTGGCGATACACACAAACAAAACCTATGTCTGCTAGGAGCATTTGAACATGATATCTGGGTTATGCAAATAAATAGGATAACTCTATCTATTGACTCAAGATACATTGGAATCGAATGCATTTGTACGAGAATGAAAAGTCTTTCGAAATCATATATGAGCAGATAAGAGGTTATGCTTGCCTTGCTTCAAGAAAACCAGAGAAATTCTTCAGGAATAAGTGCTTGACTTGTCGGTTAGGATCAAGTATTCGTCATCGGATTGCTGGCCTTCTCTTCGGAGTCACGTTCTACCGAGGGGAAAACAACAGCGAAAGAGAAATAACAATCAACACATGGCATCGATGCAATGCGCAATATGTATGCATGAGCAAGTTAATGCACTTAAATAAAGCCCTAAACATGTTCTATGGGTTGCTAGGGTTCGTATGGCAATTATTCAATTTTACTGAAATTAGCCCCGAAATAGGCCCCGGAGGGGGTTTCGGGCGATTATGAAAGTGAGTACAATTTTAGTTGCTCAAATTGGTTTGAAAACATCATAAACAGATTGTACTTGTCATTTTGAGCAATTTGGTATATAACTTTTAATTTTCTAATTTTAGTGATTAAAAACTTATTTTTCTATTTTTAAATGAATTAAACAAATTCAAATAATGATGAAAAATCAACTTTCTCAAACATGGTTGAAAATGGTATATTCAGATAGAGTACATTTTTCTGATCATTTCTATACCTTACTTTTATTTTTCTGAATTATAAAACATTATTTATTAAATTATTAGGATTAATTCTTTTCTGGAATTATTAGACATTTTCTGGAAAAAAAGAAATAAGAAATATGACGTCCTAGTGACGTCACTGTGACATCACCAACGGCCACAAAGGCACTGCTGCGGAAGGAATCGCTCGCTCCGTTGATCGATTCACGAATCCAAAAGGGTGGGGAGCTAGAGGAGGCTACGGGGAGCCGAGTGGTGGCGGCTCCGCTGGTTTTTGGTCGCCGGAGAGGCGCCGGCGACGGCATGTGCGGCGATGGACGGCGGAGCTTGGTGAGCTTGACGGAAACGGACGCGATTCACAAAATTAAAGATGCCACGACGATCAGTGGCTCACCAGGAGTGTAGAGGTGGCGTCGTTGAGGCCGGAGAGGTGTCGATAGCGCCGGAATTGACCGAGGTGGCCACCGGCCGGAGTTGGAGGAGGGGCACCAATTCGGTCGTACCCTGGGGTTCCGGCAAGCGAGGGTGGTTGTGGAGGGGAAGGAGGCCATGGCGGAGCTCGTGGGTTCTTCTGTTCGCCGAGCCGTGGTCGGTAACGACGGCGGCAAGCGGCGGCTGGGCGGTTAGGGTTTGGTCCTCGGCGGGGAAATACAGAGAGAGGAAGAGAGGCGCGATGGCGCGTGTGAGGAGGGTGAGGGCGAGTTGAAGATGACTCCCTGCATCTTATCCGCGCCGGAGAGTGAAGCAGGACGTGGAGAGGCGTCGTGGGCGGCCGGCTCTCCTACTGGCAGGAGGTAGGAGACAAAGTGCAGTGTTGCGAAAACCCCCAGAAAATGCTGAATATTACAAAGAAGTCCTTTTCTCTTAAAACACAGAACAAAAAACAAAGGTTTTGGGGACCTTTTTGCAAACAGAAAAATTAGCAAAAATAGTTTTTGGAAAGCCCATTGAATTTCCAACCAAACCATTACTTGGTTTTCAAATTTTGAAATTGTTTTGAAAACAAATTTGAAGTGCTCACTTTAAGTGATTTTATGCAAGTTTCATTTAAATTCAATTAAAACTTGGTTCCAAATTTTTTTTTGATGCATGCTATGACATGATAACAACACCACAACCCTTTTCTAGCAAATTTGGGATGTTACAAATCTACCCCCCTTACAAGAATCTCGTCCCGAGATTCCTGAAGGAGGAAGAAAGAAGGAACACCGGTTTTGAACGATCTTCTCGAACCTTACGGTTCTCTTCTTGAACAGGTTGATCCGTAGCATTGAGTGTTGCTTGGCTACACCTTAGGCGAGAGGGAAAACTCTTAGAAATTGATCTTCACGAAGATCGAGTATCCCATGGGTAACTCATGACAGGATGTTCATAAAGAACTATTGAGTTATCAGGCATGAAACACATCAAGGTGACGGAGGGAAGAAAAGATGGTTTCAAGTTTACGGACGATGGTTCTTGAAAGGATTTAGAATATGAGCTTTGAACAAGACTTTAAATCCTTTTGAGAAAGAAAGGTTGAGCAACTTGTGAAACCGAGGTTTCTTCAAATAGAAAACCAAGATTGGAAAGGAGTGTCTTGAATATCACAATGTAATTTCCGTAGACTAGGGAAACACGAGAAAACACTGTAATCGTGCGTCAGAAAAAAAGATTTTTGATACATGATCATGTTCACTCTTCGGAGTGGACACAGAATATAAAGGAACTTCCATTCCGTCAAATTTGTCGAAACCTTATCAAAGATCAGAATGTTACTTCACGACAGAGGATGAGTAACCAAAGGATGTTGGGACACCGTAGTGAAGTAGGAACTCTTGGACACACCATAAGACTGGTTAACCAACAAGGATTGAAACACCGAAAGAAAGTATGGAACCTATTTCCTATGTGGTTTCGACGTAGCAATACGTTTACCACATGGTTAAGATCCCACGGCTGAAGTGACTGACAAATTCACACAATGTGTGAGATGAATAGAACTTCAGGTACAAACAACTTGAAAAAGAAAACTGATCAACAATGGTTACAAAACACCACGAGATGGTCTCATGATGAACTTGTTTCCACTGGAACAAAGGTTTTGGAGGTTCAACGGAGAGATATTGGAAAGATCAACTTCCAGGTTCTCCTGATGTTATGGAAACCGATAGCAGGCTCATGACGAACCTTTTATAGGTCATCAAGTCAAAGTAAAACTTCGTTTTGGAAGAGCGGTGAGAAAAGCTTGTTAGAATGAGCCACACAAGAATTCTCACGGAGAGTGGTTGTTCTTACGGATTCAAGGAGATATGACATTAGGCCTTCCGGCTAATTGTGTCAACCACAACATCAACCATGCCGTATTTTATACTGGACCTAATTCAATACCCTTGTGCAAAACGCCGACCATCATTGCTGCTTGAGATTCAGCTCTGGTTAGTGGATTGAATAACTGAGACTCAACGTGTTTGGTTGAAGGGATTGCACCGGTTACCAACGAGATACATATGCTAGATTCTCAAGATATGGACTATGCTGTCAGGCTCAAGGAGGTAAGCGAGATTGTAGAACTCATGTATTAGCAACTTGCAAAAGACGGTTGCACCTACATGAACTACTTGCAAAAGAAAACATCGGAGTCCTTGTTGGGGAGACGATACAAAGATAACGAAGTTTTTAGACTTCTTCTCTTTTGCTAACAATCAGTCAGGGGCTTAGTGTGGATGCAAACTTATTCCAGTAAATGGAAGTAACAACCAACCATCTCAAGAATACCCCACACGTGCATGACCGACTGGGATTATTCCCGAGGGAACAAGAGAACTCTACTCGCGTCCATGGCGACAACTTTCACCAAAAGCACACGAACCCGAGAAAGTCACTTCGAACATCGAGAACACAACTTCGTGATGACACAAAGATGGTTCTCGAGAGTTTCCCACATTAGTGCCAAGTGTTCAACATGAACCTCTTGAAACTTGGGGAAAATAGGAATGTCATCGATGGGCTTGACAACACACTTATCAAAACACCCCAAGAAGAGGGATTTAGATGATACATGAACATGGCAAAATATTGGTCAGGATAAAGGACATGAAGGTGTACTCAGCAAAACACCATGAGTGAAACACCATCAAGATAGTCCTTGGATCTTTTCTCGATTTGACGATAGCCCAAATCAAATCAAGGATGGAATGATAGCATGTCCACAACGGAGATACTATCCTGCTTCAACACAAAGGAAACTAGACATCCCTTGTCAAAGGATCAAGTTAGGCGGAGCTTTTGCCTTTCAACTCTCCAAGTTGTTGTTTAAGCTCAACCTACTTGTCCAGGGTGTCCAACGGAGTTTCTTGGAGAAAAGAGTGGTTCAAACTACCCCTTGTTTAGACATCACGGTCAGGTAAAACCTGGTGATACTTCTAGAAAGACAACCAGAATATCACAACCTACCGATATGTCTTGGAGTTCGAAAAGGAAACTTGCTTTTCAAAGCGATCGATATGGTCTGGAGAGCTTTGGCATGAACCTAACTCTCTGACCGAGGATGTGCACCGGAATGAATGTATTTGGTACCACGGTCAATTCCAATTAGAGACCGGGTAACCAATAGTGCTAAGAAGGATACAGATGTTTCTTAGATTTTCAAAGCAATAAGAGTTGCTAGGAATAGCTGATACACATGTCGATGAACAGACCCATCCATCTCAAGCATTCAAGCTTGGAGGAAGGCGGGGTGAAGATGTGTGAGAGCATCACTTCATCATTAAGGCCATGAAACTTAACACAGCCTCGTGATATAAAAGAGTGTGATTCTCGAAGGTAGAACAGATTAGAAGCTAATGAAACTTCTTTAATCTGAGAATTACAAAACTTTGACCTGGTTCGTAAGATGAACGAGGTACTGGAGTTTGTTTCTCCTGACATTCCAAGGTGAAATGTTCTGAAGGAAAACAAGAGCTATGCATGGGTATATCCGACACGCATATGCAACTTGATGTCCAAAACAACGGATGGGGATTTGAGAGCAACTTAAGGGGGATCATGCTCGGAGGAGATCCTAAGATCAAGATGATGCACAGGGTCATACTCATTTGTAAAACCCATGCAAAAGAATTGATATGGCTGAATTAAGAACGAAGATGTGGATTTCATGATGATCACTCTTGTTGTGACCCCTTCTTGATTACAAGGGAAAACCTACGGCTATTGGAGTTGAAACTACCTAGCCACCCCGAGGTAAAACAGATTCCTCAGGATCCAAATAAACGGAACTTGGGTTAAAGGTCAGCATCCTGTACTGATGGTGTGAGCATCACATGGTTATGACCACATGATTCAACCCACCACAACTCAGCACATTCCGGGACCTTCGGTTCAAGTCCAAAGGTTAGAAATCGAAGCAAATGAGCAACTACTATCTGAGTGCCTTGAAGGGCACTATGAGTAGCAATCACGGAGTATCTTTCCAAGAAGACATACGTAGCTCCGGAAGAAATTTGAGCAGAGGATAACGGATACATTCGAGATGAGAAGGAAATCTCGAGGTTCAAGATTTAGAACTTTGAAACATGGAGGAATGTGGAATCCGGACAACTCTGAGAGATTAGGATGGAAAGGAAATCTCCCAGTTTAAGAGAAACAACGGAGTAAGAAACACACACGACTCTAGAAACTTTAACACTAGGTCAACTTGGGTGAAAACGTCCTTGCCAGAGAAGGCACCTAAGTTTTGAACGATTAGAAGAGATAGCAAAACCTTTTCAAATCAAAGCAGGTAAGATGACCCAGAGTTAGAGCGATACCAGATAAGGAGTAAAAAGAATCCTAAGAAGGGTTTTCGCAACTCATTTGAGGTTTCAAAGTAGTTTTCACAATCACTAGACTCGACATCGACCAAGTAATTAGGTTTTCCTACAGGCAGTCCTGCTCTGATACCAAGACTTGTCAGACCCCGGACCCAGAGATATACATACTGTTATGTGCTCCTAGCCATGGACTCACAAGGGCTTCAGGGTTACCAGCCCCGGCCGCAACAAACAACGGCAGGCAGACCGGATTCATCGGCACGTAGTCCGGATCCCCGGTCTACTACTCCTTGTATCCATGCTAGTCATAACCAATTATGCATACCTAAGCGTCCACGAGTCGGATGAAACTGAAGGAACGGGACCAAAGCTATACAGAGCTGCTATGTGTCCAGAAAGTGCAACAACAATCGAGGGTTACTGGGGTTACCTCGCCCCAGGCCGATCAAATCGACAGGCGGGCTCGGACATGGATCATCGGCTCCACAACCCCTCGACTGCGACAACAATGCAGGCATAGCCAAAACTGTATAACAATGAGCTCGAAACCAACAACCGATCAAAGCAGTACTCTAAACATGAAGCTTTGTTAAGCAAGTAATACTAGAGTATAGCTTACAAACAGAGGTCACACGACCCAACATTACATCAGACAACGGAAGGCAAATTATGTTGCTATTCAACAAGAACCAAAAAGGCCTAAGAGGCCGCAACATAAGGCGACGTCCCAGCCCATAGATTCCAGGCTGCTACCTGGGAACCCCGAACTACTCGTCGATGTCCACGTCGAAACACCACCGAACTGAGGAACTCCACCTGAACCAAGTTGAAGCAATACTGAGTACGGGAGGTACTCAACAAGACTTAGTTAACCTATTATATATCTGCTTCTTTTAGAAAGAGTTATGAAGGTTATTTTGCGTAAAGCCATCTTTGTTTTACAAATTGAGGGAGGAATAGCACGTCTCATAGAGTATTTTGAAAACAGATGAGAAAGCTACTCAGCTACTGATATCATCATCTTTTTAAACCACCAAATCATATCAGCACCTCGTGCTTCAAAGATCACCACCTCAAGTTGTTCCGGTAACTCATGCTACAAGGTAACCCCTCTCGGCATCTCCGAGGAGGCATCCTTCATTCATTATCAGCAAGTTTTAATCATTCTGTTTAAGTTGTCTATGATCATAGAATCCGTCACCAAGTCGTCCTTAACCGCGGACACGGCTTTTCGAAAAGATTTAACCCTGCAGGGGTGTACAACTTTAACCACACGTATCAACCAACTCTTAATGCCAGAACGTTGGCACTATTCCGGGAAGTTCCGGCAGATGGAGGTCGACCACGACCTTTCCCTTGCTTCGCCTATTCCATGAGTCGCTCCGAGTAGAGATGGTCCGCCAATAGGGAGTGGCCATCTCCTGCCGGGTCTCTATCGTTGTGCGCGATGCTCGACGGTTACCTGCCCGCAGAGCGCCGATACATCCCCACATCCTAGTTTTGAAAAGGTTTTAATATCCCCGCAAATCCAAATGGAAAGCCCGAACTAGGCAACTCATGGAACAAACTAGGCAAGTTGAGACCGAGGGGAATCCAATCCCCGTGTGGATGCACGCTCAGTCTTGGCTCGAAGACGAGAACTCGCTCCTAGGGGCATGAACGAGACAACCACCACAGCCCCTCTGTGATCTCGTCATCCACACCTTTAAGTCATGTTAAACAAGATCTCTTAACTTTCCACAACACACTATCATACTAGATTCATTCTCGGCTCTGATTCATCAACCGGATGGAGCAGAGATAACAGGCATGTATGACTAAGCATGGCATATTTGAGGCTCTGGCGATACACACAAACAAAACCTATGTCTGCTAGGAGCATTTGAACATGATATCTGGGTTATGCAAATAAATAGGATAACTCTATCTATTGACTCAAGATACATTGGAATCGAATGCATTTGTACGAGAATGAAAAGTCTTTCGAAATCATATATGAGCAGATAAGAGGTTATGCTTGCCTTGCTTCAAGAAAACCAGAGAAATTCTTCAGGAATAAGTGCTTGACTTGTCGGTTAGGATCAAGTATTCGTCATCGGATTGCTGGCCTTCTCTTCGGAGCACTATCTACCGAGGGGAAAACAACAGCGAAAGAGAAATAACAATCAACACATGGCATCGATGCAATGCGCAATATGTATGCATGAGCAAGTTAATGCACTTAAATAAAGCCCTAAACATGTTCTATGGGTTGCTAGGGTTCGTATGGCAATTATTCAATTTTACTGAAATTAGCCCCGAAATAGGCCCCGGAGGGGGTTTCGGGCGATTATGAAAGTGAGTACAATTTTAGTTGCTCAAATTGGTTTGAAAACATCATAAACAGATTGTACTTGTCATTTTGAGCAATTTGGTATATAACTTTTAATTTTCTAATTTTAGTGATTAAAAACTTATTTTTCTATTTTTAAATGAATTAAACAAATTCAAATAATGATGAAAAATCAACTTTCTCAAACATGGTTGAAAATGGTATATTCAGATAGAGTACATTTTTTGATCATTTCTATACCTTACTTTTATTTTTCTGAATTATAAAACATTATTTATTAAATTATTAGGATTAATTCTTTTCTGGAATTATTAGACATTTTCTGGAAAAAAAGAAATAAGAAATATGACGTCACCGTGACATCACCAACGGCCACAAAGGCACTGCTGCGGAAGGAATCGCTCGCTCCGTTGATCGATTCACGAATCCAAAAGGGTGGGGAGCTAGAGGAGGCTACGGGGAGCCGAGTGGTGGCGGCGCCGCTGGTTTTTGGTCGCCGGAGAGGCGCCGGCGACGGCATGTGCGGCGATGGACGGCGGAGCTTGGTGAGCTTGACGGAAACGGACGCGATTCACAAAATTAAAGATGCCACGACGATCAGTGGCTCACCAGGAGTGTAGAGGTGGCGTCGTTGAGGCCGGAGAGGCGTCGATGGCGCCGGAATTGACCGAGGCGGCCACCGGCCGGAGTTGGAGGAGGGGCACCAATTCGGTCGTACCCTGGGGTTCCGGCAAGCGAGGGTGGTTGTGGAGGGGAAGGAGGCCATGGCGGATCTCGTGGGTTCTTCTGTTCGCCGAGCCGTGGTCGGTAACGACGGCGGCAAGCGGCGGCTGGGCGGTTAGGGTTTGGTCCTCGGCAGGGAAATACAGAGAGAGGAAGAGAGGCGCGAGGGCGCGTGTGAGGAGGGTGAGGGCGAGTTGAAGATGACTCCCTGCATCTTATCCGCGCCGGAGAGTGAAGCAGGACGTGGAGAGGAGTCGTGGGCGGCCGGCTCTCCTACTGGCAGGAGGTAGGAGACAAAGTGCAGTGTTGCGAAAACCCCCAGAAAATGCTGAATATTACAAAGAAGTCCTTTTCTCTTAAAAAACAGAACAGAAAACAAAGGTTTTGGGGACCTTTTTGCAAACAGAAAAATTAGCAAAAATAGTTTTTGGAAAGCCCATTGAATTTCCAACCAAACCATTACTTGGTTTTCAAATTTTGAAATTGTTTTGAAAACAAATTTGAAGTGCTCACTTTAAGTGATTTTATGCAAGTTTCATTTAAATTCAATTAAAACTTGGTTCCAAATTTTTTTTTCATGCATGCTATGACATGATAACAACAACACAACCCTTTTCTAGCAAATTTGGGATGTTATACATGGTAACCCGGATTGTGGGTTCCGGTAAGGAAGTTTAGGGTTTTGTAAGCAGTGTCCGGGTAGGATTCAGAGTACGCCTTGGAGAACAGGCCAGGGGTCCGGATGCTTTATAAGTCATCCCCTAGGTTAGTTTTAGAGGGCCAAGAGTTAGAGCAAGATCGCTAGGTATCGAGTATCCAGTGTAATACGAGAGTTGAGTTAGTACATCCAGACCAGAGACTCGGCGACTTGATTGCCGGCTACCAGATCGCATATCATCATGTTTTTCCCTGAGCTAAACCCTCTCCCAAACACCTGTGTCGTCTTGCCCCAAGATAAGTTACCCCCGGTAACGTCTGCCGTGATTATCCCACGACAGTTGGCGCCCACCGTGGGGCTCACGTCCAAGGGTGTTTACATCACGGGAGATGCTCGGAAGAATATGGAGAACTTCGTCGTCGGCGAGATCTACACCGACCGCGAAGGAGAGAAGATGGTGGACGATTCCGGTTGGGGGCCAGAATCGGATCTGCTTGAATCCGGATCTGTTGTGACGATCGGCCAGATTAACATCTTCATCGGTATGGTATGTACGTCCGGTTCAATCCCTGACGACTTTGGATTTGATTCTGTGTCAGGGGAGGCCACCTACGCTCAATCAGATGGAGAAGAATCGGTTGGGACGGTGGATCCGACAGAAGAGCCCACCACGAAGAGGGAACAGCCGGAGGAGCCGGTATGGACCCCGCGTGGCCGGGTTACGAGAGAAGATGACACTGAGTCCATCCTGCATCTATTGGAGGACCGGTACGAGGAAAATACCAGCTAAGAAGGAGAGTACGAATCTGTGCCAAGCATTGTGCGCCAAGTTGCGGTTTACACGGCTCCGGCTATCAATCTTAATCAGGGGAACGCGACCGCGGTCCCAGTTGGAACAACACAAGCATTGGCCCAGCAGCAAGATCCGGTTGACGGAAACCCGGTTCTCACCCGGGTCGACGGAGAAGCAGCATCAGTTACCAGTCACGCGGCGGACAGTGAATTGCAGGCAAACATGTTTGGATATCTGGCAAACCGGGCGCCAGGGGCGGGTCCTTCAAATCCGCAACACCCGGCCTTATTCAACAACAACTTGATTCTAGATCCCACCGTTCTGGCCACGGTTATTACTCCGGAAAACGCGGCGGAACGTGTCAGGGATCTGGACGTAGCCCGTCGTGCATTGGAACAACAGAGAAGGCATGTAGAAGCAGAAAGGCAAGGGATGGCCACGCGCCAACGTGAGCTGGATGCACTAGAAACCCGGCTCCGATTGGAAACAACTAGAATACATCAAAGGCACCAAACCAGATTACCAGCATTGGGAGGAGTCATAAACCCGGCTGCGCTATTCATCATGCCTTAGGATCAGCCGATCCCGGCGGCAAACCAAGGAACCGCACCTCAGCCAACAACTGGAGGAGTACAACCGGTAAACACGCAGGCCGGGTTACCCGTACCACAGACTGGAGTTACTACCGGTAATACAGTACCACAACCACCATCACGTTTTCGCACACCAGCGGGTCATTACCACAACCCCATGGATAACGTGTACGCATAAACACTCGCATTAAACCAAATCCCTGTGAGAGAGTCACCCCACGCAGAGGAGACCCGGCGGGCAATAGATCTATTGCGCACCGCGGTGGCACAACAAGTTAATTACCCGGATCACAGAAGTGGAATGCCTGGGACACCATATATCAGTCAGCAACGAGGCAATACCGGCAATATCCAGACAAGTTCAGCGCGGCGGAGGGAAGAGCAGCAGCAAATGCCGCCTCCTCCCCGCGTTCAGGCACGACCAGCAGCATCAGCAGCACAAGCTATCGTGTATTAGTTTGTTGCATATATTTAGGTCTTGGGGGCTGATTGCTTGAAAAGCACAGTTGCAAACTCAAGACCCGGCCACGATGCCTATGAGTTATAAGGGCCGGTTACTCGCAAACGAGTACGGCTACAATCTTATAACCGGACAAAGGAGCCAAATTTTCTTGACTTTTCTTACTTAAGCTCGATGTGACTCGCACTAAAGTGGCATGCTTTGCTCGCTTACGATTACAATCAGCCATGAAGCCCAATGGGACTCGCCTGACCCTGTTCTCGTATAGATGTAACAACATGATATCCACGCGAAAGCCGGCTTACAGTACAAGATAGTCAAAAGGGTCATCTAAAACACAAGTTATGCAGAGTATAGGGCAAACAGCCGGAAACTCAACGTTTATTAAGCATAACTTCAATACCTATGTGAAACGGCTCTAGGTTCGGGCTTAGCACAAGACAACTTGTTCTCTCTGGAAGACCACGCATCCCAGGCTCGGAATTTCGGGCTTTGGGGACTGGGGATTTCGCAAAAAGAATAAAAGTTGCTTAGTCACTAAGCCCAAAAAACCCAAACATCCGGGTCTTGGGGACTTGGGGACTTAGAGAAAAGTTCACCTGTCAAAACCCACGAGACCCGGAAACCGAGTCTCACATACGGAACCATAAAGTAAATCGGGAATAAACGAGCTTAAAGGAAGACATGCATCAAGTCCATCCAAAGGCTAGAAAGGGCTTTGAAGCCGTTAAAAGTTTCGCAATGTGTCTACATAATGCGATGGTAATATCAAAATGGCACATGCGCACTATCAAAAGTATATCTGCTTTTACAAAGGTATCGGGCAAACAAAGTATTAAGATGACATCAGATAATAATCTACTCGGCCTCCCGGGTTGGGTCCACATCTCCAACCTTGCCCTCCGGGTCTTGATCCTGAGTTTGCTCCTTAAAAGCATTCGCGGCATCATCATCCGGATTTTCAGCATCAGGACGAGCAGGCGGACGAACATTTGGCGTAGAAGTAGTTGGTGCTGATTCCAAATCGGCCCCCTTCTTCGCAGCTTCCTCCCTTCGCCTGGCCGAGCCGGCGTTCCATTTTTCCACGATATCGAATGGCACGGGCGTGTCTTCCATCACAGCCTTGCCCTTAGCATCGTATGGGGACATAAACTTATTCAAATCCATACCGTCGGCAAGAGTAGTCGTCGAGTGTCGTACCTCAGCTTGCACGGCCTTGAAATCCTTGGCCCCAAACCTTGTTCCATCCGCTTTGAACTCCGGAAACAACGCTATCACCTTTGCCGGCTCAAGTTTGGGAAAGTAAGCTTTAGCCAGCATAAAGGCCCGGGTTATGCCAATCCGGCATGACGAGCGCTTCCAGAGCTTAATCCACGCAGGAACAGTGGAACATGCATGGATTAGGGTCTCCATACCCGGATACGATTCAGTCGGCCACTGAATGGCGTCCAGGATCCACTTAGTGCCGGCACAGAACCTCCGGAGGACATTCCTCAAGTTCATTATCTTTTGGATATCATTTTCTTCCGAGGGCGCAAGGTTGGAATGTGCAGGACACAACACAAAGGTTACTTCAAAGTATTCCGGGTATCACGTATCAAGAACAAAAAACCAAGACACGAACCGGTAAGAAGAAAATCTTACCAACAAGGACACGATAAGTGTCGGAAATTTGAGCTGATAGCTCCTTCAGCGTAGCTTGGGCGGTGGTGTATTTCTCTTTGTATTTTGTGACATCCTTTTTCAAGGTTGCCACCTCAGATTCAAGCGCTTCTCTTAGCTTAACCTCAGTGTCCAGGAGTTGATTGGTCTTGGCCAAAATCTCCCCGGACCGAGATGCGTGCGCCTAGAGAAATGGAAAGTTAAAAGCTAATCGGATATCGCAGTCAGCCGAGTATTGAAAGAAGTAACGAGTGTAACTTTGACAAGTTAGACTCGGAACTTGGGGACTAGATGGATATTATTAGATATCAAGTAACGTTACCTGGTGCTCCACTGCCAGACGCTCCAACATACTGTTCTCTGAGGCCTTCATGGCAAGGAGAGCGCTCATCATTTGCTCGAAGGTGTCGTTGCCTGAGTGGGAAGACCCGGGACCTTGGTAACTCGGAGAGGGATTTTTCTCCGTGGTAGGGGAAGGAGCCCGAGCCATCCGAGTATCGGAATCTGGTGCGCCTCCCGTGCCCAAGGCGGCGGCCTCCTCCTCGCGTGTGTGCGAGGCTGTTGGGTACTCGGCCTCTTGATCAGCCGGGTTTGTTGGTGGCACTTGTTCTTCCCCGCCAGCTGCGGTAGTCATATCATCAATCGGGTTATCCTTACCCGGGTCATCGGTCTCCACATTCTCTTGGTCACTAATAGTGACCGTGGCTCTATGGACAGTATAGATAAGCAGTTAGCATACGACTGGGGAAAGATTGTGGAAAGGCGATAGAGCATCAGGAGAAGAACCTTACCCGGGATTCACCACGTAATCCGAGGGGAGCTCACTGCTAGACCCAGACGAAGTTGAAAATGTCAAGCAAGTAAGACGTAGAACTACTCTACTGAGGGATAAACTGGAAAAACTTTGATATTCAAGAAAGGATCAGATGAATACCGGCGCGTCGAGTTGGAGATGATGAGATACCCGGGTTAAGAGCGCCTTCACCCGGAAAATTCCGAGTCATTCTACGCTTGGTCAAGGGTGGATCCTTCAGGTACGGCCAGTCGGATAACTCTTGGTTTAGCTTGTGCATGTTATCAAAGGAGAATGGTTTAGAAGTAAGGAGGCGGTATGGAACCTTAAAAATGACCCCTCAGGGTTTCCTCTTTGCTCCGACCTTGACTGTCGGCTCAGCTTCATCTTCGTCGTTTGCTGATTCCACCCGGCCTTCCGGTTCTTCTTCTTCTTCGCCCTTGTCCTCTGGTTCTGAAAGTTATCAAGATATATAGTCGGAACATTACAGGGTGAGCAACAATGATCTTGCGGAAAGCGAGTGGGACTTGGAATGTACCTTCTTCAGAGTTAATCACGTCCTCTTCCTCCTCTGGGCTTTCTGAGCTAGGGGGAGTTTCGATCCTCCAAAAGTTGTTATCAGCCTGAAATAAGAGTACGAAGACGAGAGTTAACAGTTGTATCAGGAAGAAAAGCATGGAAGTAAAGGTATGAGAGCCGGATCTATACCTCAGGTGTTGGGTTCTCGCGTGTAAAGGGTTCTAACCCGGCTATATTCCGGATTACCTCCAACTTCTCCGTCAAGAATCCCTTGATGGTATTGTTGGTGTCACCGGCCGGGTAATCTTTAGATGAGTATCGGAGGGAATCTGTGGCGTGCCCCGAGTACTCGCACATTAGTTTAGTGCGGATAGAGTTGGGTTGGCTCCGGAAGTTGACCCAAGTTTTCACTAAGTTGAGCCCAAGGAGACCTTGGTCTGAGAGAACAACTATCTTAGCTAAGAGAGGTTGAATGGATTCCCTGTCCGAGTCAGGGGCGAAGGCGTTGAAAGACTCAGCGATATCAAGGAGCCCCTCCGAGTAACCCGGCAGTTTCTTCTCGCCGGGTGGAGAGGTGTCTCGGCAGTAGAAATAGGTGAGTTGCCAATGCTTAACGTGAGAATTCAAGTTAAGAGTCGGCATTGGGGAATTCTTACGGCGCTGGATAGAAACCCCTCCGCAAGCAAGAAGTGCCCTGTCGCCGCTTTCACGGACGGTTTGCACTGGAAAAGTTCAATAAAGAGAGCCAAATCGGCGGAGTGCACAAATATGACTCGGAAAGAACGACGAAATGGGTTATGTTCAACATAGAGTTAGGCCCTATGTCGAACACCCGGAGGCCATAATGGCTCAGAACTTCGCGGAAGAAAGGGTGACCCGGAGGGCGAAACCCCCGGGTCACGTGCTCAACGAAGCAAATTACCTCGTTGGCGGCAGGAGTGGGCCGGGTCTCATCGCCCGGCACCCTCCAGTGGATGTCCTTCTGAGGAGGGAGAACCCCTAGCTCGGCCAGCTCCTCCAGCTTGGCCTTGGTGACTGTTGATCGCGCCCAGTTGGCGGATATTGACTGGGTCATCCGGGTTTTGGCCGGCTGCTTCCCTTGCCTCTTGGGAGCCATGGGTTCAACCTGCAAAGCACAAGACAAAAGGTATAAGAGATAAGACTCGGAAATCGCGAGGTATCCGAGTATAGGCAAACGGCGTCAGCTAGACAAAGAAACTAAGAATCATCCGGGTATCATTGAAAAGAGCAGAAAGTCATGGATTGTCCGAGTTTCAAGAATCGGAACAGAAATTATGGGGTATTTTTGTGTTGGAAAGTGTTTGAGGAAGAAGGATGATTGCCCCTGTATCTACTGCGAGCAAAAGAACCGGAAGAAGTGGATTTTCCGGGTGTCAATGCTAGGCGCAGAAAATTTGGGCGAGATGGATCTAGATTGAAAAATTTGCGGATGATTTTGTGGAGAAATTAATGATTAATGATGATAGGGGAGTGACGTGTGACCATCTATCAAGCTGTTGGACGAACTAGCGTGGGGTTATGTGATCTTAAGCCGGCGCGGCAGGAAAAATGCCCCGCGGTTGACCTAGATCCAATCTAGAACAAATCGATAAATTGCGGAGCTAGATCAATGGGAGTAAAAGGCTTACCGGAGCGGATTGAAGTGAAGCTCGACGAAGGCAGATGGCACAGGCTTGGTGCCCCTTTGCGATTCCCGGTGAGTAGGTCGGGGGCGTGGAGGTGGAGCTTGACGGCGGTGCGTGACGAGCCGTGGCGGAACGTAGCCGGCGGCGGATAGGTTCCGGCGGCGTGCGTGTGGTCTCCGTGGCGGTGCTCTGTAAGCTCGAGCGCGGAAATGGAGGAAGGGAAAAGGAAGACGAAATGGACCGTTGGGGTTAGGTTAACCCCTGGATGCCTATTTATAAGGTGCGGGTGGATAAACCTAGGCCAACGGGCGAGAGCCAGAAATTTCGGGATAAAGGATGTCCACCGGACTTTTCGGGATATGCGTTAAGTGCTGGACAGGATATCCGGACAAGATATGAAGGAAATATTCCCGCGGTATCAGGATCAATTGTTAAGTGAAGTAAGCCGGATCTTTGGCGTCATAGCCAGGGCACTAGCCCGGAGAAATAAGCGATGGACCTGGAGAAAGCCGGGTTACTATATGGCCACCTTGGAGTTAGGCCTAGCTGTTTATCAAAGCACCTTAACCCGGCCTCTATGGACTTGTACGTTTGATATTTTTGCAGGGAATAGCGAGCGGT
The DNA here is from genome assembly GCA_028641055.1 of Alopecurus myosuroides. Classification (NCBI taxonomy): domain Eukaryota; kingdom Viridiplantae; phylum Streptophyta; class Magnoliopsida; order Poales; family Poaceae; genus Alopecurus; species Alopecurus myosuroides. Next base: position 393,853,850 of record CM054060.1, read on the forward strand.
TCAAGGAGGATCCCCTGAAGCCTAAGCTATTCTGGGGACTACTGATGGAGGGATGATAACCCGGTAGCCCAACGCCAAGGTGTAACTCGGCCCAAAGGACGATGTGCAAGACCCGGCTAAAGATAAAGGAGATTCTAGAAGGCCCAAGATCGTAGGCCTGGTAACCCGGATTGTGGGTTCCGGTAAGGAAGTTTAGGGTTTTGTAAGCAGTGTCCGGGTAGGATTCAGAGTACGCCTTGGAGAACAGGCCAGGGGTCCGGATGTTTTATAAGCCGGCCCCTAGGTTAGGTTTAGAGGTCCAAGAGTTAGAGCAAGATCGCTAGGTATCGAGTATCCAGTGTAATACGAGAGTTGAGTTAGTACTTCCAGACCAGAGACTCGGCGACTTGATTGCCGGCTACCAGATCGCATATCATCATGTTTTTCCCTAAGCTAAACCCTCTCCCAAACACCTGTGTCGTCTTGCCCCAAGATAAGTTACCCCCGGTAACGTTTGCCGTGATTATCCCAGGACAGTTTTGTCATGCCATGTGTGTTATAGTGTATCATGGGTGTTGGGTGCCAAATATACCATCACTCTCTGTGTTGGGGCCTCACCGACGTCGGATTCTCTCTCGCGAGTTCCAGGACTGCTCACACCCCGAAGCTCCCGGATCTGACGTAACGGGGGGAATCTTGCAAGGAGGTGGGCCGTACCATTGTCAAGGGTGTTCCTTGGGCCTAACATGACACAACCAAGCAACTAGTTCCACTTGGCTACCCACTTCCGGCTCATGCAGAAGGGGCTAGACGTCGGTTCCGTCTTTTTGTACACCGGGGCTAGGGTATCTCCGGAGAGGGGATCCGGAGCGTCGGGATCCCACCTAAACCAATGTTTTGCCAGGCCATGTGTGTTAGAGTGTATCATGGGTGTTGGGTGCCAAAGATACCATCACTCTCTGTGTTGGGGCCTCACCGCGTCGGATTCCCTCTCCCGGGTTCCAGGACTGCTCACACCCCGAAACTCCCGGATCTGACGTAACGTGGGGGATCTTGCAAGTAGGTGGGCCCTACCATTGTCAAGGGTGTTCCTTGGGCCTAACATGACACAACCAAGCAAATAGTTCCACTTGGCTACCCACTTCCGGCTCACGCAGAGGGGGCTAGACGCCGGTTTCGTCTTTTTCTACACCGGGGCTAGGGTATCTCCGGAGAGGGGATCCGGAGCGTCGGGATCCCACCTAAACCAATTTTTAGCCATGCCATGTGTGTTAGAGTGTATCATGGGTGTTGGGTGCCAAAGATACCATCACTCTCTGTGTTGGGGCCTCACCGGCGTCGTATTCCCTCTCCCGGGTTCCAGGACTGCTCACACCCCGAAACTCCCGGATCTGACGTAACGGGGGGGATCTTGCAAGTAGGTGGGCCCTACCATTGTCAAGGGTGTTCCTTGGGCCTAACATGACACAACCAAGCAACTAGTTCCACTTGGCTACCCACTTCCGGCTCACGCAGAGGGGGCTAGACGCCGGTTCCGTCTTTTTCTACACCGGGGCTAGGGTATCTCCGAAGAGGGGATCCGGAGCGTCGGGATCCCACCTAAACCAATTTTTAGCCATGCCATGTGTGTTAGAGTGTATCATGGGTGTTGGGTGCCAAAGATACCATCACTCTCTGTGTTGGGGCCTCACCGGCGTCGGATTCCCTCTCCCGGGTTCCAGGACTGCTCACACCCCGAAACTCCCAGATCTGACGTAACGGGGGGGATCTTGCAAGTAGGTGGGCCCTACCATTGACAAGGGTGTTTCTTGGGCCTAACATGACACAACCAAGCAACTAGTTCCACTTTGCTACCCACTTCCGGCTCACGCAGAGGGGGCTAGACGCTGGTTCCGTCTTTTTCTACACCGGGGCTAGGGTATCGCCGGAGAGGGGATCCGGAGCGTCGCAATCCCACCTAAACCAATGGTTTGCCATGCCATGTGTGTTAGAGTGTCCCATGGGTCTTGGGTTCCAAAGATACCATCACTCTCTATGTTGGGGCCTCACCGACGTCGGATTCTCTCTCGCGGGTTCCAGGACTGCTCACACCCCGAAACTCCCGGATCTGACGTAACGGGGGGAATCTTGCAAGGAGGTAGGCCCTACCATTGTAAAGGGTGTTCCTTGGGCCTAACATGACACAGCCAAGAAAATAGTTCCACTTTGCTACCCACTTCCGGCTCACGCAGAGGGGGCTAGACGCCAGTTCCGTCTTTTTCTACACCGGTGCTAGGGTCTCTCACGCAGAGGGGATCCGGAGCGTCGGGATCCCACCTAAACCAATGGTTTGCAATGTCATGTGTTTTAGAGTGTCTCATGGGTCTTGGGTGCCAAATATACCATCACTCTCTGTGTTGGGGCCTCACCGGCGTCGGATTCCCTCTCCCGGGTTCCAGGACTGCTCACACCCCGAAACTCCCGGATCTGGCGTAACGGGGGGAATATTGCAAGGAGGTGGGCCATACCATTGTCAAGGGTGTTCCTTGGGCCTAACATTACACAACCAAGCAACTAGTTCCACTTTGCTACCCACTTCCGGCTCACGCAGAGGGGGCTAGACGTCGGTTCCGTCTTTTTCTACACTGGGGCTAGGGTATCTCCGGAGAGGGGATCCGGAGCGTCGGGATCCCACCTAAACCAATGTTTTTCCATGCCATGTGTGTTAGAGTGTATCATGGGTGTTGGGTGCCAAAGATACCATCACTCTCGGTGTTGGGGCCTCACCGGCGTCGGATTCCCTCTCCCGGGTTCCAGGACTACTCACACCCCGAAACTCCCGGATCTGACGTAACGGGGGGATCTTGCAAGTAGGTGGGCCCTAACATTGTCAAAGGTGTTCCTTGGGCCTAACATGACACAAACAAGCAACTAGTTCCACTTTTCTACCCACTTCCGGCTCACGCAGAGGGGGCTAGACGCTGGTTCCGTCTTTTTCTACACCGGGGCTAGGGTATCTCCGGAGAGGGGATCCGGAGCGTCGGGATCCCACATAAACCAATTTTTTTGCCATGCCATGTGTGTTAGAGTTTATCATGGGTGTTGGGTGCCAAAGATACCATCACTCTCTGTGTTGGGTCCTCACCGGCGTCGGATTCCCTCTCCCGGGTTCCAGGACTGCTCACACCCCGAAACTCCCGGATCTGACGTAACGGGGGGGGGGGATCTTGCAAGTAGGTGGGCCCTACCATTTTCAAGGGTGTTCCTTGGGCCTAACATGACACAACCAAGCAACTAGTTCCACTTTGCTACCCAATTCCGGCTCACGCAGAGGGGGCTAGACGTCGGTTCCGTCTTTTTCTACACCGGGGCTAGGGTATCTCCGGAGAGGGGATCCGGAGCGTCGGAATCCCACCTAAACCAATGGTTTGCCATGCCATGTGTGTTAGAGTGTCTCATGTGTCTTGGGTTCCAAAGATACCATCACTCTCTGTGTTTGGGCCTCACCGACGTCGGATTCTCTCTCGCGGGTTCCAGGACTGCTCACACCCCGAAGCTCCCGGATCTGACGTAACGGGGGGATCTTGCAAGGAGGTGGGCCCTACCATTGTCAAGGGTGTTCCTTGGGCCTAACATGACACAACCAAGCAACTAGTTCCACTTTGCTACCCACTTCCGGCTCACGCAGATGGGGCTAGACGCCGGTTCCGTCTTTTTCTACACCGGGGCTAGGGTATCTCCGGAGAGGGGATCCGGAGCGTCGGGATCCCACTGTGACGCCCCGGGATCGGGCACTATGCAGATTGCAGCATTCCCGCCAAAATCCACATAATAACCGATTCCACGTTGCCATTTATGATAACATTACAATAGTTCACGAACAATCCACAATTACAACAGAAACAGATAGATACAAGATGACTCAAACGAGCCAGGGATACAACTGATACATTACAAAGATCCAAATAACAGCGGAAGAAACAAACATATCGTCCGTCTACGGACAAGATCCAAATTGGACTAAGAGTCCTGAAGATAACCGAGAGCGTCCAATCCCTGCCCAGGCCAAGCCGGAGGGATTCCCAAGCTAACGTCGTCAGACTTCAAACCTGTTGACTGCAAGTTGGAATTTGCAGCCACGAAAGAGATTCGTGGGTCAGTACGGTTAAGTACTGGCAAGGGGGATAAAACCCATACTCACAACATACCGGCGTAGCCAGTCATCACAAGATACAAATACTTTAGGATCAACGGAAAGGAAGGGGTTATTGCAAATAAGCGACAGCGGCTGCACTAACCAACTACAGAGAGATACTACAACTTCCGGCTAACAGAAAGGAGATAAGATCGAGGATCGTAACCAACTGAAAGTAAATCAAACAAACCCATCCTGGATCTCGCCCCTTATCCAAAGAAGCAATCCGAGGATAACTCACACAGTTGGATTAATGAATAATTGATCAGGTTGTTGTGTCAATAAGACTATTACTAGTCAAGTTATCATTAGTTAGGTGTAAGTTGTTCTGAGTACTTGTTAGCCAGTACTTTCACCAAGTAATCCATAACCGCGGAAAACACGGCTTCTCGAGAAGATTTATCCCTGCAGGGGTGTGCTCCAGTACCCGTACACACTCAAGCCACCAACTAAAACTCAGGTTGGATTGACACGACCCAAACCATCTCTACAACCCATCCTGGAGCCACGGAGCTATAAGGTCCCAGCCACGCAGCCGAATACTCAGCGCAGGTGTGCAAAACTCCCGCAGGACACAACACCCCGGCACTACAGGCCTCGCCCTATATGCATCATCATCATCAGTAACCATGGGTGATCAACCCATTATGCAAGGAGCAAATGGAACACCCGAACTAAGTGTGGCTCTTCGGACAAGCTGCAGATCAGGTCTAAGTCGAGGGGGGTCCCATACTACCACCCGGATGCGGTGAGCACGCTCATCATGGATCAGTAGACAAGACCCTTTTCCTATTAGGGTCGACACTAGCAGGCCTCAAAACCACTTAGGGCCTCCTGCCGGTGCCTTATCATCAAGTTATTATTATCAGCAGCATTAACAGGATTGATTGATTAACATTCGAGCCCCCGGTACGGTAACAACAATAATAGTACGATAGTAAAAGAAGTAACCGACAACAGGCTCGAGCAAAAGCAACCCTAAGCAGGCTAGATAAGAACAGGCACAAACAAAGGCTGTAGGTATGGAGGTGAGGCAATATCAAGGTTAAGGGATTCATGTGATGGGTTCGTAACAGAAACAACTACCACTAAGGCTAGCAGAAAAGAAACAACGGAAAGAATCGGTAACAAGTGATTAAAGGCAGCCATATGGCAGCAAGTGAGTATACTTGCCTGAGATCCCGCAAGGTAGCAGAACTTGTCGTTGCTCACATCATCTCAACGTCCTATCCGAGAAGAAGCAACGAACCTCGAACAAACACCGGAATGCAACAATTACTACTACGGCAAAAGATCCAGCATGATCAAGATATGGATGCATGACAATTTAATTGACGCATAGAAATGAACTAGTTGACAAGATAAACAGATTTAATTGGACCCATATGCAGTTTGAGTTGCATATGAACAGCCCATGAATTATGGTTGAAACAATTGTTTTCCAACTAATCAACAGGTGCTAGTGGTTTAGTATGATGCATGCAAAAGGGAAACAGCAAAATAACAACATTAGAATCAAATTAAAATAGGGTGTAGCAATTTAGAATTTTATTATTAATTTAGGGAATTCTGGGTGCCTTAAAGGGAACACACAAGTATTTGTTGTTTTCAACCACTTAAAATGTTCAAAACAAATAACAAAGTTGATATTTGAAAAGGTTATCAAATTTTAGTTGGGTTACATGTTTCACATTTTGAAATTGGACTTAGGATTATTTAATTATGAATTAAGCAATATTAAACAATTTTTAATTGAATTAAACAAGATTTAAATTGTTTAGGCAATTTAAATTATTCAAACCATGAAACAAAATTTATATTTGAATAGGTTATTTAAAATGGTATGGAAAACATATTTTATTTGCCTCATTTGGAAATAGTATGAGTTATTTATGAATTATTGCAAATTACAATTGAATTATTTGAATTCAAATTTAAATTGCATTTTGAAAATTCAAAACAGGAAACAAATTGCATATTTGAAAAGTTCAGGAAATTTGGATTGGAAAACATATAAAATTTGTGTTATTTGGATGTGTGGTTTGAAAATTAGGAGCATTTGAAGTTTTGGGCTTATTTGCAAAAGGTTAGGGACTGGTTTGTGAAGGAAAAGTGCTGCCAGGGGCTGGTGCGCGAAAACAGAGGACAGAAAAAAAGAAGTGCACCTCGCAGATCTACACAGGCCCTATGACGCGTGGGCCAGGGCCAGGCTGGCAGCCACACGGGCGCGTGTGAGATCCACGCGGCAACCACGGTCTATGACCAGTGGGCCCGTGCGCGCGCGCTAAATGGCGAAAAAGGAAGGGCCTTGTGCGGCCTGTGGGAATCGATCCCGGGTCTCTACCGAGCGCGCGGGGAGACAGAGCCACTGGGCTATGGTGCTGTTTGGTGATACCACTTGGATCTGACGGAAGATATTGTGCACTTCGCCTGTTAACTGAAAATTGGAACAGATCGCATCGCTACTGAACCTCACGAACAGGGAAAGGAGCGATGGCAGACTCCGGTGGCCACGGCTGGGGGGGGGGCTGGCGACTCGCTGTGTGGTGCGTGGATGTTGGTGGCGCGCGCGGTGCTTGGCGTGGTTGCGGACAGAGCGAGAGGGACAGGAGAGAAAGGGGCGGAGCGAACCTGCTGCTTGCTGTCGACGACCAGCAGAACGGCCGGAAGTCCGGCGACGGCGCGGCCGGCACGGGCCGCCTCCCGCCTCCGTTCCTTCAGCGAAGTTGGTGGTGGAAGGATGCTTGTTCCATTCCCACGGTCAGAGGACCCTCGAGGTGCCCGTGTGACCGGCGATGAGGGGAGGAAGGTGGCAGTTTCGGAGTGGTGTTGTCTGTCGATGTGCTTTCAGAGCAGAGGGGATCGAGGTAGAGAGGATGGCGGCGGTGGAAGGAGGGCTAGCTAGGGTTGCTGCGAGGCTAGGGTAGAGGGTAGGTGGTTATATGGGGATTGGGGCTTGGTACGGCAGTGATCTGGAGGGGGATGGAATTGATCGAATGGTTCTGTACGTGATCGTACTGAAGATGTCGACATCGCGAGGAAGAAGACAAAACAGAGGGGGTATGGGCCAGAAGTGGGATGGGCCTGGGGAGAAGAAAGAAAAAGATGGAGTGGGCTTGGTTCTTCTCCTTGGCTGTTATTATTTTTATTTTTCCTATTGGATATATTTCTTTTTTTGTAAAGAATAAAATAGATAGAGGGATGGAAAAGGGGTTAGGGTTTTATTTTTTTTAGGTTTATAAATACATTTGATTGTTTTTGCAAAACAACACATAAAGGTAATATTAACCAAAATTTAAATTGTTGATTTGATTTCTATTTTGTTATTTGAATTCCAAAATAAGGTTGGGGTGTTTAGTTGATAGTTAGATTTTTATTAATTTGCAAAACAACAACAACAAGGTAGTTAAAAGTAATTTCTACAACTTGAAATTAGTAATTGGATATTAAATGGTTAGGTGATTTCCCAAATAGGGTTTGGTTGGAAATTTGGATTTAACAAATTTTATTTAATAAGCAACAAACAATAGTTGAAACATTAAGGAATTGATTGGAAGCAAAAGATGTCTTTGATTTGCAATTCTTTATTTGAAAGATTGTAACAGACAAGTTGATTAAAACAAATTCAATCATTGAAAAACAATGGAGGGGTTTTGGTTGCAAGTTGGAAATTGGAAATTTTGTGAGCAAGGGGTGAAAGTTTAAATTGTTTTGAAATTTTTTTAGTTGTGATGCAAACATGGTGCAATGCAATGTGATGCATATGATGCAAGCAAACAAACAGGTAACACCCCAGGTGTTACAGACGACACCACTAACAAGGGATTGCGCCCTCGCAATCCACCTGCTAACCCGGGAGGGGAAAGAAGTTCGACTATCGATTCCTCGGGCTTCCAGTTGATCTCCTCGACACCACTAACAAGGGAATCTTGCTCGGAGTGACGACGATGTTCTTCCACCAGGAATCTTCCGATGATCGAACCTATTAGGTTAAAGGCTGAGAAAACGTCCACCCACGTAGGATCCTAACACTTTGAAAGATAGACAGGAAGAGAGACTCCAAAACAAATAAGATGGGAGGGGAAATAGAATAGAGGTAAGGAGAAAACAAGAATCCTATTGAGATGTTTTTCCAAAATAGTTTAACAGAAATAGTTTTTGACACTCTGGAAACAACGACCGTTAGCGAGGTTAACCTACAGGCTTTGCGGACCCGTTGCTCCGATAACCATTCGTATCGAAACAATATCGGGAATCGGAACCAAGGCTCTGATACCATTTTGTGACGCCCCGGGATCGGGCACTATGCAGATTGCAGCATTCCCGCCAAAATCCACATAATAACCGATTCCAGGTTGCCATTTATGATAACATTACAATAGTTCACGAACAATCCACAATTACAACAGAAACAGATAGATACAAGATGACTCAAACGAGCCAGGGATACAACTGATACATTACAAAGATCCAAATAACAGCGGAAGAAACAAACATATCGTCCGTCTACGGACAAGATCCAAATTGGACTAAGAGTCCTGAAGATAACCGAGAGCGTCCAATCCCTGCCCAGGCCAAGCCGGAGGGATTCCCAAGCTAACGTCGTCAGACTTCAAACCTGTTGACTGCAAGTTGGAATTTGCAGCCACGAAAGAGATTCGTGGGTCAGTACGGTTAAGTACTGGCAAGGGGGATAAAACCCATACTCACAACATACCGGCGTAGCCAGTCATCACAAGATACAAATACTTTAGGATCAACGGAAAGGAAGGGGTTATTGCAAATAAGCGACAGCGGCTGCACTAACCAACTACAGAGAGATACTACAACTTCCGGCTAACAGAAAGGAGATAAGATCGAGGATCGTAACCAACTGAAAGTAAATCAAACAAACCCATCCTGGATCTCGCCCCTTATCCAAAGAAGCAATCCGAGGATAACTCACACAGTTGGATTAATGAATAATGGATCAGGTTGTTGTGTCAATAAGACTATTACTAGTCAAGTTATCATTAGTTAGGTGTAAGTTGTTCTGAGTACTTGTTAGCCAGTACTTTCACCAAGTAATCCATAACCGCGGAAAACACGGCTTCTCGAGAAGATTTATCCCTGCAGGGGTGTGCTCCAGTACCCGTACACACTCAAGCCACCAACTAAAACTCAGGTTGGCTTGACACGACCCAAACCATCTCTACAACCCATCCTGGAGCCACGGAGCTATAAGGTCCCAGCCACGCAGCCGAATACTCAGCGCAGGTGTGCAAAACTCCCGCAGGACACAACACCCCGGCACTACAGGCCTCGCCCTATATGCATCATCATCATCAGTAACCATGGGTGATCAACCCATTATGCAAGGAGCAAATGGAACACCCGAACTAAGTGTGGCTCTTCGGACAAGCTGCAGATCAGGTCTAAGTCGAGGGGGGTCCCATACTACCACCCGGATGCGGTGAGCACGCTCATCATGGATCAGTAGACAAGACCCTTTTCCTATTAGGGTCGACACTAGCAGGCCTCAAAACCACTTAGGGCCTCCTGCCGGTGCCTTATCATCAAGTTATTATTATCAGCAGCATTAACAGGATTGATTGATTAACATTCGAGCCCCCGGTACGGTAACAACAATAATAGTACGATAGTAAAAGAAGTAACCGACAACAGGCTCGAGCAAAAGCAACCCTAAGCAGGCTAGATAAGAACAGGCACAAACAAAGGCTGTAGGTATGGAGGTGAGGCAATATCAAGGTTAAGGGATTCATGTGATGGGTTCGTAACAGAAACAACTACCACTAAGGCTAGCAGAAAAGAAACAACGGAAAGAATCGGTAACAAGTGATGAAAGGCAGCCATATGGCAGCAAGTGAGTATACTTGCCTGAGATCCCGCAAGGTAGCAGAACTTGTCGTTGCTCACATCATCTCAACGTCCTATCCGAGAAGAAGCAACGAACCTCGAACAAACACCGGAATGCAACAATTACTACTACGGCAAAAGATCCAGCATGATCAAGATATGGATGCATGACAATTTAATTGACGCATAGAAATGAACTAGTTGACAAGATAAACAGATTTAATTGGACCCATATGCAGTTTGAGTTGCATATGAACAGCCCATGAATTATGGTTGAAACAATTGTTTTCCAACTAATCAACAGGTGCTAGTGGTTTAGTATGATGCATGCAAAAGGGAAACAGCAAAATAACAACATTAGAATCAAATTAAAATAGGGTGTAGCAATTTAGAATTTTATTATTAATTTAGGGAATTCTGGGTGCCTTAAAGGGAACACACAAGTATTTGTTGTTTTCAACCACTTAAAATGTTCAAAACAAATAACAAAGTTGATATTTGAAAAGGTTATCAAATTTTAGTTGGGTTACATGTTTCACATTTTGAAATTGGACTTAGGATTATTTAATTATGAATTAAGCAATATTAAACAATTTTTAATTGAATTAAACAAGATTTAAATTGTTTAGGCAACTTAAATTATTCAAACCATGAAACAAAATTTATATTTGAATAGGTTATTTAAAATGGTATGGAAAACATATTTTATTTGCCTCATTTGGAAATAGTATGAGTTATTTATGAATTATTGCAAATTACAATTGAATTATTTGAATTCAAATTTAAATTGCATTTTGAAAATTCAAAACAGGAAACAAAATGCATATTTGAAAAGTTCAGGAAATTTGGATTGGAAAACATATAAAATTTGTGTTATTTGGATGTGTGGTTTGAAAATTAGGAGCATTTGAAGTTTTGGGCTTATTTGCAAAAGGTTAGGGACTGGTTTGTGAAGGAAAAGTGCTGCCAGGGGCTGGTGCGCGAAAACAGAGGACAGAAAAAAAGAAGTGCACCTCGCAGATCTACACAGGCCCTATGACGCGTGGGCCAGGGCCAGGCTGGCAGCCACACGGGCGCGTGTGAGATCCACGCGGCAACCACGGTCTATGACCAGTGGGCCCGTGCGCGCGCGCTAAATGGCGAAAAAGGAAGGGCCTTGTGCGGCCTGTGGGAATCGATCCCGGGTCTCTACCGAGCGCGCGGGGAGACAGAGCCACTGGGCTATGGTGCTGTTTGGTGATACCACTTGGATCTGACGGAAGATATTGTGCACTTCGCCTGTTAACTGAAAATTGGAACAGATCGCATCGCTACTGAACCTCACGAACAGGGAAAGGAGCGATGGCAGACTCCGGTGGCCACGGCTGGGGGGGGGCTGGCGACTCGCTGTGTGGTGCGTGGATGTTGGTGGCGCGCGCGGTGCTTGGCGTGGTTGCGGACAGAGCGAGAGGGACAGGAGAGAAAGGGGCGGAGCGAACCTGATGCTTGCTGTCGACGACCAGCAGAACGGCCGGAAGTCCGGCGACGGCGCGGCCGGCACGGGCCGCCTCCCGCCTCCGTTCCTTCAGCGAAGTTGGTGGTGGAAGGATGCTTGTTCCATTCCCACGGTCAGAGGACCCTCGAGGTGCCCGTGTGACCGGCGATGAGGGGAGGAAGGTGGCAGTTTCGGAGTGGTGTTGTCTGTCGATGTGCTTTCAGAGCAGAGGGGATCGAGGTAGAGAGGATGGCGGCGGTGGAAGGAGGGCTAGCTAGGGTTGCTGCGAGGCTAGGGTAGAGGGTAGGTGGTTATATGGGGATTGGGGCTTGGTACGGCAGTGATCTGGAGGGGGATGGAATTGATCGAATGGTTCTGTACGTGATCGTACTGAAGATGTCGACATCGCGAGGAAGAAGACAAAACAGAGGGGGTATGGGCCAGAAGTGGGATGGGCCTGGGGAGAAGAAAGAAAAAGATGGAGTGGGCTTGGTTCTTCTCCTTGGCTGTTATTATTTTTATTTTTCCTATTGGATATATTTCTTTTTTTGTAAAGAATAAAAGAGATAGAGGGATGGAAAAGGGGTTAGGGTTTTATTTTTTTTAGGTTTATAAATACATTTGATTGTTTTTGCAAAACAACACATAAAGGTAATATTAACCAAAATTTAAATTGTTGATTTGATTTCTATTTTGTTATTTGAATTCCAAAATAAGGTTGGGGTGTTTAGTTGATAGTTAGATTTTTATTAATTTGCAAAACAACAACAACAAGGTAGTTAAAAGTAATTTCTACAACTTGAAATTAGTAATTGGATATTAAATGGTTAGGTGATTTCCCAAATAGGGTTTGGTTGGAAATTTGGATTTAACAAATTTTATTTAATAAGCAACAAACAATAGTTGAAACATTAAGGAATTGATTGGAAGCAAAAGATGTCTTTGATTTGCAATTCTTTATTTGAAAGATTGTAACAGACAAGTTGATTAAAACAAATTCAATCATTGAAAAACAATGGAGGGGTTTTGGTTGCAAGTTGGAAATTGGAAATTTTGTGAGCAAGGGGTGAAAGTTTAAATTGTTTTGAAATTTTTTTAGTTGTGATGCAAACATGGTGCAATGCAATGTGATGCATATGATGCAAGCAAACAAACAGGTAACACCCCAGGTGTTACACCCACCTAAACCAATGTTTTGCCATGACATGTGTGTTAGAGTCTATAATGGGTGTTGGGTGCCAAAGATACCATCACTCTCTGTGTTGGGGCCTCACCGGCGTCGGATTCCCTCTACCGGGTTCCAGGACTGCTCACACCCCGAAACTCCCGGATCTGACGTAACGGGGGGAATCTTGCAAGTAGCTGGGCCCTACCATTGTCAAGGGTGTTCCTTGGGCCTAACATGGCACAACCAAGCAACTAGTTCCACTTTTATACCCACTTCTGGCTCACGCAGAGGGGGCTGGACGCCGGTTCCGTCTTTTTCTACACCGGGGCTAGGGTATCTCCGGAGAGGGGATCCGGAGCGTCGGGATCCCACCTAAACCAATGTTTTTCCATGCCATGTGTATTAGAGTGTATCATGGGTGTTGGGTGCCAAAGATACCATCACTCTCTGTGTTGGTGCCTCACCGGCGTCGGATTCCCTCTCCCGGGTTCCAGGACTGCTCAAACCCCGAAACTCCCGGATCTAACGTAACGGGGGGAATCTTGCAAGTAGGTGGGCCCTACCATTGTCAAGGGTGTTCCTTGGGCCTAACATGACACAACCAAGCAACTAGTTCCACTTTGCTACCCACTTCCGGCTCACGCAGAGGGGGCTAGACGCCGGTTCCGTCTTTTTCTACACCGGGGCTAGGGTATCTCCGGAGAGGGGATCCGGAGCGTCGGGATCCCACATAAACCAATGTTTTGCCATGCCATGTGTGTTAGAGTGTATCATGGGTGTTGGGTGCCAAATATACCATCACTCTCGGTGTTGGGGCCTCACCGGCGTCGGATTCCCTCTCCCGGGTTCCAGGACTGCTCACACCCCGAAACTCCCGGATCTGACGTAACGAGGGGATCTTGCAAGTAGGTGGGCCCTAACATTTTCAAAGGTGTTCCTTGGGCCTAACATGACACAAACAAGCAACTAGTTCCACTTTTCTACCCACTTCCGGCTCACGCAGAGGGGGCTAGACGCTGGTTCCGTCTTTTTCTACACCGGGGCTAGGGTATCTCCGGAGAGGGGATCCGAAGCGTCGGGATCCCACCTAAACCAATTTTTTTCCATGCCATGTGTGTTAGAGTGTATCATGGGTGTTGGGTGCCAAAGATACCATCACTCTCTGTGTTGGGGCCTCACCGGCGTCGGATTCCCTCTCCCGGGTTCCAGGACTGCTCACACCCCGAAACTCCCGGATCTGACGTAACGGGGGGGATCTTGCAAGTAGGTGGGCCCTACCATTTTCAAGGGTGTTCCTTGGGCCTAACATGACACAACCAAGCAACTAGTTCCACTTTGCTACCCAATTCCGGCTCACGCAGAGGGGGCTAGACGTCGGTTCCGTCTTTTTCTACATCGGGCTAGGGTATCTCCGGAGAGGGGATCCGGAGCGTCGGAATCCCACCTAAACCAATGGTTTGCCATGCCATGTGTGTTAGAGTGTCTCATGTGTCTTGGGTTCCAAATATACCATCACTCTCTGTGTTTGGGCCTCACCGACGTCGGATTCTCTCTCGCGGGTTCCAGGACTGCTCACACCCCGAAGCTCCCGGATCTGACGTAACGAGGGGAATCTTGCAAGGAGGTGGGCCCTACCATTGTCAAGGGTGTTCCTTGGGCCTAACATGACACAACCAAGCAACTAGTTCCACTTTGCTACCCACTTCCGGCTCACGCAGAGGGGGCTAGACGCCGGTTCCGTCTTTTTCTACACCGGGGCTAGGGTATCTCCGGAGAGGGGATCCGGAGCGTCGGGATCCCACCTAAACCAATGTTTTGCCATGCCATGTGTGTTAGAGTGTATAACGGGTGTTGGGTGCCAAATATACCATCACTCTCTGTGTTCGGGCCTCACCGGCGTCGGATTCCCTCTCCCGGGTTCCAGGACTGCTCACACCTCGAAACTCCCAAATCGGACGTAACGGGGGGAATCTTGCAAGTAGCTGGGCCCTACCATTGTCAAGGGCGTTCCTTGGGCCTAACATGACACAACCAAGCAACTAGTTCCACTTTTATACCCACTTCCGGCTCACGCAGAGGGGGCTGGACGCCGGTTCCGTCTTTTTCTACACAGGGGCTAGGGTATCTCTGGAGAGGGGATCCGGAGCGTCGGGATCCCACCTAAACCAATGTTTTGTCATGCCATGTGTGTTACAGTGTATCATGGGTGTTGTGTGCCAAAGATACCATCACTCTCTGTGTTGGGGCCTCACCGACGTCGGATTCTCTCTCCCGGGTTCCAGGACTGCTCACACCCCGAAACTCCCGGATCTGACGTAACGGAGGGAATCTTGCAAGTAGGTGGGCCCTACCATTGTCAAGGGTGTTCCTTGGGCCTAACATGACACAGCCAAGAAACTAGTTCCACTTTGCTACCCACTTCCGGCTCACGCAGAGGGGGCTAGACGCCAGTTCCGTCTTTTTCTACACCGGGGCTAGGGTATCTCACGCAGAGGGGATCCGGAGCGTCGGGATGCCACCTAAACCAATGGTGTGCCATGTCATGTGTTTTAGAGTGTCTCATGGGTCTTGTGTGCCAAATATACTATCACTCTCTGTGTTGGGGCCTCACCGGCGTCGGATTCCCTCTCCCGGGTTCCAGGACTGCTCACACCCCAAAACTCCCGGATCTGGCGTAACGGGGGGAATATTGCAAGGAGGTGGGCCATACCATTGTCAAGGGTGTTCCTTGGGCCTAACATTACACAACCAAGCAACTATTTCCACTTTTCTACCCACTTCCGGCTCACGCAGAGGGGGCTAGACGCCGGTTCCGTCTTTTTCTACACCGGGGCTAGGGTATCTCCGGAGAGGGGATCCGGAGCGTCGGGATCCCACCTAAACCAATGTTTTTCCATGCCGTGTGTGTTAGAGTGTATCATGGGTGTTGGGTGCCAAAGATACCATCACTCTCTGTGTTGGTGCCTCACCGGCGTCGGATTCCCTCTCCCGGGTTCCAGGACTGCTCACACCCTGAAACTCCCGGATCTGACGTAACGGGGGGAATCTTGCAAGTAGGTGGGCCCTACCATTGTCAAGGGTGTTCCTTGGGCCTAACATGACACAACCAAGCAAATAGTTCCACTTTGCTACCCACTTCCGGCTCACGCAGAGGGGGCTGGACGCCGATTCCGTCTTTTTCTACACCGGGGCTAGGGTATCTCTGGAGAGGGGATCCGGAGCGTCGGGATCCCACCTAAACCAATGTTTTGTCATGCCATGTGTGTTATAGTGTATCATGGGTGTTGGGTGCCAAATATACCATCACTCTCTGTGTTGGGGCCTCACCGACGTCGGATTCTCTCTCGCGAGTTCCAGGACTGCTCACACCCCGAAGCTCCCGGATCTGACGTAACGGGGGAATCTTGCAAGGAGGTGGGCCCTACCATTGTCAAGGGTGTTCCTTGGGCCTAACATGACACAACCAAGAAACTAGTTCCACTTTGCTACCCACTTCCGGCTCACGCAGAGGGGGCTAGACGCCGGTTCCGTCTTTTTCTACACCGGGGCTAGGGTATCTCCGGAGAGGGGATCCGGAGCGTCGGGATCCCACCTAAACCAATGTTTTGACATGACATGTGTGTTAGAGTGTATCATGGGTTTTGGGTGCCAAAGATACCATCACTCTCGGTGTTGGGGCCTCACCGGCGTCGGATTCCCTCTCCCGGGTTCCAGGACTGCTCACACCCCGAAACTCCCGGATCTGACGTAACGGGGGGATCTTGCAAGTAGGTGGGCCCTACCATTGTCAAAGGTCTTCCTTGGGCCTAACATGACACAAACAAGCAACTAGTTCCACTTTTCTACCCACTTCCGGCTCACGCAGAGGGGGCTAGACGCTGGTTCCGTCTTTTTCTACACCGGGGCTAGGGTATCTCCGGAGAGGGGATCCGGAGCGTCGGGATCCCACCTAAACCAATTTTTTGACATGCCATGTGTGTTAGAGTGTATCATGGGTGTTGGGTGCCAAAGATACCATCACTCTCTGTGTTGGGGCCTCACCGGCGTTGGATTCCCTCTCCCGGGTTCCAGGACTGCTCACACCCCGAAACTCCCGGATCTGACGTAACGGGGGGGATATTGCAAGTAGGTGGGCCCTACCATTTTCAAGGGTGTTCCTTGGGCCTAACATGACACAACCAAGCAACTAGTTCCACTTTGATACCCAATTCCGGCTCACGCAGAGGGGGCTAGACGTCGGTTCCGTCTTTTTCTACACCGGGGCTAGGGTATCTCCGGAGAGGGGATCCGGAGCGTCGGAATCCCACCTAAACCAATGGTTTGCCCTGCCATGTGTGTTAGAGTGTCTCATGTGTCTTGGGTTCCAAAGATACCATCACTCTCTGTGTTTGGGCCTCACCGACGTCGGATTCTCTCTCGCGGGTTCCAGGACTACTCACACCCCGAAGCTCCCGGATCTGACGTAACGGGGGGAATATTGCAAGGAGGTGGGCCCTACCATTGTCAAGGGTGTTCCTTGGGCATAACATGACACAACCAAGCAACTAGTTCCACTTTTATACCCACTTCCGGCTCACGCAGAGGGGGCTGGACGCCGGTTCTGTCTTTTTCTACACCGGGGCTAGGGTATCTCTGGAGAGGGGATCCGGAGCGTCGGGATCCCACCTAAACCAATGTTTTGTCATGCCATGTGTGTTATAGTGTATCATGGGTGTTGGGTGCCAAATATACCATCACTCTCTGTGTTGGGGCCTCACCGACGTCGGATTCTCTCTCGCGAGTTCCAGGACTGCTCACACCCCGAAGCTCCCGGATCTGACGTAACGGGGGGAATCTTGCAAGGAGGTGGGCCCTACCATTGTCAAGGGTGTTCCTTCGGCCTAACATGACACAACCAAGCAACTAGTTCCACTTTGCTACCCACTTCCGGCTCACGCAGAGGGGGCTAGACGCCGGTTCCGTCTTTTTCTACACCGGGGCTAGGGTATCTCTGAAGAGGGGATCCGGAGCGTCGGGATCCCACCTAAACCAATGTTTTGCCATGACATGTGTGTTGTAGTGTATCATGGGTGTTGGGTGCCAAAGATACCATCACTCTCTGTGTTGGGGCCTCACCGGCGTCGGATTCCCTCTCCCGGGTTCCAGGACTGCTCACACCCCGAAACTCCCAGATCTGACGTAACGGGGGGGATCTTGCAAGTAGGTGGGCCCTACCATTTTCAAGGGTGTTCCTTGGGCCTAACATGACACAAACAAGCAACTAGTTCCACTTTGCTACCCACTTCCGGCTCACGCAGAGGGGGCTAGATGTCGGTTCCGTCTTTTTCTACACCGGGGCTAGGGTATCGACGGAGAGGGGATCCGGAGCGTCGGAATCCCACCTAAACCAATGGTTTGCCATGCCATGTGTGTTAGAGTGTATAATGTGTCTTGGGTTCCAAAGATACCATCACTCTCTGTGTTTGGGCCTCACCGACGTCGGATTCTCTGTCGCGGGTTCCAGGACTGCTCACACCCCTAAGCTCCCGGATCTGACGTAACGGGGGGAATCTTACAAGGAGGTGGGCCCTACCATTGTCAAGGGTGTTCCTTGGGCCTAACATGACACAACCAAGCAACTAGTTCCACTTTTCTACCCACTTCCGGCTCACGCAGAGGGGGCTAGATGCCGGTTCCGTCTTTTTCTACACCGGGGCTAGGGTATCTCCGAAGAGGGGATCCGGAGCGTCGGGATCCCACCTAAACCAATGTTTTGCCATGACTTGTGTGTTATAGTGTATCATGGGTGTTGGGTTCCAAAGATACCATCACTCTCTGTGTTGGGGCCTCACCGGCGTCGGATTCCCTCTCCCGGGTTCCAGGACTGCTCACACCCCGAAACTCCCAGATCTGACGTTACGGGGGGGATCTTGCAAGTAGGTGGGCCCTACCATTTTCAAGGGTGTTCCTTGGGCCTAACATGACACAAACAAGCAACTAGTTCCACTTTGCTACCCACTTCCGGCTCACGCAGAGGGGGCTAGATGCCGGTTCCGTCTTTTTCTACACCGGGGCTAGGGTATCGACGGAGAGGGGATCCGGAGCGTCGGAATCCCACCTAAACCAATGGTTTGCCATGCCATGTGTGTTAGATTGTATCATGTGTCTTGGGTTCCAAAGATACCATCACTCTCTGTGTTTGGGCCTCACCGACGTCGGATTCTCTGTCGCGGGTTCCAGGACTGCTCACACCCCTAAGCTCCCGGATCTGACGTAACGGGGGGAATCTTGCAAGGAGGTGGGCCCTACCATTGTCAAGGGTGTTCCTTGGGCCTAACATGACACAGCCAAGCAACTAGTTCCACTTTGCTACCCACTTCCGGCTCACGCAGAGGGGGCTAGACGCCGGTTCCGTCTTTTTCTACACCGGGGCTAGGGTATCTCCGAAGAGGGGATCCGGAGCGTCGGGATCCCACCTAAACCAATGTTTTGCCATGACATGTGTGTTATAGTGTATCATGGGTGTTGGGTGCCAAAGATACCATCACTCTCTGTGTTGGGGCCTCACCGGCGTCGAATTCCCTCTCCCGGGTTCCAGGACTGCTCACACCCCGAAACTCCCGGATCTGACGTAACGGGGGGGATCTTGCAAGTAGGTGGGCCCTACCATTTTCAAGGGTGTTCCTTGGGCCTAACATGACACAACCAAGCAACTAGTTCCACTTTGCTACCCACTTCCGGCTCACGCAGAGGGGGCTAGATGCCGGTTCCGTCTTTTTCTACACCGGGGCTAGGGTATCGACGGAGAGGGGATCCGGAGCGTCGGAATCCCACCTAAACCAATGGTTTGCCATGCCATGTGTGTTAGAGTGTATCATGTGTCTTGGGTTCCAAAGATACCATCACTCTCTGTGTTTGGGCCTCACCGACGTCGGATTCTCTGTCGCGGGTTCCAGGACTGCTCACACCCCTAAGCTCCCGGATCTGACGTAACGGGTGGAATCTTGCAAGGAGGTGGGCCCTACCATTGTCAAGGGTGTTCCTTGGGCCTAACATGACACAACCAAGCAACTAGTTCCACTTTTCTACCCACTTCCGGCTCACGCAGAGGGGGCTGGACGCCGGTTCCGTCTTTTTCTACACCGGGGCTAGGGTATCTCCGGAGAGGGGATCCGGAGCGTCGGGATCCCACCTAAACCAATGTTTTACCATGCCATGTGTGTTAGAGTGTATAATGGGTGTTGGGTGACAAAGATACCATCACTCTCTGTGTTGGGGCCTCACCGGCGTCGGATTCCCTCTCCCGGGTTCCAGGACTGCTCACACACCGAAACTCCCGGATCTGACGTAACGGGGGGGGGGATATTGCAAGGAGGTGGGCCCTACCATTGTCAAGGGTGTTCCTTGGGCCTAAAATGACACAACCAAGCAACTAGTTCCACTTTGCTACCCACTTCCGGCTCACGCAGAGGGGGCTAGACGCCGGTTCCGTCTTTTTCTACACCGGGGCTAGGGTATCTCTGAAGAGGGGATCCGGAGCGTCGGGATCCCACCTAAACCAATGTTTTGCCATGACATGTGTGTTGTAGTGTATCATGGGTGTTGGGTGCCAAAGATACCATCACTCTCTGTGTTGGGGCCTCACCGGCGTCGGATTCCCTCTCCCGGGTTCCAGGACTGCTCACACCCCGAAACTCCCAGATCTGACGTAACGGGGGGGATCTTGCAAGTAGGTGGGCCCTACCATTTTCAAGGGTGTTCCTTGGGCCTAACATGACACAAACAAGCAACTAGTTCCACTTTGCTACCCACTTCCGGCTCAGGCAGAGGGGGCTAGATGCCGGTTCCGTCTTTTTCTACACCGGGGCTAGGGTATCGACGGAGAGGGGATCCGGAGCGTCGGAATCCCACCTAAACCAATGGTTTGCCATGCCATGTGTGTTAGAGTGTATCATGTGTCTTGGGTTCCAAAGATACCATCACTCTCTGTGTTTGGGCCTCACCGACGTCGGATTCTCTGTCGCGGGTTCCAGGACTGCTCACACCCCTAAGCTCCCGGATCTGACGTAACGGGGGGAATCTTACAAGGAGGTGGGCCCTACCATTGTCAAGGGTGTTCCTTGGGCCTAACATGACACAACCAAGCAACTAGTTCCACTTTGCTACCCACTTCCGGCTCACGCAGAGGAGGCTAGACGCCGGTTCCGTCTTTTTCTACACCGGGGCTAGGGTATCTCCGAAGAGGGGATCCGGAGCGTCGGGATCCCACCTAAACCAATGTTTTGCCATGACATGTGTGTTATAGTGTATCATGGGTGTTGGGTGCCAAAGATACCATCACTCTCTGTGTTGGGGCCTCACCGGCGTCGGATTCCCTCTCCCGGGTTCCAGGACTGCTCACACCCCGAAACTCCCAGATCTGACGTAACGGGGGGGATCTTGCAAGTAGGTGGGCCCTACCATTTTCAAGGGTGTTCCTTGGGCCTAACATGACACAAACAAGCAACTAGTTCCACTTTGCTACCCACTTCCGGCTCACGCAGAGGGGGCTAGATGCCGGTTCCGTATTTTTCTACACCGGGGCTAGGGTATCGACGGAGAGGGGATCCGGAGCGTCGGAATCCCACCTAAACCAATGGTTTGCCATGCCATGTGTGTTAGAGTGTATCATGTGTCTTGGGTTCCAAAGATACCATCACTCTCTGTGTTTGGGCCTCACCGACGTCGGATTCTCTGTCGCGGGTTCCAGGACTGCTCACACCCCTAAGCTCCCGGATCTGACGTAACGGGGGGAATCTTGCAAGGAGGTGGGCCCTACCATTGTCAAGGGTGTTCCTTGGGCCTAACATGACACAGCCAAGCAACTAGTTCCACTTTGCTACCCACTTCCGGCTCACGCAGAGGGGGCTAGACGCCGGTTCCGTCTTTTTCTACACCGGGGCTAGGGTATCTCCGAAGAGGGGATCCGGAGCGTCGGGATCCCACCTAAACCAATGTTTTGCCATGACATGTGTGTTATAGTGTATCATGGGTGTTGGGTGACAAAGATACCATCACTCTCTGTGTTGGGGCCTCACCGGCGTCGAATTCCCTCTCCCGGGTTCCAGGACTGCTCACACCCCGAAACTCCCGGATCTGACGTAACGGGGGGGATCTTGCAAGTAGGTGGGCCCTACCATTTTCAAGGGTGTTCCTTGGGCCTAACATGACACAACCAAGCAACTAGTTCCACTTTGCTACCCACTTCCGGCTCACGCAGAGGGGGCTAGATGCCGGTTCCGTCTTTTTCTACACCGGGGCTAGGGTATCGACGGAGAGGGGATCCAGAGCGTCGGAATCCCACCTAAACCAATGGTTTGCCATGCCATGTGTGTTAGAGTGTATCATGTGTCTTGGGTTCCAAAGATACCATCACTCTCTGTGTTTGGGCCTCACCGACGTCGGATTCTCTGTCGCGGGTTCCAGGACTGCTCACACCCCTAAGCTCCCGGATCTGACGTAACGGGTGGAATCTTGCAAGGAGGTGGGCCCTACCATTGTCAAGGGTGTTCCTTGGGCCTAACATGACACAACCAAGCAACTAGTTCCACTTTTCTACCCACTTCCGGCTCACGCAGAGGGGGCTGGACGCCGGTTCCGTCTTTTTCTACACCGGGGCTAGGGTATCTCCGGAGAGGGGATCCGGAGCGTCGGGATCCCACCTAAACCAATGTTTTACCATGCCATGTGTGTTAGAGTGTATAATGGGTGTTGGGTGACAAAGATACCATCACTCTCTGTGTTGGGGCCTCACCGGCGTCGGATTCCCTCTCCCGGGTTCCAGGACTGCTCACACACCGAAACTCCCGGATCTGACGTAACGGGGGGGGGGGGGATATTGCAAGGAGGTGGGCCCTACCATTGTCAAGGGTGTTCCTTGGGCCTAAAATGACACAACCAAGCAACTAGTTCCACTTTGCTACCCACTTCCGGCTCACGCAGAGGGGGCTAGACGCCGGTTCCGTCTTTTTCTACACCGGGGCTAGGGTATCTCCGGAGAGGGGATCCGGAGCGTCGGGATCCCACGTAAACCAATGTTTTGCCATGCAATGTGTGTTATAGTGTATCATGGGTGTTGGGTGCCAAAGATACCATCACTCTCTGTGTTGGGGCCTCACCGGCGTCGGATTCCCTCTCCCGGGTTCCAGGACTGCTCACACCCCGAAACTCCCGGATCTGACGTAACGGGGGGGATCTTGCAAGTAGGTGGGCCCTACCATTGTCAAGGATGTTACTTGGGACTAAAATGACACAACCAAGCAACTAGTTCCACTTTGCTACCCACTTCCGGCTCACGCAGAGGGGGCTGGACGCCGGTTCCGTCTTTTTCTACACCGGGGCTAGGGTATCTCCGGAGAGGGGATCCGGAGCGTCGGGATCCCACCGAAACCAATGTTTTACCATGCCATGTGTGTTAGAGTGTATAATGGGTGTTGGGTGACAAAGATACCATCACTCTCTGTGTTGGGGCCTCACCGGCGTCGGATTCCCTCTCCCGGGTTCCAGGACTGCTCACACCCCGAAACTCCCGGATCTGACGTAACGGGGGGATCTTGCAAGTAGGTGGGCCCTACCATTGTCAAGGGTGTTCCTTGGGCCCAACATGACACAACCAAGCAACTAGTTCCACTTTGCTACCCACTTCCGGCTCACGCAGAGGGGGCGGGACGCCGGTTCCGTCTTTTTCTACACCGGGGCTAGGGTATCTCCGGAGAGGGGATCCGGAGCGTCGGGATCCCACCTAAACCAATGTTTTGCCATGCCATGTGTGTTAGAGTGTCCCATGGGTCTTGGGTGCCAAAGATACCATCACTCTCTGTGTTCGGGCCTCACCGACGTCGGATTCTCTCTCGTGGGTTCCAGGACTGCTCACACCCCGAAACTCCCGGATCTGACGTAACGGGGGGAATCTTGCAAGGAGGTGGGCCCTACCATTGTCAAGGGTGTTCCTTGGGACTAACATGACACAGCCAAGAAACTAGTTCCACTTTGCTACCCACTTCCGGCTCACGCAGAGGGGGCTAGACGCCAGTTCCGTCTTTTTCTACACCGGGGCTAGGGTATCTCACGCAGAGGGGATCCGGAGCGTCGGGATCCAACGTAAACCAATGGTTTGCCATGCCATGTGTGTTAGAGTGTCTCATGGGTCTTGGCTGCCAAATATACCATCACTCTCTGTGTTGGGGCCTCACCAGCGTCGGATTCCCTCTCCCGGGTTCCAGGACTGCTCACACCCCGAAACTCCCGGATCTGGCGTAACGGTGGGGGGGGGATATTGCAAGGAGGTGGGCCCTACCATTATCAAGGGTGTTCCTTGGGCCTAAAATGACACAACCAAGCAACTAGTTCCACTTTGCTACCCACTTCCGGCTCACGCAGAGGGGGCTAGACGCCGGTTCCGTCTTTTTCTACACCGGGGCTAGGGTATCTCCGGAGAGGGGATCCGGAGCGTCGGGATCCCACGTAAACCAATGTTTTGCCATGCAATGTGTGTTATAGTGTATCATGGGTGTTTGGTGCCAAAGATACCATCACTCTCTGTGTTGGGGCCTCACCGGCGTCGGATTCCCTCTCCCGGGTTCCAGGACTGCTCACACCCCGAAACTCCCGGATCTGACGTAACGGGGGGGATCTTGCAAGTAGGATGGCCCTACCATTGTCAAGGGTGTTCCTTGGGCCTAAAATGACACAACCAAGCAACTAGTTCCACTTTGCTACCCACTTCCGGCTCACGCAGAGGGGGCTGGACGCCGGTTCCGTCTTTTTCTACACCGGGGCTAGGGTATCTCCGGAGAGGGGATCCGGAGCGTCGGGATCCCACCTAAACCAATGGTTTTCCATTCCATGTGTGTTAGAGTGTCCCATGGGTCTTGGATGCCAAAGATACCATCACTCTCTGTGTTGGGGCCTCACCGACGTCGGATTCTCTCTCGCGGGTTCCAGGACTGCTCACACCCGAAACTCCCGGATCTGACGTAACGGGGGGAATCTTGCAAGGAGGTGGGCCCTACCATTGTCAAGGGTGTTCCTTGGGCCTAACATGACACAGCCAAGCAACTAGTTCCACTTTTCTACCCACTTCCGGCTCACGCAGAGGGGGCTAGACGCCAGTTCCATCTTTTTCTACACGGGGGCTAGGGTATCTCACGCAGAAGGGATCCGGAGCGTCAGGATCCAACCTAAACCAATGGTTTGCCATGCCATGTGTGTTAGAGTGTCTCATGGGTATTGGGTGCCAAATATACCATCACTCTCTGTGTTGGGGCCTCACCGGCGTCGGATTCCCTCTCCCGGGTTCCAGGACTGCTCACACCCCGAAACTCCCGGATCTGTCGTAACGGGGGGATATTGCAAGGAGGTGGGCCCTACCATTGTCAAGGGTGTTCCTTGGGCCTAACATGACACAACCAAGCAACTAGTTCCACTTTTCTACCCACTTCCGGCTCACGCAGAGGGGGCTAGACGCCGGTTTCATCTTTTTCTACACCGGGGCTAGGGTATCGCCGGAGAGGGGATCCGGAGCGTTGGAATCCCACCTAAACCAATGTTTTGCCATGCCATGTGTGTTAGAGTGTATCATGGGTGTTGGGTGCCAAAGATACCATCACTCTCTATGTTGGGGCCTCACCGGCGTCGGATTCCCTCTCCCGGGTTCCAGGACTGCTCACACCCCGAAACTCCTGGATCTGACGTAACGGGGGGGGGGGATCTTGCAAGTAGGTGGGCCCTACCATTTTCAAGGGTGTTCCTTGGGCCTAAAATGACACAACCAAGCAACTAGTTCCACTTTGCTACCCACTTCCGGCTCACACAGAGGGGGCTAGACGCCGGTTCCGTCTTTTTCTACACCGGGGCTAGGGTATCTCCGGAGAGGGGATCCGGAGCGTCGGGATCCCATCTAAACCAATGGTTTGCCATGCCATGTGTGTTATAGTGTCCCATGGGTCTTGGGTGCCAAAGATACCATCACTCTCTGTGTTGGGGCCTCACCGACGTCGGATTCTGTCTCGCGGGTTCCAGGACTGCTCACACCCCGAAACTCCCGGATCTGACGTAACGGGGGGAATCTTGCAAGGAGGTGTTCCCTACCATTGTAAAGGGTGTTCCTTGGGCCTAACATGACACAGCCAAGCAACTAGTTCCACTTTTCTACCCACTTCCGGCTCACGCAGAGGGGGCTGAACGCCGGTTCCGTCTTTTTCTACACCGGGGCTAGGGTATCTCCGGAGAGGGGATCCGGAGCGTCGGGATCCCACCTAAACCAATGGTTTGCCATGCCATGTGTGTTAGAGTGTCCCATGGGTCTTGGGTGCCAAAGATACCATCACTCTCTGTGTTGGGGCCTCACCGACGTCGGATTCTCTCTCGCGGGTTCCAGGACTGCTCACACCCCGAAACTCCCGGATCTGACGTAACGGGGGGAATCTTGCAAGGATGTGGGCCCTACCATTGTCAAGGGTTTTCCTTGGGCCTAACATGACACCGCCAAGAAACTAGTTCCACTTTTCTACCCACTTCCGGCTCACGCAGAGGGGGCTAGACGCCAGTTCCGTCTTTTTCTACACCGGGGCTAGGGTATCTCACGCAGAAGGGATCCGGAGCGTCGGGATCCAACCTAAACCAATGGTTTTCCATGACATGTGTGTTAGAGTGTCTCATGGGTCTTGGGTGCCAAATATACCATCACTCTCTGTGTTGGGGCCTCACCGGCGTCGGATTCCCTCTCCCGGGTTCCAAGACTGCTCACACCCCGAAACTCCCGGATCTGGCGTAACGGGGGGATATTGCAAGGAGGTGGGCCCTACCATTGTAAAGGGTGTTCCTTGGGCCTAACATGACACAACCAAGCAACTAGTTCCACTTTTCTACCCACTTCCGGCTCACGCAGAGGGGGCTAGACGCCGGTTCCGTCTTTTTCTACACCGGGGCTAGGGTATCGCCGGAGAGGGGATCCGGAGCGTTGGAATCCCACCTAAACCAATGTTTTGCCATGCCATGTGTGTTAGAGTGTATCATGGGTGTTGGGTGCCAAAGATACCATCACTCTCTATGTTGGGGCCTCACCGGCGTCGGATTCCCTCTCCCGGGTTCCAGGACTACTCACACCCCGAAACTCCCGGATCTGACGTAACGGGGGGGATCTTGCAAGTAGGTGGGCCCTACAATTTTCAAGGGTGTTCCTTGGGCCTAACATGACGCAACCAAGCAACTAGTTCCACTTTGCTACCCACTTCCGGCTCACGCCGAGGGGGCTAGACGCCGGTTCCGTCTTTTTCTACACCGGGGCTAGGGTATCTCCGGGGAGGGGATCCGGAGGGTCGGAATCCCACCTAAACAAATGGTTTGCCATGCCATGTGTGTTAGAGTGTCTCATGTGTCTTGGGTTCCAAAGATACCATCACTCCCTGTGTTTGGGCCTCACCGACGTCGGATTCTCTCTCGCGGGTTCCAGGACTGCTCACACCCCGAAGCTCCCGGATCTGACGTAACGGGGGGAATCTTGCAAGGAGGTGGGCCCTACCATTGTCAAGGGTGTTACTTGGGCCTAACATGACACAACCAAGAAACTAGTTCCACTTTGCTACCCACTTCCGGCTCACGCAGAGGGGGCTGGACGTCGGTTTCGTCTTTTTCTACACCGGGGCTAGGGTATCTCCGGAGAGGGGATCCGGAGCGTCGGGATCCCAACTAAACCAATGTTTTTCCATGCCATGTGTGTTAGAGTGTATCATGGGTGTTGGGTGCCAAAGATACCATCACTCTCTGTGTTGGGGCCTCACCGGCGTCGGATTCCCTCTCCCGGGTTCCAGGACTGCTCACGCCCCGAAACTCTCGGATCTGACGTAATAGGGGGGATCTTGCAAGTAGGTGGGCCCTACCATTGTCAAGGGTGTTCCTTGGGCCTAACATGACACAACCAAGCAACTATTTCCACTTTGCTACCCACTTCCGGCTCACGAAGAGGGGGCTGGACGCCGGTTTCGTCTTTTTCTACACCGGGGCTAGGGTATCTCCGGAGAGGGGATCCGGAGCGTCGGGATCCCACATAAACCAATGTTTTGCCATGCCATGTGTGTTATAGTGTATCATGGGTGTTGGGTGCCAAAGATACCATCACTCTCTGTGTTGGGGCCTCACCGGCGTCGGATTCCCTCTCGCGGGTTCCAGGACTGCTCACACCCCGAAACTCCCGGATCTGACGTAACGGGGGGATCTTGCAAGTAGGTGGGCCCTACCATTGTCAAGGGTGTTCCTTGGGCCTAACATGACACAAACAAGAAACTAGTTCCACTTTGCTACCCACTTCCGGCTCACGAAGAGGGGGCTGGACGCCGGTTCCGTCTTTTTCTACACCGGGGCTAGGGTATCTCTGGAGAGGGGATCCGGAGCGTCGGGATCCCACCTAAACCAATGGTTTTCCATGCCATGTGTGTTAGAGTGTCCCATGGGTCTTGGGTTCCAAAGATACCATCACTCTCTGTGTTGGGGCCTCACCGACGTCGGGTTCTCTCTCGCGGGTTCCAGGACTGCTCACACCCCGAAACTCCCGGATCTGACGTAACGGGGGGAATCTTGCAAGGAGGTGGGCCCTACCATTGTCAAGGGTGTTCCTTGGGCCTAACATGACACAGCCAAGAAACTAGTTCCACTTTGCTACCCACTTCCGGCTCACGCAGAGGGGGCTAGACGCCAGTTCCGTCTTTTTCTACATCGGGGCTAGGGTATCTCACGCAGAGGGGATCCGGAGCGTCGGGATCCCACCTAAACCAATGGTTTTCCATTCCATGTGTGTTAGAGTGTCTCATGGGTCTTGGGTGCCAAATATACCATCACTCTCTGTGTTGGGGCCTCACCGGCGTTGGATTCCCTCTCCCGGGTTCCAGGACTGCTCACACCCCGAAACTCCCGGATCTGGTGTAACGGGGGGGATATTGCAAGGAGGTGGGCCCTACCATTGTCAAGGGTGTTCCTTGGGCCTAACATGACACAACCAAGCAACTAGTTCCACTTTTCTACCCACTTTCGGCTCACGCAGAGGGGGCTAGACGCCGGTTCCGTCTTTTTCTACATCGGGGCTAGGGTATCTCCGGAGAGGGGATCCGGAGCGTCGGGATCCCACCTAAACCAATGTTTTGACATGCCAAGTGTGTTAGACTGTATCATGGGTGTTGGGTGCCAAAGATACCATCACTCTCTGTGTTGGGGCCTCACCGGCGTCGGATTCCCTCTCCCGGGTTCCAGGACTGCTCACACCCCGAAACTCCCGGATCTGACGCAACGGGGGGGATCTTGCAAGTAGGTGGGCCCTACAATTGCCAAGGGTGTTCCTTGGGCCTAACATGACACAACCAATCAACTAGTTCCACTTTGCTACCCACTTCCTGCTCACGCAGAGGGGGCTAGACGCCGGTTCCGTCTTTTTCTACACCGGGGCTAGGGTATCTCCGGAGAGGGGATCCGGAGCGTCGGGATCCCACCTAAACCAATGTTTTGCCATGCCATGTGTGTTTGAGTGGATCATGGGTGTTGGGTGCCAAAGATACCATCACTCTCTGTGTTGGGGCCTCACCGGCGTCGGATTCCCTCTCTCGGGTTCCAGGACTGCTCACACCCCGAAACTCCCGGATCTGACGTAACGGGGGGATCTTGCAAGTAGGTGGGCCCTAAAATTGTCAAGGGTGTTCCTTGGGCCTAACATGACACAACCAAGCAACTAGTTCCACTTTGCTACCCACTTCCGGCTCACGCGGAGGGGGCTAGACGCCGGTTCCGTCTTTTTCTACACCGGGGCTAGGGTATCGCCGGAGAGGGGATCCGGAGCGTTGGAATCCCACCTAAACCAATGGTTTGCCATGCCATGTGTGTTAGAGTGTCCCATGGGTCTTGGGTGCCAAATATACCATCACTCTCTGTGTTAGGGCCTCACCGACGTCGGATTCTCTCTCGCGGGTTCCAAGGCTGCTCACACCCCGAAACTCCCGGATCTGACGTAACGGGGGGAATCTTGCAAGGAGGTGGGAACTACCATTGTCAAGGGTGTTCCTTGGGCCTAACATGACACAACCAAGCAAATAGTTCCACTTTGCTACCCACTTCCGGCTCACGCAGAGGGGGCTAGACGCCAGTTCCGTCTTTTTCTACACCGGGGCTAGGGTATCTCACGCAGAGGGGATCCGGAGCGTCGGGATCCCACCTAAACCAATGGTTTGCAATGTAATGTGTGTTAGAGTGTCTCATGGGTCTTGGGTGCCAAATATACCATCACTCTCTGTGTTGGGGCCTCACCGGCGTCGGATTCCCTCTCCCGGGTTCCAGGACTGCTCACACCCCGAAACTCCCGGATCTGGTGTAACGGGGGGAATATTGCAAGGAGGTGGGCCCTACCATTGTCAAGGGTGTTCCTTGGGCCTAACATGACACAACCAAGCAACTAGTTCCACTTTGCTACCCACTTTCGGCTCACGCAGAGGGGGCTAGACGCCGGTTCCGTCTTTTTCTACACCGGGGCTAGGGTATCTCCGGAGAGGGGATCCGGAGCATCGGGATCCCACCTAAACCAATGTTTTTCCATGCCATGTGTGTTAGAGTGTATCATGGGTGTTGGGTGCCAAAGATACCATCACTCTCTGTGTTGGGGCCTCACCGGCGTCGGATTCCCTCTCCCGGGTTCCAGGACTCCTCACACCACGAAACTCCCGGATCTGACGTAACGGGGGGAATCTTGCAAAGAGGTGGGACCTACCATTGTCAAGGGTGTTCCTTGGGCCTAACGTGACACAACCAAGCAACTAGTTCCACTTTGCTACCCACTTCCGGCTCACGCAGAGGGGGCTGGACGCCGGTTCCGTCTTTTTCTACACCGGGGCTAGGGTATCTCCGGAGAGGGGATCCGGAGCGTCGGTATCCCACCTAAACCAATGCTTTGCCATGCCATGTGTCAAGGGTGTTCCTTGGGACTAAGATGACACTTGAACACACACCAATACGATTATTTTTGAATTTTACGACTAGATTGAAATTCCAAGGAAGCGGGATACACGACAGTGGATCTAAACATTCTAGGATACATGGACAAACCATTTGACCCAACCATCTTGTGGCTCAGGTCTAGTCATACTCCTGCCTAGGCGTATAATACATGTACTCGTAGTCGTCAAAGTCGCCACCGTCGTCGTTGTCGTCAGATGGGGGCTGAAATGTCGATGGGGGAGCACGCTTGGACTGCGGGTAGTGCAGGCGGGGGTTATCGCCGTTCCTTATGTAGTTCATGACGCCCTGGAGAGTCCTGCCGCGCCACCACAGCCGACGACCAGCCTCGTTGAAGTTCGAAGGAGGCGGGCCATCCTCCTCGTACCTGGCGAGCGCCCTCTCACGCCGATTGAAGGAGAAGGCGTCCCAACCTGCGCGGTAGTTGGGATCCCATTGGGGATACGTCCGCTGCTCTGGTGTCAGCTCGAAGTAGTAGTGGTTCGTGATGGCCGCCCGACGCGCCACACCTTGAGGGACAGGAGGGACCGGCACGCCTCCGGCGCTCAGCATCCACCCGGCGGGGACGCCGTACCCGGGAGGGAAGGGTAGTTCGAGGCGCAGAGCTCCTCCGCCTGCGAGTAGGTTATAGTGGGTACGGTGGAAGACATGGAAGAGTTGGCGCGAAGAAATGGAAGAGTGCTGGGTTGTAGATATGTGCTAACCAAGCTAGATGCATGTGTGTTTATATAGTGAGAAATGGAGGGAAGAAGCACACGGATCGTGTGTTTTCTTCGAGCTCTTCCGAGCCGTTGGATCTTTCAAGTGCTTGTGAGCCGGTGGATTAAAGATAGGCACACAGATTGTGTGCTTCTTTCACTTCTTTGCCGAGTGTCATGTCACGGGGCACTCGGCAAAGTCTCAAACACGGGCGGGAAGAAGTAAAATATTTGGTCTGCTGGTCTATATGCCGAGTGTCACATCACGGGGCACTCGGCAAAGTTTCAAACTCGGGGCGGGAAGAAATAGAAACTATGGACTGACGTACATATGCCGAGTACCACCTTGGGACACTCGGCAAAGATTCAAAATATGGGCGGGAAGAAACCGCGCGGAACCAAAAGGATTTTTGACAACATGTATGCCGAGTCCTGTGCGGAAAACACTCGGCAAACATTTGGTCCAAAAAAAAAAGAAATCGTTGCCGAGTCCCCGTCCCAGGGACACTCGGCAAAGTAGAAACCACTGTTCTACAGACTCGAAAATGCCACGTGTCTTGCCTCTTTGCCGAGAGTGTCCTTTGCCGAGTGTCGTTGAGGTTGTAAGCCGACATTTTAGTCTTTGCCGAGTGCTGAAAGCAGGACACACACGGCAAAGGTACTTAGTGCCGTGTGTTCTTTAGTTGCCGAGTGGACCAGGAAGTGGCCACTCGGCAAAAGGTGTACACGCCGAGTGTTTTGTATACGCCGAGTGTGACCTTGGCCTTCTCGGCTTTCCGTCGTGTCCGCCGAGTATCCCGTGAAGTTGCACTCGGCGAAAAGTCTGATACTCGGCGGCGTTGGATTTTCCAGTAGTGTCTGTAGGTTTATCTTTGCTTGTACTATTGTGATGTAGATTATTTCAATTGGAAGATACCTAGGCCATTGTTAATTTTGCTAGTAGATAATCTTCCTGGTTAAAGATCCAGGACCAGGTAGTTACAGAGACTGATTGGTTTTATTCCTCGAGGTTATTAAACAAGAGTGCATGTAATCCTATAATGAAAAGCCCGTTGCCGTGTGCCAACTGCAGTTGGCACACGACAAATGCTCGACCAATAATGAGTACCTGTAATCCTATACAGCTTGTCAGATAAAATCTTATGATATGGTCTGACTTTTGAAAATCCTGGCTGGTGTCTAGATTTTTAAGAGAAATTGGTATAAAATGAAGCGTTTGTAAGGTGCTAACAGAATCTATAGAATAGATTGTTCCAGCAAGTATCTCTTATAATTTTATTGCTAGTCTCTTATTTGTATAGCTTGTGTGTATGCTTGTCTTGGTGCAGCGCAGTTCATAATCTTGCGCGGTTTCCTCTGGACGGGTAGGGCGCGGCCAACAAAGGCAACTGCCACGTCAACTGGCCTCGGTCTGCCGCCCACTTCGGCTGGGCGGCCTAGGGATCCCCGACCTTGCCCGCACCGCGGTGAGCTTGCGCACACAGTGGCTGTGGCGATTGCACACCGACCCACTGCGACCATGGAGGGGCCTCGACATGCAATTTTCCCGGCAGGAACAACAAATCTTCAGGGTCTCAACTGAGTTGATCTTGGGCGATGGATCAACGGCGCTTTTCTGGGTGGATAAATGGATTGGGGTAGGTCCATGGAGGACATCGCGCCTAACCTCACAACCATCATCCCCAAACGGCGCAAGAAACGCATCACTGTTAACGAGGCTCTGGCTGAACGCCGGTGGATATCGGACATTTTCGGGGCCCTCTGTCCGGTAGCCCTCCTGCAGTATGTTCGGGTGTGGAGCGAGCTGCAAAGGATGCAGCTGCAACACACCCCCGATAGGTGGGTGTGGCGTTGGACGATCAATGCTCAGGACTCTTCCAAATCTTGTTACGAGGCGTTCTTCGAGGGAGCGACCGTGTCAAGTTCATGGAAGTTGAACCGGAAATCTTGGGCGCCCCCTAGTGTGAAATTTTTCATCTGGCTTGCTTGCTTGGATCGTTGCTGGACCGGGGAGAGACTTGCACGCCGCGGCTTGCCGCATCATGCGCGCTTCCCCCTCTGCGACCAGGATACAAAATCCATGGGCCACTTAATCACTGGGTCCTCGTTCTCGCGGATGATCTGGCATGAGGTTCTCTCCTAGATCCGATCCACGGCACGTCCCCCAGTTGTGGAGCACAACTTCGTTGAATGGTGGAAGCTAGCTCTTAGATCTACCCCACGTTTGCTCCGTAAGGGCACCTCTTCGGCCATTATGCTGACTGCGTGGTGGATCTGGAAGCAGTGCAACGCGATCATCTTCGACAACGCTAGCCCCTCGGTCGGCGCCCTGATGGAAACCATCAAGACTAAGGCTCGCTCTTGGATGAGCGCTGGGGCGCGTGGGCTCGGACTTCTTCTCCCCTAGGATAGTGGGTTGAGTTGTACGGTGTTGGGTCGCCTGCTCTTAGGCTTGTACATAAACTCTCTTTTCTATCAATGCATCAAAACGCAAAGGCTTTTGCCTTTTCGCGAAAAAGTAAGAGAAGAGTTTAATTAACAAGTGCAGTTTGTAAATCTCACCGATCAAGAGACAAGTCCTAATTTGAAGGGCATTCCTATTTTTTGTTTGCAAGAAGAGGTGTGTTTCCGAATTCAGACTTCTATTAATTTATCAAGGTGCTCAAATAAACCATTTATATTTATGGCTTAAAGTTGCAGTGCAAATATATTGAGATGCTCAATTATCTTAAACCCGACCCTCTGTTTTTTTCTAAAACAACAATCTTAAAGATGGTCAGTGTCAAGAAAGAAGAGAGAGCTGCATTTGCTAATCTTGAGTTCAGTAATTGTTGTACAATAATTGTAGGAATTTTGGTTGGGCAAAACTCACCATTGGGAGCTGAAGGGAAGAGGCCTCGAGCAGACGAGCACAGCCGTCCGGGAGAAGAGACCTTGAGCATGACCACAACCGGCTGGACTAGAGGGGCAGAAGCCTCGAGCAGAAGAGCAGAATCCGGGGGGAGCAGAGGGGATGGTCAGCAGAAGCCTGGAGCAGCGACGAGGACGTCCACAACTAGGTCTCCCTCTTCCTCGGCCTGGACCTCGATGGCCGGCGGAGGTGGAGGTGGAGGTTGCAGCCTGAGTAGATGAAGGTGCTCGGCGGCCAGCGGAGGAGCTCCCCGCGTCGGTACTAGACGTGCTCCCGTGTGGGAGAGGACGCACTGGTAGAAAATAGGCCTTCGATACGCCCCCATTAGTCCCCAAAATAATCGGCCCGCGACCATAGGTGTCTTTAGTCGCGGTTCGGGACGAGACCCGCGACCAATAGTCTAGGCCCAACGCGCTCGGTCCACAGCTGTCGGAGGGGAGGGGCTTTAGTCCCGGTTGTCCAGACCAACCGGGGCTAATAGGTCATCGGTCTGGCCCCACGGCCTTTAGCCGCGGTTGTCCAGGTGAACCGGGACTAAAGGCCCATCCCTATATATAGAACTCAGCTCGCTGCAATTAGCCACATTTGGTGTCACTTCTGCTCACAACATTCACAAGAGGTGGTGGGTATGCTTTTGGTTCCTACTATGCACACTAGGTGTTCGATGAAATGCCCGATAGCATGAAACACACATGATATTAAGTGTCCGAGCCGCACTTGAGCGTTTTCATTTATTTTACCTCCGCGGTCGCGGTTAGAAACTTGAACCCTTTCATGATTTGTATTATTTCCAG
Source organism: Alopecurus myosuroides (assembly GCA_028641055.1). Taxonomy (NCBI): domain Eukaryota; kingdom Viridiplantae; phylum Streptophyta; class Magnoliopsida; order Poales; family Poaceae; genus Alopecurus; species Alopecurus myosuroides. The sequence continues at coordinate 393,888,910 of CM054060.1, forward strand.
CTAGTTAGTTTAACAAATGCATGATGCTTAATTATATACTTTATATAATAATAATGCAGATGAATCGGCAATGGATGTACGGTAACCGACTCTCCCGCGAGTTCACTACGGGTTTGAAAGATTTCCTCGTAGTGGCAAATGCGAACAAGCAGCGTGGTTTTATTATCTGTCCATGTGCTGAATGTAAGAATGAGAAGGGTCACTCCTCCTCAAGAGTCGTTCACATGCACCTGCTTCGGCACGGTTTCATGCCAAGCTATAATTGTTGGACCAAGCATGGAGAAAGAGGGGTTAGAATGGAAGAAGATGAAGAAGAGGATGATATCGATTTCAACTATCATGACGCTTTCGGTGATACCTTCATGGAGGATGATGCTGAAGGTGGGGAAGGGTTTGGTGAAGGTGAAGAAGAGGCACATGATGAGCCCGCTGATGATCTTGGTCGGACCATTGCTGATGCACGGAGACGCTGCGAAACTGACAAGGAGAGGGAGAATTTGGATCGCATGTTAGAGGATCACACGAAGTCGCTGTACCCAGGATGCGACAAAAGTCTGAAAAAGCTGGGCTGCACACTGGATTTGCTGAAATGGAAGGCACGGGAAGGTGTAGCTGACTCATCATTTGAAAATTTGCTGAAAATGTTGAAGAATATGTTTCCGAAGAATAAAGAGTTGCCCGCCAGTACGTACGAAGCAAAGAAGGTTGTGTGCCCTCTAGGTTTAGAGATTCTGAAGATACATGCATGCATTAACGACTACGTCCTCTACCGCGGTGCATACGAGGATTGGAATGAATGCCCTGTATGCACTGCATTGCGTTATAAGATCAGAGGAGATGACCCTGGTGACGATGTTGAGGGCGAGAAACCCAGGAAGAGGGTTCCCGCCAAGGTGATGTGGTATGCTCCTATAATACCTCGGCTGAAACGCCTGTTCATGAACAAAGAGCATGCCAAGTTGTTGCGATGGCACAAAGAGGACCGTAAGTCCGACGGGGAGTTGAGACACCCCGCTGATGGAACGCAATGGAGAAAGATCGACAGAGAGTTCAAAGATTTTGCAGCTGACGCAAGGAACATAAGATTTGGTCTAAGTACTGATGGCATGAATCCTTTTGGCGAGCAGAGCTCCAGCCATAGCACCTGGCCCGTGACTCTATGCATCTACAACCTTCCTCCTTGGTTGTGCATGAAGCGGAAGTTCATTATGATGCCAGTGCTCATCCAAGGTCCGAAGCAACCCGACAACGACATCGATGTGTACCTAAGGCCATTAGTTGATGAACTTTTACAATTGTGGGGCAGACCTGGTGTACCTGTGTGGGATGAGCACAAAGAAGAGGAATTTAACCTACGAGCGTTGCTTTTTGTAACCATCAACGATTGGCCTGCTCTCAGTAACCTTTCGGGACAGTCAAGTAAGGGGTACAAAGCATGCACACACTGCTTACATGAGACTGAATGTGTATTTTTGGATAATTGTAGGAAGAACGTGTACCTGGGTCATCGTCGATTTCTTCCCCGAAATCATAACGTAAGAAAGAAAGGCAAGCATTTCAATGGCAAGGCAGATCACCGGCCGAAGCCTGCGGAACGTACTGAAGCTGAGATATTTGATATGGTCAAGTATTTGAATGTCATCTTTGGAAAGGGTCGACCTAGCGGACAATCAGTTCCGCAGGGAGTTGACGGGCACGTACCCATGTGGAAAAAGAAATCGATATTTTGGGAGCTACAGTATTGGAAAGTCCTAGATGTCCGCTCTGCAATCGACGTGATGCATGTTACGAAGAATGTTTGCGTGAACCTGCTAAGCTTCTTGGGCGTGTATGGTAAGACAAAGCATACAAAGGAAGCACGGCGGGATCAGCAACTTTTGAAAGACCCAGATGACTGGCATCCGGAATGGTTTCAACGTCGTGCCAGCTACGCTCTTACGAAAGAAGAGAAGGTCATTTTTTTGAATGCCTGAGCAGTATGAAGGTCCCGTCTGGCTTCTCGTCGAATATAAAGGGAATAATAAACATGGCGGACAAAAAGTTCCAAAACCTGAAGTCTCACGACTGCCACGTGATTATGACGCAATTCCTTCCGATTGCTTTGAGGGGCCTCCTACAGGAAAATGTTCGAGTAGCCATTGTGAAGCTGTGTGCATTCCTCAATGCAATCTCTCAGAAGGTAATCAGTCCAGAAGATCTACCACGGTTACAGAACGATGTGGTCCAATGTCTTGTCAGTTTCGAGTTGCTGTTTCCACCATCCTTCTTCAATATTATGACGCACCTCCTGGTCCACCTAGTCGAAGAGATTTCCATTCTCGGTCCTGTATTTCTACACAATATGTTCCCCTTCGAGAGGTTTATGGGAGTATTAAAGAAATATGTTCGTAACCGTGCTAGGTCAGAAGGAAGCATCGTAAAGGGCTATGAAAATGAGGAGGTAATTGAGTTCTGTATTGACTATGTTCCTGACCTTAAGCCGATTGGTATTCCTCAATCGCGGCACGAGGGGAGACTAAGTGGAAGAGGCACGATCGGAAGGAAATCAACGATATGTATGGACGGTCATTCTATGACTGAAGCACACTACACAGTTCTGCAAAATTCGAGCTTGGTGGCTCCGTACTTCGAGCAACACAAGAATATTTTACGCTCGAACAACCCGGGGAAGCCTAAATCATGGATTAGAAAGGCCCACATGGAGACTTTCGGCAGTTGGTTGCGAAAACATTTAATGAATGACAATGATGTTGGAGATCAGCTGTACATGTTGGCCAAGACACCATCTTTGACTATAACGACTTTCCAAGGGTACGAGATTAATGGGAATACATTTTACACGATCTCCCAAGATAAAAATAGCACCAACCAAAACAGTGGTGTCCGCTTTGATGCAGCAACCGAGATTGGGCAAAAGGTCACATATTATGGTTACATAGAGGAGATAAGGGAACTTGACTATGGACCCTCCTTTAAGGTCCCTTTGTTCCGGTGCAAATGGTTCAAGCTAATAGGAGGTGGGGTAAAGGTGGACGAGCAATACGGAATGACAATGGTGGATTTCGACAATCTTGGTTACCTTGACGAACCATTCGTCCTAGCCAAAGATGTCGCTCAGGTTTTCTATTTGAAGGACATGAGTAGAAAACCGAGGAAACGGAAAGATAATAAAACGATCAGTACATCATGTGATGATCCAAAGCGCCACATTGTTCTTTCAGGGAAAAGAAACATCGTGGGAGTGGAGGACAAGACAGACATGTCAGAAGATTATAATATGTTTGGTGAAATTCCTCCCTTCAAAGTCAACACTGACCCAAGCATTAAGTTAAATGATGACGATGCTCCATGGATACGGCCAGATCGTAAGAAAGCAGGGACACAAGGGAAGAATTGATGTGTAATAATTTATTGTGTACCAAACTTTTTTGAATGGATCATGTGAATTATATTATCTCTGATGTGTTTAAGACTAACTCCTTTGCAAAATATTTGAGAAAACGAGTGGAAAGCATGGAAAACAGAAAGTTACTTAAATGTCTCAAAACTTTGTGAGATAAAATATCTGATTTCATAACTTTTATTAAAAACAGAAAACATACGAACATACGAACCTTGCGGAATACAAATTCTTTTATTGAAAAGAGAGAACATACGAACACTACTCCTTGTCGTCGTCGTCGGGGAACTCGTCGGTGACCTCCTCCGGGTCATCGACGTCGGCGAACTCGTCGGTGACCTCCTCGTCGTCGTCGGAGGTGCATGATGGTATGTCCGAGATAGGCCCCCACCTCGGATCGTCGGAGGCCCAGACTTCGCCGGCACGGTCGGCCCGACGAAGCTCTTGCAGCGCCCTCGTCCTCGCCTCCCGAGCGGCATCTAACGCGAGGTGGCGTTCGAGGCGGCGCTCCGCCCGCTCAGCCGCGCGGGTCTGCCAGAGCTCCTCGTCGGCGCTCTCCTCCCCCGGGTTGTTCCGGTAATACTCGCGGACGACGCGTTCTTCCCTGGCGTCGACTAGGCCCTGAAACGCGCGGTGACGGAGGTGGAGGTGGTCGGCGGCAGAGACGATCTGCGGCTTCGGCGCCCTTGCCTCCGCTTCCCAGACGGTGTGGCAGTCGTTGAAGTTCATCAGCGAACGCGGGCGGTTGAGGCGCCAGGCCGCCGCGTCCCAGGCGCGGGCGGCCTCCGCCGCCGTCGCAAAGGAGCCGAGGGGGATGCGGTCGTCCCCCCAGCGGATATCTGCGCTGAACATTCCGTTCTGCCGTGCTCGGACGCCGCGAAAGCCGGTGGTGCTGTTACTCCTCGGAGGCATGGTGGAAGCGCGACGGTGCGTGGAGAGGAGAAGACGCGCTCGAGGCGCGACAGTTTATACCGCGCCCTCCTGGCCACGCGTCACAACTCCCGCGCCACGCGCCACCCTAACAGAACCAAGCAAATAGTTGCACATTACTAACCGAGCTCAAAGTGAACACTGACCCATAGCATGGATGGATGTGTTAAAGGGGGGGGGGTGTAGAACAAAACAATCGGTATCACCATCATACAGCCCTACCGTGGCTACTCGGTGCAATATGCATATCAAATGCACGGTAGGACGTATGATGGCGAAACCGGATGTTTTGTACTTGCTCGATAAACTGAATATATGATGTATCAAACCTTAAAGGGGGATGTAGAACAAAACAATCGGTATCTCCATCATACAGCCCCACCGTGGCTACTGGGTGCAATATGCATACCAAATGCACGGCAGGACGTATTATGGCGAATCCGGATGTTTTGTATTTGCTCGATGAACTGACCGGTGTATGAAGGTGAGCTATATATAGGGTCCTCTGGCTCACAAAGTGTTGTGCTAGGGTTTTGATCCAACGGTTAAGAAACCACCTCATCCAACGGCTCACAATAGCTCGAAAGAAACACACCGTAGCCCTGATCGAACGGCTCACAACAGCTCGAAAGAAACACACCCCGGATGCAACGACTCACAAGCGCTTTAAAGAAACACACGATCCGTGTGATTCTATCTGATTGGTCCAAACGAAACCCTAACCCATTTAGTCCCGGTTGGTGTCCCCAACCAGGACTAAAGGGATGTTTTCTTCTCGCTATATATATGTATGCATTGCCACACTATTGGCATAAACACATACAAACTCACCACTCTCTCTCATGGCTTCTACCGTACCCACTCTAACATTCATCCAGGCGGAGGCACTTTCCGTCTCGAACTACCCCTGCCCGTGCGGCTACAACGTTCCCGCCGGTTGGATGCTGAGCGCCGGAGGAGTGCCGGTCCCTCCTCTTCCTGAATGTGTGGCGCGTCGGGCGGCCATCACGAACCACTACTATCACGAGCTCACGCCGGAGCAGCGGAGGAATCCCAGTTGGCATCCCGATAACCAGCATACTTGGGATGCCTTCTTCATCAATCGGCGTGAGAGGGCGCTCGCCAGGTATGAGGAGGACGGCCTGCCTCCTGGTAACTTTCACGAGGCCGGTCGTCGGCTATGGTGGTCCGGCCGGACTCTACAGAGCGTCATGGAGTACATCAGGGCCGGCGATATCCCCCGCCTGCGCTACCCTCAGGCCCAGTCCTGGAGTCGTGATCCTCCGAGAGAGTGCAGAGCACCGTCAGACGATAGTGACGACGACGGCGGCGGCGACTACGACGACTACGAGTACATGTACTATAGGCCTAGGCAGGAGTATGACTAGCAGATATCAGATCATGCATCTATGCTCTCCGTTTAGGTTTAGATCCACTCTAGCCATTATGTACTGCCTTTTTTATCTATATATATATTCAAGGTGTGTGTGAATCTTTATGATTAGTTTTATTTTTCTGAATTTTCTGATATATTATTTGTATTTTTAAGATTTTAAAAAGAATTAGTTTTATTTTTCAAAATTTTCTGATATATTATTTGTACTTTAAGATTGGAAAAAGTAAAAGTATTTGAAAAACCACCTTTAGTCGCGGTTACTGTCACGAACCGGGACTAAAGGCTCTTTCCGCGCGGAAACGAAAACGCCGCGAAAAAAATACCCCTTTAGTCCCAGTTGGGGACACCAACCGGGACTAAAGGTCCGCGGGGGGGCCTTTGGTCGCGGTTGGTGTCCCCAACCGGGACTAAAGGCTGCCCCTATATATTCTCTGCCCCCAAAAATACCCAAACACATCTCGTCTTCTCCGCGCCGCCCTCGCCGATTCCGTCTCCGGTTGCTGCCCGTCGCCCCCACCGATTCCGTCTCCGGTTGCTGCCCGCCGCCCTCGCCGATTCTGTCTCCGGTAGGTGCCCGCCCGTGCGTTCTTGAGGATCTCTGGAGGACCGTGCACGACGATCGGAATTAAACGACGATGACGGCCGTGGCCCCCGCCGGAGGATCTGTTTAGGGTTTGGCCGTGCCCGTGCGTGCGTGCTTGGCCATGCCCGTGCCGTGGCCGTGGCCGTGCCGTGCTCGTGGCCGTGGCCGTGGCCGTACGTGGCCGTGCCGTGGTGCGTGGCCGTGGCCGTGGTCGTGGCCGTGCCCGTGGCCGTGCCGTGGTGCGTGGCCGTGGCCGTGCTCGTGGGGGAGAGAGGAGAGTGGCGCCGTGGCCCTCGCCGGAGGAGGACGAAACATAGACGCTGACGTCACGGCCTGCGGGAGAGAAAAAAAACGCTCTTGGGCTACACTCGGATTCTCAAAAAAAAAAAAAAGTTGGGCTGCACTCTTTTTTTGCAAAGTTAAAATAAATCCTAAATCAAAAAAATTTCTAAGTCAAAAAATTTCCTACTAAGTTAAAATAAATCCTAAGTCAAAAAAATTCCTAAGTCAAAAGTTGGGCTGCACTCTTTTTTTGCAAAGTGCTAACCCTAAGTCTACTAACCCTAAAAATATATTTGTACTAATATTTGCTAATTCTACTAACCCTAAATATTCCTAAGTCAAAAAAATAATGAAAATAAGTTTTAATTCAATAAATTCAGAATATTAAGTGTAATATACCAAAATGACCAGAAAAGCAAATGCAACGTAGCTATGGGGTTCTCCAAGTCATTTGAGAAACTAATCTTGGACACACCTCTAAAGTATGGTTTTCCCCCTCCGGTGGTCATCGTTCTTCCACCGGAGTGACATATGGCGGACAATTTGAGAAAGAGGGTGTAATATTTGCTAAGTCTCCTATATACTTAATTAATTTTTACTATATGCATGTTTGCAGGAGTGACATATGGCGGACAATGGAGCCTTGCCGTATACAGAGCAGGAGGCTGAAGGTATTATATACGGCATGATAGCCAACCAGACCCATTATGTGCCGGGCCCAGAAGTTGAGCAACAAGATGATGTAGTCTCTTCTTATCTGAACCTTGATGATCAAGAACGTGGAGGAACGGACATTGTCGATGATGAAACAGGTGAAGGAACGGACATTGTCGATGATCAAGGAGCTGAAGGAATGGACATTGATGACGGAGGTCAACCGTCGACAAACGACGATCTCCAATTGCAAAGAACAACCACCTCCGGCGAGGTATATATATATATACATTGGGACTCTCGTGATACAAACTTACTGAAATGTGAATACATATGCACTAACGCGCGCGACTCTCTTTTTTATTTTAGCCCTCGGCCGGATCTAGTATGACAAAGCGTGGCAAATCCAAGTCGATGAAAGATGGAGAAACATATACCATCGAATCAGTGAGTGAAATCGGCAAGCCCCTACAGCACACCACAAAGTTTGTCAACCAATGCGGAGTCATTGTTAGAGACACCGTCCCGATCACCGTCCAGGAATGGAAGGAGCCAAAGAAAGCACGTGTTGGTTTCACTTATGTCAACAAGAGAACGAAAAAGATTATGTTTAGAAAGCTTATTGCACATTTCATTCTACCTCCGGAATACAACAAAAAATATGAATTCGCTGAGGACGTTCCGGGTGGATGTGAGAGGAGGAGGATAGTCAAAGAGTTCGCTTTTCAGAAGATGGCCGAAGCATTCCGGAACTTCAAGAAAAAATTGTTCCGTGAATATGTCAGCAAGGGCAAGACTCCGATTTTCACTGGACAACATGAGAAACTGAGAGATGATTGGACAGAATTTGTGACGCAACATAAATCGGAGCATTTCAAGGAAATGTCGGCAAAAAATAAGGCTAATGCGGAAAAGAAACAGTACCATCATGTTATGTGGCCAGGAGGATACCGTGTTTCGGCGCCTAAGTGGCAGGCAATGGAGAACGGCCTGAGGGCAAGAGGAATCCGTCTAGGTACAGAGGGATGGGACGAAAGAGCCAAAATGTGGTGGTACGGGCATGGGGGATCGCTAGACCCGGAGACAGGGGAGTGTGTTCACCGGCAGAAAAAGTTTGCTCCCACAAAAGACCTTGTTGACGCAATGACCTTAGCTCAACAGGGCGTGATCACATTCAACAGACACAGAGACCAACTGACCCATGCCCTCGGGAATCCTGAACACGGAGGACATGTACGAGGCAAAGGCAGATTGCCGTGGAAAGTAGGGTTTTCCCAGGAGGGTGACCCGTACTGTTACAGAAGCCGTAAGAGAGGTACAGACCGGGCTGCAGATCAACTGTCGAATCTTGCAGCGGAATTTAATGAGTTGAAGAAGATCGTGGCGGGAATACTTGAGAAAGAAAAAGCGGCGGCTGCAGGGCCGCATGAAGAACATGCAGCGGATCTCGGAAGCCAGCATCAGCGGAGAAGCAGCGTGGCTTCCACGGAGGCCCCGACTGCAGGTGCTAATGCACCGATGATCGAGAGTCGTGCACCGGAGCCACACTACCCCGTGGATGATGTAAAGGAGATGAAAGAATGTGATCTGCATTATCCCGTGGGGAACATTTCCATGAAGGTAGCTACCGGCAGTGCTTTACCATCTACACCTGGAGCACTCCATCACAACAACCCCATTCCATATGGCTATGCTCGTGTCACGGTGGAAGACATAGTCCAAGCGTTTGAGGACCTGGAGATTGACATAGCTACACCCGAAGGGGAGAGAAGACTTGGAGATGTCAAGCGCCAGTTCATTCTATGGAAAAAGAAGTACATAGTGTTTCCAGGCGAGACGCCAAGGCTAACAAGTCCACCCCCCTCCGATGGTGCAGGTGCTGGTGGTGGTGGTGGTGGTGGTGGTGCTGGTTCACCTACGCCTCCTTCACGCCATTTGACGCCGTCCCCCGATCCACAATCTCCGGCGGGTAAGATGCCATCGCCCACGATTCCTCCTCCGGCGGTTAAGCAGCCGTCGCCCACGATTCCTCCTCCGGAGGAAAAGCAGTCGTCTCCCCCCATTCCTCCTCCGGAGGAAAAGCAGCCGTCTCACCCCATTCCTCCTCCGGAGGATAATCAGTCGTCGCCCCCCATTCCTCCTCCGAAGGATAAGCAGACGTCGCCCTCCATTCCTCCTCCAGCGAAGAAACAGAGGCAGGCGGACAGCAAGGGAACCTGCTCTTGGTCTATTAACCCGGAGCCTTATGTAGCTAAGACCACACGGGTACCGGAGCCATCACTGAAGCCTCTCCCCCCAAGGCCTTGGGAACTTAGTGATGCTGAAACCAAATTGGCCGCGAAGGCTGACGTTGACAAATGGAAGGGCTGACTGAAGGCGCTAAAGGAGCCTGAGCCCAAGGAAGTATTCCCTCCGACTGTAGACAAGTGGGCTACGGGTTTTTTGTCGACAGTGTCCCAAGCCGAGAAGAATTTGCCTAAAGACTATGATATTGAACTTCGTAAGCAAGCAGGAATATTGGAGGAGGAGAAAGAGAAAGCAAAAATAGTGGAGGAGGAGAAAGGAAAAGGAAAAATGAAAAAAAGCGGGAAACAAGTTGCCCAGCTCGGGATGCAGAGTAAACAATCGATCCACCCGCTCATAGTGAAAGCCGCTCCGGAACAGGACCCCGAGGTCATAAATGTTGTGGCAGAAATGGGATTGACTGTACCTACTGCCATGCAAAATGCGTCCGAGGCCGGTATATCTCTTCGTCTCTTTTTAGGCCTAGACGATGCGCCAGTGGATGAGGTAGGATTACAATATGAGAAGAAAGGGCCTCTCGTCGAGCCTGCGAATGAAAAGGATCTACCACCACTAATGCAAGCTCTGCTACGTTGGTACAAACATTTCATAACATGGACCGACAAAGAATTTGTGTATGTGGATTATACAGAGGAGCATCACACTAAAAATTACTCCGTAACAGTTGAGATGAGTGAATTGTTCCAGCTGTTCAATCTGCGTGAGCTCGACAAATCTATCCTGAGTTGCTACGTTCTGTAAGTGATTTATTTCTACCTCATCTCGTTCTTCATTGCCTACACTATATATATATATATATATATATATATATATATATATATTGTCCTAACTATATTGTTGCGTACGCTATTATGCAGATTGAAGATTTGGGAATGCAAAATAAGACTCATCCATGATGTTGGGTTCATTGACCCACAAATCATTAATGGAACTATGTTAGAACGTCACCCCAAAGACATGGAGAAAGACTTGTACAAATTTTTTAAAAAGCATGAATCCAAAAGATATATTCTATTTCCTTACCTTTTTGGGGGAGTGTTTCTCTCATGTTCCCATTCTCTTTTGTTTACTCCATGCATGGTATGTCTAAGCGATAAGTTATGCATGACTGTGCATCTAACGTGTCCGCAGGTTCCACTGGATTCTGCTAAAAATTGATCTTCAGAACTCCATAGTTTTGATCTTTGACTCTATGAATTCAAATACAGATCTTTGGATCAACATGAGAAAAATGATGCAAAGGTAATTATTTTTCAATCATTTGCGCTCTATATCGATCGGTCTCTTTTGTTCATTTCCTAAGCTAATAACTCCCTTGTTCATTTAATTTTATTTGCAATGTAGAGTTTGGAGACAGTTCTCACTTGGACATGTCGGTGGATTCAAACATGAGCTAAAATTTAAAAATGTGGTCAAACGTGTGGATAAGCAGCCACCGGGGACCGGTCTATGTGGATACTATGTCTGTGAGAACATACGGAAAGAAATCTCTGAGAGGAAGAAGGACGAGACCACGCGGAGGGGTCTCAATAACTTGCGGAGGGCGCTTACTCCAGAAGCTCGCTTCCGACCAATTCAAGAGGAAATAGCAGGATTTTTCCTTAGGCATGCCATCGATAAGGAAGGAGAGTACCATGCGTCCACCGACGATGACTATTATCCGCATAAGCCATCTTAATTGTTCGAATTTGTGTATGGTCATCCATCTTAATTGTGTAATATGGAAACTTGTTCGAGGTTGTATATATGGTCACCCGATATTGAATATATATTATATATTCCTATTGAATTCTCCTTGTTTGAAATTTCATATATATATATATATGCATGTATATAGTATCGTAATATATATATATATATGTGTGTACTGAAACTTCATCAAAATTAAAATAAACCACAAAATAAAATATAAAAGAAATAAAACAAAAAAAAATTAAAAAGGAACCAGGTTTAGGGGGCCTAAAACCCTAAACCTGCGCAGGTTTTCAGTCCCGGTTGGCCACAAGAACCGGGACTAAAGGGTCTCCGCCGCGACGGATCCCTGGCGCCCACGTGGACGGGCCTTTAGTCCCGGTCCGTAAATGGCGGGACTATAGGGGGGGTCTTTAGTCGCGCATAGCTAGTCCCGGTTGCGCGGCCGGGACTACTGGCCCTTGCGAACCGGGACTATAGGCCTATTTTCTACCAGTGACGTAGCGGGGACAGGAGGGGGGCGGCCTTGCTCCCCCGCGCGGGTGCCTATTAGAGTTTGTTTCTTTTGTAACCGTATGATCAAGAGATAAGATCATATCGGGTTCCTTGGCTTGTACGCTAAGTATTCTCCCTAACCTCCCTGTAATATCTCGACTGTAAATCCTAATGACCGATTTGGTCCTATATTAACACGCAACACCCGCTGAGGTAAAGGCATGGTTTCTCGTCAAATCACATGGTATTAGAGCCACCTCTTCCTTGACATCGATCAACTATCCCATCTCAAAAAAATCAATCTACAGAACATCGAAGCATCCATCCATCATCATCAACACCCACGAATCATCAAGCATCCAACTCCACACCGCACGGTCTCGGGCAGCACCCATCTGAGAAGCTGACGCGATCCAATCATCTGCTGTGGAAGGCCTAGGTCATACCGGCGCTGCGCGGCGCACGGATGTTCGGCCTGTTGGACGGGAAGGAGGCCAAACCATCGGAATTCATCACGATCCAGAAGGATGGGAAGGAGGATAAGGTGGAGAACCCGGCGTTTGAGAGCTGGATCGAGAGAGATCAACGTGTCTTGAGTTACCTGCTCACTTCTCTCTCGACGGATATCTGGGCACTCATCGAGTCCTTGTACGAATCCATATCCAAAGCCAATCGCACGAGTCTGCGCGGCAGGCTTACAAACACGAAAAAGTTAGATCTCACTGTCGATCAATACATTGCCAAGATGCGTGGCTTCGCCGTTGAGCTCATCGCCGCCGGCCACGACATCGACGATTAAGAACTTGTTGAATTCATCCTAAACGGTCTAGATGAAGATTACAATGGTCTCGTATCCGCGGTTAACTCCATGGAACGATGCACAGTTAACGACCTTCATGGGCTCCTCGCTGCTCACGATGCTCGCCAAACAATGCTGACCGGCGGCGGTGCGAAGGAGTTCACCTCATCGTCTAACGCTGCTAACAGAAGGGGAAGCGGCAAGAAGGGCAATGGTGCCGATCGCCCGATCGGTGCCTATGGTGGTGGCGGGCGCTACGGTCGCCCACCACAGGAGTACGGCGGTGTCGGTGGTTACAATCGGCGGCCCAGGGAGACGGCCACGGGGGACCCTGACGCACTGGTTGGCAAGGATGTGGCGGTGAACGCGGATGGCAGGGAGGTGGTGATCGCCCATGGCAGCAAGGCCCGTGGCAGCAAGGCGGGGGTGACCGCTGCTGGCAGCAGGGCGGTGATCGCGGCTGGCAGCAAGGCGGTGACCGTGGATGGCAACAAGGCGGTGACCACGGTGAGCGCGGCGACCGCGACTGGCAGCAGGGCGGTGACCGTGGCTGGCAACAACGAGGTGATCGTCCATGGCAGCAGCACGGGGGTGATTGCCCTCCCTACTCTGGCTGGCAACAAGGAGGTGATCACCCTCCCCCATCAAAATTTCAAGATATCTTCTGCCAAATTCGTAGGAAGCATGGCCACCCCGCCAATGACTGTTGGTGGCGCTACGTCGTCGATAAGAAGAGAGGGGAACGCCCTGTTCCTGAGAAGAGTGCCAATGCTGCGTGTGCCTACGTGTCGGGGGGTTACCCCGAGTAGGGTAAAAGCAAGTGCCAAAGGCAGAGGGTCAGAAGAGAAGTTTGGTCGAGTAGCCGCCTACCCGGTACTTGCTACCCGGTCGACTGCTACTCGGTCTTACAAAAAGATGACCAGAAGGAGATATCAAGCAAGTTATGTCTGCTCGAGTAGAAGAGTTGGTCCGAGTAGGATTGGCGGGAACCTACTCGGGCCAGAAGTCAAAGGAGCCGTTCTGACACAGGATCCCGCGTATCCTGGGTCCGTACTTGGCACTGTTCTCAGCACTGTTCATCTGGGGACGGCGTGCCTGACAGCGACAGTGTGTCAGCAGGGCGTCGCAGGATAGGGGGGACATACTCTATGTTCGCACAGTGATAACAGACTAGTTACTTGGTTTTCCCCAACGACTTTCTGCATCCGGACAAGCTTGGAAGCCAAAGCTGTCAGCGGGAGCTCGGAAGAAGGACGGTGTGCACACAATGTCGACACTTGTTTTTATTTGGCTGTATCTGGCTGGGCATCGAGTATATAAGGTGCCCCGCCGCCTCCTGCGCGAGGGACGAGACCTAGGTTGTATGATACATAGAGACTCTTGACCTAATTCTACCCGGAGAGAGGAGAGTGGCTACTCGGTAGCAAGAATCATTGTACTGTGGCTACTCGGTGAGACACCAGAATACATAGAGAAAGGCAGGAGTAGGGGTTTTACCTCCTCACGAGGGCCCTGGACCTGGGTAGATTGTGTTGTTTGCAGTGTTTGTTTTTCACCTCACGCGGCTACTCGTCGCGTGATCCCTCCCCGAGCGCCTCCAGCGTCCTTCGTCCCCACATCTTTAGCCATCCTATGGCATCTGCCGTGACACCACCACGACAGTTGGCGCCCACCGTGGGGCCACCAGCGGCGCTGGCTGGAGTTTCCGTTCGGACGGGATCGTTTTCTGCTGCTGGAGAGCGCGTGGTCTGTGGCCTTGTCCACAGATTCGGCTCCTTCGACTTCGTCACCAACAACGCCGGCAATTTCGGCGGCAGGGCCATGCCGGAAGGCGGCACGGTGCTTTCTTTCGGCGCGCACCTCGTCTACGTCGCCACCGTCGTCGACCGCGACTACCCCAAGCTGGTGCATGATGCGGAGGATCCGCCTGCCGTTATCGCCGCACGCGGGAGGCCGCTGTGCCGCTCCGCGGACGTCGCGGAGGTGATGGTAGCTGGCCTGGCTGCTGATGCCGGGAAGGGCGCGGCTGCTACCGCTGCAGTCGTCGTCGAGGATCTCGCTGGCCCGAGTGCTGGCGGGAAGACGCACAAGCCTTACGAGAAGGAGTGCAACCTTCCGCTCTCTACTACTCCGACGATTCCTGCGTCCGCTGCTCGTACGGGTATGCCGCCCCCTACCGACCTCGAGCTCTTGACCATAAAGGCGCAGCTCGACCGGCACCGCCAGGAGCTGCTCAGTGAGCAGGCAGAGTTGGAGAGGATCCGGCTAGAGCTTAGCTTGGATCAGCTTGAGTACAACAAGGCTCACGGCTTCACACCAGTTGTTAGGAGAGCTAGCAAAGTGGGTGCCACACGTCGTAACTTGGGTGTCGAGATGACAACTGTTGTAGAGGCTACCAGTCAGTCCGCCACCGCAAACACTTCCACCAGACCCAGATATAGCACACCCGCCAAGACACTTAGAGCTGCTGAGGCTGTAGCCGCCGAGTTGCCGCGTCTAGTCGGCGACGCGCGCGTCAGGCAGCAGGAAAGGCTGAACGAGTTGGTGCTAGAGGCGGCTAGGCAGAACGAGGAGTTCCGGAAAGCCAACCCGGGGGCTGGTGCTTCTCAGGTGGTGCACTCGCATGTGGTCAGATCTAATGATCAGGCGTCATCTCCGCATCCTAGCCGTGAGAAGAGCCGAAGTGGGCGTTCCGGGAAGGATAGGAAAATGCAGGTGTACGACCCGGCTGTCGCCGCGAAACAGCTCGCTGTGCCGCGACAGTCCGGTCAGAAACACAACGCTGCAGGAGCAGTCTCTCAAGCCCATAAAGCTCAAAGCCTGGCTCGAGATGGAGATCGCCCATGTCCTTCTCAGCATCCTGTCGTTCAGCCTACTCGGCAGAGGCAGCAGCCACGTGCGGTGGCGCCAGCCGCCAACCCGGAGAGACAGCCTGCGGCTGTGCAGGTGGACCGATATGATGATGGCGATTCGGCCATGGGGATGGCTGGATATGACATTCTGGATCGTGTTGGCGAGCGCGTGTTGGCGCCTGGAGATGCAAGACACCAGCTGGACCGGATTAGCTTGTCGGCGCGGCTGGAGAACACGGGTCCTACTGGCCCCGAGTGCTTTGGCCCGCGCATCATGAACGAGCCGTCCGTGAAAGGTTTCCAGCTCGCAAGGGGCACCAAGAGGTACAATGGCAGCACCAAGCCAGAAGATTGGCTCAATGACTATGTCACCGCAGTCCACATCGCGGGCGGCAACAGGAGATGGGCAGTGCGGTACGTTCCGCAGATGCTAGAGGGTCCAGCTCGCACTTGGCTCAACAACTTGCCCAGGCATAGCATAAACTGCTGGCTGGACTTCTCGGACGCATTCGTCAGCAACTTCACAAGCACTTACAAGAGGCCGAATAGGCCACAGCAGCTGTCCGCTTGGAGGCAGCGAGAAGACGAGACGGACCGTGAGTACCTTACTCGGTGGAGCACATTGAGGAACACCTGTGAGGGTGTGAATGAGGCCCAAGCCATCACCTGGTTCGCGCAGGGTTGCCGACATGGCAGTATGCTGTGGCAAAGGTTGCAGAGGGAAATGCCAAACACTCTGGCGGAGACCATCAAAATTGCAGATCAGTATGCACTCGGTGATCCTACTCAGCCTCTGCTGGACTCCTCTGAGCCGAGAAGAAACTTCAACAGCAACAAGCGCAACGAGTTCCGCAACAAGCGCCGGGGTGACCGAATAGATACTCGGTACGACCCTGAAGAGGTGAATGCGGTGACTGTTGGAGCTGGGGGTAGCCAAAGGCAGAAACCTGCTGGAGCCTACGTGCTCCTCAGTCGGGTAGCGGAAACTCCGAGAAGCCGAAGAAGTTCGTCTTTGGCGACATGAAGGATGGCCCATGCAGTTTTCACACTCATCACCCCTCAAGGCCTGCTAATCATACTACCCGACAGTGCGAGTGGTGGGATTTGATCAAGAATGAAGGCTTACCTCCGCCTCCTCCTCTGCCAGCGGCCAACGCTAATGTGCAGCCTGCTCGCGCACCCGCAGCTCGGCCTCCAGTGTTCCCGAGAAGAGAAAATGTGAATCAAGTGGCTTTAGGAGCCAACCGGCACTTCAACAATGAGGGCTATCGCAACAACAACAACAACTACAACCGCAACAACAACAGAGGCAACAACAATTACCAAGGCAACAACAACAATGGCAACAATGGGGGCGGAGGCTCCAATCAGTACCAAGAGCACCACGAGAGCTACATGATCTTTACTTCTGAGCCTGTCCACAAGCAATCATAGCACAGGCGTGCCATGGAGGTCAATGCAGTAGATCATCCCAAGGTAATGCCCAACCCGGGTAGCTACGCCTTGGTGTTGGATCCTACTTTCCTGGGTCCCGAGAAGAACGTGAGGTTCAGCAAGGTGCTAATCGACAACGGCAGCAACATCAACATTGTGTACAAAGACACACTCGAGAAGCTTGGCTTGGCTGAGAACGTGCTGCTACCCAGCAAGACCACCTTACATGGCATTGTGCCCGGGGTCTCTTCCAATCCGATTGGCCGAGTATGGATAGATGTGCTATTCGGCACCAGGGAGAACTACCGCACAGAGAGCCTGCAGTTCGAGGTGGTTGACCATAAGAGCCCTTACCATGCTCTACTCGACAGGCCTGCTCTGAGCAAGTTCATGGCTTCTACCCATACTGCATATCTGAAGATGAAGATCCCTGGTCCCAATGGTGTGATTACCATCGCTGGCGATTACAAGAAATCCATGGAGTGTGCCTCTGCTGGTTCCCAGTTGGCGGAGTCAATGGTGATCGCTGCCGAGAAGAAGAAGATGTACGAGGTGGTGGCCATGGCGCAATCCGCGCAGGCTGGTGCGCAGTGCGTGCCGAGTACGCAGCACGCGACTGCATTCCAGGCATCCCAAGAGACGAAGAAGGTCCAGGTAGACCCTGAGTTCCCCGACCGCGTAGCCATCATTGGTTCCGGGTTGGCGGAGAAATAGGAAAGCGAGCTCATCCACTTCCTCCGTGAGAATCGGGACGTGTTCGCCTGGTCCAATGAAGATTTACCAGGAGTCCCGAGGGAGTTGGTTGAGCACTCATTACATGTGCGTCCTGACGCCAAACCAGTGAAGCAGGCTATGCGCCGCTTCGGAGATGAGAGAAGGAAGGCCATCGGTGACCAGATCACCAAGCTGCTGATAAGAAATTTCATCATGGAGGTGCTGCATCCGGACTGGCTAGCCAACCCGGTCATGGTCGAGAAGAAGAAGGAGGATACCAAGGCTGCTACTGCATGGCGCATGTGTGTAGACTACACCGACTTGAACAAGGCATTCCCCAAGGATCCCTTCCCGTTACCTCGCATCGATCAGGTGATCGATTCCACTGCTGGTTGTGAACTGCTATCTTTCATAGATGCCCACTCTGGTTTCCACCAGATTGCACTCAATCCTGCTGATCAAATAAAGACTGCTTTCATTACCCCGTACGGGGCTTATTACTATCGTGTCATGTGTTTTGGCTTGAGGAATGCGGGTGCAACCTATCAGAGATGCATGCAGAAATGCTTGCACGATCAGCTCGGCAAGAATGTGCAGGTGTACGTAGATGACATTGTCATCAAAACGAATAAAACACATACTCTTCTTGCCGACCTTGAGGAAACCTTTGCTAACCTACGCAAGTACAAAATGAAGCTGAATCCGAGTAAATGCACTTTCGGCGTCCCGGCTGGCAAGCTACTCGGCTTCCTGGTCTCTAGTCGGGGCATTGAAGCCAACCCATCAAAGATAAAAGCTATTGAGAGCATGTCTTTGCCGAGATCCCTGAAGGATGTACAGAAGTTCACTGGTTGCTTGGCATCTCTGAGCCGTTTTCTGGGCCGAATGGGCGAGAAGGCCCTGCCTCTATACCAGCTGATGAAGAAAAGTGACAACTTTGTCTGGACTCCGCAAGCAGATGTGGCATTCAACGAGCTGAAGGCAATGCTGGCTAGCGCTCCCATCTTGGCTAGTCCGCTACCCAAGGAGCCAATGCTGTTGTACATTGCTGCCACTAACCGAGTAGTGAGTGTGGTGATTGTGGTGGAGCGAGAAGAAGAAGGCAAGAGTGTGCAGCGCCCAATATACTATCTAAGTGAAGTGCTGTCAAGCTCCAAGCAAAACTACCCGCATTACCAGAAGACGACCTATGGCGTGTACATGGGCGCCAAGAAGCTGAAACATTACTTCCAAGAGAATCCTATCACGGTTGTGAGCTGTGCTCCCATCTCGGATATCATGGGAAACAAGGAGGCGAGTGGCAGAGTAGCCAAGTGGGCAATCGAACTGGCCGCGTATGCGCCCGCATACGCGAGAAGAGAAGCTATCAAGTCTCAGATTCTGACAGAATTTCTGGTGGATTGGGCCGAGGTGCAGTATGAACCTCCAGCTCCAGTTTCTAATTACTGGAAGATGCACTTTGATGGCTCGAAGGTGAAGGAAGGCCTTGGTGCTGGCGTGGTGCTTACGTCACCCAAGCGAGATCAACTCAAGTATGTGCTGCAGATTCATTTAAGGGCGTCCAACAACGTAGCAGAGTACGAGACGGTGGTGCATGGCTTGCGAGTAGCTAAGGAGGTTGGCGTGCAGCGCATCATATGCTATGGCGATTCAGATCTGGTGGTGCAGCAAGTCTCTGGCACTTGGGATGCTCTAGATGCCAACATGGCGTCATATCGTTTCCTGGTACAGTCTATGACTGGATTCTTTGAAGGCTGCGAGTTCCAGCACATTCACCGAGCAGAGAACGAAGCGGCAGACGAGCTGTCCAAGTTGGGATCTTCTCGGCAATCCATCCCGGCGGGGATTGCCTTGGAGCATTTGAGGAAGCCATCCATCAAGCCCTCTCCCAACTCGGAGTCCATATTTGTTCCTTCTCTGCCAAGGGAGGAATCTGATCCCATGGAGATTGACTGGGAGAATGCTACAGGAAACCCGGGGACTGCCGCTCCCAACTCGGGGACTGCCACTCCCTACCCGGGGACTGCCGTCCTCTACTCGGGGACTGCCACTCCATACTCGGGGACTGCCGTCCTTAACCCGGGGACTGTCGCATTCATTAAGGAAGTCCTTGCCAACCGATCAGGCTCCAGAGAAGTGCTCCCAACCCTAAAGAGCAACCAGAGGTGCCCGTCCCAATGGAAGTGGACGAACCAGTGTTTCCCATACGGGAGACACCGAGTTGGGCCATGCCCATATTATCCTTTCTAAGCGACGGTACTCTGCCAGAGGATGAGGTGGCCGCAAGACAGATTCAGAGAAGAGCCAAGGGCTACACTGTTTTCCGAGATGTGCTGCACAAAAGAAGTGCCACCGGCGTGCTGCAACGGTGTGTGGACCCAGAAGAGGGAGGAGAAATTCTGCTGGAAATACACCAAGGAGAATGCGGGCACCAAGCCTCTTCTCGGGCGTTGGTCAAGAAAGCTTTTCGGCATGGCTTCTACTGGCTCACCGCTCTGCAGCAAGCTGAAGATATCGTGAGGAAGTGCAATGGCTGCCAAATATTCGCGAGTAAGATTCACATGCCTGCTTCCGAGTTGAAGACAATCCCTATCACATGGCCTTTTGCCGTATGGTGCCTGGATATGGTTGGCCCCTTCAAGCCGGCTAAAGGCAACATGACACACATCTTGGTCATGGTGGACAAGTTCACCAAGTGGATTGAAGTGAATCCTATTCGGAAGTGCGATGGGGCTACAGCTGTGAAATTCGTGAAGGATGTGATCCTAAGATACGGCTACCCGCATAGCATCATCACCGACAACGGCACAAACTTCACAGAGGGAGCAATGGTGCGGTTCTGCAGAGATAAGCACATCCGGCTAGATGTTGCATCTGTTGCGCACCTCGCCTCATATGGGCAAGTGGAAAGAGCAAACGGAATGGTACTGGCAGGCATAAAGCCAAGGCTGGTTGAGCCGCTGCTGAAAACACCTGGGTGTTGGCTAGACGAGTTGCCAGCGGTGTTGTGGAGTCTAAGGACTACCCCTAACCGGTCAACCGGCTACACGCCATTCTTCTTGGTATACGGGGCTGAGGCCGTGTTGCCAATAGACATGGAACATGATTCCCCTCGAGTAACCCTCTACACTGAGGTAGAGGCGAGAGAAGCTTGAGAAGACGACGTTGACCTGCTCGAAGAAGCTAGAGAACTCACTCTGTCACGTTCGGCTATCTACCAACAAAACCTGCAGCGCTATCATAGTCGAAAGGTGAATCCAAGGGTTTTCCGAGAAGGAGACATGGTCCTTAGGCTTGTGCAGCGCACAACCGGGATGCACAAACTGTCCCCTCCATGGGAAGGGCCCTTCATTGTGAGCAAAGCGCTGCACAATGATGCATACTACCTTGTAGATGTGCGTCCATCACAGGTGAACAGAGCAGATAAAGCTGGAGAGGAGTCCAAGCGCCCTTGGAATGTAGCCCTGCTCCGTCGCTTTCATTCGTGAGCAAAGATGTGTATGTACTCTCTTATCCGAGTTAAAATTCTACCCTGCAATCTGAAATTCAGCTCGGGGACTGCCCTCGCCTAAACTTGCTCTGTGTGTTCCTACCCGTCTTTACTTTTGTCCACGCGGTTGCTTCGCTTAAGATTTCACAAAGTATATCTAGTACTGTGTTTAAACCTACGTGCCAACTCTTCGACTTTGCTGTTGTCCGAAACCCGGCTTCATGGCAAGCAAGAGAACAAGCAAGAGGTCAATGAGCACAAGAAAAATTACTAAGGAAAGAAAAAGTACAGGAACCGGGTAGGATGCCTTTTACTGTTGTTCTTATTAACTCCTTCTCGGCTAAGTGGTGGGCTGCGTTACCATGAGTATTTCTAAGTGGCTAAGTATTTGCAACTCCAACTTTGAACTCTTGTGACTCGAATACCAAAAAAGCAACAAGTTGCGGGTAAGAGCTGAGATAAAAAGGAAGAGCGAATAAGAAATGCAACTCGGGGACTCGCATGATAACGCAACTCGGCATTCGAGCCAATGTTGCTCATATTGATTAAGTTAAAATATCAAATATAAATAAAACTGAGTAGCAAACGATAAGGATAATTGTTTCGATACATCTGCACCCGGCATCCCGGGGATCTGATAAGTGTTTTAAGGGTAAAGCTGCAGGAAGTAATCAGGTAGAAGCAGCAGTGTTCTCGGTGCTGGCCTTGGTTGCTTCATCATCAGCGCTGGTTTTGCTGGCTTCGTCAACAGCGTGGGCCTTGTCGGTTTCAGCTTCAACGTTGGCCTTGGAAGCATCAGCATCCGGGTTGGCGGCGTCCGTCTTCGCGGCATCGGCATCCGGCTCTGGAGTCGCCTGCTCGAAAGTGGCTGTGGCCACCGAGCTGGAGGCTGCAGCCTGGGCGAGGAGTCGCGCCGTGTCGTCAAGAGCCGCACCTGAGGAGGTGCCGAACTCAAGAGCCACGGTGTCGATCCCCATATCCACGCTCTCGGCCTCTTCCTCGCTATCCGCGACGACCGTGGCCTTCCCCTTCCCGGCCTTGGAAGCATCAGCATCCGGGTTGGCGGCGTCCGTCTTCGCGGCATCGGCATCCGGGTCTGGAGTCGCCTGCTCGGAAGTGGCTGTGGCCACCGAGCTGGAGGCTGCAGCCTGGGCGAGGAGTCGCTCCGTGTCGTCAAGAGCCGCACCTGAGGAGGTGCCGAACTCAAGAGCCGCGGTGTCGATCTCCATATCCACGCTCTCGGCCTCTTCCTCGCTATCCGCGACGACCGCGGCCTTCCCCTTCCCGGCCTTGTAGCGTTCGCTCTCGAGGCTGCCGAGATCGTACTCGATGGACTCATCGTCTTCTTCCTCGTCGCCTTCGTCCACCTCGGTGTCGGGCTCAGGGAGACCGTCGATGAAGCAGGCGGTGCTGGCGTATTGGGCGACCTCGTACGCGACAGCCTGGCGGAGAGCCACGCAGTCGGCATCCGTCTCCCACTTGGAATCCGCGCGCATCTCGCGGACAACCTGCAAGTTGAGGTTCGCGTACCAGCTGGTGATGAAGAGCAGCATCATATCAGCACCCGCCCGAGCTCCAGACGCCCTCCACTTCTTCAGCTCGGCCTTCACACCGTTCAGTTTAGCGGCAAGTCCGCGGATGGTTTTTGGCGCGGGGTCCTTGGGCCAGAACACCTCATGGAGCTTGAAAGCGGTGCGCACCAGGTCGGTGCCCACACCGCTTAGGCGCTGAAGCTGCCCCTGCATGACCGTGATGCTATCCTTGATCTCGGCCTTGGTATCCATGGGTTCGCCCTTCTCAATACGAGCTGCTCGGGCTTTCGCCAAGGCAGGCTTGGAAGAGGACTCGAGGTCGGGGAAGATTTCTGAAAAAGCTATTGAGAGGATCAGAAACAGAAGCCGGGTAGAAACACAAACTGAGTAGCAGAGAAGCGCAAGAAGCAGGAAAAGGGCAGAGAAGAGAGCACTTACTGTTCAAGTCGTAGAGTAGCGCCTGCAGCTTCTTCTTCCAGGTTTCTTCATCAGCAACATGCTTCTCTTCCACTTTCCGGAACTGAGCCAACTGGAGCAAAAGATCCGCGTTGCTCTCCTTCAGTGACTTGTTCTCCAGCTCGAGGGCCTGTCGCTTCGCTGTGGCCGCCGTGGCGGCCTTCTTCTTCTCGGTTACCGTGTTGTCCCTCTCGGTGGCTAGGTCAGTGGCTTTCTTGAGAGCAATGCGCACTTGGTCCTGCAGTGGTTTCAGCTCGGCGAGGTGCCTTTTCTTGAATTCTGCCTCAAGGGTTGCAATCTGCGCCTGCACCTCAGCGGGCTTGAGGCAATCGAGATGCTCTTCCACAAACTTCTTATGATCTTCTGTGAGAAGTAAAGCATGGTGAGCAGAGTAGCGAAGAAAGAAACGGAGAGACAAACCGAGAAGACGGCACATACCTTCTAGCTTCTTGATCGTGGCTTGGCCACTCTCGACGAAGGCACGGCAGTTCGAGTGCTCCTCGGCCAAGTTCTTTAACTTCCCTGCAGAGTAGGATTGGTTAGCGCAAAAAGCAAGAGCGGGCGTACACACCAAACGCAAGAACCGCATAGCTAAAAGCGTACCTTCAACTTCAGAAAGTCTCAGTGTGCTATTCATAACATCCTTCTCGGCTGCCTCGTGGGCTGCACGCTCTTTTTCCAGGGCGTCAATGCGTCTCCTGGCAATGGCATGGTTCCAGAGTAGCCGACGGTACAGGCCGGTCCGCTTCAATAAGCTATTCTGAGAAGCGAAAGAAAAAAGAGTCAAGCAAAGAAATAAAGATTCAACCCGAGAAGGCGGCAACTCGGGAGAGTATCCGCCTACTCGGCCAGAATCTCGGGGACTGGGTGATGGATAAGGAAAGAAGGAGAGTAGAAGAAAAGTGAAACGCAACTCGCGGAGGATGAGTAAAAGCTTACCGCGTACGATTGCTCGAGATCTTCCGCATCCTTGCGGTGGACAAACATCTTGGCGGTGAGTGTGCTGGTGTTGGATGAGATAGTCATGGGTTTGTAACCCATGTCCGCCTTGTTCCAATCAACACGCATGTGGTCCAAGTCGCCCAAATCCGTGCCGTCCCAATTCGGGTTGCCAAGAATCTTGCTGTCCCACTTGGCGTCGATGAAGCCAACCAAATCAATCATTTGCTCAAGGCCCTGGGATGTCACCACCTTGTCCTGGACCTCGCGAGAAGAGATGGAGATGGACTTATCTTGATTCTTGACGGGGGGTCTGGAGTCCACTGCCGCGGCCTGCTTCCCTTTCTTAACAGCAAGCTTCCTCTCCTCAGGAGTTAAGCCAACCTTGTATTGCTGGCTGACCTTCACCATGTAAGGTGGGAAGCTGGGCGGATCCGGGATGCGGGGCGCTACAACGACATCATCAGCCGCGCTGGGCTCGCGGATAACCAGCTGACCAGGCTTGGAGGCTGGTTTTGGCGGCGGCATCACGGCTGCATCTTGGGCACCACCGCGCGGCGGGTTACGGCGAACAGCGCCCTCTGCCGGCCCAGACGGCTTGTCGGCAGCCCGTTTCTTGGAAGTCTCCTTCTCGGCGGCCTTCTTCTCTGCGACATTCTTGGCAACCGCCTCCTGTTTAATCTTCTTGATAAGCTGCTGGGCTGGAGGGCTGGATGTTGTCGTAGTCTTCTTCTTTGATGGAGGGCTTGGCGCGGTGGGGGAACTGCCTCGCTGAGTAGGCGGAACCAAAGGTGCGCTACTCGGCGTGGCGTCCGGCTGAGCGCTACCCTGCGCGGCGCCTGGTTGCGCGCCGCTCAGAGGGTATTGCTCCGCCTCGTGGACTGCTTCAACCCGCTGCTCGGCAGCGGGATCCTGCGGTGAAGCATCTGGAACTTCTACCCGCGCCTGGGCCGCGGGGTCTTCTTGTTCAGCAGCTCCCGTGGCAGGCTGCTTTTGTTCTTCTTCCTGCCGCTCAAGGGCGGCATCGTCGTGCTTCTCGTGGTCTTGGTCTTGGTTCTCCTCGGTTGTGTTGGCTGGAGGAGAAGGAGGTTTCTCGTGGCGAGCGGCGTCCTGCGCCTCCTGTTCTGCGCTGCGGGACTGCTGCTCCTGCTCGACGTCATGCGCGTCGGTATCCTTGTACCGAGCCTCGTCGGAATCTTCCCCTTGTGCAGGAGAGGACGCGCCCGTTCTGTCCTGTGCTGCGGGCTCGTTCTCATCATCAAGGTCGATGAGCTTGTCAACGTCAATGGCGGCTTTTTTTCTTGGTCTGCGTGGGCGCACAAGCGGCATCCGCATCCAATGGGGCTCTGAAAAAAGAGTCACAATTCGGAAATAAGAAGAGGGAAGAGGAAACTGAGAAGAAACAGCAAAGTAAAAGGATTGGGAATCAGTCGAAAATGAACTTATCCCTTGCGGGTAGGGATCGCTGGTCGTTTTCTCTTCACGACCTTCTTGGTCGTCTTCTCGGCCGGTTTCTTCTTCTTGGCGGGGGGCTCTTGGGCACCGCTACCCGTGCGCTTGCGAGTAGGAGGAGCGGCAACAGAGATAGGATTGACGACCAGGGCTCCCTCGTCCTCGTCCTCATCCTCGCCTTCATTCTCAGCATCGACAGCATCTGTGAAATGGAAAGAAAGAAAAGCAATTCAGAAGCAGGAAGCAATTAGTTTGTGCTGCTCGCGACAAGAGGGGATAAATTCAGTTACCTTCATCTTCATTCTCGGACCAGTCACAAAGAGACGCATCCACGCGATGCCTACTCGTCCGGGCTGCTTCAGGAGGATCAAGCTTATCTGCGGTCTCGAAGGAGACCTCGTCATCTTCTTCCCGGTCCTCGAACCAATTGCCCTCGAAGCGTTCACTGCTCTCAGCGAGTTGGTGATCAAGAACCTGAAGGATAGAGATACATCACAAGTTAGCCGAGTAGCATGAAAGCACTCTACCCGACAAGGCGTGCAAACATCAAGCACATTAAGCCTACGCGATTCGGCTAAGTGTCCTACTCGGCCAGTCGTGCAAACATCAAGCACATTGAGCCTAAGTGTTTCTCCTAAGCGAGATACCCGACAAGGCGTGCAAACATCAAGCACACTAAGCCTAAGCGATTCGGCTAAGTGTCCTACTCGGCAAGGCGTGCAAGCAACAAGCACACTAAGCATGAGCAGTTCCGATAAACGCCCTACCCGGCGGAGAGTGCAAATTCTAGTCGCAGCAAGGAGAGGAAGCTATCTACTCGGATTGCATATATAAGGAGCAGATTGAGAAGAACATACCCATGGAATCGGCTTCGTGCGGCTGTATGGGATGAAGCCATACTGCCAGTTGTCGCGAAGCCCAGTGGTCAGGATGGACCGAGCGTGAGCGGCGACATCCGCGTTGCTGAGCTCGAAGGTAGTCGTCCGAGTGCAGTCGCGGGGGCCGCCCATGTAGCACATGGGGTGGGAGCAGCATTGCAGAGGTAGCACGCGGTTGCGAATCCAGCAGGCGACTGGATCATCGCTCTTGAGCCCCTCTCCGATTAGATGGGCAAGGCGCTCCTCCATCTGCATCAAATTCCTGTTGTTGGATGGCTTGCTCTTCCAGTTCTGCCCGGTAGGAACTCGGTTGCTCCAAGGGGGCAGATTGATGCGGTCCTCGATCTTGGCATCCTTCGTGGCGGGGATGTTCTTCACATACAGGAAGGACTTCTGCCACATGCGGACAGAATCCAAGCCCTTGATGCGGGGATGGTTAGTCCCAGGGCGTTGCACCATCATGGCGCTGCCGGTTTTGGTTACCCGGCTGCTGGTGTCCGCCCCGTCCTTCTTGCCCTTGCTCTGTTGGCGGAAGAATAAGTACTTCGACCATGTCTCCGTCGTGGGGCGAACGCCGAGGAAGGCTTCGCACACCACGGTGTGGTAGGAGAGGAAGACAACCGCGTTGGGTGGAAGATGATGCATCTGAAGACCATAGTGGTCGAGGAGAGAACGGAGGAAGTTGGAAGCAGGAAGGCCGAATCCCCGCGCGAAGTGCGCGAGGAAGACGACATGTTCGCCCTCCTGCAGCGACGGAACAAGCTCGCCGTCGGGCTGCCGGCATTGAACACCGGGAGGAACCCTCCGGGTGGTCACCAGCCACTGGCAGTCCTCGGCGGTGACGTCGGAACTGGCCCAGCCAGCACGAGCGCTATCACCGCGAGCCATGGCGGCGAGTAGGAGTTGGAAAAATGGAAGAAATTGGCGGAGTGGAAGAATCCGCGGCGGTGCAGAGAGTTGCACGGCGGCGAAGAGCTCTATGGCGGCGAAGAATCGAGGAGACAGAAGGGGAAAGTAAAGAGGAAGGAGAAGAGGAAGTTACCGAGGGGTTATTTATACCGCACCTCGGGTTACCGTTATGATTCGCGGTAGTGGGATCGATCGTGGCAATAATCGTGCGGCGTGGGGTCTGTGGGCCAGTTAGAAACGCACACAGCGTGGAACGCGCGCGTAACGGCCGCATTAGATCCCACGACGAGATCGTGGGCGATTACTGCGCGTGATGGGACGTTACGAGCCAGTGGGCCCACTCCGAGAAAACTGGGCGCGTGGCCTGTCGTGTCCTGGGAAGCGAGGCGTCGCGGTCCTAGATGCGTGACACGTGCCCAGTTGCTGCACGGAGAGCCGGGTTGTGCTCTGTGCTACAGAGATTCGATTGGAGAAATTCTCTAAGTCCTTTTACTCGGTCACAGAGACGGAAGCTAGCTCTATTCGGAAGAGAAGAAACCCAAGATATTTTCCAGAGTGCTACTCGGAGGTTTCACTCAGTACCTTGAAGATTCAGGGGCAGTGTAGCCAAGGCTGGTTTAAAGCTGGCAGTGCCCAGTGAACGAGTTCGCAGGACTCTACCAGCTTCGGGGACTGCTGTCGGGGGGTTACCCCCGAGTAGGGTAAAAGCAAGTGCCAAAGGCAGAGGGTCAGAAGAGAAGTTTGGTCGAGTAGCCGCCTACCCGGTACTTGCTACCCGGTCGACTGCTACTCGGTCTTACAAAAAGATGACCAGAAGGAGATATCAAGCAAGTTATGTCTGCTCGAGTAGAAGAGTTGGTCCGAGTAGGATTGGCGGGAACCTACTCGGGCTAGAAGTCAAAGGAGCCGTTCTGACACAGGATCCCGCGTATCCTGGGTCCGTACTTGGCACTGTTCTCAGCACTGTTCATCTGGGGACGGCGTGCCTGACAGCGACAGTGTGTCAGCAGGGCGTCGCAGGATAGGGGGGACCTACTCTATGTTCGCACAGTGATAACAGACTGGTTACTTGGTTTTGCCCAACGACTTTCTGCATCCGGACAAGCTTGGAAGCCAAAGCTGTCAGCGGGAGCTCGGAAGAAGGACGGTGTGCACACAATGTCGACACTTGTTTGTATTTGGCTGTATCTGGCTGGGCATCGAGTATATAAGGTGCCCCGCCACCTCCTGCGCGAGGGACGAGACCTAGGTTGTATGATACGTAGAGACTCTTGACCTAATTCTACCCGGAGAGAGGAGAGTGGCTACTCGGTAGCAAGAATCATTGTACTGTGGCTACTCTGTGAGACACCAGAATACATAGAGAAAGGCAGGAGTAGGGGTTTTACCTCCTCACGAGGGCCCTGAACCTGGGTAGATTGTGTTGTTTGCAGTGTTTGTTCTTCACCTCACGCGGCTACTCATCGCGTGATCCCTCCCCGAGCGCCTCCAGCGTCCTTCGTCCCCACATCTTTAGCCATCCTATGTCATCTGCCGTGACACCACCACGACACTACGGTATGGACACGAACTGGTGCCCTGATAGTGGTGCTACTGATCATATCACGGGCAATCTACAGAACCTCATAATTCAGAACAAGTACCCCGGCAAGGATTCCATTCAAACTGTGAATGGAGAAATTGTGAAAATTAGTCATATTGGTCATTCATATATTGAAACCGCAAATTGCAATCTTCAGCTAGATAATATTCTTCATGTTCCTAGCACCACTAAAAATCTCCTCTCTGTCCACAAACTAGCACTTGATAATGATGCTTTCCTTTAGTTTCACCCTTGGCATTAGTTTATAAAGGACCGCGCAACCAGGAAAATTCTTCTAAGAGGGGAGTGCAAAGAAGGTCTCTATCCAATTGTGTCTTCATCACAATCCAATTCCAAGCAAGTGTGTCTTGTCACCAAGCCTTCAGAAGAAAGGTGGCATTATCGATTAGGACATCCATCAAATTTAGTTGTTAAATATATTCTAAATAAATTTGGTCTTCCATATGAGAAGTCCTCTAGTATTGAGTCTATTTGTGATTCTTGTCAAGGAGCCAAAAGCCATCAACTTCCATATCCAATTTCTACAAGTATTTCCATGTTTCCCTTACAACAAGTTTTTTCAGATGTTTGGTGTCATGCTTCCACTTCTGTAGGACACCATAACTATTATGTGAGCTTTATAGATGACTATAGTAAATTTACACGGATCTATCTTCTTAAAAGGAAATCTGATGTGTTTGATGTCTTTCATAATTTTATGAATCTTGTTGAGAGAATGTTTGATAGAAAGATTATTACTATGCAAACTGATTGGGGTGGTGAATATAAAAAACTCCACTCTCTTTTCCAAAAACTTGGCATTACACATCATGTTTCCTGTCCACATGCACACCAACAAAATGGTTCAGCAGAATGTAATCATCGTCACATTGTTGAAGTAGGATTGTCTTTACTTGATCATGCCTCCATGCCTTTAAAATATTAGGATGGAGCATTTCTTACAGCCACATATCTCATCAATATTATACCTAGCAAAGTTATTGATAATGCTACACCCACAAAACTCCTTTTTGGCTCTCCACCTGATTATAAATCTCTTAGGATCTTTGGGTGTGCATGTTGGCCAAATTTACGCCCTTATAATTCTCACAAACTTTCATATCGATCCACCCAATGTGCTTTTCTTGGATATAGTCCACGACATAAGGGCGTAAAATGTCTAGATATCTCTACTGGTAGAGTTTATATTTCTCGTGATGTTGTCTTTGATGAAAATGTTTTTCCATTTGCATCTCTACGTCCCAATGTCGGTGCCCTTCTAAGACAAGAAATCCTTTTACTTCCTAAGCATCTTACATCCTATATTGAGGGTTCAATTATGAATGATATGATGACTAATCATGCAGTACCTATGGATTCCCCTAACGTTTTACAGAATACTGGTGAAAATCCTGCTCAAAACGGTGAAGAAATGAGCAAGAAAGGTGAAGAAACGGATGCATCATCCGTGTCACAACGTGACAAGAAGACCTGCCCCGATCTCGGTGCAGATATGGTGCCAGGGGGCCGATCCGAGGCAGATGCGCCTGCGTGCGCTGATCCCGCGAGAGATTCCTCTGCGCGCACCGATCCCGTGGCGGATTTGGTGGCCGTCTTCCGCATCGACGGCCAGCACGAGCCAGCACCGGGCCGCCACGCGTCTCTCTGCTTCCTCTCGTGCGTGCAATCCACCCGACAGCCTAGCAGCGCCAGCCCTGACTCCTGCGCATGCTGGACCTTCTGCGCCGCTTCAGCTCTCGTCCACGACAGACATCAGGCCACATATATCGCTTGTGGATTCTGACGCTACACAGGAATCTGCACTGCAGGGGGGATCCTCTGTGGCCATTGCTCCTTCAGATATTCCTGTGCGCAGGACCAGATTACAAAAGGGTATTAAAACTCCTAAAATTTGGACAGATGGCACTATTTAGGTATAATTTCTCTGTGTGTACTGCAGGAGAACCGGCAACTTTAGATCATGCTTTGGAAATGGAAGAATGGCGTAAGGCCATGGATGACGAATATGATGCATTGATGAGCAACCAAACATGGCACTTGGTGCCTCCATCATGTTGTAACAAAAACATAATTGATTGCAAGTGGGTTTTTTGAGTTAAGAAAAATCCTGATGGTAGTATTGAAAGATATAAGGCCCGTCTTGTTGCAAAAGGATTTAAGCAACGTTTTGGTATAGACTACGAGGACACTTTCAGTCCAGTGGTTAAAGCAGCTATAACATCCCAATTTTCCTAGATTAGGGTGTGTGGTGTGTGTTCATCCCATACATGAATGGAAACAAAATTTGAAACCAATTTAAACCAATTTAAGTTATGAATTTAAATGGTTTGAGAAAAATACCACAAATAGTACCTATTTTGGTTCCCAAAATCTTGTGTTGAAAAATAATTCAAATGCACCAACCCAAGTTATGGTTTTGTTGGAAATTTCATGAGCTTT
The DNA here is from genome assembly GCA_028641055.1 of Alopecurus myosuroides. Taxonomy (NCBI): domain Eukaryota; kingdom Viridiplantae; phylum Streptophyta; class Magnoliopsida; order Poales; family Poaceae; genus Alopecurus; species Alopecurus myosuroides. The sequence continues at coordinate 393,920,143 of CM054060.1, forward strand.
TCAAAAACTATTTTTGCCAAATTTTTACTTTGAAAAAAGGCCCTCAATCAATGGTTTCTGTTCTGTTTTAAAAAGGGAAAAGGACTTAGTTGTAATTTTCCAAAGTATCTCAGGGGGTTATGGGGGGAAAACTCCCTTGTCGTCTTCCTCCCCAGGACAGGCAGGCACCTCGCCGGAGAGCCGCACGCCACGTCCTGCCTCCCTTTTCCCCCTCGGATAAGAAGCAAAGGAGAAGCTTTGTGCCTTCCTTCTACTCCTCCTGCCCCCGAGTCCCATCCTCTCTCTATATCCCTTCCGAAAAATGAACCCTAGCCGAGCTGCACCTCGCCGGCCGCCGCCCCTTGCCGCCGTTTCCGGCCCTCCCCGCCCGAACGGAGACCGCCAGGAGTAGCACACCGTCCTCCTCTAACTCCCCCTCCACCCTCGCTTGCCGGGACGCCCGGGAAGAGCTCAAATTTATCGACGCCGTCCGTCACTGCCGCCGCCGCATCTCCCTCGCCGCCGGCGACTCCGGCGTTCCCCGACCCCTCCAACCACTCATCTAGCTTCCTCCCATCATGGTGAGTCTCCTGGTGCACTCCAATTGCCTCCTCCCCCTCCGGTTGTCCCTACCACCGCTGGCCGCCGGCCGCCGTCGCGCCATGGTCACCGGTGCCATTTCCGGTGACCATTTGGTCAACCACCGACACCCCTCGACTCCCCTTGCTTCCCTCTCTCTCGTGATACCTCCGGTTTTTCGAATCGCACGCGAATTTGACGGATTGGAGGTTCACCTGTGAGGAGCAGAGCAGGGTGATGTCACGTCTGCGTCATGCTGACCTCAGCACATGTTTTTCTCTGTTTTGGATAAATGAAATTCAGCTGACACGTGGGCCTCTGTTATTTTAATTACAGAAAATGAGTGAATTTGGTAAATTTAATAACTTCTGTTATATTACTCAGAAAAAATGTAAATAATATATGGTTTTGTTCAGAAAAATAAACTCTACCCAACTATATCATTTTCACACATGTTTGACACAGTTGAGTTTTGAGTATTATTTGAATTTGTTTAACTCATTTAAAATAGAAAAATAAGTTTTTATTCAATAAAACTAGAAAATTAAAAGTTATATACCATTTTGCTCAAAATGACAAATGCAACCTATTCATGATGTTTTAAACCTCATTTGAGCACTTTAACTTTCACTCACTTTCAGAATCGCCCGAAACCCCCTTCGGGGCTTATTTCGGATTAATTTCAGTAAAATTGCATAACTGACATACGAACCCTAGCAACCCAACGAACATGCCTAGGGCTTTATTTCAGTGCATTAACTTGCTCATGCATACATATTGCGCATTGCATCGATGCCATGGTTGATTGTTGTTTTTCTCTTTCGGTGTTGTTTCCCCCCTCGGTAGAACGTGACTCCGAAGAGAAGGCCAACAGCTCCAATGGCGAATACTTGATCTTAATCGACAAGTCAAACACTTATCCCTGAAGATCTTTATCTGGTTTTCTTATCACCAAGGCAAGCATAACATCTTATCTGCTCATATATGCTTTCGAACAACATTTGAATCTCGTATTTTGCATTCGATTCTAAATTATTTGATGCTAGTAGACATAGTTCACCTATATACTGCATTGCCTCAATATCCTTATCCACTGCTCCTAGCCGCCATAGATTTGCTTGTGCGCATCGCCAGAGCCTCATATCTGCTTTGCTTAGTCATACATGTTTGTTACCTCTGCTCCATCCGGTTGATGAATCAGAGATGCGATAACCTAGTATGATATGATGACGTGGTGAGATGAGCGCTGTGTGGTTAACTTGACTAAGGCGAGGACGGGAGGCCACTTGGTAAGTGGTTCTTTGTTCTGTACTTGCCAACCCTAGGAGTAAGGTCTCGCCGTGGAAACCAAGACTGAGCGTGCAACCACACGCGGGGCCTAACAGACCGTGCTCGACTAACTAACTTGTTTGGTTCTATCCGTGAGTCACGTAGTTTGGGATTTCCATCTGCGTGTGAGTCAAAAACCTTTTGGAGGTGTTTAGGGCGTGACCGGGACAACTGATGGACGTACAGGGATCTTGTTCCCGGCTCACAGAACAGGTGCCGTCAGGAGGTGGCCAACTCCCTGTTGACGGGGTGGCCCTGTTTGGGTTGACTCATGGATAGGGCTCGACAAGGTAAAGGTCGTGGCCAACCACCCTCTGCCGCGCTCCATGGACGAGCGTACATGTGGCGTTAAGAGTCGGATGGTACGTGTGGGTAAAGTGTACCACCCTGCAGGGATAAATCTTTCGGAAAGCCGTGTCCACGGTTAAGGACGACTTGGTGAAAGCCACGAGGTCATAGATAACTTGAACGTGACGTAAAAGATGTTGACAAGGCATGGAGGCAATAGATGAAGGGTGCCTCCCCGGAGATGCCGGGAGGGGTGATCCTTGTAGCATGTGAGATGCTGGGAATTGATATTGGTGGTTTTAAAAGATGATGATTACAGTAGTTGAGCTTCTCATCTGTTTTGAAAACCTTCTATGAGACGTGCTATTCCTTTCTCAACTTCCAAAACAAAGATTGCTTTACGCAAATCAGCCTTCATAAAACCCTTTCTGAAGATAGCAGATATATAATAGGTTAATAAAGTCTTGTTGAGTACATCCCGTACTCAGGTTTGCTTAATTTGGTTCAGGTGAAGATCTCACATCGGTGATGAGTCAACGTGGACATCGACGAGTAGTTCGGGGTTCCCAGGTAGGAGCCTGGAATCTATGGGCTGGGACGTCGCCTTATGTTGCGGCCTCTTAGGCCTTTTTGGTTCTTGTTGATTAGCAACATAATTTGCCTTTCGTTGTCTGATGTAATGTTGGGTCGTGTGACCTCTGCTTGTAAGCTATACTCTAGTAACACATGTTTAATAAAGCTTCATGTTTAGAGTACTGCTTTGATCGGTTGTTGGTTTCGAGCTCATTGTTATACAGTTTTGGCTATGCCTGCATAGTTGTCGCAGTCGAGGGGTTGTGGATCCGATGATCCATATCCGAGCCCGCCTGTCGATGTGATCGGCCTGGGGCGAGGTAACCCCAGTAACCCTCGATTGTTGTTGCACTTTCTGGACACATAGCATCTTTGTATAGCTTTGGTCCCGTTTCCTTCAGTTTCATTCGATTCGTGGACGCTTGGGTATGCATAGTTGGTTATGACTAGCATGGATACAAGGAGTAGTAGACCGGGGATCCGGACTACGTGCCGAGGAATCCGGTCTGCCCGCCGTTGTTTGTTGCGGCCGGGGCTGGTAACCCTGAAGCCCTTGTGAGTCCATGGCTAGGAGCACATAACAGTATGTATACCTCTGGGTCCGGGGTCGTGACAAGTTATGGTATCAGAGCAGGACTGCCTGTAGGAAAACCTTACTGCTTGGTCGATGTTGAGTCTAGAGTTTGTGAAAACTATTTGAAAACTCCAAATGGATTGTGAAAACACTTATTAGGATTCTTTTTACTCCTTATCTGGTATCGCTCTAAACTCTGGGTCTTCTTACCTATTTTGATTTGAAAAGGTTTTGCTATCTCTTCGAGTCATTCAAAACCTAGGTGCCTTCTCTGGCAAGACGTTTTCTACCCAAGTTGACCTAGTGTTCAGTTTCTAGAGTCGTGTGTGTTTCGTGTTCCGTTATCTCTCAAACTGGGAGATTCCTTTCCATCCTAGTCTCTCAGAGTTGTGTGGATTCCACATTCCTACATGTTTCCAAGTCTCAAAATCCTGAACCTCGAGATCTGCTTTTCATCTCGAATTTATCTTTCATCCTCTGCTCAAGTTCTTCCGGAGCTATCGTTGTCTTTTGGAAAGACATCTCGTGACTGTTATTCGTAGTGTCCTCTAAAGGCACTAAGATAGTAGTTATTCCTTTCTTTGTGTTTTTAAACCTTGGACTTGAACCGAAGGTCCCGGAATGTGTTGAACTGTGGTGAGTTGAACCATGTGGTTTCATAACCATGTGATGCTCACTCTATCAGTACAGGATGCTGACCTTTAACCCAAGTTCTGTCTCTTTGGATCCTGAGGAATTTGTTCTACCTCAGGATGGTTAGGTAATCTCAACTACAATAGCCATAGGCTCTCTCTAGGAATCAAAAGGGATCACAACAAGAGTGTTTTTTATGATTTCCATATCTTCGTTCTTATTTCAGTTATACCAACTCTTTTGCATGGGTTTTATACATGCGTATTACCCCGTGCATCCAACGTGATCTCAGGATTTTCCAGAGAACGTTCCTACTCTCTAGTTGCTTCCGAACTTCATCCATTGTTGGAAACCAAGCTACATATGCGGGTTGGATTCTTCCAATGCATTGCTCTTGTTTTCTGTCAGAACATTCCACCATGGGGTGTCAGGAGAAACAAACTCCAGAACCTCGTTCATCTCTAGAACCAGGTCAAAGTTTTGTAATCCACAGAATAAAGAAGTTTCATTAGCTTCTGTTCTGTTCTAACTTCGAGTATCACACTCTTATATATCAAGAGGTTGTGTTAAGTTTCATGGCCTTATTGATGAAGTGATGCTCTTACCGTATTCACTCCCCCTTCCTCCAAGCTTGAATGCTTGAGTATGATGGGTCAGTGCATTGATGGGTGTATCAGATGTTCCTAGCAATTCTTATTGCTTTGAAAAGTCTAAGAAACATTTGTATCCTTCTTAGCACTAATGGTCACCCGGTTCCCACTCTAAGATGACCGTGTTACCAAATCCGTCCATTCCGGTGCACATCCTCGGTCCGAGAGTTAGGTTCATGCCAGAATTCTCCAGACCATATCGGTTGCTTTGAAAAGCATGCCTCCCTTCGATTTCTAAGACATACCGGTAGGTTGTGATATTCTAGTTGTCTTTCTAGAAGTATCACCAGGTTATTACCTGACCGTTATGTCTAAACAAGGGGTAATCTGAATTGCTCCTTTCTCCAAGGAACTCTGTTGGATATCCCGGACTAGTTGGTTGAGCTTAAACAATAACTTGGAGAGTTGAAAGGCAAAAGCTCCGCTTAACTTGTTCCTTTGATAAGGGATATCTAGTTTTTCCTCGTGTTGAAGCATGATAGTATCTCTTTAATGGACATGCTGTCATTCTAGCTTGATTTGATTTGGGCTATCGTCAGATCAAGTCCAGATTCAAGGATTATCTTGATAGTGCTTCTACTCATTGTGTTTTGCCGAGTACATCTTCATGTCCTATGGTCTGACCAATATTCTGCCTTGTTCATATCGCATATGAATCCCTCTTCTTGGAGTGTTTTCATAAGTGTGTTTTCGATCCCATCGATGACATTCCTATTTTTCCCAAGTTGCAAGAGGTTCATGCTGAACAAATGGCACTAATGTTGGAAACTTTCGAGAACCATCTTTGTGTCATCACGAAGTTGTGTTCTGGATGTTTGAAGTGACTTACTCTGTTCCACGTGCTTATGGTGAAAGTTGTCGCCGTGGATTCGAGTAAAGTTTTCTTGTTCCTTCGGGAATAACTCAAAGTCGGTCATGCATGTGTGGACTATTCTTGAGATGGTAGGTTGTTACCTCCGTTTATTTGAAGAAGTTTGCATCCACGCTAAGCCACTGACTGATTTTCCTTGAGAGAAGAAGTCCAAGATCTTGGTGATCTTTGTTATCGTCTCCCCAACAAGGACTCCGATGTGTTTCATTGCAAGTAGTCCATGTAGGTGCAACTGTCTTCCGCAAGTTGCTACTACATGAGTTACGCAACCTTGCTCATCCTTTCTGAGCTTGACATCATAGTCCATATCTTGAGAATCTAGTAAATGTATCCCGTTGATAACCGGTGCAACCTCTTATCAAACATATCGAGTCTGAGTTATTCAACTCGCTAACCAGAGCTGAAGCTCAAGCATCAATGATGGTTGGTGTTTCCTCAAGGGTGTTGAATTAGGTCCGTTCGAAAATCCGGCATGGTTGATGTTGTGGTTGACACAATTAGCCGGAAGGCCTAACTTTGTAATCCTTTGAATCCGTAATAACAACCACTCTCCGTGAGAATTCTTGTGTGGTTAATCCTAACAAGTTTTCCTCACCGTTCTTTCAACCGGAGTTCTACTTTCACTTGATGACCTACAGAAGGCTTGTCATGAGCCTGATATTGGTATCTAGAACATCCAGGGGAACCTGGAAGTTGTTTCCTCCAACGTCTCTCTGTCAACCCTCCAAACCTTTCTTTCAGTGGAAACAAGTTCATCATGGGAACATCTCTTGGTGTTCCGTAACCGCCGTTGATCAGTTCCCTTTTTCAAGTTGGTTGTACTTGAAGTTCTGTTCATCTCACACATTGTGTGAATTTGTCAGTCACTTCAGCTATGGGATCTTAACCATGTGGTAGATGTATTGTTACGTCCAAAACCACAATAGGGAAGAGATTTCCTCATTTTCTTCCGGTGTTTCAATCCCTCGTTGGTTAACCATCCTTATGGTGTGACCAAGAGTACCTCCTTAGTTACGGTGTTCCAACACTCCGTGGTTACTCATCTTCTGCCGTGAAGTAACATTCCGATCTTTGACAAAGATCTCGACAAACTTTGACAGAATGAAAGTTACTTCATCTTCCGTGTCCACTCCGAAGAGTGAACATGATCCTGTATCAGTTTTTCCTCGACGCATGATTACAGTGTTTTCTCGTGTTTTCCCTCGTCCACGGATATTGCGTTGTGATATCCAAGACCATCCTTCCCATCTTGGTTATCCGTTTGAAGAAAACCTCGGTTTCACAAGTTGTTCAACCTCTTTTCCAAAAGGATTTAAAGTCTTGTGCAAAGCTCATATTTTAAATCCTTTCACGAACTATCGTCCACAAACTTGAAACCTTCTTCTATTCACTCCGTTACCTTGATGTGTTTCATGCTTGTTAACTCAACAGTTCTTTATGAACGTTCCTGTTATGAGTTACCCATGGGATACTCGATCTTCGTGAAGATCATTTCCTAGGAGTTTCCCTCTTACCTAAGGTGTATCCGTTCAATACTTCAAGATGCTACGGATCAACCTCTTCGAGAAGAGAACCGTAAGGTTCAAGAGGATCGTTCAAAACCCGGTGTTCCTTCTTTCTTCTCCTTTCGGGAATCTCGGGACGAGATTCTTGTAAGGGGGGTAGATTTGTAACATCCCAATTTTGCTAGATTAGGGTGTGTGGTGTGTGTTCATCCCATACATGCATGGAAACAAAATTTGAAACCAATTTAAACCAATTTAAGTTATGAATTTAAATGGTTTGAGAAAAATACCACAAATAGTACCTATTTTGGTTCCCAAAATCTTGTGTTGAAAAATAATTCAAATGCACCAACCCAAGTTATGGTTTTGTTGGAAATTTCATGAGCTTTTCAAAAACTATTTTTGCCAAATTTTTACTTTGCAAAAAGGCCCTCAATCAATGGTTTCTGTTCTGTTTTTAAAAGGGAAAAGGACTTAGTTGTAATTTTCCAAAGTATCTCAGGGGGTTATGGGGGGAAAACTCCCTTGTCGTCTTCCTCCCCAGGACAGGCAGGCACCTCGCCGGAGGGCCGCACGCCACGTCCTGCCTCCCTTTTCCCCCTCGGATAAGAAGCAAAGGAGAAGCTCTGTGCCTTCCTTCTACTCCTCCTGCCCCCGAGTCCCATCCTCTCTCTGTATCCCTTCCGAAAAATGAACCCTAGCCGAGCTGCACCTCGCCGGCCGCCGCCCCTTGCCGCCGTTTCCGGCCCTCCCCGCCCGAACGGAGACCGCCAGGAGTAGCACACCGTCCTCCTCTAACTCCCCCTCCACCCTCGCTTGCCGGGACGCCCGGGAAGAGCTCAAATTTATCGACGCCGTCCGTCACTGCCGCCGCCGCATCTCCCTCGCCGCCGGCGACTCCGGCGTTCCCCGACCCCTCCAACCACTCATCTAGCTTCCTCCCATCATGGTGAGTCTCCTGGTGCACTCCAATTGCCTCCTCCCCCTCCGGTTGTCCCTACCACCGCTGGCCGCCGGCCGCCGTCGCGCCATGGTCGCCGGTGCCATTTCCGGTGACCATTTGGTCAACCACCGACACCCCTCGACTCCCCTTGCTTCCCTCTCTCTCGTGATACCTCCGGTTTTTCGAATCGCACGCGAATTTGACGGATTGGAGGTTCACCTGTGAGGAGCAGAGCAGGGTGATGTCACGTCTGCGTCATGCTGACCTCAGCACATGTTTTTCTCTGTTTTGGATAAATGAAATTCAGCTGACACGTGGGCCTCTGTTATTTTAATTACAGAAAATGAGTGAATTTGGTAAATTTAATAACTTCTGTTATATTACTCAGAAAAATGTAAATAATATATGGTTTTGTTCATAAAAATAAACTCTACCAAACTATATCATTTTCACACATGTTTGACACAGTTGAGTTTTGAGTATTATTTGAATTTGTTTAACTCATTTAAAATAGAAAAATAAGTTTTTATTCAATAAAACTAGAAAATTAAAAGTTATATACCATTTTGCTCAAAATGACAAATGCAACCTATTCATGATGTTTTAAACCTCATTTGAGCACTTTAACTTTCACTCACTTTCAGAATCGCCCGAAACCCCCTCCGGGGCCTATTTCGTATTAATTTCAGTAAAATTGCATAACTGACATACGAACCCTAGCAACCCAACGAACATGCCTAGGGCTTTATTTCAGTGCATTAACTTGCTCATGCATACATATTGCGCATTGCATCGATGCCATGGTTGATTGTTGTTTTTCTCTTTCGGTGTTGTTTCCCCCCACGGTAGAACGTGACTCCGAAGAGAAGGCCAACAGCTCCAATGGCGAATACTTGATATTAATCGACAAGTCAAGCACTTATCCCTGAAGATCTTTATCTGGTTTTCTTATAACCAAGGCAAGCATAACCTCTTATCTGCTCATATATGCTTTCGAACAACATTTGAATCTCGTATTTTGCATTCGATTCTAAAGTATTTGATGCTAGTAGACATAGTTCACCTATATACTGCATTGCCTCAATATCCTGATCCACTGCTCCTAGCCGCCATAGATTTGCTTGTGCGCATCGCCAGAGCCTCATATCTGCTTTGCTTAGTCATACATGTTTGTTACCTCTGCTCCATCCGGTTGATGAATCAGAGATGCGATAACCTAGTATGATATGATGACGTGGTGAGATGAGCGATGTGTGGTTAACTTGACTAAGGCGAGGACGGGAGGCCACTTGGTAAGTGGTTCTTTGTTCTGTACTTGCCAACCCTAGGAGTAAGGTCTCGCCGTGGAAACCAAGACTGAGCGTGCAACCACACGCGGGGCCTAACAGACCGTGCTCGACTAACTAACTTGTTTGGTTCTATCCGTGAGTCACGTAGTTTGGGATTTCCATCTGCGTGTGAGTCAAAAACCTTTTGGAGGTGTTTAGGGCGTGACCGGGACAAGTGATGGACGTACACGGATCTTGTTCCCGACTCACAGAACAGCTGCCGTCAGGAGGTGGCCAACTCCCTGTTAACGGGGTGGCCCTGTTTGGGTTGACTCATGGATAGGGCTCGACAAGGTAAAGGTCGTGGCCAACCACCCTCGGCCGCGCTCCATGGACGAGCGTACATGTGGCGTTAAGAGTCGGATGGTACGTGTGGGTAAAGTGTACCACCCTGCAGGGATAAATCTTTCGTAAAGCCGTGTCCACGGTTAAGGACGACTTGGTGAAAGCCACGAGGTCATAGATAACTTGAACGTGACGTAAAAGATGTTGACAAGGCATGGAGGCAATAGATGAAGGGTGCCTCCCCGGAGATGCCGGGAGGGGTGATCCTTGTAGCATGTGAGATGCTGGGAATTGATATTGGTGGTTTTAAAAGATGATGATTACAGTAGTTGAGCTTCTCATCTGTTTTGAAAACCTTCTATGAGACGTGCTATTCCTTTCTCAACTTGCAAAACAAAGATTGCTTTACGCAAATCAGCCTTCATAAAACCCTTTCTGAAGATAGCAGATATATAATAGGTTAATTAAGTCTTGTTGAGTACATCCCGTACTCAGGTTTGCTTAATTTGGTTCGGGTGAAGATCTCACATCGGTGATGAGTCAACGTGGACATCGACGAGTAGTTCGGGGTTCCCAGGTAGCAGCCTGGAATCTATGGGCTAGGACGTCGCCTTATGTTGCGGCCTCTTAGGCCTTTTTGGTTCTTGTTGATTAGCAACATAATTTGCCTTTCGTTGTCTGATGTAATGTTGGGTCGTGTGACCTCTGCTTGTAAGCTATACTCTAGTAACACCTGTTTAATAAAGCTTCATGTTTAGAGTACTGCTTTGATCGGTTGTTGGTTTCGAGCTCATTGTTATACAGTTTTGGCTATGTCTGCATAGTTGTCGCAGTCGAGGGGTTGTGGATCCGATGATCCATGTCCGAGCCCGCCTGTCGATGTGATCGGCCTGGGGCGAGGTAACCCCAGTAACCCTCGATTGTTGTTGCACTTTCTGGACACATAGCATCTCTGTATAGCTTTGGTCCCGTTTCCTTCAGTTTCATTCGATTCGTGGACGCTTGGGTATGCATAGTTGGTTATGACTAGCATGGATACAAGGAGTAGTAGACCGGGGATCCGGACTACGTGCCGAGGAATCCGGTCTGCCTGCCGTTGTTTGTTGCGGCCGGGGCTGGTAACCCTGAAGCCCTTCTGAGTCCATGGCTAGGAGCACATAACAGTATGTATACCTCTGGGTCCGGGGTCGTGACAGCAGCTACTATTCGTCTCGTTTTGTCTATCTCTGTTTCTCAAGGTTGGAGCCTTCGTCAACTCGATGTCAAGAACGCGTTTTTGCATGGTGTTCTAGAAGAGGAAGTGTACATGAAGCAACCTCCTGGGTATGAAAATTCTCTCCTACCTCATCATGTGTGCAAACTTGATAAAGCTCTGTATGGTCTCAAGCAAGCACCAAGAGCATGGTATTCCAGGTTAAGCAATAAACCTCAAGAGTTGGGATTTACTCCATCTCAAGGAGATACATCATTATTCATCTATAATCAGTCAACTGTCACTATATATGTTCTCATTTATGTGGATGATATTATAGTTATTGGTTCATCATCACCTGCTATTTCCACATTGGTAAAGGATCTTAATCAACACTTTGCAATTAAAGATCTAGGAGATTTGCATTTCTTTTTGGGAATTGAAGTCAGGAAAATTTATAATGGTATTGTTCTCACTCAAGAAAAATATGCAACTGAGTTGTTAGCCAAAGTTGGAATGTATCATTGCAAGACATTCTCCACTCCACTTTCTGCTTGAGAGCCATTGTCTCTTCATGAAGGACACCCTCTTGGGCCCGAGGATGCCACAAGGTATAGAAGCATTGTAGGTGGTTTACAATATTTAACTCTCACAAGACCTGATATTTGTTTCTCAGTAAATAAGGTGTTTCAGTTTCTGCATGCACCAACCACAGTTCATTGGACAGCAGTTAAAAGAATTCTTCGTTATATAAAGGATACTATCACCACTGGTTTTTCTTTCAGAAAGTCTTTGTCTACTTTGGTTAGTGCTTTCTCTGATGCAGACTGGGCAGGATGTATAGATGACAGGAGGTCTACTGGAGGGTTTGCAATATTCTTTGGACCCAATTTGATTTCTTGGAGTGCCAGGAAGCAAGCAACAATATCTAGATCCAATACTGTATAATCTTTGGCAAATACAACAACTGAGGTAATATGGGTTGAAACTATTCTCAAAGAACTTGGTGTTAAATTGAAGGAGAAACCATGTTTGTGGTGTGATAACATGGGAGCTACATATCTTTCTGCCAATCCTGTATTTCATGCAAGGACAAAACATATAGAAATTGACTTTCATTTTGTGAGATAAATAGTAGCTCAGAAATTGCTGGATATCAAGTTTATATCTTCAAAGGATCAAGTGGCAGATGGTTTTACAAAACCATTACCAACAAGAGAACTAGAGGCATTCAAACATAATCTAAACTTGTACAAGTTTTGATTAAGGGAGGGTATTAGATTTTGTTTCTTTTGCAACCGTATGATCAAGAGATAAGATCATATCGGGTTCCTTGGCTTGTACGCTAAGTCTTGTCCCTTACCTCCATGTAATCTCTCGATTGTAAATCCTAATGACCGATTTGGTCCTATATTAACACGCAACACCTGCCGAGGTAAAGGCACGGTTTCTCGTCAAATCACAGTGCCAGCCGTGCTCGACGAGGAAGAGCTGCACCGAGTTGGTCGTCAAGGAGGGACGGCGGACTGCGGGGGAGAGGCGGACGGCGGATGGCGGGGAGGACGAAGAACGGCGACAGGAAAATTTATGAGTTTGAATGTTCAAATTGCAGGCCTGATCTGTAATGTTCTGAATGTATGACTTTTTTTTTGCAAAATGTAGTGTGTGCTATGGCAAAGTCATTCTCTCCGGAACACAGCAAGTTTTTGTAGTGCTGTCAGCTTTGTATGAGAAACGCCGCTGCTGCTGCGAACAATATGCTACGAGCTGTACCTCGCGGGTACATGCATGCGGGCTGATGCGGGCAGCCGCACTGTCCCGCGCTAATTCAAGCAGAGTATGGCGGCCACCCCGCAATGTTCCGCAAGAGTCACACAATCCCGTTAGAGCCTGTAGCAGACACCCGCGGCCCGCCCCGGCTGCAACCTGAGATACAGGGCATCTACGACCGCGGCCACAGTGGGACAATACCACTTGGGAAACCAGCTAAAGTACTTCACTGTAACGGTGTTACCTGCATATATCAACGGCTAGGGAAATTGTAGAAGACAAGCCACTTGCTACTACGTCACCCAGCAACACTCTCCCCCCTGCGCGGGACGCGCCATGCAAGCTAGCGACAACCGTTGACACGGGCAGAAAACGCTCCCGTGGATTAAGGTTTGCTGATACCCGGGAAGATACTAGTAGACACAGGGTCAAAGGGATTTTCCTTTATTACTTGGTCGTTTACGAACTGGTACTAAATGTAAAATTACTACCGGATCCAGAGACTAGGGCGCCCCAAACCTTCGGCACCGGTTCGTTTGGGGTGTTTTGTAAACAAGATTTGCGCGCCAAATTTGCTGCGGATGTGGGGCCGGCGTCGCACCTTTAGTACCGGTTCGTATCACGAACTGGTGCTAAAGGGTGTCCAACCTATTTCTTCAACCTCAGCACGCGCCTAGCTGTCCATTTTTTTTTTCATCTCTAACAAATTTCTAAATATTTCTCTCCTCTCACACTCCAACAAATCTACATTTTTCTCCACCATTTTGTTAAGATTGTCGGCAACCATCTATCCAAGGATTAGCAACATGATAATTTCTTCCGATGTTCCTAATTTAGCTCATTTCCTTCCTATTTTAACTCATTTCATTTTTTTTTAGTGCTAGCAAGGAGTTCGATGAAATATTTGTTGGTTTATTATCGTCTCCGTCCTCACCGCCGTCGATCGCCAACGTCGTCCCCTAGCCGGCACCTCCTCGGTGAGCCTCTTGTTTTTATTTTTTTAAAAAAAACGTAGTTTTATGTTTTTGTATGTATAGTGTCATGGTTTTTATATCCGTACCCGTCGGCCCCCGTCCGGTCTATAATTCGGATGTGGTATACTTTTATAACTGTTTTATTTCTTTTCATTTTATGACAATTATGCTGATTAACTTGACATGCCCTTAATTTTATCACCGAGTTATTAGGACGAGCCACCATAGTCATTATTTTTTCCACCGCATTATGTTTGATGGACTTGCCGGGTCAAATCTCTTCCATCCATTACATCAAAACATGCTACTCATACTTCATTACAAGTAAAAGGTACCATATAAGTTTCCTAGCAGCACTACCAGTATTGCTGTGACAGTCTTGGCCGGGTCAGGCCAACACTTAACCGGCTGGTCATGCTTGGGGAATCTTCAGGCTCACTTCATATACAACCACAAGGCGGTGTATGAAATAATGACAAATAAAACATGTATGAGTTTCTGACACCTTCTATTCCTATATAAACATATATATGAACTTGATTCCTTGCATCGAATAATTTCAAACTGTTCGGACATTCCTAAGTTTCTATTGCACTTTCCAACATGTTGCTCTCTACATTTCTAACTAATGATATAATGGGAGGGAAAAAGCACACAATATTATAGGCCTATCATTTCCGATATAAAGATACAACTATAAAGTTGCTGAATAATTAAATCTATCACAATATTGTTTGTTCTTTAAACTAGCACAGTTGCCCGTGACATGCGTACATCCTTATTGCTTATTTATTTTAAAATATAATAACATTTTTAAGATTGTTTGTAATATAATTAATTTGTATAGAATTAATTTTTGTTCATAATGATCCCCTTGATCAATTTAGAGGGGCACCATGGAGTATGGACACCAGAATCATTAGCCGTTTGATTAATTTAGACTAGTCATAGTGGGAAGTATCATACAAAAGTATCATGCATATGATACTAATATATGATACTACATCTCTAATGGATAGTATCATATAGAAGTATTGTAACATCCCAAGTCTGAAAAACAGCCATTAGAATGTTTGCTCCCTGTTATTTTATGTTTTGCATCATGGCATCATGTTAATTGCAATTGTTTTGTTTGTTTTCCATTTGTTTTCCTCTGTTTTCAGTTGTTTTCCAACTGTTTTCATTTGTTTTCCTTTGTTTTCTATTTGAATTTCAAACCAAAATTCAAACCCTTTGTTTCATCCTTGTGATGTTACAATTTCCAAAATGTTATTTCAAATAAAAACAACCAAATTGTTTTCTTTTTATTCCAAAATGCTCACTTGTTAAGTTAATGGTTTTAATCAATCAATTGTTCCAAAATCACATTCAAAAATTCAATACATTGTATAAACAACACCCAATTGGAAAGTAATGAAAATTACCAAAACAATCTAATCTTTTGTTTCCAATTATTTCCATGTTTGATCAACTAATAATATGGTGCTTTTGTTTCAAATAAATAAATTCCCAAATTGCTTTCAAACTCAAACTCAAATTCAAACAGCAACAAAATTTCCAATTCATGAAAACTACCAAACCATTCCACTAAGTTAACCCAAGTTAATAATAGGGTTACCCTATTAAATTTGATGTTTTCCAATAATAAATCAATTAGTTGCAAATTATTCAAATTTCAAATCAGTTGGCAAACAGCAACCCAAAATTTGGTTTCCCAAAAACTTAAGTGGTAAGGTGGTAGAGTTTGAACCTACCAGCCCACTGGAATTTTTCCAAGATTTTATTCACTCAAAAAACTATCAAATGTTTCCATTTGCTTTTGCTACAAAAAAAATAAATTGGATCAAATAATTAAAAGGGAGAGAGAGAGAGCAGCAGGCCCAATTTTTCTCCTAGCCCAACCTATTCCCTCAGGCCCATCTTTTTCCCCCAAGCCCAACTCCCCTCTGGCCCGATACCCCCCTCTGTCTTCCTCCTCTGTACGGCTGAACATCGAGAGCTCCCACGTAGCAGAGATGCAGAAGCAACGGACAGCAGCACCTTCCCCCTCCCTATAAACCCTAGCCCAAGCTCGAGGCCCTGCCCTAACCCTAGTTCTCTCCCCCTCCTCTCTCCCCCGCCTCCATTATCTCCTTTCTTCCTCTCTCTCCCTGCTCTGCTCCACCCCTCTCTGAACCCAACCCCCACCAGAAACCCCTTCTCCCTCCGGCGATCGCCGTCGCTCGGGCCTCCCTCCGGCCAGGGTAGGGCCGGGAACAGAACCCCCTCTGCTCCCTCTACCTCCACGGCCTCACCGCGCGGACAGGGAAGGCTCCCATCGCCGCCGCCGTCGAGGTTTTTGTCGCCGCGGCGGACAGCTTGTCTGCCCGTCAGGTCACGTGCGTCGCCGTCGCCCGCTCCTCCTCGCCACGACGCGCTCACGGTGATCTCCCTCTCCTCCCGCGCTTGCCCTCCTCTCTGCACCGCACGCGCACGGCGCCGCCCTCCCGCGCTCGCTGCAAGCAGGCCGGCGGTCATCCCCACGATCTGTCCAGCGATCGTTTCCTTGACATGTCCGTTAACTGAATAATTCATTCAGTTTCGTCAGTAACAGGCCAGGGGCGCTACCTCTTATTCAAACACGATGGGTACCTATCATGAATCAAACCACTACCGCACTGGTTAGCAGAGCCAAACGCACAGCAGGAGGGCTCGGGTTCGAGTCCCCCCTCTCCCAAATAAAACCACCTTTTTTATTTTTGCAACGTTTTGGTACAGGAACTTCTGCAAATCACAACTAGGCCCTTGCACATTAGTTCTAGCCCCTGCAATTTTTTTTTCCAAGTCCATGTTTCACTAAAAATGGCAGATTGCACCTCAATTTTGTAAATTCCATAATAAAATCATTTTAGCTCCAAATCCAACATTTTTGATATGATTTCAATACCAAATTAAATGTTCTATCCAAATATAATTTTTTTTTTACCGTTTTGAATATTTTAAATTGGTGCAAAATTTGAATTCTTGTTTAAATCACTTAATTTTGCAAAATTCATAACTTGGGCATAAAAATTCCAAATTCCACAAACTAAATATGTTTTCCAATCAAATTTTCATGTACTTTCCAAATATAAATTTTGTTTGCTGTTTTGAATAATTTAAATTGCTGAAAACAACTGTTTCTTGTTTATTGCATTTAAAATTGCCAAAATAATAACTTGCTCATTTTAAATCCAATTTAAACAAATGAAAAATGTTTTCCATGCAAAATTAAACCACCTTTCCAAATATAAAATTTGTTTCATGTTTTGAATCATTAAAATTGGTTAAATGATTTAAATCTTGTTTAAATCATTTAATATTGTTAAATTCATAACTTGATCAACTAAAATTCTTCTGGGACATATAAAATATGTTTTCAAACGATAAAAGTATAAAATTTTCAAATATGAATCTCACTTAATGTTTTTGAAAAAATAAAAATTCAAATAAGTTCATGTTTGCATTAAATTCATTTAATTCTTGCTTAAACTTGTTTAATTCCTAAATACCTTATTTGAAATCATTTTCAACAAGTGAAACATGTAATCCACCCAAAATCTTGTGTTCTTTCCAAATATAAACCTTGTGATCTGTTTTGAACAATTAAACTTGATGAAAACAACAAATGCTTGTGTGACACCTTTAGGAAACCAAAATTCCATAACTTAATAACTGAATTTCTAAACTTGTTAAGCCTTATTTCCATTTGGTTCTATTGTTGTTATTTTGCTGTTTTCCTCATCCATGCATCATGATAATTCACTTACACAATTTGATTAGTTGTAAAACAATTAATTCAACCATAATTCATGGGCTTTTCAGGTGCAACTCAAATTGCATGTGGGTCCATTTAATCTTGTTTCTATCTTGTCAACTAGTTTATCTTTGGATGCATCAATTGAACCATCATGCATCATCTTTGATTGTGCACAATGCCATGATTGTTTATATTTCTGCCTTGTTTGTTTGCTTCTTCTCGGATACACGACGACGTTGAGACCGACGATGTTTACGACATCCCTTCTAAGGAGTTAGCTCAGTACCAGGCTACTGGGTTTTGCAGGCAAGTTATCACTCACATGAACCATCGTGTTCTTTTCAACATTGGTTACCGATACTTTCCGTTGTCTATTTCTGCTAGCCCTATGATTAGTTGTTTCTGTTACGAACCTATCACATGATATCCTGAACCCTGATATTGCCTCACTCCATACCTATAACCTTTTGCTTGTTGCCCGTATCTTACTAGCATGCTTAGGGTTGTTTTGCTCGAGTCTGTTACCCGTTACTTTCTGTTACTATATTCCATTATGTTCTGGGGGCTCGATGTTTAATCAATCAATCATGCTAATGTTATATGCTAAATAATAATTTGATGATAAGGCACCGGCAGGAGGCCCTTTGTGGTTTTGATGCCTGCTAGTGTCGACCCTAATAGGAAAAGGGTCTTGTCTACTGATCCATGATGAGCGCACTAACCGCATGTGGGAAGCGAGTATGGGCGCCGCCCTCAATTTGACTCGATTCGCATCTCGTCCAAATCGCCTCATTTAGTTCGGGTTTTCCATTTGCTGCATGTATGATCTTGCGAGCCCTTGGTACCCGGGTGGAACTTTCGTAGTCGGCATATAGGAGGACACGTTCTTAGAGTGCTATGAGGGTCCATTTTCTTCTGGGCTCGATTAGCCGTGCGCCTAAGGTGCTTTGGGCTTGATGCGAAGAAGAGTTGAGTTGTGTTGAGTGCCCCGCTTGGTGGAAGGGCCTTTCCATCTGGCGGGTTATTCATGCCTGTACGGCCAAATTGGTGCAACCCTGCAGGGATAATCTTCTCGAGAAGCCGTGTTTTCCGCGGTTATGGATTACTTGGTGAAAGTACTGGCTAACAAGTACTCAGGACAACTTAAACCTAATGATTAACAACCTTAGACCCAATGATTAACAACTTGACTAGTAATAGGCTTATTGACACAATAATCTGAACCACCATTATTACAACTGTGTGAGTTATCCTCGGATTGCTTCTTTGGATAAGGGGCGAGATCCAGGATGGGTTTGTTTGAAGTTATCTTTCAGTTGGTTACTATACACGATCTTATCTCCTTTCTGATAGCCGGAAGTTGTAGTATGTTTCTGTAGTTGGTTAGAGCAGCCAGTTGCAGCATCTTTCATATCCCCTTTCTTCCGTTGAACCCAAAGCATCAGTGCTTGGTGTTGACGGGTTACATTTTGGTGAACTGTGAGTCTTGCTTGCCAGTACGTTTATGTACTGACCCCTTTGGGGCTGTGGTGTACGCAGACGACGATTTCGAGGATCTACATGGTGGCTACTACGTGGATTATGACGAGACTGCTGACGAGTAGATAGCGGACCCGGGCAGGATCCGAGACTTCGTGGATGGGCTCCGTCTTTTCGTTTCCGGCCTCTTAGGCCTATTTGGTTCTTGTTTGTACTCAGACATTTTGGATGCTTCCGCTGTGATGTAATGATGTATTGTTGGGGCATGTGCCCTCTGAATGATTGTATTTGCTATTCTCTGCCCTAGTGAGGGCCAGTTGCAACTTATTTCAATCTTTTGTGTCGTAGAGATCCGTTGTGATATCACTTGTTCCAATGCCGTTGACGTACCATGTGTGTATCTTTTGAAGTACGTCAACGGAAGTATCTGGATTTCTACGGGATGGTTTGCGCAGACGATGAATAGTAAGATAATGGTTGTCACACGTTTACGTGTTGGCCTGCTCATATTGAGATGCGGGTGCCGGTATGCCCCGTAAGCCATTTATCTACTGTTTGACGGACTGTGAGTATCCCCTAGAAGTCCGGGTGCGACAAGTATCATAATCACTTTATATTTATTATTTTGTAGAATCTCAATGCAAATATGTGTACAAGATTTTTTGTCATTAATTTTCTTAGTTTTGCGTGTCATGATATGGTATCTACGTATATTACTCTAATCTACTATATCTTCTTTAATTGCATGCCACATCAGCTTTTTTGTGGGACCAAGTTGCATGATACTACCTATGTTGCCATCACTATGGCTAGTATTAGAAATCACACCAGAGCATTCAGGTATTTTATTCACATGATTGGGTCTAACCATTTTGTGCATCCCATTTCACACAAGACCTTCCTTACATGAGCCACATAAAAGTTTGAATCGTTTGCTAAAAATAGGCAAACCTTCTTCCCTTATTCTACTGATCAGTCATACCTTTTCATGATTTGATTCCCACTATTTGACCTCCCGGCCGGCCATAGAGCTTTCACCGTGAGATGAGTAGCGGAATCTCGCAGGATAGCCACTATTCAATTAACCCCTCCATTCATAACGTCCAGAGCTAGAGTGTGTAGATGATGCGAGACAGATGGTACTCAAGATCCACATGTATGTATGATTCATGGGATTAGATTAACTTGTATGTTAAAAGAGGAACTTGCAATTTCCGCAATTACAGATCCCATCCAAATGCTACTCTCATTTGAGAACACTAGTGGAGAAAGAGGCTTTTGCTCACTGGCGAGCACCCCTTTCGGCCTGGCTCAGCCACCACCCAGTGCAAAAGACTGCAGAGGTGGGGCCGGTGCGAGCAGGGTGCGTGGTGTGTGTGTGGGGGGGGGTCATTTGCCCCTTTTGGTGGCTCCAACCGGGGCTAAAGGCCCTCGACGAGCAGAGCCCGTGTAGGCGCGTGGTGGGGGTGCTTTTGCCCCGGTTCGTGTTACCAACCGGAGCAAATGACCCCCCCCCCACACTATATAAACCCTGCCAGCCCTCTCCTATCCTCATGCCACTCACTTTGGAGGACATATTCTAGTTGTGTGGTGTGTGCTCACTTGTTTTTCCCTCCTATGCACAAGAGGTGTTCGATGAAATGCCCGGGAGAATAACGTCATCTCAGCTCGCAGAAAACAAACAAGATTCAATTTGTCTGAGCCACACTTAATTAAATAAGCTTTCTCGTCCTTCTTTCCTCCTCGGTCGAGGTACCAACTTTAACCTTTCATCTGGCGATGTAACATTGGTCATTTCTCTATTCACGATGTTCTGAATTCTTAATTAATAATCATATAATGCAGATGAAGCGGCAATGGATGTACGCTGACCGACGCTCTGCCACATTTATGAAGGGCGTGGGTTATTTTCTCGAGGTGGCCCAGGAAAACAAGCGGAATAATTTTATCTTTTGTCCATGTGTTGTATATAATTTTATCTTTTGTCCATGTACTCTTCTAACAGAGTCATCTACTTCCACCTGTTTCAATCTGGTTTCATGCCCGTCTATAATTGTTGGACCAAGCACGAAGAAAGAGGGGTTATGATGGAAGACAACGAATAAGAAGAGAATGATGACAACTATCATGACATGTTCCCTGAATACGGTGCCGGTACTGAAATAGAAGATAACAATGAAGTGGAAGCAGAGGTCCGGGCACCAGATGAGTCCATCGATGATCTTGGCCAGGCCATTACAGACTCAAGGACAGAAAATGATATTGAAAAGGTGAGGGTGAAGTTCAACCAGATGTTAAAGGATCACAAAACATTGTTGTATCCAAATTGCGAAGACTGGCAGAAAAAGCTAGGCAACACACTGGAATTGCTGCAATGGAAGGCCGAGAACGGTGTGACTGATAGCGGATTTACAAAGTTGCTGCAAATAGTGAAGAAGCAGCTTCCTAGAAACAATGAATTGCCCACAATAATACTAAGCAAAGAAGCTTGTATGCCCCCTAGGATTAGACGTGGAGAAGATACATGGTTGCATTAATGACTACATCCTCTACCGCGGTGAGAAGTACGATAATTTAGAACAATGCCCGGTATGCACTGCATTGCGGTATAAGATCAGACCAGACGACCCAGGCGATGTTGAGGGTGAGCGCCCCAGGAAGAGGGTTCCTGCAAAGGTGATGTGGTATGTTCCTATAATACCACGGTTGAAACGTTTGTTCAGAAACAAAGAGCATGCCAAACTTTTGCGATGGCACATGGAAGATCGTAAGAAAGATGAGATGTTGAGACACCCCACTGATGGGTCGAAGTGGAGAGAAATCAAGAGAAAGTTTCCGCGCTTTGCAGGTGACGCGAGTAACTTATGGTTTGGTCTAAGTACATATGGCATGAATCCATTTAGTGAGCAGAGCTGCAACCATAGCACCTGGATTGTAACTCTATGTATCTATAACCTATCTCCTTGGTTGTGGATGAAGAGGAAGTTCATTATGATGCCAATGCTGATCCAAGGCTCGGTACAACCGGGCAACGACATTGATGTGTACCTAAGGCCATTAGTTGATGAACTTTTACAGGTGTGGCGTGAAAAAGGTGTACTTGTGTGGGACGAGCATGAACAAACAGAATGTAACCTACGAGCGTTGTTGTTCGTAACCATCAACGATTGGTCTGCTCTTAGTAACATTTCTTGACATACAAATAAGGGATACAATGCATGCACACACTGTTTATATGACACCGAAAGTGTATATCTGGATAAATGTAAGAAGGTTGTGTACCTCGGGTATAACCATTTTCTTCCGCGCAAGCACCCCTTAAGAAAAGCTGGCAAACATTTTAATGGTGAGGCAGATACCCGGGAGATGCCTATCCTCCGACCTAATGATGATGTATTTGATATGGTGAAGGATTTGAAAGTAATATTTGTAAAGGGTTCGGGCAAACAAGTTTTTTCTGAATGACGCTGACAGACACGCACCCATGTGGAAGAAGAAATCTATATTTTGGGAACTACCCTATTGGAAAATCCTAGATGTCCGCTCTGCGATCGACGTGACGCACCTGACGAAGAATCTCTGCGTGAATCTGCTAGACTTCTTTGGCTTGTATGGGAAGTCAAAAGATACATCCGAAGCACGGCAGGACCAGCAACACACGAAAGGACGAGACGGCAAGAATCCTGAGCGGTTTCAAGGTGGTCCTGCCAGCTACGCTTTTACCAAGGAAGAGAAGGAAATCTTTTTTGAAGCACTAAATAGTATAAAGATCCCGTATAGCTTCTTGTCGAATATAAAGGGAATAATAAATGTGGGGGAGAAAAAATTCCAAAACCTGAAGTCTCATGACTGCCACATGTTGATGACACAATTGCTTCCGATTGCATTGAGGGGGATTCTACCAGAAAATGTTTGACTACCCATTGTGAAGTTACGCGCATTCCTCAATGCACTTTATCAGAAGGTAATCAATGCAGAAAGTCTATCAACTTTACAGACAGATGTGGTCCAATGTCTTTTCAGCTTCGATTTTGTACCCACCATCCTTCTTGAATATTATGACACACCTCTTAGTTCACCTAGTCAAAGAGATTACCATTCTCGGTCCTGTGTTTCTACACAATATGTTCCCCTTTGAGAGGTTAATGGGAGTCTTAAAGAAATATGTTCACAACCGTGCTAGGCCAGAAGGAAGCATCTCCAAGGGTTATGGAACAGAGGAGGTAATTGAGTTTTGTGTTGACTTTTTTCCAGACCATAAGTAGATTGGTGTTCCCAAATCGCGTCATGAGGAAAGAATGAGTGGCAAAGGCATGCTAGGAAGGAAATCAAAGATATGTATGGACGTTCATTCTTTCACTAAAGCACACTACACAGTTCTACAAATGTCAACCTTGGTGTCTCCTTATATCCAGGAACACAAGAATATTATACGGTCCAAAAACTCGGGTTTGTCTGAATCCTCGATTAATGATGAACACATGGATGGTTTCAGCGCCTTGTTGCAGACATAACTCATGAATAACAACATTGTTGGATATCAGCTCTACTTGTTGGCCAGGTCATCATCTTCCAATGTACTTACTTTCCAAGGGTACGAGATAAATGGGAATACATTTTACACGATCACACAAGATAAAAAGAGCACCAACCAGAATAATGGCGTCCGTTTCGATCCAACCGGATACAATGGGACAAAGGACACATATTATGGTTACATAGAGGAGATATGGGAACCTCACTATGGAACTAATTTTAAGGTTCCTCTATTTCGATGCCAATGGTCAAGATGACAGGAGTAAAGGTAGACCAGCAGTACGGAATGACAACAGTGGATCTCAACAATGTTGGGCACAAAAAAAAACCATTCGTCCAAGCCAAAGATGTGGCTCAACTTTTCTATGTTAAGGACATGTCTACCCAACCGAGGAAAAGAAAAAAATAAGAATTCTATTACATCTTGCGGTGAGCCGAAGCGGCACATAGTTCTTTCAGGGAAAAGAAACATTGTGGGAGTGGACGACAGGACATACATATAAGAAGATTATAATAACTTGAAGAAATTCCGCCCTTCAGAGTGTAAACTGACCCAACCATCGCGTTAAATGATGAAGATGCTCCATGGCTACGACAGAAAAGTAAACAATGGCAGTACTAGTTGGTGAAAACGTATTAAACCTTCATGGTTCATGTAATATTGCTAGACTATTTTGTAATAATGTATCAAACATTGCAGATTATCCATATCATGTGTGAAAATATTGCAGATCTCTTCCTCTTCTTAAACCATTCATAAACTAGGATTTTTACAGTGTTTGAATTTTCAAAAGATGTTACTAGTTTAAATAGATAGAATAATTATTTTATAAAACAGAAAAAGTATTTGAAATGTTTACGCAATTTTAAACACTTTTCATATTGAAAGTTTTTCCAAATTCTAAACCATTCATAAACTAGGTTTTTTTAAATGTTTAAAAATTCAAAAATTGTTACTAATTCAAATGGTTGGAATAATTATTTTGTAGAATAGAAAATGTATTTGAAATGTTTACTCAATTTTAAACATTTTTCATATTGAAAGTATCACCAAATTCTAAACCATTTGAAATGTATTTGAAAAAGTATTTTAAATAGTATTTGAAATGTGGCAGTGGAAAAAATTGGTGGCAGAAAAAAGAAACTGATATTTTAGGACTTTTGCCCTGGTTCGTGTTACCAACCGTGGCAAAAGGTAGGGAGGTGGGCAGGCAAGCGAGGGCCCACCTCCCCACTTTTTCCCCGGTTGGTAACACGAACCGGGGCAAAAGAAAATATTGTGCCCCGGTTCGTGTTACCAACCGGGCAAAAGGCTCCCACCAATATAACCCCGGGCGGAGCAACCGCCCGGGGCTAAGGCGCAGAACGACGAAGTCCCAAACGATGAGAACCAGACCGACGCTGGTAGGCTGCCCGATTCTCGCCGCCGCTGCTCTACGCCTCCTCCCGCGCCGCCCGTCCTCTCCTCCGCGCGCGCCGCCCGAGATCACCGCCGGCCCACCTCGCCCGCGCCCAAGTCCTTCTCCTCGCCGCCGTGCCCTCCTCCTCGTGGTGAGATCGCCTCCTCGCCGCACCCGATCATCCTCAACAATTGTAATTTTTTCAGTTAATTAATTTAATTACATTGTTAGTATTAGTGTTAGATTAATATTAGGACTGTTAGTAATATGTGGTGATGTTAGTATTAGGTCTTGGAGACTTAGAAAAAATTTAGGTCTTGGAGACTTAAAAAAAATTTAGGTCTTGCAATTAGGTTTTAGTTTAGTTTAGAAGTGAATTAGTTTTTTCTTTGTACCATTAGATTAATTTTATAATATAGGAATTTTATTTAGAAATTTACTTAGTGAATGTTTATAATTAGTACAATTTTTACTTAGTGAATTTTTACTTAATTAGGAATATTTACTTAGTCCGGGACTATTTTTATTTTATGTCTCTGTTTGACCCGACGGGCGATGTCCGGGACTGGGCCTCGCCGGGCTTGCACTACCGGGACACGCAGCTTGGTGAGAAATACGGGTGTCATGGTCGACCAGTATATTCTTTGGTGGCGATCGCATGGGCCGCAGTCGGTGCTGAGAGAGCCGACCCCTGAGGAGGTGGTACATCAGCGTATCAAGGAGGAGGACGAGCACATCCGTCGCTACATGTACTTGCTCGATAGCGAGTATAGCACCGGTTGGTCGATTATTCAGAGGTATCCTTACCATGTGAGCTATGACCTTGTGCGGGTTCCTTACCTATGGATGCGTAGCACCCGCGACTCAGCACCCCGCGTCGTAGGACCCGGTCGGAGTTAATTAGTTTCAGAGATGTTTCATGAATATGTACAAATTATATTATTCAATCGTGATGTATTAGGGTTAAATAAAATTAACCCGAGCTATGTAACTCTTGGTATGTATTGATACATTTAAATATTTCATCAATGTTGCTTTTATAATTGAAATGAGGATCTGGAACATACAGTTACTCTTTTTCTAACTTGTTTAGCTATAAGTACCATTAGCTATTATCTATAAGCAATTTTGATGAAATGAATGCTATTAGCTATATTTTTATTAGATTAATTATATGCAATTGTTGCGAACTGATGAAAAATTGATGCTATTATTAGTTAGTGCGACTATGACAATTAATTATGATGTTATACATTTTTGTAGCCATGGCGAGACCTCCCCGACGCAGTTCGCGTGCAACCGGAGGACACGGCGCCGTTTCCGCCGAAGAAACTTGTACAACGTGGTGGACCTCGATTTGGACGTCCACGTGGATCGCGTGCATCGAATGCACGTAGTGGTGGCGCCGTAGTCATGAAGGAGGAGAAAGCGACGCCTCCTACTCGTGGACCTGGACGCGGAGCACGGGGGCAACAAGCGCTGCGTAGGGGGCAAAACGCAGTGCAAAGGGGTCAACACGCCGCAAACGGTGCGGCGATGTTGCTGCGGCGGCGGAGGAGCGTGCGGCGGATGAGGAGGAGGAGCAGGAGGAGGAGAAGGATGACGGTCTCCGGCTACCGGAGTTCTACGTCCAGCTGTTCCACCCACTGCGGAGCAGACTCCGTCTTTCAGAGAAAATATCGGCGATCCTCCTCGAGCGCAAGGGGCCCTTTAGTTTCAGCCTCCGGTTGGAGGGCTGCGACAACGGGACCATGCACGTGGTTCTGCAGCGACGTGACGATGACCTCTACCTGTGCAATCGGTGGGGCAGTTCGCGCGCATACACAACCTGAATGCGGGCAACATGCTCACATTCAGGTACATCAACGAGCCGGAGGTGGACGTGCTGGAGGTGAAGATCTACGACGACACCTTAGTCCGCCCCCTTGCTGCTAGGATAGCTCGTCTGACAGCAGCTCCGCCTCCGATGCTGAGAAGTCTGACTCCGGCGAGTCTATCTCGGGCAAGGTTGCCTCCGACGCCGAGGCGTAGTATGTTTGTGTCGCTCTCTTATGTCGCTCTATTTATATGTCATACTAGGTTTGTGTCGAACTATGTTTAATTACATCATCGATCGTGTCGAACAATATTTGTATCCGTGGCAGACTATATGTCTATGTTATTGTTCGTTTTCATCTGTGTTTTTGTTCGATAATTTTTCATGTTTCTTAATATAAATATTTAGTGCAGAAAACAGGAAAACAGAAAAGAAAAAATAGAATTTCTAATCTACCACAGAGAACAGTAAAACAGCTAAAAAACAGAGAACCTTTTGTCCCAGTTGGTGTTACCAACCGGGGTAAAAGGGCGCCGGCCTTCTCACTGAGCAGAGCCCACGTGTGCACCCCTTTTACCCCGGTTGGTAAGCCCACCGGGGCATAAGGGGGCCTTTAGCCCGGGTTTGGCAAACCCGGTTGGGAACCCGGGACATAAGGCCCTTCCCAACCGAGACTAATGCCCTGTTCTACATTAGTGGAAGGTCTCTTAAATGAACAATGCTAGAAAATATTTCATTGTGCCGTGGGTGGCCGAAGCATTGGCCGGTACGCACGAGTGTTTGAGGTTTGCGTGATTTTCTTGTTCACTTTTGAACTACTCTCGTTTGAGAAGCTCTCATGAAGGAACAATGCTAAAAAATGTCCTTGTGTACGGCAAGAAGGGCCATGCGGCAACAAACTATGCTGTCTAGTACATGCTTTGGGAGAGATACTCACGTAACTTACATGAGACTCAAAGTATTGCCTTTCGCCTCTTCACGTGAAGATATTTTATTTGTCTTTTTTTGTCATCTATGAGAACAATGGCATCTCACTTGCCGTCATTTATTTTTTATTGGGTTGGCGTGGATCCATGCGTCACTGGCGGAGGGCAGGTACATAGCAAAATGGTTAGGAGCGACGCACCTGGACCCACATGTTGGATATCGTTTGTAACCCGTATATGGGTGTATGGAGTAGTACTCGAACCCATATACGTATCCCCTCTTTCCTTCATGTACAAGCCACGGGTGGGGCTTTTCCACCCCATATAACACGTAACCGAGGCCCTCAACGGGGTCATCGTTTCCAGCCTAGATCGATCACATGGTATCAGAGCCATCCTCTTCTCTGACCTAGCCGCCACACCAAAACCTAGACAAACAAAACCCTAAAACCGAATCTCCCTCCATTGCTCATGGCGTCCTCCTCGAGCTCCACCATGAGCGGCTTGGGCTCTCCGCCCTCGCAAAAACTCACACCTGATAACTTTCTTTTCTGGAAAGCATTGGTGTTCCCGGCTCTGCGCGGTGCGCGAGCCCTTGGTCTGCTTGACGGCACAGATGCCGCACCGGCCACACATCTGGAGGTTGAGGATAAAGATGACCCGAAGAAGAAGAAACT
This sequence comes from Alopecurus myosuroides, assembly GCA_028641055.1. Taxonomy (NCBI): domain Eukaryota; kingdom Viridiplantae; phylum Streptophyta; class Magnoliopsida; order Poales; family Poaceae; genus Alopecurus; species Alopecurus myosuroides. Next base: position 393,948,228 of record CM054060.1, read on the forward strand.
CGTCGAGAATCCGGCATACATTGCTTGGCTCGAGCGAGATCAGCTTGTGGTGAGTTACCTGGTGAACTCCCTGTCCCCGGACGTGCTTGCGCATGTACTTGGACTGAATACCGCAGCTGAAATCTGGGCTGTGATCTCCGACATGTTTGCCTCGCAATCCCGATCCCGCGTGCAACATCTTCGGACAGCCCTCAATACCACAAAGAAGAACAACATGACGACGGCGCAGTTCTTTACTCAGATGAAGGGATACAGATCTGAGCTTGCTGCGGCCGGCAAAATAATTGATGATGAAGAGCTCGTTGGTTATATCCTCAACGGGCTGGATGCCTCATACAATTCTCTGGTTTCATCTGTTACAGCCAATCCGAACACCACCCTGTCAGATCTGTTCGGTATGATGAACTCACATGATATGCGGGAGAAAATGCTTGCTGATTCCCGTGGCGATTGATTCGTTTCGTCAGCCAACGCTGCGTGCCGCGGACGTGGTGACTACAGGCGTGCCGACGGTGACCGCGGTGACCGCGGTGACTATAGGCGCCAGGATGGTGATCGCGGTGAGCGCCAGGACTACAGGCGCCAGGATGGTGGGGGTCGTGGCCGTTCCCCTGACCGTGATCGCAGAGATCGCCGTGATGATACAGATCGTCGTGACAGACGATATGATGGTGGCGGCGATCGCCGCTACGATGGAGGCCGTGACCGGCGTGATGATGGTGGTGACCGCCGTTATGATGGAGAAAGGCGCTATGATGGAAACCGTGATGGACGTGATGGCAGTGGTGATCGGCGCAATGATGGAGGAAGCCGTCCACGACGTTACATACGCCGTGCACCTACGCCATATGAGAACATAACATGTCAAATCTGTAAAATCCACGGTCACTCCGCGGGAAATTGTTGGTGGCGCCGTGGCAATGATTCTGATGATGAAGGTGGTGACCATGATCGTAAGGGTGCAAATGGTGCTGCCTATGGTGTTGATACGAACTGGTATATGGATTCAGGCGCCACACATCATCTCACTGGAGAATTGAACAAGCTGACTACATGTGACAAGTATCATGGACGTGATCGCATCCACACTGCAGATGGTAATGGTATGAAAATTAAGCATTATGGTCATTCAACATTGCATACTTCCCATGATTCCTTACACTTCAAAAATATTCTACATGTTCCTAGTGCCTCTATGAATCTCCTTTCTGTGCATAAACTCACCCTTGATAATGATGTTTTTATTGAATTTCACCCATATTTCTTTCTTATCAAGGATCAGGCAACAAGGAGAGTTCTGTTTCAGGGGCCATGCCATGATGGTCTTTACCCTCTTGTCCCTGTCTCCACTGGATCAGTCAAGCAAGCCTACATCACAATAAAGCCATCTTCATCCACTTGGCATCGCCGCTTAGGACATCCCTCTTCATTTATAGTTCAACAGGTGCTTAGGAAAAATAATATTTCACACTCCCCTGAAATAAATCCTTACATTTGTGATTCTTGCCAATTAGCCAAAAGTCATCAGTTACCATATCCTATTTCCACTAGTGTTTCTACTTTCCCTTTGGAACAAGTCTTTTCTGATGTATGGGGCCCAGCTCCCGTTTCTGTTGGCAAACACTCATATTATGTAAGTTTCATCGATGATTATAGTAAATTTACTTGGATTTACTTGCTCAAAAATAGATCTGAAGTATATCAAGTCTTCCTCAATTTTCAAGCTCTTGTTGAAAGAAAATTTGGTAGGAAAATTGTCACTATGCAAACTGATTGGGGAGGAGAATATGAGAAACTCAATGGTTTCTTTCAAAAAATTGGCATCACACACCATGTTTCATGTCCTCATGCTCATCAACAAAATGGTTCCGCTGAACGCAAACATCGTCATATTGTTGAAGTTGGTCTTGCTTTGCTTGCTAATGCATCTATGCCACTCAAATTTTGGGATGAAGCATTCCTTACCGCCACTTTTCTTATCAATTTACTTCCTAGTAAAGTAATCAATCATGATACTCCTGTTGAGCGTCTCTTAAACACCAAGCCTAACTATGCATCTCTTCGTGTTTTTGGCTGTGCTTGCTGGCCTAATCTTCGTCCCTACAATAAAAGAAAACTCTCTTTTCGATCTATTCAGTGTGTGTTTCTTGGGTATAGCCCACGTCACAAGGGAGTCAAATGCTTGGAACCCAAAACTGGTCGAGTTTATATCTCTAGAGATGTAGTTTTTGATGAAAATATTTTTCCTTTTGCATCTCTCAATCCTAATGTTGGTTCTCGGCTTCGTAATGACATTCTTCTCTTGCCATTGGATGAACCTTCCACACCATCAAATCATGGGAATGCAATTGTTGATGATTATATGCCTTTACCATTTATACCAATTGTTACTCCTAATGCTCCTGCTACTTCAGAAAATACAGCTGCAGATCTCCATGCCGAAAATCCCGTTCAAAATACTTCTGATGATGAAAATACAAGTGATTTCAGTATTCAGGAAGAAGACGAAATAGCAGATTCAGCATCAGCCTCGGATCGCGAGCTATCTGATCCCGAGGCTGATTTGTCTGCTGCGCCGCGTGATTCCGAGGAGGATACACCCACCAGCCCAGCGGTGCAGCATCCCGAGGTGGGCGGTCCCCCGCTGTCCCCCACGAGCAGCGATTCCTCGCTGTCCCCCACGACTGCGTGCTCGCCACGCGCCTCTGGCCCGTCGCCTTCCGCCACGTCGCCAACACGGGACGGTGTCTCCCGCTCTTCCATGCATGCTCCCGACAGGGCGGGGCAGGAGCTGCCAGGAGCAGCTGCTCCGACCGTATCCAGCTCACCTCCCGAGACAGGATCCAGCACAAACTCCATCCCTGCAGTCCCTTCTGTGGCTCCTCGAACTCGTCTTCAAAAAGGTATCCAACATCCAAAAAAATATACGGATGGTACAATTCGTTATGACACCAAAAATCGGCGAGTTCGTTTTGGTTTACTTGCAGCTACAGGTGAACCCCGTAATGTTAAAGAAGCTCAGGATGATGCAAATTGGCACACTGCTATGAAGGAGGAATATGCAGCATTGATGCATAATAATACATGGCACTTGGTTCCTCCTGGTATGGGCAGAAATATTATTGACTGCAAGTGGGTATACCGTATAAAGAAACGTGCAGATGGTACTATTGATAGGTATAAGGCACGACTCGTTGCCAAGGGATTCAAACAGAGATATGGCATTGATTATGAGGATACCTTCAGCCCTGTTGTTAAAGCTGCTACCATTAGAACTGTTCTTGCTGTTGCAGTTTCACGTGGTTGGAGTTTACGGCAGCTAGATGTCAAGAACGCGTTTTTGCATGGTGTTCTTGAAGAGGAGGTTTATATGAAGCAACCACCTGGCTTTGAGCACTCTGATTATCCTAATCACATTTGTCGTCTTGATAAAGCTCTCTATGGCTTAAAACAAGCACCTAGAGCATGGTTTTCTCGTCTCACATCAAAACTTCATGAGCTTGGATTTACTTCTTCAAAGGCTGACACATCCTTGTTTCTGTTCAACAAGCAAGGTATAATCATGTTTGTTCTTGTTTATGTTGATGATATCATAGTCACCAGTTCATCAGATACAGCTATATCTACCCTTCTTCATGATCTCAATGCTAATTTTGCTATTAAAGATTTGGGTGATCTTCATTTTTTCTTGGGTATTGAGGTTAAACATACACAAGATGGGTTACTATTGACACAAGAAATATGCAACCGAAATTCTTGATAAAGTGGATATGCATGGCTGCAAAGGATCACCTACTCCGCTCTCTTCCACTGATAAGTTGTCTCTTGTGGAAGGGACACCATTGGGTCCTCAGGACAGTACACAATATCGTAGTGTTGTTGGTGCATTACAGTATCTCACTCTTACTCGGCCAGACTTGGCTTTTTCTGTTAATAAAGTCTGTCAGTATCTACATGCACCTACTACATCACATTGGACAGCTCTGAAAAGAATACTTCGTTATGTTCAAGATACAGTTAAAGTTGGTATTACTTTCACGAGATCTCCTTCATCCCTTTTGAGCGCATTTTCAGATGCTGATTGGGCAGGTTGTCTTGATGATAGGAGGTCCACTGGAGGATTTGCCATTTTTGTTGGTTCAAATTTGGTCTCTTGGAGTGCCAGAAAACAACCCACAGTTTCTCGTTCTAGTCTTGAAGCTGAGTATAAAGCTCTTGCAAATGCCACAGCTGAATTAATTTGGGTAGAAGCTTTGCTACAAGAACTTGGAGTTCCAATGCAACAAAAGCCTGTTTTATGGTGTGACAATTTAGGTGCAACTTATCTTTCTGCAAATCCAGTGCTTCATGCCCGCACCAAACATATTGAGATTGATTTCTATTTTGTCCGAGAAAGAGTAGCTGAGAAAAGATTGGAGATTCGCTTCATCTCCAACAAGGATCAAATTGCTGATGGATTCACCAAGGCCTTACCAGTCAAGGAATTACATGAGTTTTGTCGTAATCTCAACCTGTCTGCCGGTTGTGATTAAGGGGGGGTGTTGGATATCGTTTGTAACCCGTATGTGGGTGTATGGAGTAGTACTCCAACCCATATACGTATCACCTCTTTCCTTCATGTACAAGCCACGGGTGGGGCTTTTCCACCCCATATAACACGTAACCGAGGCCCTCAACGGGGTCATCGTTTCCAGCCTAGATCGATCACACCACATGCACAAAAAGTCTAAATTGGTAGCCCTGGTAGCGTTGGTTTGTTGCATGCGGGTCCACGGCGAGTGGAAGGTGGTACGGTCTACCCAGTACCACCTCGACACATGTGGACCCACACGCAACGATGTATCGACCACATAGTTCTGCGTCTGTCGTCATTGTGGCACCTGGACCCAAATGAAAACGGGCGTCATGCCAGACCTAGCTTTTCATCTACCATCTTCATGGCCGTGGACCCACATGTACCACTTTTATCCAACCATACGTCTCCGCTGACCACGCTCGAAAACGTGTACCCGCATACACTTAGCTAGCTGGGTGAGTTTGACATGCACGATGGGTACGTATGAATGGACCTCGCTAGGTAGGAGTGGTTGACATCGATCAATGCATCACTGGCGGAGGGCAGTGCGTAGCAAAATGGTTAGGAGCGACGCACCTGGACCCACATGCACAAACAGTCTAAATGAGGTGCACTGGTGGCGTTGGTTTATTGCATGCGAGTCCACGGCGAGTGGAAGGTGGTACGGTCTACCCCGTACCACCTCTGACACATGTGGACCGACACGCAACGATGTACCGACCACATAGTTCTGCGTCCGTCACCTTTGTGGCACCTGGGCCCAAATAAAAACGGCCGTCATACCAGACCTAGCTTCTCATCTACCACCTTCATGGCCGTGGACCCACATGTATCACTCTTAGCCAGCTAGGTGAGTTCGACATGCACGATGGCTACGTATGAATGGACCTCGCTAGCTATGAGTGGTTGACGTCGATCCATGCGTCACTGGCGGAGGGCAGGTGAGTAGCAAAATGGTTAGGAGCGATGCACCTGTACCCACATGCACAAACAGTCTAAATTGGGTTGCCTGGTAGCGTTGGTTTGTTGCATGCGGGTCCACGGCGAGTGGAAGGTGGTACGGTCTACCCCGTACCACCTCAGACACATATGGACCCACACACAACGATGTACCGACCACATAGTTATGTGTCCGTCGTCTTTGTGTCACCTCGACCCAAATGAAAACGGGTGTCATGCCAGACCTAGCTTCTCATTTACCACCTTCATGGTCGTGGACCCACATGTACCACTCGTATCCAACCGTAGGTCTCTGCCGACCACGCTCGGGAATGTGGACCCGCATACACTTAGCCAGCTGGGTGAGTTCGACATGCACGATGGCTATGTATGAATGGACCTTGCTAGCTAGGAGTGGTTGACGTCGATCCATTCGTCACTGGCGGAGGGCAGGTGCGTAGCAAAATTGTTAGGAGCGACACACCTGGACCCACATGCACAAACAGTCTAAATGGGGTGCTCTGATAGCGTTGGTTTGTTGCATGCGTGTCCACGACGAATGCAAGGTGGTACGGTCTACCCCGTACCACCTCTGACACATGTGGACCCACACGCAACGATGTACGAACCACATAGTTCTGCGTCTGTCGCCTTTGTGGCACCTGGACCCAAATGAAAACGGGCGTCATGCCAGACCTAGCTTCTCATCTACCACCTTCATGGACGTGGACCCACATGTACCACTCTTATCGAACCGTAGGTCTCCGCCGACCATGCTCGGCAACGTGGACCCGCATACACTTAGCCAGATGTGTGAGTTCGACATGCACGATGGCTACGGATGAATGGCCCTCGCTAGCTAGGAGTGGTTGACGTCGATCCATGCGTCACTGGCGGAGGGCAGGTGCGTAGCAAAATGGTTAGTTGCGACGCACCTGGACCCACATGCACAAACAGTCTAAATGGGGTGCCCTGATAGTGTTGGTTTATTGCATGCGGGTCTACGACGAGTGGAAGGTGGTAGGGTCTACCCCGTACCACCTCTGACACATGTGGACCCACACGCAACAATGTACCAACCACATAGTTCTGCGTCCGTCGCCTTTGTGGCACCTAGACCCAAATGAAAACGGGCGTCATGCCAGACCTAGGTTCTCATCTACCACCTTCATGACGTGAACCCACATGTACCACTCTTATCCAACCGTAGGTCTCCGCCGACCACGCTCGGGAACGTGGACCCGCATACACTTAGCCAGATGGGTGAGTTCGACATGCACGATGGCTACGGATGAATGGACCTCGCTAGTTAGGAGTGGTTCACGTCGATCCATGCGTCACTGTCGGAGGGCAGGTGCGTAGCAAAATGGTTAGGAGCGACGCACCTGGACCCACATGCACAAAAAGTCTAAATGGGGTTCCCTGGTAGCGTTTGTTTGTTGCATGCGGGTCCACGGCGAGTGGAAGGTGGAACGGTCTACCCCGTACCACCTCTGACACATGTGGAGCATCTGCAATGATTTCAAAGTTTTAACTTTTTGTCTGTGTGGAGGAAAAAAATCCAGTGTTCCAAGAAAAGTCATATGATCACTTCCTCTCTAGTATAAGGGAGCAGATTCTTTTTAATTATTCCTGAACCATAGCTTCGTATACCAAAAGTGCTAGCTCTGATTGATGATGCACAAATATTAGATACTACGGAATCCAGTCCCATCTAGTAAAATTTAACATATCCTAGTCAAATATTAATTACCATTGATTCTCTACCCTACCACTTATGAAGCTACTAATAAAATTTAAGCACACACAACTTCACAGGTTTGTCTTTATTTACCCTTTCTCTGCATAATCAGATTACAGGGAATGACCAAATGCGTGTGAGATTCAGAACTCAAGAATTATAAAATTCAAGAATTTTGGTGATGACACCCTTAGTAGTAGGAAAAATTTAGATGACTTGGCAAGAGATGGTCAATACCTTTTTAACTATATATGTAGATATTTTTTTTGTCTTCACCTGCACCAAGCAATGGATCTGCGTGAGGAATATGCATTTGATTTCTTCAGTTTCATAAAACAATGAATGGTTAAATTTCACAGACCAGTATATATAAAGATCAAATCAGAAGGATGAACATGTAGCAAGTCTTACCCGCAAATAAAAAAAGTGGCCAGTCTTGTTTCCCTAGTAGCATAGGATTTCTGAAGCCTTAAGTATGAGCCAAGAGACAACCTATGTCAAGAGCTCAACAACTCAACTTATGGAACTCTCACCGGAATAAGGCCTCATAAGATAGGAAGTATATATATTAAAATCAGAAACATACTAACATGTTGGTTCCATTAATCAAATTAGACTACGAAATCCCACGCCACTTAAGACATCCGAGAGAGACAAAGCAAACTGAAAGAGAACGACAAATAAGAAGCATACATCTGCGTCATTCAAATCTCCCCGGCAATGCCAAGGCAAACTCATTGAGGCGAAGAATCAAATGTCAACGACCACATCATGCAGGCTGCAGCACCTATTGGAGTTGAAAACTGAGCAAAGCTCATGGTGATAAACATGTGGCAGAGAAGGTGGATAGAAGCCAATCGATGGATATGGTTAGGGCCTAGATATGGTGCATGTTGAAGAGGAGAAAGCTAGGCCTTTATTGGCACGTTTTGTCTCTCTACCTGCCTCCACACATTCATCCGCAGACTTCTCCGATTCCTTCATCAATTTCTTCGTAAAGATTGTGAAGTTTGTCATCAACCTCGCAGGGGGCATGACATGGGCGGTTGATCGAGTCCTTCCGTGAGGTGTCCTCATGGGCAACATGTGGCCTGAACAGTTTTTCCTTTTTTTTACATGGTGGCTGAACTGTTTGTGTGCCATGAATAAATAAAATGGACTGATTTGAAACTGAAACATATGAATCGAACATGTAGCATTGTTTTTTTATCCAATGACGTGATATGATTTAATTAAGCAATGGGCTGTATGTGGGTTGAACCATTGGTGTGCCGTGAACAAATTAAATGGACCGAACTGAAACTGAAGGCGTGAACTGAACGGGTTACCTGGGGTTTTTCTAACTAATGTCCTAAATACATGGTATATTGACATGGCTCAATGAAAAATGATGTGGACCAATTATAGCCTTGCTGAGGTGTATATCTTGCATGTTGAGAGAAATTATGTAGTGGGGGGTTCCTATTTAGATATAGAAGATTTTTTGTTGCAAAATCAATAGTTTTAATTTACTATTTTCTTTTTATTAAAAGTTTGAATAAAGCAATAATAATAATCAGTCAATATGACGCAACTTTGCTATCTTGTACTTCCCCATTCCATATTTGTTGTCGCTGACTTAATACAAATGGTGAGGGATTATTAATTATAGGAGCATGACAATCACTGAAAAATAAACATCAGCCACACGCAAATGATCTCATCAGTTGAGTAATTTTTTATTACAAACTGAAGACCAACCACTCTACTTTCTATTTAATATTACACAGTTGCATATCTAATCTAGCTCATCCATCTTGATCTCGTTTGATGCTAGTAGTTATACAGCAAAAGATGACACCTCAAGGATCCAAAAATAAAACTCTCTTTTCTGATGGAGGTTCTTTAGCGGTATCGACATGGTCATGTTGCATGTATCTCATACACGCACGTCCGGGACTTGCCGACGGAATCGAGTAGAGCACTAATCCTACCTGGAGACATAGACGTACACTAATCCCACCTGGATACACAGACGTACGTACTAATACTACTTTTTTTTAGATGTACACTAATCCTACCTTGAGACACAGACGTACACCTACGTACTAACACACTATGCCGTAACCGCATCGATCATTCTTTTTTCGAGATGTACACTAATCCTACCAGGGGAGACACAGACCTACACCACACACGATGTCGTGGCCGCATCGATCGTCCTATATATTAGGTATGCTTTTCACGGCCGGATAGGACACTGTTTCTTATAATGGGCAGATTAAACTTGTTAAATTGAGCTCAACATCTGAGCAGTTTAGGCCGTTGGATCTTCTTTGTTTGTCGGTTGAGATTAATTGTATCTACGAAGTTTGCTCTTTTATTAGTAGTTTAGATTTGTTTCTTTTTTATGCATATATATATTACTAGTAATCGTGCATGTGCACATGCACGTATTAATCAATGCATAAAATGTATTTGACACGTCAAATAAAAATATTTTCAATGCATTTTAAGCTAATAATGATGATGTGTACAAACGGTAATTCGGTGATGTGAAATTCTGCAATGATTTCAAAGTTTTAACTTTTTGTCTGTGTGGAGGAAAAAAATTCAGTGTTCCAAGAAAAGTCATATGATCACTTCCTCTCTCGTACAAGGGAGCAGATTCTTTTTAATTATTCCAGAACCATAGCTTCGTATACCAAAAGTGCTAGCTCTGATTGATGATTCAAAAATATTAGATACTACGGAATTCCGTCCCATCTAGTAAAATGTAACAGATCCTAGTCAATTATTAATTACTCGTAGATGATAGCTCATTTCTGTGAACACTTTTTCGAGATAACTTCTGTATTGCTAGTTTATTATTTTTTATGGATACTAGATCACTTATTATGGCACCACGCGAAGGTCTTGCATCATTTCGAGTTTTTCTGAATTTTCTGGAATTTTCTAAGTCGGTTTCTAAAAACGGTCAAAACGGGCGAGATGATCGTTCGTACCTAGGTGTTAAATCTTGAATAACTCTTGGCATATCTTTGAAGAAATAGGTACTTGGGTACTTAAAAATGATTATTTCAAAAAATGAAGATAAAACTACGAGGCACCTGTAGTTCAAATTTGTACCGGTTTCATCTGATTCGGGTGAAATTTGTCTTTTTTAAAATAGGTGGATGGAAAGATTTCTAGAGGAAGTAATTTGAGTTTATTTAGATAAAATATGGTCTATTAACTCTATAATTTTATTTGGTGCAATTTTGCAACATAATTTTGGTAGATGCTTCACAGAAAAACCCGTGTTTGACACTGCGAAAATGGAAAACGTTATTTTTATTCAACGAAAAATAAAACTTTCTTCGTAAACATTGTTCTTTGTTCCAGTATGCATGTTTTTGTGGAATATGGGCACATTTAAAGAAACTATGTCATGGATGTGGCCATAACATCCGTCATTTGGCCTGAAAGCCATAAATCTTCGTAGATGATAGCTCATTTATGTGAACACTTTTTTGAGATAACTTCCGTATTACAAGTTTATTATTTTTATGGATACTAGATCACTTATCATGACACCACGTCAAGGCCTTGCATCGTTTCGAGTTTTCTGAATTTTCTGGAATTTTCTAAGCCGGTTTCTGAAAACGATCAAAACGGAGGAGATGACCGTTCGTACCTAGGTGTTAAATCTTGAATAAATATTTTCATATCTCTGAATAAATAGGTACTTTTGTACCTAAAAATGATTTTTGCAAAAATGAAGAGAAAACTACGAGGCACCTGTAGTTCAAATTTGGCCCGGTTTCATCTGAATCGGCTGAAATTTGTCTTTTTCAAAATAGGTGGATGAAAAGATTTTTAGAGGAAGTAATTTGAGTTTATGTAGATAAAATTTGGTCTATTAACTCTATAATTTTATTTGGTGCAATTTTGCAACATATTTTTGGTAGATGCTTCACGAAAAAACCTGTTTTTGGCACTCCGAAAATGGAAAATGGTGTTTTTATTCAACAAAAAATAAAACTTTCTTCATGAACATTGTTCTTTGTATTAATATGCATCTTTGTGTGGAATATGGGCACATTTATAGAAACTATGCCATGGATGTGGCCATAACATCCGTCATTTGGCCCGAAAGCCATAAATCTTCGTAGATGATAGCTCATTTCTGTGAACACTTTTTCGAGATAACTTCCGAATTCCATATTTATTATTTTTGATGGATACTAGATCACTTATTATGACATCATGCGAAGGTCTTGCATCATTTCGAGTTTTCTGAATTTTCTGGAATTTTCTAAGCCGGTTTCGGGAAACGGTCAAAACGGGGGACATGACCGTTCACACCTAGGGGTTGAATATTGATGAACTATTGGTGTATCTATGTTGAAATAGGTACTATGGTACCTAAAAATGATTTTTTCAAAAAATAAATAGAAAACTACGAGGCACCTGTAATTCAAATTTGGCCCGGTTCCAGCTGAATCGGCTGAAATTTGTCTTTTTCAAAAGAGGTGGATAGAAATATTTTTAGAGGAAGTAATTTGAGTTTTTGTTGGTAAGATATGGTCTAATAACTTTATAATTTTATTGTACAATTTGCAACATTTTTTTGTAGATACTTCACAAAATACCCATATTTGGCACTAATAAAAAAATTGTTTGTTTTTTATTTCAACATCCTCATGACATCATCATGCATTCAATTCAGATTGTACAAATTCAAATTTCGTTAGATCCTAAAATTTTATAGAAATCAATTTTTTTTTGTCTTCAAACAATCTAAAAATAGTTGCATCTATTTTCTGTAATTTAGTAAAAAAAAACAACAAACAAAAATAGCACACGGTGCAGACAGGCCTGTTATGGCCCAGCTAGCCTAGTTTTACGCCCAACCCAAACCCCCACCGAAACCCTAGCCTAGGTCCATTTGGCCCAAAAATTGTCGAGAACCCCTCGATTTCCTTGTAAACAACGACATACGTTTTGCTGGCGTTGATATAAGGAATGACAGGTCAAAGATGTGGGACACCTGGGGTATTGAGATACCATCTCAGTGCCATATTGATCTCTAGGACCTCTTCCAGCTTAAGTTTAAAAGGACTTTGATGGTTGATATGTCAGCCGCATTGACCGACGAGAAGTACAGTACCATGAAGAAAGATTTCCCCAGTTGGCGGCACAATTTTTGGGTGAAGAGCCCACTTGATCAGATCAAGATAGATTATGCAGTCATTGATGGGTAGATTGTCTACGAGTTGTATTGTATTATCAGTATCTTCAGATATGGGCAGTGTCACATTGCCCCCCGGTCTCCTAGTGTTTGGGATTCGGAGGACGAGCAACTCGTGTAGATGGGAGGCTCTCGTGACGCTGTGTCACACACCTAGTTCCCCGTGTGTATATATATATATATATATATATATATATATATATAGGACTCCTGTTATATACTCCTGAGTGTACATACTCCCATACTCAATATACCATACATAAGAGGGTATTATACCCCTTTATTATTTTTCTTATACCTCATTAATTATTCTAAGATACCTCAATGCAATTTGTGTGGAAAAAATATCATTAAACTCCTCGGTTTTTTCAATATACCATTTGTATGTACATAAAAGCAGTATATATACACATAATATAAAATATGAAGAATCTAATGAATTTTTTTCAGAAAATTCATTTTAGGGTATCTAGTATTAAATAGTAAAGTATATTAAAAATAATAATAAGGTATAAATTGTTCATCTATGTGCTGTATTTGCATGTGAGAGTACGTACACCCAAGAGTACTGAACCATTTTCCTATATATATATATATATATATATATATATATATATATATATATATATATATATATTACTGCTTGATGTCGCGCCTCTCTTGACATGATGTTTATATTCGACCCCTAGAAGACTTATGTAGTGTATATAGGGACGAACATTGGTACTCAGATATTGCTACACTGACCAACAGAGCTAGTCCACACAATAGATAAGGATAGCGCATAGAAGCAACGACGCAGACCTGAACGCGTAGAACTGATAGAAGAAACACCATCAACGTCTTAGTAATAGCACCAGCAACAAAAGCAGCACAAAAGAAATATAATTAAGCAGCAATGGTAATGCCAGACCTGAATTTCAGTCCGCCAGAAACACAAGAAAAAATTCTTCAAGATGTAATCCATGATGATATAGGTATAATTAGTTCCTTGATGATTTCTAGTGTAAGTTTGTTGATGAAATTCTTGGAAAATAATCATTGGAACTTAATTTATCTACTCTAATAGTACAAGTACAGCTTGCCAACAAGATTTCAGATCGAGTAGTCACTTTCATTTCAGTTTTATCTAGTACTCCTACACTGGTAGTAGTTTTATCTAGTAATCCAAGATGTCCGATCTACTACTATAGTGGTAGCAGTTTTATCTATCAGAGTGAGGAGAACTATACTGGTAGCAACTTGTAGCCTTCAGATGGAGTGTGTAACTCTCGTGTGCTAATCTGGGTGCAGTTCAGTGTTTTTTTTTTAGAAATAGGAGCCTCTGCATCAAATTGATGCACACAGCCTGGGTTTATTAAAATAAGAAATAAAAAATATCCAGAGCCATATCCAGTTACAGTTTACGGATCACTCAAGGTGGCCACAAAGATCAGCCACTCAAAAATAAGCAGAAGTAAATTATGCATCTATCCGTCTTGCGTTAAGCCACCCAGCCCGGCTGTAGATAGCCCGCACGACTCCCAGCAGCCGGGTACAGCCTGAATCCATAAGTCCTCGCTGATCGACATGGAGAAGGAAGGACCATGTCTGTAAGGAATATACCGCCTTGTTTACAACCTGCAAAAAGTGAACATTGTTTCGTTTGTTAAAAATCACATCATTACGGCTGTTCCAAATCTCCCATAGGAACACAGCCACACCGACACAAATGCGTGCCTTAGTTTTTCTACCAATACCATTTAGCATCCTACCAAACATATGCGCAATGTTAGTCGGTGGGTAAATGTTAAAAGTGAAGTGAACTAGACGCCAAATATCACGAGTAAAAGGGAAGGAGATAAACAAATGCTCAACAGACTCATCCGTATCACAGAACACACACTTTTTACAACCAATCCAATTTATTTTTAACAAATTATCTTTTGTTAAAACCACTTTTCTATTAAGAAACCATAAGAAGATCTTGATTTTTAAAGGAACCTTTAATTTCCACAAATATTTTCGCAAAAATCTTGTAGAACCATGTAGTAAGTCTGCATAATAGGATTTTACAGAGAAAGATCCATCCAGAGTTAATTTCCAACGGAACGTATCCGTCTCATTATTGAGAGATACACCCATCAACCTCTCGACCAAGTGCAGCCATAGACCTCTTCTATCACCTAAAATAGTCCTCCTAAACCGAATGTCTAGAGGATTGTGTCATAACACGTCAGCCACCGTGACGTTTTTATGTACCACTATATTAAAAAGAGATGGGTAAGATTGTGATAACGGTTCATCACCTAACCATGTATCCTCCCAAAACCGAATACTTTGTCCATTCCCAAGTGCAAACTTACCACGTGAAAAGAACTCGTGCTTCACTTTCATGATCCCTTTCCAAAACGGAGAATCTAACGGTTTTGCTTCTACTTGGGATAACGTTTTATCCCCTAGATATTTATTAGATAATAACTCCTGCCATACTCCCTCCTCATGCATCATCTTAAACAACCATTTACTCAACAGACACATGTTTTTTATCTCTAGAACCTCAATACCTAGACCTCCCTGGTCTTTTGGTCGACACACGATATTCCACTTCGTAAGACGGTATTTTACCTAGACCTCCCTGGTGCAATTCAGTGTTAAGATAAAAATCTGGACTTATTTTTAACCTCGAGACGTTTCTCTCTCTTTCTTCCGGAAGAGAAGTAACCTTGATAGTAGGCAACACTGGCAAAGAATTAACATCACGGAAATAAGCAAGCCTGGAGTGTTGCTTAATTTTAGTTACTCCAGGTGCACAAAATTCATAAAAGGAATACTATTGGTCGCGGGTCTCGTCCTGAACCGCGACTAAAGACCCCTATGGTCGCGGGCCGATTATTTTGGGGACTAATGGGGGCGTACCGAAGGCCTATTTTCTACCAGTGCTCCTTAATACTGCAAGCAAGCAAGGAGTACAAGCTTTGCATTCGTAGTGGAGAGCCAGAGGGGAACGTGAGTGGTGTGCAGCTCTTCGCAAAGCGACTGGTCCCCATGAGCGAGGGCAATGTCGAAAAGTTGGAAAAATGTGTAACGTGATGAAACTTGGAAAAATGTGAAACAGAGGGAGTATTATCTAGAACAATTAGTTTTTGTTGAACATTTCCGTGACACCTATGGTGAGTTTATACGAAGTACTCTTAACATTTGATTCATCCACAAGTACAAGAGACAATCAATGACCTCCGGTGTTGTACTCTCTATGTTTGAGATCGGTTGGCTACAATCAATACAAATCCGATATATAAGGAAGCTAGGCAGCTAGCTGTTATTTTTCACATATTCTGGGGACACCGAAATTTCTAACGAAACAAGAGTGTGTTGCCTTCTTGGTATATACTGTATATACTAGCATACCTAGCGGATTGTGCTATTATGACATGACTGAGCTATCAAAAAATTACTTGAGCAGGTGTTTGCATGGGAAGGGTAGGCATTGGGACGCCAAAGAGTACATAGGATAGTTACGAAGTTCCTTTGGTACAGCGTCCGTCCTCTTCCCCCCGAATGATGCTTCATGTTCTTCAGCATGCAATTGCCCTTGTCTCTCTCAAGCTGGCAAGGCAAAACCTTTCATGCTGATCAACAGGGTCTATCTACTCGATATGCCAGAGCTTCTCATTGGAAGGCCGTCCTAGCAGAAGTTGCATTTCTTGAACTCGGTCTCTCTCTGCATCCTCATGTGCTTTTTGTTTTAGCAATTTTGTTTTTTCATGTTCACTAACTTCTGTCCCTACAGTATTTTCTAGCAAGATTAATAATAGAGCCGGCTACTGGCTATATGCGATATATTATAATGTCAACTATAATCAGCTTGTAGCAAATATTTATAATAGCTGGTTATATGCATGTAATAGTTTATAACATATATATGTCCCACCTTACATTCTCAAAAAGTGCGTAGGAGCACGTGCAGCAGCTAGCTACTAACTTGAAGACCGATTCTATTTTTTGCAAAGTTAATTATATCAGAATACTAAATATACATTTTAAACATTGATACTTGAATAAATGTTGCATCTGATACAATGATTAATTAATATGTTTCATGTCGCTTAACTCTACTGAAAAATGTGAGTTCTACGGTACCTTTTACTACCCCTAGCCGACGACTAGTATGGTTTCATCTAACAGATGTGATTAATCAGGCCCAAGAGGCTTGGCATTGGTGATTTAGTGAAAAATAATGACCGAGACGGGCCCGTCTCTTCTCGAGGTTCGACCCGGCTAAGGGCCTTTGCGCGCTGTGTGGTCAGCCTGAAACTGCCACACACATCTTCTTTCAGTGCGCTCTTGCCAAACTAGGTTGGAGCGTCATTAGGCAACTGCTAGGGTGCAGCTGGTGCCCTGCCTCGTTCCCTCAGTTTTTCGCTATTCAGAACGCGCTATTGGGCCAACAAAGACGTGTCAGTTGGGTGCTGTTCGCTGCGCTTTGTTGGGCCCTGTGGCTAATCCGCAATAAACTTGCTATTGAAGCGATTGTGCCACGTCGCCCCGCTGACCTCATTTTCAAAATTTATATGTTCATGCAGGCTTGGGCAAGGCTCGCTAAGGAGCATGACAAGGCGGCGCTGATGTCCTTAGCAGAAGGGGTGAAAGCGATCTTCACGTCCCTCTCGTCGGCTTAGTCGTCTTTCTACTTCCGCTCTCCGGCTTGTTAGGGGGAGGCTGGCCCCGAGGTTTTACTTATCTATTTGGCTAAGCTGTTTGCCTCAGCATGTCCGTTATGGTGTTCTGTAAACTCAAACTCTTTGCTTTATTAATTTAAAGTAGGGCACTTAGTGCCTATTGTTGGAACGCGTAGAGATAAACAAAAACTTCCTACGCGGTACATCCAAGATCTAGCCGAGGTAGAAGGCCATGATGATTACCACTAGACGCGCGGTTGCGGATTATCGGTGAAGCGCGTCGGGGCAGTGCAGTCCCACGATCCGGTCCGGCTGATCCAATCCCTCGAACGTCGAAGTGCTGAACGTACATCACCTCTGCCGGTATCCACACGTACGAGGAGGAGCTCCGACTGCAGACTGCTAGGTCTGGTGCGACGGCTGGACTGAGTGGGGCTAGGGTTCCCAACGCATGGGAGAGTGGACTAACGTGCCCGCTGGGCAACCTGCGCCCCTCTTTATATAGCGTATGGTAATGGGCTGCATAACACTTGTGGCTCATTCCCTCTGTGAGTCCGACTCACTAACTCAGTCCATTTCCGGTTCGGGTCCAACCCAACCAATACTTGCTCCCGCTCTTAAGTGTGCGACCCTGCAGGCTCATGGCTACTTGGACACGATTGGAGTCCAACTCCCAATCGATCAATCGGTAGCGGCTCCTAGCAGAACGTGCCGACTCCCAAGTACCATTGAGTCATCACGACATACCTTTCAATGTGATATTCATCTTAGTCCTTTTTGCCTCACGATATACCTTGTCGAACTATAGGCGATTTATCGTCATCCCTTAAATAGTTCAACTCTCTTCTCGATCCATGATATGCGTTTCATCTGACTAACTCTTAGCCAACCGACACAGTTAACACTTAACTGAGTCGCGCATGGCCATGCTTCCTGAATCATATCACTCGAGAGGGCCCAGAGAATATCTCTCCATTAGGAGGGGCAAAATCCCATCTTGATTATCCATATCACGCAGCTTGCTTCTCATTCGACCCGAACTCTGCCTTTATAGTTGCCTTGTCACAGAACAACGTTTGACAGAACCTAAGTCGGTGATCCACAACTCGGATTGTGCGACAACCTCAGGTCTAAGGATTACATTGATTGAGACATGCAAATGACGACTTGATCGTTGCATCTCAATGTGGGTTAGTCCGACTTGCTAAACTCTTTTAGCCAAGTCCGTGAACCGTGTCATCAGCCAACACTCACATTAGTCTAGAGTGTGTGTCCAGCACAACCTTAACGACCAAGGACAATTAGTATGAACAACATGAATACATAGTTCCACAATCGAATCACATATTCATTGACATATATCAGATGTTCAAACCAAAGGACAACTTTATGAATACATTGGGAATTACATCATCTATGATTGCCTCTAGGGCATATTCCCAATAGTCTCCCACTTGCACTAGAGTCAATCATCTTGGCATCATATGCCTAGTCATCGAATGCCCATGCCTCTCGTGTGCGCCTCATGCTTAGGTTGTGGTAGCGCCTTTGTCAACGGATCTGCAATGTTTGCATCCGTGTGTACTTTGCATAACTTGATATCACCTTGTTCGACAAACTGGCGAATGAGGTGGTACCGCATGAGTATATGTTTGTTCTTCTGGTGTTGTCTAGGTTCCTTGGCCTGTGCGATAGCACTATTGTTGTCACAATATACGTCCAAACGATTGGACGCGCCCTGAACCACACCAAGATCAATCAGGAGGTTCCTGATCCAAACAGCTTCCTTTGCCGCCTCTGAGGCAGCAGTATACTCAACCTCTGTTGTAGATGCAGACACCGTATCTTGCTTGGAACTCTTCCAGCTCACAGCCCCTCCGTTCATCACGAACACGTATCCAGATTGCGAACGAGAATCATCTGAGTCGGTGAGATAACTCGCATCCGTGTAACCCTTTATACTGAATTCCTCATCACCTCCATAAACTAGGAACATTTCCTTAGTATTTCTCAAATACTTAAGGATGTTTTTAACCGCTGCCCAGTGGGCTTCGCCAGGGTCAGCCTGGTATCTGCTCGTAACACTTAGAGCATAGGAAACATCTGGCTTGTACAAATCATGGCATACATGATGGATCCGATTGCCGAAGCATACGGGATCACACTCATCCAACTTCGCTCATCAGTTGTCGAAGGAAACTGAGTCTTGCTAAGTTTTATGCCATGGGACATCGGTAAGAATCCCTTCTTGGACTCTTGCATTTTGAATTTCTTCAAAACTTTGTCCAGATATGTACTCTGACTCAATCCAATGAGCCGCCTTGATCTATATGTAAGTTGCCTCACCAAAATCCTTCATTGAGAAACTCCTTTCCAATGACTCTTTGGTTTCTTGCAACATCATGACATCATTTCCAATCAGTAATATGTCATCCACATATAAGATTAGAAAGTTCACTTTGCTCCCACTAAACTTCTTGTATAAACAAGAATCATGATCGCTCTTGATGAAGCCAAACGATTTGACTACCTCATCAAAGCGAATGTTCCAACTCCGAGATGCTTGCTTCAACCCATAAATGGATTTCTGAAGTTTGCATACCTTGTCAGCATTAGCCGTATCGACAAAACCTTCGGGCTGTATCATATACACGTCCTCAGTTAAATTTCCATTAAGGAAAGCCGTCTTGACATCCATCTGCAATATCTCATAGTCGAAATAGGCTGCTATGGCTAACATGATCCGAATTGATTTAAGCATCGCTACGGGCGAGAAAGTCTCGTCGTAGTCAACTCCTTGAACCTGTCGGAACCCCTTCGCGACAAGTCGTGCTTTATAGACGGAAACATTTCCATCCATATCAATTTTCTTCTTAAAGACCCATTTGCACTCGACGGGTCTTGCACCGTCAGGCAGATCAACCAAATTCCAAACTTGGTTTTCATCCATAGACTTTAACTCGGATCTCATGGCTCCAAGCCATGACTCGGAATCAGATCCTACCATCGCTTCCGAATAAGTTGCCGGCTAATTACTTTCTAACAGTAAAACATCTCGAGCACTCTGTAATCTGGCAGATCTCCGAGGTTCAGGTGTTGTAACCGGTGTAGGTACCACGACCGGCTCAGCCTCCAAGGCCATTGCCGACTCGCCCCTAGCTGGTTCCTCTCGAATTTCTTTGAGTTGCACCGTGCTCCCACTGACTTCCCGACTGAGAAACTCTTTCTCAAGGAAGACACCATTCCGAGCGACAAACACTTTTCCCTCTTCCCGGTTGTAGAAGTAGTACCCCAAGGTTTCCCTCGGATACCCCACGAAAATACACTTATCCGACTTGGGCGTGAGCTTGTCCGACTGAAGTCGCTTGACAAATACCTCACAACCCCAAATCTTAAGAAAAGACAAACTTGGCTTTTTGCCCGTCCACATCTCATGTGGTGTCTTCTCTACTGACTTTGATGGTACTCTGTTTAGTGTGAAAGCTGCAGTTTCTAGACAATAACCCCAAAATGATAAAGGTAGATCTGTCCGACTCATCATTAATCGTACCATGTCCAACAAGGCCCGATTTCTCCGTTCCGATACACCGTTTCTCTGCGGTGTACCCGGCGGAGTGATTTGAGGAACTATTCCACAACTCTTTAGATAGTCATCAAACTCATGGCTCATGTACTCGCCCCCACGGTCCGACCGTAGAAACTTTATTTTCTTGCCGAGTTGATTTTGTACCTCACTCTGGAATTCCTTGAACTTTTCAAAGGCTTCCGACTTGTGTTTCATTAAGTAGATATATCCATACCTACTCAAATCATCAGTGAAGGTAATGAAGTACTCATAACCACCTCTTGCTGTCGTGCTCATTGGTCCACATACATCACTATGTATTAGTTCCAACAAGTCGGACGCCCTTTCACAACTCCTTGCGAAAGGTGTCTTGGTCATCTTGCCTAGTAGGCATGATTCGCATGTCTCGAATGACTCTAAGTCAAACGAAGTTAGAAGTCCATCATCATGGAGCTTCTTCATGCGCTTCCAACTTATATGACCAAGCCGACAGTGCCAAAAGTAAGTCATATTCAGATCATTTGGTTTCAACCTTTTAACATTTATGTTATAGACCGATTCACTATCAAGATTTAAAATAAATAACCCGTTCTGAACGGGTGCAAAGCCATGAAACATATCTTTCAAATATAAAGAACAACCATTATTCTTAATATTAGACTCATAACCTTGTCTCATCAAACATGAGGCGGAAATAATGTTTCGGCTAAGCGCTGGAACATAATAACAATTATTTAGTTCCAAAATAAATCCTGAAGGTAAATGAAGTTGCATCGTGCCGACTTCCAACGCAGCGACTCTCGCCTTGTTGCCGACCCGAATGTCAACCTCTCCTCTTGCCACGCTCCTAGTTCTTACCAGTCCCTGCAACGAGTTGCATATGTGAATAACTGATCCGGTATCATATACCCAAGAACTATTAGGCGCATCAGCAAGATAAATGTCTATAACATTACACACAAGCGTACCTGAGTTGGAAGTCACACCTCCACTCCTGGCTCTGTCAGCCAAATACTTGGTGCAGTTCCTCTTCCAGTGGCCATCTTGCTTGCAATAGAAACAATTGGCTCCGTCTGTAGGAGAAGGCTTAGTCTTTGAGGGAGCACTCTGGACAGGGCCATGGGCGCTACCTCCTGACTTATCCTTCTTCTTCTTAGTCCAAGAACTCTTCTTGAACTTAGCCTTATTCTGCACCATCAACACTTGACTGGTGCCTTTCTTGATATCAGCCTCTGCCGTTTTGAGCATCCCATGTAATTCAGTGATACTCTTATCCATACCATGCATATGGTAGTTCGAGATGAACGAACCATACACACTAGGAAGAGAGTTCCGAATTATATCAGTAGCGAACTCTTCGTTAATGGGGAAGCCCATCCGATCCAGAGAATGTATGTAACCAATCATCTTGATTACATGCGGACTCAGTGGATCGCCGTCTTTCAGCTTACAGCCAAGCAAAGCTTGAGACACTTGATACCTCTCAGTCTTTGCTTGAGCCTGGAACATACTTTTGAGGCTTTCGATCATATCGTAGGCCTCAACATTCTCGAACTGCTGCTGCAAGTCCGGTTCCATGTGTGCAAGCATAAGACAGCTAATTTTCGTAGACTCATCTCTAGTCTTACGGTAGGCATTTATGACAGCGACAGTCGCATTGTCATCTGGCTCATCTGGAAGTGGAGTTTCTAGAACATGTTCTTTCTTGTCATGCTTGAGGACTATCCTTAGATTACGATACCAGTTGGTGAAATTAGTTCCATTAAGCTTATCTTTCTCTAGGATTGACCTCAACGCAAACGTGGACAACTGAGGAAGGTTGCTAGGTGCCATTGATCTACAACAGAAAATACGCAAAAACACTTAAGACATGTATTCATAAAAGAGCAGGCATATTAAACGCTTTAATACTTATGCTCCCACTAGAACCAACATCCCTCCGATGGTTGCTAAGTGATTCAGGATCCTAAATAAGCAAGTCGACTAGTGAGCTTTAGCATCACCGCTAGCCGTCAAGTGATCTAGGTAGGCAACACCTTGCCAATTGTATCCAATACGACTCTTGTTAGTTGGGTGACATCACATGCCCCGGCTCCCAACCTACCTCGCCCCGAGCCCCACAACCGTTGTGATGGACTCGTCTAGATTACCAAGTGCTTCTGCTTGTAAGAGTCCGACTCAAACCCACCTAACCGGAAATAATTGGTAGCACCTCAATTTTATGAGCCCACTACCAAGAATGTCCGACTTGTGATGGTGCAGCACTGGCGGGGGGACCGACTAGACCTTCTTTGAGGGATTAAAGAATCTACCAACTATCTAAATAGAGGTAAATAGAGACATAACAATAACACAAATAAAGCAATTATAATGTGAAATGGTATGGCTCTCTTCATGGTGATCTCCATCTCCACGAAGCTTGCAAGTCGGCTCGTGCCAACTCTTGTCACTTGCCATCTTGCTCCATGTAGCCGACTTGTACATCGACTTGCATGCCACCCGGTTCTCCAACAAGCTACACTAGCTAGTAAATCAAAATTTACATAGAGAATCCGACACGCAGGCCGGTATACAATAAAATGACAGCACCTAGGCTCCAGCTGGCTGACATAAACATGATACGCAGATCATGTATGGATTACACACATGACATGCACATAAGCCATACCATTCACAACTACCTGCAAAAACAAGTTATGCATAGATACGATATCTACCGGCGTTGTGAAACTCGCAACGACATCTAAGGCGCTACGGCAGGGCGAAGCCGGCGGTCCCGCTAGCCGGATAGCGGGCGGGGATCGAAGGGGCAGCGCCCCTTGCGGGTCTCATCTGCATCCTGATCATGGATTTCTTCATCGGATAAAACGATTTTACCCGAATCTGATCCGTATTCCGATTCGACCAAACTCTTTGATCTTCGATCACCGCAACTGGATTTATGTGTCACGGTATACCCCGATGGCGGAAACCAACCGGTAGGGGTAAGTTGTTCCACGACCTTAGCAGTATGATCACGGAAACCTGATCATCCATTAACCCCGAGTACGATTGATCCAATCAACCTTGTACAAAACCGATCTATCTCATAGACCGACCACCAAAACAGCAATTAGATCACATCTAACGCTAACTACATATCACATATGTACGGATCTCGGGCCTAATACCAGAAGCTACCGCTCTGATACCACTGTTGGAACGCGTAGAGATAAACAAAAACTTCCTACGCGGTACTTCCAAGATCTAGCCGAGGTAGAAGGCCACGATGATTACCACTAGACGCGTGGTTGCGGATTATCGGTGAAGCGCATCGGGGCAGTGCAGTCCCACGATCCGGTCCGGCTGATCCAATCCCTCGAACGTCGAAGTGCTGAACGTACAGCACCTCTGCCGGTATCCACACGTACGAGGAGGAGCTCCGACGGCAGACTGCTAGGTCTGGTGCGACGGCTGGACTGAGTGGGGCTAGGGTTCCCAACGCATGGGAGAGTGGACTAACGTGCCCGCTGGGCAACCTGCGCCCCTCTTTATATAGCGTATGGTAATGGGCTGCACAACACTTGTGGCCCATTCTCTCTGTGAGTCCGACTCACTAACTCAGTCCATTTCCAGTTCGGGTCCAACCCAACCAATACTTGCTCCCGCTCTTAAGTGTGCGACCCTGCAGGCTCATGGCGACTTGGACACGATTGGAGTCCAACTCCCAATCGATCAATCGGTAGCGGCTCCTAGCAGAACATGCCGACTCCCAAGTACCATTGAGTCATGACGACATACCTTTCAATGTGATATTCATCTTAGTCCTTTTTGCCTCACGATATACCTTGTCGAACTATAGGCGATTTATCGTCATCACTTAAATAGTTCAACTCTCTTCTCGATCCGTGATATGCGATTCATCTGACTAACTCTTAGTCAACCGACACAGTTAACACTTAACTGAGTCGCGCATGGCCATGCTTCCTGAATCATATCACTCGAGAGGGCACAGAGAATATCTCTCCATTAGGAGGGGCAAAATCCCATCTTGATTATCCACATCACGCAGCTTTCTTCTCATTCGACCCGAACTCTGCCTTTATAGTTGCCTAGTCACAGAACAACGTTTGACAGAACCTAAGTCGGTGATCCACAACTCGGATTGTGTGACAACCTCAGGTCTAAGTATTACATTGATTGAGACATGCAAATGACGACTTGATCGTTGTATCTCAATGTGGGTCAGTCCGACTTGCTAAACTCTTTTAGCCAAGTCCGTGAACGTTGGAATGGCATCACCATGCCCATGACAAGTGGAACCGTGTCATCAGCCAACACTCACATTAGTCTAGGGTGTGTGTCCAGCACAACCTTAACGACCAAGGACAATTAGTATGAACAACATGAATACATAGTTCCACAATCGAATCACATATTCAATGACATATACCAAATGTTCAAACCAAAGGACAACTTTATGAATACATTGGGAGTTACATCATCTATGATTGCCTCTAGGGCATATTCCCAACACCTATTATCTAAAAGACGTCTGGCAACAAAACCCCAACGCTTCGTTGTCCCGTTCGTCCTAGTTCTCGTCTACCTCGCCAAGGAGCATGCTGATAATGCCTCTGTCGTTTCCGGCAGAGGAGAGGGAGCTGAGGAACCAAGTGCTAGCCGAGGCCTCAGCTCATCTTTCTCTTCTTCCATGAGCCGAGCTGCTTCCCTTTCGACCTTCCCTTATCCCCTCTCTACTTTATGCCTTGGTTCACATGCTTTGACGACTCGTTCCCATCTACATCAACAGTGGACGAGAAGGGAGCATGATGTCGTCGCCTCTACATGAGAGTTTGCATCCGACAAAATATGTGTCTCCCTATTTACTTTATTAGTTAACTCATGTTATATTCACCGTCATCTTATTAATCTGTGTAACATGAGGTTTGCCGGCAAAATATTTTTTTAATTAACATGTGGCACTTGGCAAGCCGCACTTTGTAAACTATTAGTACACGAGAGCTTTATGTTATTGGAATTGATTCATCGTGCATGTTTATGATCAATCCCTACCATGTCCATACATAAGGTTGGTCGGATCCGCTAGCTATAAAATGGTTTATGGGTTCTTGTAGACACATTGATAGATGCGGCAAAAAATGGATAATTTATACTGTCCAGTAGTAGAAAAACCCCTATAGATTTTTACCTCTAGTCCCCAATAGCTAACCAACCGGGACCAGAGGGGGATGGGGCAACCGCTCGCTTGCCTCGAACCATTTTAGTCCCACGTCGTAACAGGGCCCGGAAATCAAAGTCGTCTTGCAACCATTCGCGTCGGCTCGCACACTTTTAGGCCTTGGCGGTAACACGGCCCGGGACTAAAAGTCGTCGTGGAAACCGTTCGCCTGACCTGAGAGCATTTAGTTCCGGGTCGTAATACGACCCGGAACTAAATGGTCAAACCGTTTGTATCTCTCGCTTAGAAATTTGTTCCACATCGAGAGAGAGACTTAAAACCAGAGAAACATCTAATTCCTATGGTAACCGCGACCACTCTCTTCTTCGTCTCTTCTCCTCTCTTCATCTTTGCACATTCTCCACAATGGGACTAGAGATTTTGAATGTGACCACACATGGTCAGAAGCTCGAAGTCTCCTACATGAAGGAGAGCAAGAGCATTTCGGGTTTTCTTAACCTCGTGAAGCAATTGCTTCACGAGGATGGCGGGGATTTTCGTGGCCTTGATCTCGAGTACACGGCTGATCAAGAAGATGTGGCCGTCATCCAAATTGCTCACAAGAGGCGTGTAAAAACAAAATTTCTTCGATCGATCTTATCCTATCTCTTTGGTTTCTCCTCGATCTTATTTTGATTATATATATATATATATATATATATATATATATATATATATATATGTGTGTGTGTGTGTGTGTGTGATCGGAAATTGCATAGGATAGCAACATGTACGTGTATCCATGTGTATTCATATAGCAATGTGTATTGAAAAATCCATTTGTATTGACATAGAAAATGTATTGAAAATTGCATAGGATAGCATCATGTACGTGTATCCACATGTGTATGTATTCATATAGTAGTGTGTATTGGAAATTCCATTTGTATTCATGTAGGAAAATTATGTATTGGAAATCTCATAGGATAGCAACATGTACGTGTATTCATATAGAAAATATAATGTGTATTGGAAATTTCGATCCATTTATAATTCTCATTTGAATCCTATATGTGCATTGGAAAGAATTAATTTGTCGCAACAGTGTTTAACAATTGTTCCATTTTATTGTTGCATTGAAATATATACTTGTTGCATAACATTTGTGTCATTTGTTGTTGCAATCCTTGTTGCATCGGTATTAAGATTATTTGTTCCATTTGTTGGCTATATTTGAACAATACAATTGTTGCAGCGGTATTAACATTTGTTCCATTTTTTTGCAGTAGTGACAAAAATTGTCCAGAACTCCTGGATCCTTGTAAATAGCGGCATACGTTTTGCTGACGTTGATATAAGGAATTACAGGTCGAAGATATGGAACACCTGGGGTATTGAGATACCATCTCAGTGCCATATTGATCTCTAGAACCTCTTCCAGCTTAAGTATAAAAGGACTTTGATGGCTGATATGTCAGCCGCATTGATCGACGAGAAGTACAGTAGCATGAAGAAAGATTTCCCGAGTTGGCGATACAGTTTTTGGGAGAAGAGCCCACTTGATTAGATTAACATTGATTATGTAGTCATTGATGGGTAGATTGTCTACGAGTTGTACTGTATTATCAATATCTTCAGATATGGGCAGCGTCATGTTGCCCCCCGGTCTCCTAGTGTTTGGGATTCGGAGGACGAGCAACTCGTGTAGATGGGAGGATCTCGTGACGTTGTGTCACACACCTAGTTCTTCGTGTGTGTCAAATAGCGCGACCCTATATATAGATATATATATTGTACTGCTTGATGTCGCGCCTCTCTTGAGATGATGTTTATATTCGATCCCTAGAAGACTTATGTAGAGTGTGTGTGTGTATATATATATATTTTTTTTTAAATATCCTTGTTTATTTATATATATATGCATGATCGATCTGAGCAAACTGAATGAAGCAATTGATTTATACGTGATGAAATTTCAAAAATTTAATTTAACACCAGAGCTATGTTGAAGTGTGGAGTAAGATAACAAAAATATCTATCTGAATATATATATATATATATATATATATATATATGCCCAAATGGGGCACCTAGGAGCATGGGCAACAGTATAAAATACTGTACATTTTAGGTACATAGACAACATGGATAGCTCGAGTATGTATACCTTGTGTATGTAGCGCGTATATATACCCGTAGGTATGCACATAGTGTAGTATATGTACCTTAAAAGTACACGTATACATATATGTATATATACATACCTGACAGGTACATGTACACTTAGGTATGTAAGGTACGTAAATAGCTTAGGTATGTATACCTACAGGTATATATACGTCATACATACCCAAGATACAGGTATCTAAGATATCCATATTATATAACTGTACAAATTGAACAGTATTTTGTACAGGAGCATGGGCACCATGGAGCATCTATTATATATATATATATATATATATATATATATATATATATGTTGAAATGACTAACAATTTGGAGTAAATTTTGTATATATCAATCTATATATATAATTAATGATAGAAAATATGATAACCAAGGTCGATCATATATATTTGAAATTATCTAATTTTTCTAATCTACTTAGACAATATCATTTGACGATTTTCGATTTTACAGATATTAAATGTAAATAAAACAACAAAATTAAATATGATTAAATTAATTAATGATTATTTGAATTCAAGATTATTATTACTTATTTATTTATGTTTAACTAAATAATTTTTTATTCACAAAATAAAGACATGCGACATCATAGTTCAAAGTTTAACATGATTGACACCATACTATTGTCAGTAAAACATGATTTATTTCTTGAAAGCTGAGAGTGAAGTAACCCAGAAGTTAATCATGCTGAGAATGGAGTAGTCTGAGGATAAGTGACCTATTGGGAAGTGTCAGTTCAGAGTGAAAGGTGAGTGATTAGAGTTAAAAATAATTTAGACTAAGCGAGAATGATTAAAGACAGAAATAATAGAGACTAAATGAAAACAAAAATCGGAAATTAAAAAGAAAAAAAGATAAATTATCTAGTTCCTGGTTGTATTACCACCCGAGTCTCAAAGTCGTGCCCCGATAGCGCCCCGGGAGCTTCCTCTTGGGCTGCCCTCTAGTCGCGATTCGTAGACCGGCGGGACAAAAGGGGGGTCTCTAGTGCCAGATGAGTAGTCCCGGATTGATATCCGGGAGTATAGCCAGTTACGGCCCAGGACTAGAGTCCCGTTTTCTACTAGTGATCATATTAATGGCAGTTCTGTAATTTTATCGTTCTTCTTCTATGCCCTCGTTCTTCTGAACAAACTAGGGTTTAGATGGTTGAGGCATTTACAATGATTTTGTAGTTAATCTCCTTTGAATGACAAAATGCATGTCGTAGAACATGGGCCAACATGCACGTCAGAGGAGAAAGCATGGTGGGACTCGAGGAAGGTGAACATGAAATATGCCTCGACCAAGAACCACAAGTAGCAAGCGCCACTATAAGATTTGCAATCTTTCATCACCACCTGGTACACATGACTAGCTCCATCATTCACTTCACGTTGCTTTCCTGGCCAACCTACCATTATTTCTTCTTAGGGAGCAAGTGGGCACATCCGCGGACATAACAACATCAACCTATAATAAAGTGTGGGAATTGTATGTATACTAGTGGACATAACCTGGTTCATACTGGTGCATTAACGAGTTGCTCGGCTTGTTAAGGCTCGACTCATTAAGCTTGTGATCTTGTGATCATTAAGTCTCGTCTCGTTAAGCTCATTATGCTAAACGAGCTAAAACTCATGCTCCGGTCTTTATCATTAAAATCTCCTTAAGCTCGTGATCGCTCATTAGTGCTTGTTAAGAGACAAAAATGTGTTGGCTTAAGAGATGACATCGTGTGTATTTTTTATCACGGAAGATGGTGACTAAAATAGGAGTTGGGCTATGTTGATGCATTGCTATTATTTGTTGGGCTGGGTTGATTAGATGGAATAGAGAGGTTTACATTACCGAAAAATATGTGCATTTAAGATAAAAATATGTGTTATGATCTACTAACGAGTTTAACGAGCTACTCATTAATCTCGTTAGCTCGTTAAATTTAACGAGCCGAAATCAATGATTGGCTCTATTCATTAAGAAGCACGCTACGATTCTAACGAGACGAACTATCGAGCGCTTATTAAGATTGCGAGCAACGAGCTTTTGGTCCAGATGTACCCATGGGTCCCACAAGGCCCACGCGTCTGGACCCCTTTGGTCTCCCTCCATTTCCTCCATTTTCCCCTAATGGATCTCTTTTTCGTGGAAGGCCCATTAGTGAAATAAATACATATAAAAAGAAAATAAAATGATATTTAATTATTAATTACACTAAATAATAATAAATATGAATTTCTTATTTATTTTGAGTCAGGTAACCCCTTCCGGCACCATCCGATCACAATCGCGCATTTATCCCTTATCCCGATACACCTTCGGAACACTCCGATCTTTATTGGATAAATATCAGAATGATTCCGGCTCTCTTTATTACTCTCTTCGGTACTAATCTCAGTCTTCAACATTGACTACCCTTAAGTGTGACACGCTACGGTTCGGTACTACTTCATACATGGCCGAGATACCTCTCCGACCAATACCAATAGCGAGATCTGGACATCCATAATTTTTTGTGTCGCTTTGAACCTTAAACGTCAACTCTGCACGCCTCTTGCCTAAGTTATACTCCGTTTGTCCAAGACTTGATCTTACGGTATCTTATACCCCGTTCACTCTCGTTACAGACATAAAAATTCTACTCATTCCGGTGTTGCTGCATCTCAGTGAGATAGTCACATGCTTGCAAACTAATTGATGCAACTCCAACGAGTGGGCCCATGAGTATCTATCCGTCAATAGGTTTGACAAGTCCCGCTCTTAATGGTAAGCCTCAACATATCTCTTTCATTACCCAAGAGTCACCTTTATAATCAACATGTCACGGTGTGACATTTGATGCAATCAAATTAACTTACATTATGGAAATTAAATACCATCTCACGTCAAAGGCTATGGTACTACGTTTTCGTTTTCATAACACTACTAGGGAAAAGCTTACCCGTGACGCACCATTTTGCTTATCCGTGACGCACCTGGGCGCGTCACGGCTATCACACCGCGCCTATGGGTTTAGCCGTGACGCACCTAGCTGGTGCGCCGCTCCTATTTATACCCGTGACGCACGGGCGAGGTGCGCCGCGGATACTGGGAGGCGCGTCACGCCTAATTCCGGAGGTGCGCCACGGCTAGAAATTTAGGTGCGTCACGGCTATGTAACGCCTCCACGGCTAAATTCCTTGATGCGCCACGGGTATCCATTTTGGTGCGTCACGGCTATCCTCTAAGGTGCGTCACGGGTATCTTTTAGGTGCGTCACGGCTATACTATGCTGTATTTTTCTAAAATATGCAGTACCGTATTTATACAGGTATATATAGCTCAAATACAGAAGAATATCAGTAGATAAAATGTATCAAAACAGTTCTCTGACAAACAAATTATATATCATAGTTGATCATACTGCTTAGAATTCCGAATAGCTACATCAAACAGTTGATTATGAATACAAAGTGTTTATCAGAGTCAAATAGATACAAGTGACCTACATCAGACGGTTAATCATCGGGACCGATTACATCGATCGATGATGCTTCATCATCGGGACAAGTGACCTATCTAGTCGTCGATAACCTAATCATCTAGCTAGGAACCATATCATGACGAGCGAGGCGACAACGACAAGAGCGGCGGCGATGGTCTTCATCCACTTGTTGTTCTTCTGCTTCTTCTTTTGTTCCTCCTCGAGATGGATGAACCACCTAGCTTCCGCTGCCACTCTTGTGTTGTAGGATTTGTAGGCATTCCCTTTGAACTTGTTCACCTGCTCGAAGCAGTCTTCCCAGTGATTGTAGACTCCTGGAACCCTGCCTCTAAACACGACGTAGCACCCCGGCATCTGTAATGACAAGAAAGGAAACCAAAAACAATAGTTTTAAACATGTCTGTAATAACTAGTAAATGGAGATATATTACATAAATAAGTTGAAAGTTAAACACAAAGGATCAAATTGGCCATTCATATCTTGTGCTTGTTACGAGGTAGTACACGTGATGGCGATCCGGAGAAGGATAAAGACAAGGGTTTCTGAACTTCGTTGAAACTAAACAAAATCACATACGTAAATGTTTGTGAGATCCGAACAAAGTTGGACCATTTCGTGCACATGCATAATGGGAAAATTCTCCATAGCCCCTTCCGGGGCTATGAAAAATATCCCCATAACGTATATGTACCAAACGGCTTTACATATAGTATTACATATGCGACGTTCTGACCTCACTAACAATAGTATTACATATGCGACGTTCCTTAGTTCCAACCGAAACCCTCATCTTCATCCTTTTTCCGGATCACCACCGGCATGTAGTACCTCTTAACAGGAACACGATGATCATCGGGCCTTGATGTGAAGTTGGACATTTTGTACTTGCTACGAGGTAGTACACGTGATGGTGGTCCAGAGAAGGATGAAGACATGGGTTTCTAGAAATCTTTGAAACTAAACAAAATCATATATATATAACATCGTGAGATCCGAACAAGGTTAGACCCTTTTATCCACGTACATAATGGGGACATTCTTCGTAACCCCGGAAGGGATTTCTGAGGAATGTCACCATTACGTATGTGGACAAAAGGGTTCAACTTCGTTCGGATCTCACGACATTACATATCTGACGTTGTTTAGTTCCAGAAACCCTCATCTTCCTCCTTTCCCCGGATCACCACCGCCTGTAGTACCTCTTAACAGGAACAAGATGGTCATCGGGCCTTGATGTGAAGTTGCACCTTCACATTTTGTGCCTGTTACGAGGTAAGTACACGTGATGGCGATGCAGGGGAAGGAAGGGTTTCTGGAAATCTTTGAAACTAAATAAAATCATATATGTAATATAGTGAGATCCGGAAAAAATTGGACCCTTTTGTGCACATCCATAATGGCGACATTGTTCATAACTCCAGACGGGATTTCTGAGCAATGTCACCATTACGAATATGCACCAAAGGATTCAATTTCTTTTGGATCTCACAAACCATATTACATATGTGACATTATTTAGTTCGAAAGAAATCCAGAAACCATCACATTCGTTCCTTTCCCCGGATCACCACCTCCTGTAGTACCTCTTAACTAGAACAAGATGGTCATCGGTCTGTGTGGCTCATATTTAGGATGGACACATTCAAGCGGACATAGGTGGTGCCGCTGCGCCAAGTGGGATGCACAGGATCCTAACTTTGTGAAAATCACAAGGCGCAACAGACCAGCTAGGCCATCTGAGTGTGAACCAACTCTTTTAATCATCGGCATTTATACAAAAGAACGAACGAACATAGGACCGGAATAATATAAAAGCAAGATAATCAAGCATTGACATAATTGAGCATCAGTTACAGAATTGACGATTCATAACCGTAACGATGTGTGCCTCGTATTTAGGGTGGACACATACAGACAGCCTTGGTGGACCTGGAGCGCCAAGTGGGATGCACAAGATCAAAAAAATTGTGAAAATCACAAGGCGCACCAGACCACCAAGGCCATCTGAGTGTGAACCAACTCTTTTAATCATCGGCATTTATTGAAGAGATCGAACGAACATCACAAGTAGGACCGCAATAATAAAAAGCAAGATAATCATGCATTGACATAATTTAGCATCGGTTACACGATGGACGATTCATAACCCTAACGGTTGAGTTTAACTAATTTCGGAAAATGTAGCAAGCCTTACAATAGTTCTCACTCCTTCTGACTCATCCGCCCAGGGATTACAACGGGACAGCCCTTCGAAGTGATGAAGGGCCTGTCGTCACATGCAGTTGCTAGGTAGGTATCTATGTCGCGGTTCGGCATGGCGAACCGGCAGTGGAATGTCCCGCTCTTGTTCACCACATCATGAACGATTTTCGTGGCAAAACACTTCTGGATATCATATATCTCTTCTCTAACCTTGTCATCGCCGACCATCGACAAGCGCGAGGCCCATTCTTGGACTTGACTAGGCAGGGTAAGGTAATGTTGATCCCGTACGTACGCCCGCATATGATGGAGGACATAGTAGGTGTCCGTGTTACTGCCTGCCGGCTTCTTGACGAACGCGAAAGTCGTCGTGTGGGTGAACACCCGAGCGCCCTGAACGACCTTCTCCCAAGCGATTCTGCCCCCCTTTGCGTGGTAGCTGGTGAGAGCGTTATTCAAAACTTTCTTCACGTTGGAGTAGTCTTTCTTCACCTCACTCCCTGAGTCGAGATACGTGGCATGTAGAAGGGGTCCGCTATCGCGATGCCCGGTGTATTATCCCTGCTGACTTGCACCGCCAGACCGAGCGAGCATAGGCGGACCATGGAGTAGTGCAGCGGATTGCTATGGAACATACTGAAGATGTCCGAAAACCGTAGTACTATCCTATCCGCGCCGGTTAATTCGACGAAGCCCAAGTCCTTTGGCACCATGGCAATGAAAACCAGGTATGATGGATCCTTGGATTCAATAAGGCGCGATTCAAGATAAAGAATGTTGTCATGCAAACTCCGCATATCCCCACTTGCGACCTTGAGCTTGTTCTGGTTAAGCATAGGCTGACCCATCACATGCACCTTCGGCGTATGCTTAGATGTAGGTGGGCCGTCCTGAACACGGAGCGACATCTTAGCAGGCTGGCTCGCGGACTTTGCGGTCTTGGATCTAGGTCCTCTTTTCCGGGGCTTCGGCACTTTTGGAATGATCTCCTTCTCAATCTCCTCATTAGCCGCCTTACGGATTGTGCCAGGGCTGAAAATAACTCCTCCCTTCGCACTTTTCTGAGTCTCGGTGCAGGGGGCGACATCTGGAGGCGTGTCTTCCCGAGAACCGAATAGACGCTTGCAATTGGATTTATCCGCGGGAGGAGCCTCACCTCGAGCCTCCGTGCTATGGTAGGGTTCTTCTGGGGGAGGAGCAATGTAATCTACGCCATGAAAGTCATCAACGACGAAATCCATGCACTGGTAGAAAATAGGCCTTTGGTACGCCCCCATTAGTCCCCAAAATAATCGGCCCGCGAACATAGGGGTCTTTAGTCGCGGTTCAGGACGAGACCCGCGACCAATAGTATGGGCCCAGCGCGCTCGGTCCACAGCTGTCGGAGGGGAGGGGCTTTAGTCCCGGTTGTCCAGACCAACCGGGGCTAATATTTCATCTGTCTGGCACCACGGCCTTTAGCCGCGGTTGTCCAGGTGAACCGGGACTAAAGGCCCATCCCTATATATAGAACTCAGCTCGCTGCACTTAGCCACATTTGGTGTCACTTCTGCTCTCACAACATTCACAAGGGGTGGTGGGTATGCTTTTGGTTCCTACTATGCACACTAGGTGTTCGATGAAATGCCCGATAGCATGAAACACACATGATATTAAGTGTCCGAGCCGCACTTGAGCGTTTTCATTTATTTTACCTCCGCGGTCACGGTTAGCAACTTGAACCCTTTCATGATTTGTATTATTTCCAGCTAGTTAGTTTAACAAATGCATGATGGTTAATTATATATTTTATATAATAATAATGCAGATGAATCGGCAATGGATGTACGGTAACCGACTCTCCGGCGAGTTCACTACGGGTTTGAAAGATTTCCTCGTAGTGGCAAATGCGAACAAGCAGCGAGGTTTTATTATCTGTCCATGTGCTGAATGTAAGAATGAGAAGGGTCACTCCTCCTCAAGAGTCGTTCACATGCACCTGCTTCGGCACGGTTTCATGCCAAGCTATAATTGTTGGACCAAGCATGGAGAAAGAGGGGTTAGAATGGAAGAAGATGAAGAAAAGGATGATATCGATTTCAACTATCATGACGCTTTCGGTGATACCTTCATGGAGGATGATGCTGAAGGTGGGGAACGGTTTGGTGAAGGTGAAGAAGAGGCACATGATGAGCCCGCTGATGATCTTGGTCGGACCATTGCTGATGCACGGAGACGCTGCGAAACTGACAAGGAGAGGGAGAATTTGGATAGCATGTTAGAGGATCACACGAAGTCGCTGTACCCAGGATGCGACAATAGTCTGAAAAAGCTGGGCTGCACACTGGATTTGCTGAAATGGAAGGCACGGGAAGGTGTAGCTGACTCATCATTTGAAAATTTGCTGAAAATATTGAAGAATATGTTTCCGAAGAATAACGAGTTGCCCGCCAGTACGTACGAAGCAAAGAACGTTGTGTGCCCTCTAGGTTTAGAGATTCTGAAGATACATGCATGCATTAACGACTGCGTCCTCTACCGCGGTGCATACGAGGATTTGAATGAATGTCCTGTATGCACTGCATTGCGTTATAAGATCAGAGGCGATGACCCTGGTGACGATGTTGAGGGCGACAAACCCAGGAAGAGGGTTCCCGCCAAGGTGATGTGGTATGCTCCTATAATACCTCGGCTGAAACGCCTGTTCATGAACAAAGAGCATGCCAAGTTGTTGCGATGGCACAAAGAGGACCGTAAGTCCGACGGGGAGTTGAGACACCCCGCTGATGGAACGCAATGGAGAAAGATCGACAGAGAGTTCAAAGATTTTGCAGCTGACGCAAGGAACATAAGATTTGGTCTAAGTACTGATGGCATGAATCCTTTTGGCGAGCAGAGCTCCAGCCATAGCACCTGGCCCGTGACTCTATGCATCTGCAACCTTCCTCCTTGGTTGTGCATGAAGCGGAAGTTCATTATGATGCCAGTGCTCATCCAAGGTCCGAAGCAACCCGGCAACGACATCGATGTGTACCTAAGGCCATTAGTTGATGAACTTTTACAATTGTGGGGCAGACCTGGTGTACCTGTGTGGGATGAGCACAAAGAAGAGGAATTTAACCTACGAGCGTTGCTTTTTGTAACCATCAACGATTGGCCTGCTCTCAGTAACCTTTCGGGACAGTCAAATAAGGGATACAAAGCATGCACGCACTGCTTACATGAGACTGAAAGTGTATTTTTGGATAATTGTAGGAAGAACGTGTACCTGGGTCATCGTCGATTTCTTCCCCGAAATCATAACGTAAGAAAGAAAGGCAAGCATTTCAATGGCAAAGCAGATCACCGGCCGAAGCCTGCGGAATGTACTGGAGCTGAGATATTTGATATGGTCAAGGATTTGAATGTCATCTTTGGAAAGGGTCGACCTGGCGGACAATCAGTTCCGCAGGGAGTTGACGGGCACGTACCCATGTGGAAAAAGAAATCGATATTTTGGGAGCTACAGTATTGGAAAGTCCTAGATGTCCGCTCTGCAATCGACGTGATGCATGTTACGAAGAATGTTTGCGTGAACCTGCTAAGCTTCTTGGGCGTGTATGGGAAGACAAAGGATACAAAGGAAGCACGGCGGGATCAGCAACTTTTGAAAGACCCAGATGACCGGCATCCGGAATGGTTTCAAGGTCGTGCCAGCTACGCTCTTACGAAAGAAGAGAAGGTCATTTTTTTTGAATGCCTGAGCAGAATGAAGGTCCCGTATGGCTTCTCGTCGAATATAAAGGGAATAATAAACATGGCGGACAAAAAGTTCCAAAACCTGAAGTCTCACGACTGCCACGTGATTATGACGCAATTGCTTCCGATTGCTTTGAGGGGCCTCCTACAGGAAAATGTTCGAGTAGCCATTGTGAAGCTGTGTGCATTCCTCAATGCAATCTCTCAGAAGGTAATCAGTCCAGAAGATCTACCACGGTTACAGAACGATGTGGTCCAATGTCTTGTCAGTTTCGAGTTGCTGTTTCCACCATCCTTCTTCAATATTATGACGCACCTCCTGGTCCACCTAGTCGAAGAGATTTCCATTCTCGGTCCTGTATTTCTACACAATATGTTCCCCTTCGAGAGGTTTATGGGAGTATTAAAGAAATATGTTCGTAACCGTGCTAGGCCAGAAGGAAGCATCGTAAAGGGCTATGGAAATGAGGAGGTAATTGAGTTCTGCATTGACTATGTTCCTGACCTTAAGCCGATTGGTATTCCTCAATCGCGGCACGAGGGGAGACTAAGTGGAAGAGGCACGATCGGAAGGAAATCAACGATATGTATGGACGGTCATTCTATGACTGAAGCACACTACACAGTTCTGCAAAATTCGAGCTTGGTGGCTCCGTACTTCGAGCAACACAAGAATATTTTACGCTCGAACAACCCGGGAAAGCCTGAATCATGGATTAGAAAGGCCCACATGGAGACTTTCGGCAGTTGGTTGCGAAAACATTTAATGAATGACAATGATGTTGGAGATCAGCTGTACATGTTGGCCAAGACACCATCTTCGACTATAACGACTTTCCAAGGGTACGAGATTAATGGGAATACATTTTACACGATCTCCCAAGATAAAAAGAGCACCAACCAAAACAGTGGTGTCCGCTTTGATGCAACAACCGAGATTGGGAAAAAGGTCACATATTATGGTTACATAGAGGAGATATGGGAACTTGACTATGGACCCTCCTTTAAGGTCCCTTTGTTCCGGTGCAAATGGTTCAAACTAACAGGAGGTGGGGTAAAGGTGGACGAGCAATACGGAATGAAAATGGTGGATTTCGACAATCTTGGTTACCTTGACGAACCATTCGTCCTAGCCAAAGATGTCGCTCAGGTTTTCTATTTGAAGGACATGAGTAGCAAACCGAGGAAACAGAAAGATAATAAAACGATCAGTACATCATGTGATGATCCAAAGCGCCACATTGTTCTTTCAGGGTAAAGAAACATCGTGGGAGTGGAGGACAAGACAGACATGTCAGAAGATTATAATATGTTTGGTGAAATTCCGCCCTTCAAAGTCAACACTGACCCAAGCATTAAGTTAAATGATGAGGATGCTCCATGGATACGGCCAGATCGTAAGAAAGCAGGGACACAAGGGAAGAATTGATGTGTAATAATTTATTGTGTACCAAACTTTTTTGAATGGATCATGTGAATTATATTATCTCTGATGTGTTTAAGACTAACTCCTTTGCAAAATATTTGAGAAAACGAGTGGAAAGCATGGAAAACAGAAAGTTACTTAAATGTCTCAAAACTTTGTGAGATAAAATATCTGTTTTCATAACTTTTATTAAAAACAGAAAACATACGAACATACGAACCTTGCGGAATACAAATTCTTTTATTGAAAAGAGAGAACATACGAACACTACTCCTCGTCGTCGTCGTCGAGGAACTCGTCGGTGACCTCCTCCGGGTCATCGACGTCGGCGAACTCGTCGGTGACCTCCTCGTCGTCGTCGGAGGTGCATGATGGTATGTCCGAGATAGGCCCCCACCTCGGATCGTCGGAGGCCCAGACTTCGCCGGCGCGGTCGGCCCGACGAAGCTCTTGCAGCGCCCTCGTCCTCGCCTCCCGAGCGGCATATAACGCGAGGTGGCGTTCGAGGCGGCGCTCCACCCGCTCAGCCGCGCGGGTCTGCAAGAGCTCCTCGTCGGCGCTCTCCTCCCCCGGGTTGTTCCGGTAATACTCGCGGACGACGCGTTCTTCCCTGGCGTCGACTAGGCCCTGAAACGCGCGGTGAAGGAGGTGGGGGTGGTCGGCGGCAGTGACAATCTGCGGCTTCGGCGCCCTTGCCTCCGCTTCCCAGATGGTGTGGCAGTCGTTGAAGTTCATCAGCGAACGCGGGCGGTTGAGGCGCCAGGCCGCCGCGTCCCAGGCGCGGGCGGCCTCCGCCGCCGTCGCAAAGGAGCCGAGGGGGATGCGGTCGTCCCCCCAGCGGATATCTGCGCTGAACATTCCGTTCTGCCGTGCTCGGACGCCGCGAAAGCCGGTGGTGCTGTTCCTCCTCGGAGGCATGGTGGAAGCGCGACGGTGCGTGGACAGGAGAAGACGCGCTCGAGGCGCGACAGTTTATACCGCGCCCTCCTAGCCACGCGTCACAACTCCCGCGCCACGCGCCACCCTAACAGAACCAAGAAAATAGTTGCACATTACTAACCGAGCTCAAAGTGAACACTGACCCATAGCATGGATGGATGTGTTAAAGGGGGGGGGGGTGTAGAACAGAACAATCGGTATCACCATCATACAGCCCTACCGTGGCTACTCGGTGCAATATGCATACCAAATGCACGGTAGGACGTATGATGGCGAATCCGGATGTTTTGTACTTGCTCGATAAACTGAATATAGGGTCCTCTGGCTCACAAAGTGTTGTGCTAGGGTTTTGATCCAACGGTTAAGAAACCACCTCATCCAACGGCTCACAACAGCTCGAAAGAAACACACCGTAGCCCTGATCGAATGGCTCACAACAGCTCGAAAGAAACACACCCCGGATCCAACGACTCACAAGCTCTTTAAAGAAACACACGATCCGTGTGATTCTATCTGATTGGTCCAAACGAAAACCTAACCCATTTAGTCCCGGTTGGTGTCCCCAACCGGGACTAAAGGGATGTTTTGTTCTCGCTATATATATGTATATATGCATTGCCACACCATTGGCATAAACACATACAAACTCACCACTCTCTCTCATGGTTTCTACCGTACCCACTCTAACATTCATCCAGGCGGAGGCACTTTCCGCCTCGAACTACCCCTGCCCGTGCGGCTACAACGTTCCCGCCGGTTGGATGCTGAGCGCCGGAGGAGCGCCGGTCCCTCCTCTTCCTGAAGGTGTGGCGCGTCGGGCGGCCATCACGAACCACTACTATCACGAGCTCACGCCGGAGCAGCGGAGGAATCCCAGTTGGCAGCCCGATAACCAGCATACTTGGGATGCCTTCTTCATCAATCGGCGTGAGAGGGCGCTCGCCAGGTATGAGGAGGACGGCCTGCCTCCTGGGAACTTTCACGAGGCCGGTCGTCGGCTATGGTGGTCCGGCCGGACTCTACAGAGCGTCATGGACTACATCAGGGCCGGCGATATCCCCCGCCTGCGCTATCCTCAGGCCCAGTCCTGGAGTCGTGATCCTCCGAGGGAGTGCAGAGCACCGTCAGACGATAGTGACGACGACGGCGGCGGCGACTACGACGACTACGAGTACATGTACTATAGGCCTAGGCAGGAGTATGACTAGCAGATATCAGATCATGCATCTATGCTCTCCGTTTAGGTTTAGATCCACTCTAGCCATTATGTAGTGCCTTTTTTATCTATATATATATATTCAAGATGTGTGTGAATCTTTATGATTAGTTTTATTTTTCTGATATATTATTTGTATTTTTAAGATTTTAAAAAGAATTAGTTTTATTTTTCTAAACTTTTGATATATTATTTGTATTTTTAAGTTTGGGAAAAGGAAAAGTATTTGAAAAACCACCTTTAGTCGCGGTTACTGTCACGAACCGGGACTAAAGGCTCTTTCCGCGCGGGAACGAAAACGCCGCGAAAAAAATACCCCTTTAGTCCCGGTTGGGGACACCAACCGGGACTAAAGGTCCGCGGGGGGGCCTTTAGTCGCGGTTGGTGTCCCCAACCGGGACTAAAGGCTGCCCCTATATATTCTCTGCCCCCAAAAATTCCCAAATACATCTCGTCTTCTCCGCGCCGCCCTCGCCGATTCCGTCTCCGGTTGCTGCCCGTCGCCCCCACCGATTCCGTCTCCGGTTGCTGCCCGCCGCCCTCGCCGATTCTGTCTCCGGTAGGTGCCCGCCCGTGCGTTCTTGAGGATCTCTGGAGGACCGTGCACGACGATCGGAATTAAACGACGACGACGGCCGTGGCCCCCGCCGGAGGATCTGTTTAGGGTTTGGCCGTGCCCGTGCGTGCGTGCTTGGCCATGCCCGTGCCGTGGTCGTGGTCGTGGCCGTGCCCGTGCCCGTGGCCGTACGTGGCCGTGGCCGTGGCCGTGCCCGTGGCCGTGGCCGTGCCGTGGTGCGTGGCCGTGGCCGTGGCCGTGCTCGCGGGGGAGAGAGGAGAGTGGCGCAGTGGCCCTCGCCGGAGGAGGAGGAAACAGAGACGATGACGTCACGCTGACGTCACGGCCTGCGGGAGAGAAAAAAAACGCTCTTGGGCTGCACTCGGATTCTCAAAAAAAAAAAAGTTGGGCTGCACTCTTTTTTTGCAAAGTTAAAATAAATCCTAAATCAAAAAAATTCCTAAGTCAAAAAATTTCCTACTAAGTTAAAATAAATCCTAAGTCAAAAAAATTCCTTGTCAAAAGTTGGGCTGCACTCTTTTTTTGCAAAGTGCTAACCCTAAGTCTACTAACCCTAAAAATATATTTGTACTAATATTTGCTAATTCTACTAACCCTAAATATTCCTAAGTCAAAAAAATAATGAAAATAAGTTTTAATTCAATAAATTCAGAATATTAAGTGTAATATATCAAAATGACCAGAAAAGCAAATGCAACGTAGCTATGGGGTTCTCCAAGTCATTTGAGAAACTAATCTTGGACACAGCTCTAAAGTATGGTTTTCCCCCTCCGGTGGTCATCGTTCTTCCACCGGAGTGACATATGGCGGACAATTTGAGATAGAGGGTGTAATATTTGCTAAGTCTCCTATATACTTAATTATTTTTTACTATATGCATGTCTGCAGGAGTGACATATGGCGGACAATGGAGCCTTGCCGTATACAGAGCAGGAGGCTGAAGGTATTATATACGACATGATAGCCAACCAGACCCATTATGTGTCGGGCCCAGAAGATGAGCAACAAGACGATGTAGTCTCTTCTTATCTGAACCTTGATGATCAAGAACGTGGAGGAACGGACATTGTCGATGATGAAACAGGTGAAGGAATGGACATTGTCGATGATCAAGGAGCTGAAGGAATGGACATTGATGACGGAGGTCAACCGTCGACAAACGACGAGCTCCAATTGCAAA
The DNA here is from genome assembly GCA_028641055.1 of Alopecurus myosuroides. NCBI lineage: Eukaryota > Viridiplantae > Streptophyta > Magnoliopsida > Poales > Poaceae > Alopecurus > Alopecurus myosuroides. The sequence goes on from CM054060.1 coordinate 393,990,997, forward strand.
GAATAACCACCTCCGGCGAGGTATATATATATATATATACATTGGGACTCTCGTGATACAAACTTACTGAAATGTGAATACATATGCACTAACGCGCGCGACTCTCTTTCTTATTTTAGCCCTCGGCCGGATCTAGTATGACAAAGCGTGGCAAATCCAAGTCGATGAAAGATGGAGAAACATATACCATCGAATCAGTCAGTGAAATCGGCAAGCCCCTACAGCACACCACAAAGTTTATGAACCAATGCGGAGTCATTGTTAGAGACACCGTCCCGATCACCGTCCAGGAATGGAAGGAGCCAAAGAAAGCACGTGTTGGTTTCACTTATGTCGACAAGAGAACGAAAAAGATTATGTTTAGAAAGCTTATTGCACATTTCATTCTACCTCCGGAATACAACAAAAAAGATGAATTCGGTCAGGACGTTCCGGGTGGACGTGAGAGGAGGAGGATAGTCAAAGAGTTCGCTTTTTAGAAGATGGCCGAAGCATGCCGGAACTTCAAGAAAAAATTGTTCCGTGAATATGTCAGCAAGGGCAAGACTCCGATTTTCACTGGACAACATGAGAAACTGAGAGATGATTGGACAGAATTTGTGACGCAACATAAATCGGAGCATTTCAAGGAAATGTCGGCAAAAAATAAGGCTAATGCGGAAAAGAAATAGTACCATCATGTTATGGGGCCAGGAGGATACCACGTTTCGGCGCCTAAGTGGCAGACAATGGATGACGGCCTGAGGGCAAGAGGAATCCGTCTAGGTACAGAGGGATGGGACGAAAGAGCCAAAATGTGGTGGTACGGGCATGGGGGTTCGCTAGACCCGGAGACAGGGGAGTGTGTTCACCAGCAGAAAAAGTTTGCTCCCACAAAAGACCTTGTTGACGCAATGACCAAAGCTCAACAGGGTGTGCTCACGTTCAACAGAGAGAGAGACCAACTGACCCATGCCCTCGGGAATCCTGAACACGGAGGACATATACGAGGCAAAGGCAGATTGCCGTGGAAAGTAGGGTTTTCCCAGGAGGGTGACCCGTACTGTTACAGAAGCCGTAAGAGAAATACGGACCGGGCTGCAGATCAAATGTCGCATCTTGCAATGGAAGTCAGTGAGCTGAAGAAGATCGTGGCGGGAATACTTGAGAAAGAAAAAGCGTCGGTTGCAGGGCCGCATCAGCGGAGAAGCAGCGTGGCTTCCACGGAGGCCCCGACTCCAGGTGCTAATGCACCGATGATCGAGAGTCGTGCACCAGAGCCTCACTACCCCGTGGATGATGTAAAGGAGATGAAAGAATGTGATCTGCATTATCCCGTGGGGAACATTTCCATGAAGGTAGCTACCGGCAGTGCTTTACCATTTACACCTGGAGCACTCCATCACAACAACCCCATTCCATATGGCTATGCTCGTGTCACGGTGGAAGACATAGTCCAAGCGTTTGAGGACCTGGAGATTGACATAGCTACACCCGAAGGGGAGAGAAGACATGGAGATGTCAAGCGCCAGTTCATTCTATGGAAAAAGAAGTACATAGTGTTTCCAGGCGAGACGCCAAGGCTAACAAGTCCACCCCCCTCCGATGGTGCAGGTGCTGGTGGTGGTGGTGGTGGTGGTGCTGGTTCACCTACGCCTCCTTCACGCCATTCGACGCCGTCCCCCGATCCACAATCTCCGGCGGGTAAGATGCCGTCGCCCACGATTCCTCCTCCGGCAGTTAAGCATCCGTCGCCCACGATTCCTCCTCCGGAGGAAAAGCAGCCGTCTCCCCCCATTCCTCCTCCGGAGGATAATCAGTCGTCGCCCCCCATTCCTCCTCCGAAGGATAAGCAGACGTCGCCCTCCATTCCTCCTCCAGCGAAGAAACAGAGGCATGCGGACAGCAAGGGAACCTGCTCTTGGTCTATTAACCCGGAGCCTTATGTACCTAAGACCACACGGGTACCGGAGCCATCACTGAAGCCTCTCCCCCCAAGGCCTTGGGAACTTAGTGATGATGAAACCAAATTGGCCGCGAAGGCTGACGTTGAGAAATGGAAGGGCCGACTGAAGGCGCTAAAGGAGCCTGAGCCCAAGGAAGTATTCCCTCCGACTGTAGACAAGTGGGCTACGGGTTTTTTGTCGACAGTGTCCCAAGCCGAGAAGAATTTGCCTAAAGACTATGATATTGAACTTCGTAAGCAAGCAGGAATATTGGAGGAGGAGAAAGAGAAAGCAAAAATAGTGGAGGAGGAGAAAGGAAAAGGAAAAATGAAAAAAAGCGGGAAACAAGTTGCCCAGCTCGGGATGCAGAGTAAACAATCGATCCCCCCGCTCATAGTGAAAGCCGCTCCGGAACAGGACCCCGAGGTCATAAATGCTGTGGCAGCAATGGGATTGACTGTACCTACTGCCATGCAAACTGCGTCCGAGGCCGGTATATCTCTTCGTCTCTTTTTAGGCCTAGACGATGCGCCAGTGGCTGAGGTAGGATTACAATATGAGAAGAAAGGGCCTCTCGTCGAGCCTGCGAAGGAAAAGGATCTACCACCACTAATGCAAGCTCTGCTACGTTGGTACAAACATTTCATAACATGGACCGACAAAGAATTTGTGTATGTGGATTATACAGAGGAGCATCACACTAAAAAGTACTCTGTAACAGTTGAGATGAGTGAATTTTTCCAGCTGTTCAATCTGCGTGAGCTCGACAAATCTATCCTGAGTTGCTACGTTCTGTAAGTGATTTATTTCTACCTCATCTCGTTCTTCATTGCCTACACTATATATATATATATATATATATATATATATTGTCCTAACTATATTGTTGTGTACGCTATTATGCAGATTGAAGATTTGGGAATGCAAAATAAGACTCATCCATGATGTTGGGTTCATTGACCCACAAATCATTAATGGAACTATGTTAGAACGTCACCCCAAAGACGTGGAGAAAGACTTGTACAATTTTTTTAAAAAGCATGAATCCAAAAGATATATTCTATTTCCTTACCATTTTGAGTGAGTGTTTCTCTCATGTTCCCATTCTCTTTTGTTTACTCCATGCATGGTATGTCTAATCGATAAGTTATGCATGACTGTGCATCTAACGTGTCCGCAGGTTCCACTGGATTCTGCTAAAAATTGATCTTCAGAACTCCATAGTTTTGATCTTTGACTCTATGAATTCAAATACAGATCTTTGGATCAACATGAGAAAAATGATGCAAAGGTAATTATTTTTCAATCATTTGCGCTCTATATCGATCGGTCTCTTTTGTTCATTTCCTAAGCTAATAACTCCCTTGTTCATTTAATTTTATTTGCAATGTAGAGTTTGGAGACAGTTCTCACTTGGACATGTCGGTGGATTCAAACATGAGCTAAAATTTAAAAATGTGGTCAAAGGTGTGGATAAGCAGCCACCGGGGACCGGTCTATGTGGATACTATGTCTGTGAGAACATACGGAAAGAAATATCTGAGAGGAAGAAGGACGAGACCACGCGGAGGGGTCTCAATAACTTGCGGAGGGTGCTTACTCCAGAAGCTCGCTTCCGACCAATTCAAGAGGAAATAGCAGGATTTTTCCTTAGGCATGTCATCGATAAGGAAGGAGAGCACCATGCGTCCACCGACGATGACTATTATACGCATAAGCCATCTTAATTGTTCGAATTTGTGTATGGTCATCCATCTTAATTGTGTAATATGGAAACTTGTTCGAGGTTGTATACATGGTCACCCGATATTGTATATATATTATATATTCCTATTGAATTCTCCTTGTTTGAAATTTCATATATATATATATATATGCATGTATATAGTATCGTAAAATATATATATATGTGTACTGAAACTTCATCAAAATTAAAATAAAACACAAAATAAAATATAAAAGAAATAAAACAAAACAAATTAAAAAGGAACCAGGTTTAGGGGGCCTAAAACCCTAAACCTGCGCAGGTTTTCAGTCCCGGTTGGCCACAAGAACCGGGACTAAAGGTTCTCCGCCGCGACGGATCCCTGGCGCCCACGTGGACGGGCCTTTAGTCCCGGTCCGTAAATGGCGGTACTATAGAGGGGGGGTCTTTAGTCGCGCATAGCTAGTCCCGGTTGCGCGGCTGGGACTACTGGCCCTTGCGAACCGGGACTATAGGCCTATTTTCTACCAGTGATGGCATCAAGATCAACGTCATCCGCCGGGTGTTGTGCCATCTCCGTGTCAGGGGTAGGTGACGGCTCTACGACTGTCTTGCCATGGCTCCGCTCCGGCGCTTCTAGAGGGGTTGTTTTCGAGGTTGTGCCTCGCGCCGGTAGTTCTAAAGGCGATGTCTGCAGGGTGGAGCCCCTCTTCCCCGGGCGAATCTGGCTCTTCGGCCATTCCATGTTCCAAGGTAGGCACTGGAGCAGTGTTAGGGTATCGGGGTCATCTTCTTCCTGGTAGGGTTGAATGGGAGGCAACAAGTCGTCGTAGCCCGCCAGCACTCGAAGCAATCGAACTCTATATACGTCTTCGCGCATCGGCCTATTGTGGAACCTGCGGGTTGACGGTTGAACGATCATACCCACAGAAACATCCTTCAACACGCCGTCCACTGTGTGTAGGAGAGTGCATGGAACGTCGGCGTTCTGCGGAAAACATGCAGGTCGTCAGAGATGACAGTCTAAGGAAAAGGAAGATCGACGCTCCAACGCTTAAGTATTTACCTGGCTGGCGATGGCGTCGAGCTCCTCTAGTGGCGAGGGGCCAACGACGGCGGGCGTGCTACTGTTGACTGGCGAGGGACCGCCGGCGGCGGGCGTGGAACTGATGGCCAGGCAGCGGTCGTTCGTTGGTGCACGCCTTCATTCGGCGGAGGACCGCCCACTGTGGGCGCGCAACGGATGGTCAGGCGGCTAGAGGCAGGCGGAGTCACCATCGGCGCCGTGTTGTAGGCGGGCGGAGTCACCAGTGGGTCCGCCACCATGGCGTTGGCCGGCGAAACTCTGGACAAGTCTCTTGAGTTGCTGCCCTACACGCTAGGCACCGGTCACGGCCCCACTCGACCTCCTTCATTCCATCGAGTAACCACATCATACATGGTAGGCAAAACGCTGCCCATTTGTTCTCCAAAGCTTCTTTGACAATATTCGGAATATCGGCAACTTTGCCCTTGAGGTCTGCAATCTCGCGATCGCGGGCTTCGTCACGTTGGATATCTTCGACGGTCTTCCTTCTATTCCTTCTCGCCTCCTTGGGCTCCTTGAAGTACTCTTTGAGCTTCGTCGTCGTGCCCAGGCCACAAACTCGGCCACCTGACGGCCTTTTGTGCTTTTCCTTCCCCTGCGTCACGTTCACCGTCCTGTTTAAATTGTCGTCCCATGAGCCGTGCAGCCTCGGCATGGATGCCGAGGTTCCACCACTTTCGATTTCTTTGTTCTACACAATTAGCGTGAACCGTTTAGAATTCCACCAGTACACTATGATGCAATCGACTTGATCGTCGAGGGCAAACTAATTAGGGTGGTGTATTTACTTACCAAGATTTTATACAACTCCTTCACCTTCTCATCATCGGTAGTATACTCATTAGCTACCGGGTCATATTTAAACCGGGCCCTGATGAAGTTTTTTGTCCGCGGCGAGTACCTTGTGAGGGGGTCAGGGATGCCCTCTGCTGCACGTTAGGCGTCCTCCTTCTCCGAATTGGAAATCGCCGCTCTGTAACCGCCGCATCCCAGTTTGTGGGTACCTATGTTCAACCGCCGCATCTTCTGCCCCCAATCACTGTTAGCCTTGCCGACTTCGCTCTCGCAAAGTAGCTTGAAGTCCCGGAGTTCAGCTTCGGTGATGTTCGGCTCACTCGCTAAAACCTCCTCCAAGCTTTTTTTGGGGTCCAGGACCGCAACCTTCACCCGGTGTTTCCAGTTGGCCAAGGCGGTGTTCATCTTACCAATGGCGGCATGGTTGACCTTATTCCCCTCCAGATTGTCGTTATTGTACTTAAACGGCTCTTCTGGCGGATGCGGGTACAAGTATCGTCCGTGCAGCTTTCTAAAGAGAACAACCCGATAATGGGCATTCTCTTTTTTCCTTAGATCATCGGTGGTGATCCTAACAGTGTCCCGGACAATGCAACCAATTTGGTTTCCGAATCCTTTGACCACCGACTCGGGCGCGATTGGATACCCACCGCTATCAATTTCCGTGATCTCTTCACGGTAGGTGCGGAGACTGTTCCTTTTCCGTTTTCTCGTTGCCGTCCTCTTCTTGGCTTGGCTACCACCATCTGTCTGACCGCCGACATCAGTGGTGTCATTTCCGCCGGCGGCGCCACTAGTGGTATCACCGGCGCCACTAGTCGTGGCGTCATCCTCCTCGCCACCGCTAGTGTCCGCGTCAGCCCCGGCATCCGCCGTCGGGTCGTATTGCTCATCTTCTTCGTCGGAGATTTGCCAGAACGGCTTAGAACCGCCGGCCTCGTCGTTGTGTGCCATGTTAATCTAAAGGCAACGAAAAACCGACATACTACTCGATCACGGGAAAACGGCTAAGTCCTAAATTCACCGAAAAATCCGGCATGACCTTTGCTAATTTTCTAACACTAGAGTGCCCGATTCTCGCCGAAACGGAAATTAATCAACATTTCGGCGAAAATGGGCAACTCATTTGAATTCGCTGCAAAGTTTTAAACGGCTCGATGGCCGGAAAGATTTCCAAAACATGATTCACGAGCACCATCACCAACACAAGAAATTTTTACAAAGTCCATTTCTTCTCCTGCACCACAGCTCGAGCTACACAGCTCAAGCACACACAACAAAAACCTTCACCACAAATCAATCTCCACAAGTTAATCCAAGCACCAGGAACCAGTGAAATCACAGATCCAGTGGAATCATCGCAAGGCCAAGCTAGGAGCTGAAGTAGCAGGCCTGGAGGAAAGCAATGCAAGCAAGCAAGCCGGGAGTAAATCACAGCAAGCAAGTCCACAAGCTAACAACTAGCCAAAGAATCAACACATATCAGGTTGATTCTTTACACACCACTTAGCAAGAAATTGCTAAGTTATGCACAAAGAATTGAGTTGGGAATTTTTTCTCAGCCTAGCATAGTGTTGCTATGCTAAACACATCAGAGGGAATCAAAAGAAAGCATAATATCTTTTCGTATCTAAAACAAATTGCCTCAGCACACCATCATAGGATTAGGCCAATAAAAATCATGTGTAGTCTGTTCTTATCAGTAAATAGCTAGAACAGGGACAAAGTAGCAATTCTTAAATTTATACCATCAACACAAATAATTGTTAGACATGATAATCATGTGTAGTCTGTTCTTAAGGCCCTCAGACTTTGCATCACTAGCCCATGTTCACAAGAATATTAAGGTCCTCACACTTTGCATCACTAGCCCATGTTCACAAGAATATTAAGGGCCTCAGACTTTGAATAAAAATTATCCAACTCACAAGCACTCGCACAGTTTGTTGCTGGGCACTAAACCATTGGAAAAGCACCTCAACACCACAATTTCATAGCAACTTTATGTCGCACCCGGACTTCTAGGGGATACTCACAGTCCGTCAAACAGTAGATAAATGGCTTACGGGGCATACCGGCACCCGCATCTCAATATGAGCAGGCCAACACGTAAACGTGTGACAACCATTATCTTACTATTCATCGTCTGCGCAAACCATCCCGTAGAAATCCAGATACTTCCGTTGACGTACTTCAAACATACACACATTGTACGTCAACGGCGTTTGAACAAGTGATATCACAACAGATCTCTACGACGCAAAAGATTGAAATAAGTTGCAAGTGGCCCTCACTAGGGCAGAGAATAGCAAATGCAATCATTCAGAGGGCACATGCCCCAACATATCATCATTACATCACAGCGGAAGCATTCAACATGTCTAAGTACAAACAAGAACCAAATAGGCCTAAGAGGCCGGAAACGAAAAGACGGAGCCCATCCACGAAGTCTCGGATCCTGCCCGGGTCCGCTATCTACTCGTCAGCAGTCTCGTCATACTCCACGTGGTAGCCACCATGTAGATCCTCGGAAAACGTCGTCTGCGTAAACCACAGCCCCAAAGGGGTCAGTACATAAACGTACTGGCAAGCAAGACTCACAGTTCACCAAAGTGTAACCCGTCAACACCAAGCACAGATGCTTTGGGTTCAACGGAAGGAAGGGGATATAAAAGGTGCTGCAACTGGCTGCGCTAACCAACTACAAAGATTCTACCACTTCCGACTATCAGAAAGGAGATAAGATCGAGGATTGTAACCAACTTATCAACTAATTCCAAACAAACCCATCCTGGATCTCGCCCCTTATCCAAAGAAGCAATCCGAGGATAATTCACACAGTTGTATTAAAGGTGAATCAAGTTATTGTGTCATCAACCTATTACTAGTCCAGTTATTAATCATTGGGTGTAACATGTTTGATCGTTATGTTTAAGTTGTCCTGAGTACTTGTTAGCCAGTACTTTCACCAAGTAATCCATAACCGCGGAAAACACGGCTTCTCGAGAAGATTATCCCTGCAGGGTTGCACCAATTTGGCCGTACACGCATGAATAACCCGCCAGATGGAAAGGCCCTTCCACCAAGCGGGGCACTCAACACAACTCAACTCTTCTTCGCATCAAGCCCAAAGAACCTTGGGCGCACGGCTAATCGAGCCCAGAAGAAAATGGACCCTCATAGCACTCTAAGAACGTGTCCCTCTATATGCCGACTACAAAAGTTCCACCCTGGCCTGGGCTCGCAAAAACATGCATGCGGCAAATGGAAAACACGAACTAAATGAGGCGATTTGGACGAGATGCGAATCGAATCAAATTGAGGGGGGCGCCCATACTCGCTTCCCACATGCGGTTAGTGCGCTCATCATGGATCAGTAGACAAGACCCTTTTCCTATTAGAGTCGACACTAGCAGGCCTCAAAACCACAAAGGGCCTCCTGCCGGTGCCTTATCATCAAATTTATTATTAATAGTAACATTAGCATGATTGATTGATTAAACATCGAGCCCCCAGAACGTAATGGAAAAATAGTAACAGAAAGTAACGGGTAACAGACTCGAGCAAACAACCTAAGCATGCTAGTAAGACACTGGCTCAAACAATAGGGTGGTAGGAGGTGGGGGTGAGGCAATATCAGGGTTAAAGGATACATGTGATAGGTTCGTAACAGAAGAAACTAATCATAGGGCTAGCAGAATAGACAACGGAAAGTATCGGTAACCAATGTTGAAAGGAACACAATGGTTCATGTGAATGATAACTTTCCTGCAAAACCCAGTAGCCTGGTACTGAGCTAGATCCTTAGAAGGGGTGTCGTAAGTATCGTCGGTCTCAACGTCGTCGTGTATCCGAGAAGAAGCAAACAAACAAGGCAGAAAGATAAACAATCAATATCATGGCATAGTGCACAAACATGGGATGATGCATGACCATTTATTTGATGCATCAAAATAAACTAGTTGACAAGATAGAAACAGGATTAAATGGACCCACATGCAATTGGATTGCATATGGAAAGCCCATGAATTATGGTTGAATTAATTGTTTTACAACTAGTCATTATATGAAAGTGGATTAGCATGATGCATGGATGAGGAAAACAGAAAAATAACAACAATAGAACCAAATGGAAATAAGGTTTACCAAGTTTAGAAATTCATTTATTAAGTGTTGGAATTTTGGTTACTTAAAGGTGTCACACAAGCATTTGTTGTTATCAAGTTTAATTGTTCAAAATAGATAACAAAGTTTATATTTGATAAGAACACACAATTTTAGGTGGAATGCATGTTTCACTTGTTGAAAAAGGATTTCAAATAAATTATTTAGGCATTAAACAAGTTTAAGCAAGAATTAAATGAATTTAATTCAAACATGAACTTATTTGAATTTTTATTTGTTCAAAACATTAAGTGAGATTCATATTTGAAAAGTTTATACTTTTGTGGTTGGAAAACATATTTTATATGCCCCAAAAGAATTTGTTTTGATCAAGTTATAAATTTAACAATATTAAATGAATTAAACAAGGTTTAAATCATTTAACCAATTTTAATTATTCAAAACATGAAACAAATTTTATATTTGGAAAGAGGGTTTAATTTTGCATGGAAAACATATTTCATTTGTGGAAATTGGATTTAAAATGAGCAAGTTATTATTTTGGCAATTTTAAATGCCTTAAACAAGAAACAGTTGTTTTCAGCAATTTAAATTATTCAAAACAGCAAACAAAATTTTTATTTGAAAAGAACATCAAATTTTATTTGGATTACATGTTTCCAATATTGAAAGTTGAATTAGGATGAATTTATTATGAATTAAACAATATTAAACAAGTTTTAATTGAATTGAAAACAAGTTTGAATATTATTTGAATTTTATTTATTCAAATCATAAATTCAAATTCACATTTGCAAAGTTCACACTTTGGTGGTTTTAAAAAATATTTTGCGTGTTCAAAAATATTTTATTTTGAGCAAGTTAAGATTTTAGCAATTTTAATTGGATTAAACAAGTATTAAATCATTTAGGCAATTTAAATTACTCAAACCAGGAAACAAATTTTATATTTGAATAGGGTATTCAAAATGGTATGAAAAACATATTTTATTTGCATTTATTGGATTAATAATGAATTAGTTATTGAATTTAGCAAATTGCATTTGAATTATTTGAATTCAAATTTAAATTGCATTTTGGAATTTCAAAACAGTGAACAAATGGTACCATTAGATAGACAATTTTATTTAGAGCAATAAACATGTTTAACTTGTCTTAGTTGGAGTTTTAGATTAAAAGTTATTAACAATTTAAGTTTGAGGGCCAAACTGTAATTTAGAAGGACTAGACTGCAATTTTAAACGGCCTGTTTTATAAAGAAACGAGCTGGAATAACTTTGTTACCGCGTATGTTTCCACCCACAGCCACTGCCAGTGGGGCCGCGGGCCTACGTGGTGCGCGCGCGCGCGTGTGGCAGCACAGCTGTCAACCAGAGTGGATTACATGTGGGCCTGGATGCGCTGCGCGAAAATTTGCAAAAAAGGGGGCGGTTTGCGCCCGCGGGGGTTCGACCCCGGGATCTGCCCGCTGCGCGCAAGGAACAGACCAGATGGGCTGCTCGTGTGTTTGTGATACGATAGCAGTCTGACGAAAGATATGGTTGGACTTCGACAGTTAACTGAATCTTGAACAGGTCGTGCCTTTCTGAACCTGACGAACAGAGTAGAGGTCGACGGGGCATCTCCGGTGCGCACGACGGCGGATGCTGGCGATGTGCGTGCGGGTGCGCTGGGCGTGTGTGGGTGTGCAGGCGAGCAGTAGAGGGGAGGGAGGATAGGCAGGGCTATTACCTGCTGCTGGTGCCGTCGTTCAGAGAAGGGAGCGGGAACGGAGGGGAACTCCGGCGACGGCGAGGGCTCCGCGGCCCCTCCCAGCAAACGGCGACGAGTCGGGGCGGTCCAGGACGACGGCGCGGGTCCATTCCCGGGGAGAGGAGCTCCTCGAGGTGACCAGGTCGTCGACGCGGTGAGGAGGCAGGTGGTGGTCTGACGGCGTGTGGTTCAGGTTCAGTGAATTACAGCGAGGTTCAGAGATGAATGCGTTCGGGTGGGGGAAGGAAAAGGAGAAGTGGCGGCGCTAGGGTTCTAGGCTAGCAGCAGAGGGATCGGTGGTGGTTTTTAAGGGGCAGAAGGGCACTGGTACGGCAAGCATCGTAGAGAGAGGGAAGAGATTGGGTGGTGGAGGGGGAATCGTACAGCTGACGTGAGGAAGAAGACAGCGACAGGAAGAGGGGTACTGGGCCAACTGGAAAATTTGGTGGGCTGGGCTGGTTGGTTCCCCCCCCCCTTGAACGTTTTCCTTTTTTTTTATTCTTTTCTTCTGTTTTATTATTATTTTTTTGCAGAAAACAATTGGAAGAAAAAGAAGGAATTTTGAGGGAGAAAAAATTATGGAAAATTTTGGGTGGCTTAATTATTATATTAGCAACCATTTGACCACTTTTATTTTTCCATGAATTCAAAATTTAAGTGTTGTTGGGAATTGTTTCAAATGTGGATGATTTGAGTATTAAAATTATTATTGAAACCAAAATTTTAAATAGGGTGACCCAAATAACTTTAATTGGAAACAAGGAGTATAAAATGTTTTTGGTTATTATTTTTATAACTCCAAATTGGGTTCTGGTTGAATGTTTTGGTTTGAATTTGAGCAATTTAGAAATTAATAAAACAAGGATTTTAATAGGGTGAACCCTATTGATTAAAGTGATTAAAATGAGTTTGATTGTTTTGGAGATTTGTTATAAACTCAAGTGGATTGAGGTTTTGCAGATTTGATTTGAATTTGAAATTAATTGATTGAATTAATTGTGTGATTAAAACGAACAATTTAAGGGGTGATCAACATGGCATAAAATGGAACAATTTGGTTGTTTTTATTTGAAATAACATTTTGGAAATTGTAACATCACAAGGATGAAACAAAAAGGTTTGAAATTTGAGTTGAAATTCAAACAGAAAACAAAGGAAAACAAATGAAAACAGTTGGAAAACAACTGAAAACAGAGGAAAACAAATGGAAAACAAACAAAACAATTGCAATCAACATGATGCCATGATGCAAAACATAAAATAACAGGGAGCAAACATTCTAATGGCTATTTTTCAGACTTGGGATGTTACACTTTATATCATGTCTCAGTAAGTACAGATAGAGGGAAAAAACACATGGCATTCATGTGACCATGGCAGCAAGCTAGGGAGTGGGGGAGACGACCAGGCAGTATTTCTCTTGCGGGCATTTGCTCGAGCACATAGCAGGGCACAATTTCATAGAAATGGACCTAAACATACCCACAAGATTACACATTCTTGTGTGACAATCATGACAGTGTGCTGGCTGCCGTGGGATTTAGGCATTGATCACGGATAAAAAAAAGATTAACACGAGCAGAAAATGTAAAGCCCAGATGCTATTCCCAGTTTAAATTTATTTATCTTGAAAAGCCATGAAGAGAACGCATGAATAGGGACCAGCCTATAGAGCCTGTCAGTTGATCATCACTGAAGATTTTGGTGACATAAATAGGCAATGAAGCAATGAAGAGAATATTTCCAATAAGCAAAAACAGTTTAGTCCCAGGTATATGTTCATAGGAGTCAAGGTACATATATACAACGATAACATTTCACATTACTTCCAAAGCTTCTGTGAGGTGACAGTTATGCAACAGAACACCAAAAAAAGGTTGCCCATCATATTCATGGATGTGAACTACACCATCACAACCATGTTTGTCGTGCATCTAATGCAACTCTGTGCAACTTCTGTTCTGATGCAATTCATGGATGCAACATTGCAAAACTTTTGATGTGATTTAAACATCGTGCTTACTCGGATGTGATGCATATCATGGATGATTGATGATTATAAAATAGCTTGAGTCCAAGGCAGTAAGCCAGCATCAGGTTTTTCTTGCCCCAACCAACCTCTAGATTATTATTCCTTGTTCATAGTATCACAGAGATGATAAAATCATTGGTCAACAAAAATAGGCTAGCAGCAGCAGCAGAACATAATGAAGTGGCATTTCAATAAAATGCCTATGCACAAAACAGAGCACTCCATACATCCCTATGCAAGATGTTTTTTTTCTATCAGTCGCACTATAGCTATCATTGAGCCACTGACCAGTCCATTATAGCACTATAGCAAACTTAATGAATCAATAATTACTATTGATAAATAATCACTGCTCTAGGAGCTAGCAACACTCATGATAATCAAAATTTTAGGATTGGTAAACTAGAGGATGCTATGGGAACTTTAAGCTCAACCTTTTCATCTCTTAAATTAAAAAATTAGGAATCTTTTGTGGGAAAGGAGTAAAGGTTCATGTATGTTACCAAGATAATGAAACCCAAATCTCAATATGTGCTGGAAATTGCTAAATCAATTAATGAAACTAAGAATGAACTCCATGTTGAATCTTCAAAAACATAGAGTGCCTATTGCTGCAAATAATGGTTTAGAGGAATTTATAGAGTTTGCTTCTTAACTTGAAAATACTTGAGTTGCTTTCTATGCCAAGCTGAAAGGCGTTAAAGAAAAGCGCTACCGGGAGACAACCCGTTTAATTTCCCTGTTTTCAACCTGTTTTTCTTTGTTTTCTTTTGTGTGCTTTGCACCTGGGTGTTGTCTATTTCCTTAGAAACCCCTCTGTATATTTTCTTTTGAGTTTTTGTTGAGACAAGTAAAGCCTCTAGTGGAAAGTCGAGATTATATTGTGCTTAATCCCGGGCTTCATGCTCAGGAAACAAATTTCTGCTGTCCACTGTTTAATTACGTATAAAATCACAGACAATTCAAAATGAGTTAAACTTCTTTGTGCTTAATCCTGGGCTATATACTCAACTTTTCTTAGTTGACCAGATTTTGATTTGAGCAACAGAAGATTTTCGAACAAATCGATCTTTACATGTTGTTCTGTTTTGCCAGATTTCTTCCAATAATTGCATTTGCATCTTAATCTCTTTCTTTTTGTGTTCTTCGGAGTAAAAGAGTTTTCAAAGAAGTTGTGACAGTAGCTAATGTGTTTTTGAGTTCTAGTATTGTGTTTAAACTGAACCATGTGAATTTATTATTTCGATTGCACCAACGTTGCTAATGAAGATTGTGAGAAATTATGTGTGAAGTAAGTTTTCAAGGGTCAAGAGAAGAGGATGATATGATGTGATCAAGAAGAGTGAAAATCCTAAGCTTGGGGATGCCCCAGTGGTACATCCCAGCAAATTCCAAGAAGACTCAAGCGTCTAAGCTTGGGAATGCCCAAGGCATCCCCTTCTTCATTGACAAATTATCAGGTCACTTCTAGTGAAACTATATTTTTATTCGGTCACACCTTATGTGCTTTACTTGGAGCGTCTTTTATTTTTTCTTTCAGTTTGTTTTTATTTTTACAATAAGCTTGGTTGGACCCCAGCATTCTTTTATTGGAGAGTGACACGCTCCGCTTTTTCGTGAGAATATATTGTATTCTTAATCTTTGTCTGGCTGCTGCATTTATTTAGCTCCTGTTTCGCATGCATCTCTTATCAGAGCTGTTAGTTTTAATAGTGTTATATGAGTACTCTCATGTTTGTTTGCTATAACAGAAAAAGTATTTTTGTTAAAACATATTTTGTATGGTACTTGTTGGGAAAAGAAACTACTGCTTGATGTAGAATTCATAACAATGCTAGTAGAACCTTGTATAGACTGTGGCTAGTGCCATGCTAAATGTTATTTTAGTTTGAAATCCTTGTGGTTATTGAGTATCATGAATAGACTTAAATAGATGTGATCGTTTAATATGTCTTGAAAGATTCATTAGTTGTTCTTGTCATAGTAAAGCATTAATATATGGTAGTCTCGTTCGAATGTTTTATTTGGTTGACTTGGTGCATGCTCACACCATGTTTATAACTACGAATCAGTCACGGATAGCCTCCATGACCACTAAGTTTTTGAACTTGTGATACTGCTTATGCTTTAATTAATGATGCTTATGTCGCTATGCATGATTATGACTCTTATGCTCTCTTGATTTTCTCTCCTAGTCTTTCGCTAGCCTCCACCTGTACTTAGTATGAGCTCTACTCTTGCATTCAAACTCCCTCAAACCAAAGTAAATTGCTCATGTGTTACCTTTAAAACTTTCAAAATTACTCATGTTTTGTGTTCTTGTTTCTGCTCATGAGGACGTCAATAGAGAATCTTTATGTCACTTGTTTACTGGTTTTCACACCCTGGACTAGTGGCTTCATCCGCTTATCCAAATGATAGAAGAACTGACAGCGGGGTGCCCAGCCCCAAATTAATACAAACAATTGTTTTCTCTATTTTTGCCCCTAATTTATCAGTGAAATCATAATTGTGTAAACAAATGAGAAAGAGGGATGAAATTCTACACCACTTGCGTCCTTCACAATGGGAGCCCCTCTTGTGACTCCAGTTGGTTTGTGACGTACTGTATTGTCTATTTACCATTCGTTGACATTAACATACACCTCTCCTAAAATATAGACACTCATCCATAGTATGTGATTGTTGGCAGGCACCCGAGGATTCGGTTAGCCAAGGTTTTTGAAAGATGGATGGGAGGAGTATCAAACTTTTAATACCTCTGTTTAATAAAATAAAAAGCTCTAGCACATGAGTGATCCCTTCTTCCCTCTGCGAAGGTCTATTCTTTTACTTTTATGTTGAGTCTCCATCTTCTAACGTTATGCGCAGTTGAGAGAGCATTTTCGACATTTTGAGTTCTATGTGCAATTGTCCCATAAACATCAATAATTACTTCATGATGTGATATTGTTTGTTCTAGTCTTTATCATAAACTTTGAAAGTGTCCTGACATTTATGTTTTGTCCCACTCTTAAGAACTAGCGAAATACCACTTTGTCATGATTTCTCTATACCCGAAACAAACGTTTATCTTTCTTTGCATTATTATCCATGATCCTTTATTTAAGATACTCTTCATGATGCAAAGTGATTGTTATACTTTATTATTAAAGTTCTATTTACCATGTTTGTGTTTGAAGTTATATGATCTCAGCATACATATGCTTTCACATTATAATGATCAAGTTTATGATAGTAGCATGTCACCTTATAAATTATTGTGTTTTATCGTTTACCTACTCAAGGACGAGTAGGCACTAAGCTTGGGGATGCTTGATACATATCAAACGTATCTATAATTTCTGATGCTCCATGATCATATTATGCCAAGTGCTATATGGTTTCTCCCTTATTTATAACATTTTTATTCGTTTTCTAGGACTAACCTATTAACAAGATGCCAAATGCAAGTTCCCTGTTTTCTGCTGTTTTGGTTTCACAAAAGTTCTTCTGGAAACATTCTCGGAATTGGACCCCACAAAGCCCGAAGTGCCTATTTTCCCCGGAAGCATCCAGAAAACCGAAGGAGAGTCGAAGACGGGCACCAGCGGGGCACACCATAGGATGGCGCGGCCTTTCCCTGGCCACACCAGCTATGGGTGCGGGGCCCCCAGGCCTCCACCGCCTTTGCCATTTCGCCTATTTATTCCCCCGGGATGGAAAACGCTAAACACCTGATCAAAAATCCCCGATAAGTGCCGCAGCCGCCGTCACCATCAACCCTAGATCAGGGGGGTTCTAGAGCTGTCTCCCTGCACCCGGCCGGAGAGGAAATCATCACTGAAGGCTTCTCCATCACCATGCCTGCCTCCAGAGTGATGCGTGAGTAGTTCATCCCTGTACTACGGGTCCATAGCAGTAGCTAGTTGGTTGTCTTCTCCTCATATGCCTCCATTTTTAGATCTCGTGAGCTTCCTACCATGATCGATATTGATTTTATGTAATTATATATGCTATGTTTAATGGGATCCGATGAATATTGAACTTATGCCAAGTTGATTATAGTCTTTATTACATATGTTATTTGTGATATTGCATGATTTCTGTTTGTAGTGATTGCTCTGGCCAAGTACTTGCTAGTGGCTCCAAGAGGGAGTATTTATGCTAGATAGTGGGTTCATGCCTCCTTTTCGACTGTACTCAAGTGACAGAAACATGACGGGGGAGGATGTGAGTACCTGCGTGTCCAATCATTGCTTACATACACACATTGTTTAATGCAGTTATCTGTTGCTTGCAACTTAATACCTAAGGGGGTTCGGATGATGACCTGAGGGTGGATTATTAGTCATAGATGCAGATGGATTTCGGTCTATGTATTTTGTTATAATGCCTGCACTAAATATCATAGTAGTCATCATGTTATAATGTGCACTATGGTGCAAGCTCTATTTGTCAATTGTCCAGCTGTAATTTGTTCACCCTGAATGTTATTTTTATGGAGAGACACCACTAGTGAACCTATGAACCCCGGTCCATTTTCCACACTGTTAAACAAACGACAACAATTTCTTGCTTTTTTTACTTACTGCAAGCATACACCATTTTTCACACTATATGTCTAATCTTTGTTTTGAGCAAGACCGGTGAGATTGACAATCTCACTGTACCGTTGAGACAAAGTATTTTGGTTATGAAGGTTCCACGTTGTTGCTAACACAGGTGAGGCGCCATCACCACCGTCAGTGGCATCAACCTAACAGAGATCCTCTTCCTCCTACTGGATTGATAACCTTGGTTCTTAAATGAGAAAAATTCTTGCCGCTTCCTCATCAAACCCTCTTTTGGGGTTTCCAACACACCATCCACGGTTGCATCATGGAGCGAAATAATTCAAAACTTACCGCTGGCAAACAAAAATAATGTTGCCCAACGGTATGTTTAGCACTGGCGAACATCTATGTTGCCCAGCGCTAAGTTAGGTAGCGCTTGCGAACGAACTGGCTCGTTCTCCAGCGGTATTTGCTGCCGCGCGCAGCCCTACGCCCACTGTTACCGCTGGCGAACGAAGTGCCATGTTCGCCAGCGGTAAGCTGGGCAGCGCTAGCGAACACTGATCCGCGTTGCCCAGCGGTAATAGCATTGGAGCACATGTATTCTTGTTTCCCATCAGTAAGCTGGTGCATGTAGCCTGTTTCCTACTAGAAACAATCTCCTCACCCTCCACCTCATAAGCAAGCTCATAAATCTTGTCCTTTATAAAAAGTGGAAAAGTGGGTGGAATTTTAGTGTAGTATAAACATCCCACCCTAATCCACAAAACCTTATGCTCCCGAGTATAAGCCATATTAATCTTTGTGGTCTTCCCAATCAAGTAACCGATAGCCCAAATCGGCAAATAATCACCAACGTGATCCTCTGGAATCCCTGATACTCTGTCCCATAATTGAGGCAACGTATCGATCGGCTCAATTTTCTTCGTCCAATGGTCAATAGTTCTCTCACACGTGTTGTTTGGTACACTAAAAGTGCCAAAAACCTCCATCCTATCCAGCTCTTGTTTAGAAGAAACTGAACCATAAAAACATTCTGACCAACACGTCGAACATCACACTAGAACTGCTCAATAGTTAACTGCTCAGTAGCTGAGTATTAATCTGTGGAATAGTCATCTCCCCATGGGAAACTACATAGGATGCAAGTCGATGATTGATCAACTTTGGATGTTAGAACTCAGAACATGGTATGCCTAAAAGCAACAACTTCTCATGCGCATATCCGTAGGTAATCAGAGGATGCTTGGCCACTAGATAACAACGGGCATGGTCCCTGCCCGATGCGCAGGAACCTCACAGATGTCTACGTCGGGTCAAAATTCAATGGAAGCATATTCAAGTTTTAGATAATAACCTCTGGGCCCCAAAACTTGAGAAATCTTTTATCGAGAGATAGTGAATGCAATTCCAGGATCTCATGTTAATAGGAAATATTGACGATTCTGGGTAGGTAAAATACATTCCCACCGTCAACTCCTGCCACAGCAAACATGGTAGGTGCAACAGAAACAACCGGCTAAACACTCTCTTGAGCTACGACATGACCAACACCAATGGTTTTCCCCCTTCCCGTGTCGATGTTGGAACCCTAGCAAGTGGCGTCGCCACAACTTTGACTTTCCTCTGACCTCCTACCCCAAGTGCAAACCGGCCATAGCCCCGAGCTTCCCCACGTCCTCTAGCAAAACCCTTCCTTGAGCGGAGAAAATTATAAAAATTTACCATAATTGAGACGGCGGTGACGGGACAGTACAGTTCTTGGATTATTTTTTTTCATAAATTTGTCGAGTCTTGGACTAACGACCACAGCAAACGACGATTCATGTCTAAACGTATTTTGACACTCATGATGACCGATGGGGCACACCTGTAAGTGCTGACTAGGTTGCACATGTGGCGTAGGCGCTGACATGGACATGGGACCTACCTAGTCTCGGACATTTTCCCCTCAGTTTTTGTACACGTGGGGTTATACCACTAGATAGTTAATGGTTTTTTCCAGCAGTTGCTACGTCATGCAAGGTCGTGGCGTACGGTATCCACCTGCCTCGTCCTCACCATCACGTTGAACCCGCCATCCATGTGAGGTGAGCAGCATCAGGAACACCGGCGTGCGGCCCTCATCCACAGGGCGGAGATCGAACCGGACGAGCACGGCGCAGGCGACAACTTCATCTGCACGAAGGCCATCTCCCTGCCAAAGTTTTAAATAGCCGGTTATAGCCTTCCCGGAGTCTCGGGGCTACGGCTAGAGTTTTCAGATGCTCCTTGGAGAATAGCCGCTAATAGCCCGGCTGTATGAATATAACCCACATATAGCCTCATAGCCTGGCTATATCCCGTCTATGAGACCAAAACTTTTGGACCAAATTTGTCACCTCCGTCAATTCCGGAGCCCAAATCAATCACCGGTAGTTGTTTAATTGCTATTGTGAGGTGCGAGTGCAACCCATAGCGACCTGGTTTCAGAACTGTTGAACGGTGTCATGAATAGTTGTTATTTAAACTCTTGATTGTTCGTTCATCTTATATGATTATGTCGTTACGTTATGCGTTTGCGAATAATACTATATAAATGATTAGATGTTGTCTAAATTTTACTATTTTTTCAATATTATAGCAAAACGGCTATGTGGTTATAGCCCAGCTATAACCCGGCTATAGCCTTTCATAGCTTCTGAAATCGCCGGGGCTATTTTAAACTATGCTCCCTGCCGAGGCACGTCCGCAGCCCGCCCTGGAAGTACGTGACCCGGTCGCCACGCCCCACGTGGGTGCCGTCCGGTAGCACGTCCGCCGCCGCCGCGTGCTTGGAGTCCCACAGCCCCATCGTCTCGCTCAGCGCGGCTTAGAGATCCCACATCCCGCAGAAGTCGCTTGAGGAGCTCGAAGGCGGCCCGCTCGATGGGCACCGACCCGCCAGTGCACCACAGCCCCAAGAGGTGCGCACGACGGGAGACCGGACGCCAGCTTGCACTGGCCCAGACGTGCCCAGATTGGCCAGCGTGTGCTCACCACGGCGGGAGCACGTCCTCAAGGGCACCGAGCTGCTGAACCGCGTGCCCAGACTGGCCACCGCGGCGGGAGCACGTGCTCAAGGTCACCGCGGTGTTGCATCGAAAGTCCGGCGGCATCCACGCCATGCTGCACCGCTAGGCGCGCCTCTTCTCCCGCACCGCGGGCGACGATGCACGCCCCGCGGCCGACCTCCGCTTCCTCCTCTCCGTCCACGCCTGCCCGCTCTCCCCCGTGCCCATCCTCCTGCGCCTCTTGCGGCACGTCGCCTCCCGTGACGGTGAGCCGCCAGCAAAACATGTTGGAGGACAAGGAGTACTTCAGCAGGAGCCTCCAACCCAGCAAAACGTGGGGTGGGGAAAAAGTTAGAGGAAAAAAAGGGAAAACAAAATAATAAGAGGAAAAAAGAATACGGGTGGGCTGGTAGGTGGGCCCTATGTCCACGTCAGCTCAGCGTCCACGTGTGCCTCTCCAACTCAGCGCTTACAGATGGGCTCCACCGGTCAGCATGGTGTCAAAATGCATTTAAAAGTAATTACTGTAATCTGGTGTCGTCGGTCCTAGACTAGGTAGATTTAAAAAAAATTCCCAAGAAATATACTGACCCATCACCACCTCCTCAATTGTGGTAGATTTTTGTAATTTACTCCCTTAATCGTAACGGTGATTCCCAAGGCCATTGTTGTGGTGGCCGTTGTCGAATAGTCGTATCAACAAATCCCCCGGGTGTGCCGGTAGGGTTTCGAGTAGAGAAACGATGTACGCGCTGGTGATCTCGACGGCTAACAAGGAGAAAGATTTACCCAGGTTCGGGTCCCTCGTAGAGGTAAAAACCTTACTCCTGCTTGTCTGATCTGTATTATGGCGAGATAGTCGATCTGTTTACAATGGCGATGCCATGGTGATGCGTACGGGGTATCCCGTGTATTGCCTAGTCTAGTTGTGGCTTGTATCTTCCTCTCTCTAGATTGGATCCCTAGATTCGTTGTCCAGATTGGATTGGTTCCCTTTTTCTCTCCTCCCTCCTGGCTTTATATATGCAGCCAGGAGGGGGTTACATGAGTCCTAATAGAGTACGTATAGGAGTTCTTGTCTTGACCCGCAAGTTTTGCGGGTGGGCATTCGTTGGGTCTTCTAGTAGCACATGATAACACCTCTCCTTGGGCCTAGGTCTTGGGCCTTGGACCGGGTAGGATCACCCGATAGGTCCAGGAGTCATCCCCACGACAGTAGCCCCCGAGTGTTTATTCGACTAAGAATAGTCGGGTAAGCACTCAAAGTTCGTTCTTGATTTCTTCGATTGGTCATTCAATCGCCTGTTTTTGAGGGTGTATACCCTGTGCGCGAAGCGCTCACGTACTCGAGCATCGAGTGAGAATTATGCCTTGTGTTGGCTGTTTTTGCAGAAGGATGTGGCTCAGTCGCTTGGCTCTCCCGAAAGATCAGGGCCAATTAATTACATCTAGGGCAAAAACGGTTCTGGCCTACACGAATTCAAGACCTCCGACTCGAATCCGGCGAGGTGATCGTTGCGACTGGGCCGTGGAGGTCTTACCGAGTCGAACTTAACCTAAAGGGGTACCCAGCGCGTCCGCTAGGATTTTTCTTCGTGTTGTTGACACGGAAAGTTTACCGGAGGACGCAGCTTGAGTGCGATTCTAGGCCCAAAAGAGAGATCCTTGGGTCTTACCTTCGTACTCGAAAGAATACGGCATCCGGATGTGCCTAGTCGGCCGAACGATCCAGGATAAGGATGTGTAAATACATCATGTGGAAGAGTTGCGGGAGGCGCAGACTCGTGATTTTACCTTGTTCATGTTCTTGCGATTCTTCAGGTGAAGAGATCTTCCTTCTTGATCTTGTGCGAAAGAGATTTCGCGTTATGAAGTTTACACGAAAGAAATTTTGTCTTGACATGCCCATTCGAAAGAGATTTCATGTCAGGGTGACTATGCGAAAGAAATTTCGCGTCTTGATGCTCGTACGAAAGAGTTTTTGTGTTTGTGAGGTGCGGAATGACATCACTGCGCAATCGCCTGCTCCCGATGGGACGTGACGTTTGTGGGGCAGGGCACGTAATGCCCATCGTGTCAGCTTTTGACCAAAAGCGTGCCGTCGTGCGCCCGTTTTTCCGCAGGACGTGCAGTAATTACGCGGAAGAGGTGTACTCGACACGGCGGAGGGAGTCGACGCGGTGGAGATGTACTCGAGACGGCGGAGGGAATCGACGCGGTGGAGATGTACTCGACACGGCGGAGGGAGTCGAAGCGGTGGAGATGTACTCGACACGGCGAACAGAGTCGACGCGGTGGAGGTGTACTCGACACGGCGGATGGAGTCGACGAGGAGGTCGTGTAGCTTCCGAGGTGGATGGCGTCGACGTGGTGGAGGTCGTGTAGTTGACGCGGACGTGGCGGAGTCGCACGACGACGTGGAAGTCGTGTAGTTGACGCGGACGCTCAACCACCGAGTCCACTCACGAAGATGGACCCAAAAAGTCTTCAATATGTTCTGATTTCGCGAATTGTCCCGCGTTGTCATATACGCCTCGTCGATACGAACAAGTTTGATGTTTTGCTTTTCTTCATCCCAGTTAATATGCGGTCTTTACGACCACAATAAGAATCTGGACGAAGATAACTGACAGAGCTTCTCAGGTACGCGGCCAGCGTGTCATATGCTTCCGATGTGGTAGTACGTCGAGGGCGCCCGTAGCGCTCGTCAGTTGCGCGACCGGCGCTCAATGGGTGCGTGGCCAGCGCTCCCGATGAGAGTAGCCCCCGAGTCTATGTGCGATTATTTGTAATCGGGCATAGACTCAAAGATCTTGTAACATTGCTTCTTCGATTTGTCGGTTGCACGGCAGTGCTCCCGATGGGAGTAGCCCCCGAGGCTATGTTCGACTCGGAGAGTCGGGCATAGGCTCAAGTTGTTCTGAAGCTAACCCCGTGTGCTTGTCTTCTGTTGCCTTGTGGATGAGGACATGCGTCGATTCCCGGAGGAGGGTATGTGTCGACTTCGAGCGGAGGATCTGTGTCATCTGTCGACTGTCGACTCCGAGCGGAGGATATGTGTCGACTCCGAGCGAGGATTGTGTCGACTGTCGACTCCGAGCGGAGGATATGTGTCGACTGTCGACTCCAAGGATTGAGTCGACTCCGAGCGGAGGATGTGTCGATGTTGTGGTTCCTGCGTTGCAGTTGCAGCCATATAATCGGATATGGTTAAATAACGTAACAGTAGTGTTGTGTGTAGCAAAATGTACGGAATAAATTATTGCTCGGGTTAATCTTGGTTGTGAACCAACAATTTATTGACTCGCAGAGTCGAGTATGGCCTGTTGGTAGGCAATGATTTGACACTAAGCGATACTTTTGCATCGTACGCTGTGCCCTTTCGTTAGCCTGACAGCCATTGTCTATGCTCCTTGCCGACCTGTCAGTTGCTGCAGCAAACCGGGTCGGAGTCAAGGGTCGACGTCAGGCGGTATCAGCTACTCGGGCTATAACGTGTAAATGTGGTAGTGTAACACGCAGAATGACGGGTGTCGTGTATACATGTAGTTTACGGGGCGCAACCCCCGAGTGTCAGGTGTAGCTTCACAACAGATTATAGACATGAAAAATTAAATTGTCGACTCGTATAATAGGAACTTATCTTTGTATGACACTGCCGTAGTCGACGAGGCGGTGCCGAGTGATATCGCCGGAATCGATGAACCGGACTCGTGTGTTGAGTGCGGCTGTTTCGTGCCTTAGCCCCCGAGTGTCGAGTGTGGCTGCGGCGAATTCTCGAGTGCGTCTACTTTGCCGCATAGCCCCCGAGCAAGGAGTGTGGCTGTGGCGAAGGACAGCCCCCGAGACTCTTAGTCGAGACGATTCGATGTAGCGGAGTTGTGCGGCAGAGTCGCGATTTCCCGGAAGGACCCGACAAGGCGGACCGAGTCGACGTGGCGGAGTCGCGATGCTTCCCGAAGGAATCGACGCGGCGGAGTCGCGATGTTTGTCCGAAGGACTCGATGCGGCGGAGTCGCGATGTTTGCTTGAATGACTCGACGTGGCGGACCGGGTCGACGCGGCGGAGTCACGATGTTTGCCCGAAGGACTCGACGCGGCGGACCGAGTCGATGCGGCGGAGTCGTGATGTTTGCTTGAAGGACTCGACGCGGCGGAGTCGCGATGTTTGTCTGAAGGACTCGACGCAGCGTAGTCGCGATGTTCGACCGAAGGACTCGACGCGGCGGACCGAGTCGACGCAGCGGAGTCGTGATGCTTATTGAAGGACTCGATGCGGCGGACCGAGTCGACGCGGCGGAGTCGCGATGTTTGTCCGAATGACTCGACACGGCGGACCGAGTCAACGCGGCGGAGTCGCTATGTTTGTCCGAAGGACTCGACGCGGCGGATCGAGTTGGCGCCGCGGAGTCGCGATGATTTGTTGTGTGTACCCGGAGGGCAATGTTGATGTCGAGCCCCCGGGCACTAGTATGGCGAGTCGCCATGTTTTATTGACGTTTCGTGTTCTTTGTGTCGATTCGCAAATTGCCGAAATAGGATTCGGATCCACGAACTCGCAGAGATCCAAAAACGTGTCTCGGTGCGCGAGACGCTGACGGAGATTTAACCGTTGGAATTGTCTCAAAAACAACGGAGTGGTGCGGGATTGTATTCCCCAGCTTTTCAACGGTGTGATCTTCGAATTGATGTCTGAGTCGACTGTGAGAATTTTTTTCCCAAACTCGCGCGGAGTTCCGTCAGATTCTGACAGGGCTTCAGTGTTCGGATCATCCACGGAGATCTAACCATCGGAATTCGCCGATTCTTTGTGGAGCCGGTAGATAATTTTATTTCGCATCTTTCCATCGAAGGAATTTTCCAGATGAGATTCGAGCCGCCGTTGATGACGTCCGCAATATGTACGTTGCTGCTGTTCTGCAACCTGCGCGTGAAGAACGATGTTGATTTTCGATTGTAGATGATGAAGGCCGTGCGCGAGGCCGGCGAGTGCTCGATGAAGTTGAAGGAGCCGAAGTCATCAAATCCATTGGGTCAGGGACCCGTAGCTTGATGTAGATGAGGCCGGCGAGACCGTAGATCCAGCGCGTGTCTTACCCACGGTCGGCGCCAATTGTCGAAGAGTCGTATCAACAAATCCCCCGGTGTGCCGGTAAGGTTTCGAGTAGAGGAACGATGTACGCGCTGGTGATCTCGACGGCTAACAAGGAGAAAGATTTACCCAGCTTCGGGGCCCTCGTAGAGGTAAAACCCTTACTCCTGCTTGTCTGATCTGTATTATGGCGAGATAGTCGAGCTGTTTACAATGGCGATGCCATGGTGAGGCGTACGGGGTATCCCGTGTATTGCCTAGTCTAGTTGTGGCTTGTATCTTCCTCTCTCTAGATTGGATCCCTAGATTCGTTGTCCAGATTGGATTGGTTCCCTTTTTCTCTCCTCCCTCCTGGCTTTATATATGCAGCCAGGAGGGGGTTACATGAGTCCTAATAGAGTACATATAGGAGTTCTTGTCTTGACCCGCAAGTCTTGCGGGTGGGACTTTGTTGGGTCTTCTAGTAGCACATGATAACACCTCTCCTTGGGCCTAGGTCTTGGGCCTTGGACCGGGTAGGCTCACCCGATAGGTCCAGGAATCATCCCCACGACAGCCGTAAACTCGTTGTCCATGCTCAAAAATGCAAGCAACCCCAGCGTTGAAGGCCAATCTGCCCTGACCTCCTCCAATGGTAGCCCTTGCCAGAAGAAACACTTGAGCACGCGTGAAGTATCAAGGCCTTTTTACAAAGGGATGTGTACGGCTGCAAACAGTGGCGAGGGATATTATTACTCCACATGGATGGCCGCTTGATCTATGGATTGCTGCACCATCGACGACAGTTGACTCATCTATGTGATTGTAATAGGCACGTTGCTAACTATTTTTTTATTTTCGTTTGTCAGCCGTGTGTATCTTGTTATGCAGAAGCCGAGTGTAATACTTAAACTTTTTAAGTAATAAAGCTCATTATTAAAAAAAACGCCTCCTTGCCCAGAAGCGTTCATAGCACCGGGGCCCCACCCACCATTGACGACGCATTTCACGGGACGGACTTCCTCCACATTGATAAAGAATTGTAACCTTCTTGATGTCCTTACAAGAATTTATTCTGATAGAACATTAATTATTATTTAACGTTGTTCTTTCTGACTATATATTACTCTAAACATGGTCATATATTTTTGCTGCTAACGCATGATTCTTTGGGCTTGGATTTGTTAAGAAAACTAAATTGGACATATAGATGCAAAGTAGAATAAGATGGGGACGACACACATGCTTAATATTTGTTACATGAACTATCCAATGTTTTCTTGCAATTTCTGTGTTATGCCAAAAAAAAATGCAGCGAGTATGCTTTGCTTTCCGGTAGCCTTGCAGCATTGCTTTACCTCTCCTCCTTACCTTTTGTGTTCGAAGTAACACTGGTAGAAAATAGGCCTATAGTCCCGGTTCGCAAAGGCCATTAATCCCGGCCGCGCAACCGGGACTAAATAGGCGCGACTAAAGGCCCCCCCCTTTAGTCGCGCCCTCTTATGAACCGCCGCTAAAGGACCGTCCACGTGGGCGGATGGCGTGCGCCGGGGGCGGGGAACCTTTGGTTCCGGTTGGCCACACGAACCAGCACTACATGTTTTTTCGTTATTTCTTTAATTCATTTGGGGTTTTCAATTATTTTTCACTCCATTTTTTCACTCCCATTTTTTCACTCCAATTTTTCACTCCTTTTTTTCAGAATTTTTATTATTTCTTTAATTCATTTGGGGTTTTCAATTATTTTTCACTTCATTTTTTTCACTCCCATTTTTTTACTCCAATTTTTCACTCCTTTTTTTCAGAATTTTTATTATTTGCTTAGTGTCTAACTACAATTATCTCTAGTCAAATTTCTTATTCATGGTCAAACTTCCCGCTCGGTCACCCATCCTTCCACTACTCTAGCACTAGCACGCTTAACTTCCAAGTTCCACCCCGTCCCGCATCCAAGTGTTTCGCACGCATATATGTGATACTAATATCATATCAATCCTATTAACATGTTGGTCGATGCCACATTTCTTTATTGTCTGAATTTCAAATAAATCTTTTAATAAACAAAAGTAACGATGTAATTAATAATTTTGAATAAATAGATAAACATTAACTTTTTAATTTGTATTAATTCTAAAAAATATTCAGAAAAATAAAACTAATTCATTTTAAAATCTTAAAAATACAAATAATATATCAAAATATTCAGAAAAATAAAACTAATTTATTTAAAAATCTTAAAAATACAAATAATATATCAAAATATTCAGAAAAATAAAACTAATTTATTTTAAAATCTTAAAAATACAAATAATATATCAAAATATTCAGAAAAATAATACTAATTCATTTTAAAATCTTGAAAATACAAATAATATATCAAAAAATTCAAAAAAATAAAACTAATACATTTTAAAATTTTAAAAATACAAATAATATATCAAAATATTCAGAAAAATAAAACTAATGCATTTTAAAATCTTAAAAAATACAAATAATATATCAAAAAACTCAGGAAAATAAAACTAATTCATTTTCCCGTTTCCTTTTTAATAAAAGATCAGTAGGCTCTTCTATTATTTTTAGAATGAGTTAAAAATGTATTTGAAGTAAATTCAACGGGATGAGTTTGGTATTGACTAGATCTATGTTTCCTGGCTTAGATTAATTTAGAAACGGTAGTTTTTCTGTTTTATTTTCTTGATGTGTTATTTTTTGTTTTCTTGATGTGTTTTTGTTTGTTTGTTTTGAAATGTGTGTTTGACATAATATAGAAATAATATATCTACGAATTAATATAGAAATAATATCCATTACATACTAATATATCCATTACATGCATATATCGAACTCTGGTCCATTATATACTAATAAGATGCGGTACAAACACCATCTACTCGAGCTCCGTCGAGTAGATGTGGAACAACTCGTAGGAAATGTATGCATCTATGGCTGCATAGTTGAGGTTGATCTGGTCCAGTGGGTTCTTCTCCCAATGCATGTGATCCTTGGAGGGGAAACCAGACTTCATGGTTTTGTAGTCGGCGTGGATGAAGGCGGTTGCCATCGAAGCCATCCCGGTCGTCAAAATTGATAAGATCCTGAAGATCAATGTAGTGATCTTCATGTATCACAATACCCAAACGCATCAACTTCTGTCGGTCTTGAGTGATGTCAACACTGCAGAAGTCGTACCCCTTGTTGACAAAAAAATCAACAAGGGCCGAAGAATCCTTTGAACTACTGCAACAACAAAAATAGAACGTGTTAGATATGTTGCAACACATGTATTCTTCCAATGCAACAAACAAATCGAAAATGCAACACTACCCTACAAGAGAGATCGATTGTACGTGTGCGTTACCTTGCCCATTGGAAGACCAACACGATCTCCTTGAAGGCAATTTGGAAGATGGCAACATCCCGTTGATTCATCGTATACTCTAAATCAAGCCCGAAGAACCTATGGTGTTCATCGGCTTTTTCATAGAGAGTGATCAAATGCTCAACAAGATCGGGGAGCCCCTCGCACATATTGGTGTACGCCACGACGAGACTCTTGCGGCATGGTGTGGCCACACGTGGAGTGTTCCAAACTTGAGCCATGGGTGCTTGGTGGAGGAAGATCGAAGAGAGGAGAAGAAACATGGAAGAGAGAAGAAGAAGCAGAGACTCTCGGGTCGCACTGTAGCAATGGCCTCTGCCTCTCGCTCGCGAAATAAAACCGCCACGGGGGAGGCGAGCAGACTGCATCTTTAGTCCCGGGTGGCCAGGCCAACCGGGACTAAAGGCAGGGAGGCCAGCAGACTGGATCATTAGTCGCGGGTGGCCAGGCCAACCGGAATTAAAGCCCTCCACGCGCTTCCCAACCCACGACGCATGACCTTCTGTCGTGGGTCTCCTCGCGACCCGGGACTAAAACCCCTTTAGTCACGGTGCCCAAAGTTTGGGGACTGAGGGGGGCGTATGGAAGGCATTTTTTCTACTAGTGTAATAACTAGTAATGAGGAGAACGAAAGAGCATATTCAATGTATGTTTTTTCTAGAGATCCATATATTTCTTCCTGGATCTTATTTTGGTGGTATTTGAATTGTTATATGGAGCAATGAGGAGTAAAAAAGTCAAGCCAAAATATCTCTATCTCTTCTCTAGTTTCTATCTCTATCTCTTCTCTACTATATAATTTTTCTTCAGGTGGTGATGGTGGGTACGTCGTGTGTTTTATATTTTCCCCCTCGAATTTTTTCAAATCACTCCGTTGTCCCCCAACTTACCGGTTCGCCTCTATTTCGTCCTCGACCGAATGAAAAATCGCACGTGAAAAAGACTCGTCGATAAAACCCCACGACGCAGGCCTGCCTCCGACGACTCCCCTCAGGGTGTGATCCCACATCCAAGTATTCCCACGCAGCTTCCTATAGCATGATATTACCAGGCTAGCGAGAAATCCCGCCAACTGACAGGTATTGGCCGTCTTGCTCCTAGGATCGTGCTTCACTTCACTCACCAGTGTCAGTGCCCAATGCGCTACCCTGTCGTCCTTAGTGCTTTATGCTTACGCATCTCCGGCTACACCACATGCAAAGTTTCTTACTGTAGTTATTGTAGCTTCCTGATGATGTGGTTAAAATAATACTAAGAGAAAGAGGATAAGAATAGTAATCATACCCTCTTCTCCCTGATGTCGATGTGGATCGCCTCGGTTCGATTTTGAACAGCACTGCGCTGCAACAAGGGTGTAGTATGTGGGAAGCGGCGATGACATTCTCATATGAGCAAGCTTGGAGTGGTTAAAATACTACTCCACCTTATATCACTTATAAGTTTGACCCCATAGTTTCACATAGATGAACCCAGTACTTAATTTTACTACAGTCGTTTAATTGAGTTCGATGCATCTAAGCACTCTTTTGGACATGAGAAATACATTATACATGATCAACTTTGGGCGTAGGCAATAGTTTTAAATAACCCGCTATAGCATCGCTATAGTTCCGCTATAGCTTTTTGGACATGTTGCCACCAAATGATTTTATGTACTGTCGAGACATCGTAGTAGTTTTCATAGACTGGGGTGCCATGAGACTACGGTAGAGACGTGGGGTAACGGGATAGCGTAGTAACACTGAACACGGGATTTACCCAGGTTCGGTACGTCGTGACAGTACGGCGTACCTACTCCTGCACTTCTCACTATGTGGGACTAAAGCCCGTATAATAAGGTTACAATGTAAGGGAATAGATCCAGCTACTCGTCGAGGATGGACTTCTCGGCGAGTTGCGAAAAGCTTAAGCTAGAACCTAGAACCCAAAGGAACTAATTGGACTTGGAACCTGGAACCTGGAACCTATATTAATCTATCTCCCGTCCGGCTTTATATAATAGCCGGATTAGGGCTTACAGAATAGGAAACCTAGAAGACTACGTTTAACTTGTAACTTGGAAAGTAAGGAATCCGTCTTCTCCTCCAAGCCAGATCACGTGGGCCGTGATCCGGGTTCTTCTAGAATCCGGCTTCTGCGCGTCGGACTACTGGGCCGCCCAATGGACCTAAGCCCATTACCATATAGGCCACCCTGGTAGTCCGGCTCTTTGTCTACCATCTTCTATACCCCTATTCAGTATATATCCGACAGTAGCCCCCAGGAAGGATCAAAACTCTGATTCTCCGTCTTTCATCAAATACATTTGTCCGGGAAATCTTGATTCAGCAGTCTTGATTCTTTCTACTTTCCTTTTGAAGGAGATGGTAACATAAAACTCGGAACTCTGAAAATCCGGCTTTTCTTCTCGCGATCCTTCGCGGAAAAGGAACTTCTAACGTCAGCGTCTTAATCATGCTGACGCAAGCGCAAGAAGATAACTTCCTCGGAGGAAATTATCGACCTTGACGGAATTCCCGTCGCCACTTCCAGGTTCTTTCTTCTGGATTCTTTTTTCTTTTATGGGAACTTTTCATCCATCCTCGGTGTTTTAACTTTTTCCGGGTTATTTGTTTTTAGCCTGCCTCCCTCCAGTTTAAAACCAAAGAAACTGAAGAGACACAAGGTTGTTTCCAGCCGAGGCGGCCAACCTTCTCCCGCCGTCGCCCCGAACACGCCACGCACAATGGCGGAAGAACCTACTGCAGCCCCCACCACCAAGCCCCCAGAGCCCAGCCAGCCCGTTGTGTCCGACACGGACACGAGGGAAAAGGCGGCTCCAGAGGTGGGAAAATTTTCTCGGACTTTCGACGAGGAAATTCCCACCTTTGACAAGGATTTCAAAGTTATCAATGACGGCTTGGACGCAGCCGGGAATCTCTTTGCAGAATACGCAAAAGAGTTCAAAGAAAACTTGGCAGGTTTGCAGCGCATGAGCCAGGTATATAACTCTAGCCCCCAAGCATTAAACAAAATGCGTGCTTTTTGCTTTGATGTTTTTTGTAGTCATTCTTTTCCTTGCTATGTTTCAGCAAACCTCCGAAACCATTAACATGGAAGTTTTCAAGAAACTCACCATCAAGAACAAAGAAGTGAGAAGTCTTCTTTCTATTCTTGAAGAAAGAGATGCAGAGCTGGAATCATCTCAGCTCGCGTTGTCGGAAACAAAAGGTAAGCATTTTCCTTCTGAAATTTCCGATTCAATCATTTGCCTAAGTATTTTCCGGGAAGGTAATTAACTCGGATTTTTTTTTCTTGCTTTTCAGCTGCATTAGCTCAGGCTAAACAAGCAGCGGAAGATTCTGGCAATGCCGAAATTCTCCGCAAGGAGAATGTTGAGCTTCACAAGAACCTTGTGAAAGCACAACAAAACCTGGAAGCCAGCAACAAGACCTGGAACCCAGATTGCCTCCATGGTAAATATCTCCATTACTTATCCGGAAGAAGAAGTGCCCGCAGCCCCCGAGAATGATAGCAGTGATGAGGAGTCGGATGCTTGAAGGGTTATCTTGAACCTGGATAGCAAAAGTAGACAATAGGAGCATTACTATTCTTTCAATGTAATCCAAAATGTAATGCTTCTTATGTATTAATGAAAATTCCGCCTTTTGCAGTTTAAACTATGAAATTACTTTGCAAGTTGTTTGAATTTTACCATTCCTTTATCTTCTAAGTTCTCTGGTGTATATGCTTTAACTGTCCTTAGTGTTTGAAATGGCTCAAATAGCATTATGAATCGTTATGCCGAGTAACTGGGGACGAACAAGGCAGTTTTGAAACTCGAAAACATGAATCATGCTAAAGGCATTTTTACTAACTAGTTCCAGTAACCCAGCATACGCACGATCAGATAAGACTTAGAGAAACAAGGAAAGTTTTAAGTGAAACTTGGGCACGCAGGCAATTCAAGTTTCCTTTAGCCGTTAAAAGGCTGAAAAATCATTCAGTTATGTAACGCCGAGTACGCAAGCACAAATCGGGTTAACATTGAGAAATTTGTAAGATCATTGGGAAATAGATGAGGCGGAAACACTTTGCACTTATAAGAAATATGGATGACAGCATTCCGACAACTTTATTTCATGATCTCAAAAGATGTTTATATAGAATTGAAATAAGTACGGAAAGGGACATAACTTGCTAGACGCTCCCAGGCTTCCGCAATCCACTTAACTTTGTCGAATTTCTCCGCGTTTTCTGCTGCGGTTTTGTATATTGGTTCGCCCTTGGCGTCTTTGCCGTTTAACTGCTTTTGCCAAGATGGGTTATAGAACCTTTCTTTCGGCGGCAGCTCTTCCGGTTTTGCAATTCCGGGTAACCTAGTAGGTTTTAAGGCACATCTATGCTTTCTCTCGTACTCCTCAATTTCTTCCCTCATGATTTTGATGTCATTATGGGTTTGTTGGAGGTGTTGCCGAGATCTAAGCAGATGTTGTTGTTGCCGTTGGAAAGCTTGTCTCCTGGCTTCCAGCATCTCAGGGGGTTCATTGGGTCCCACTGGAGTTTGTAATAGTTCTTGCTCTTCCAGTTCTGTCATTGGCGGAGCGGTGATTTCCTTAGATTTCTTTTCCGCGGGCTTTGTGCCACTAATATCTCCAACTTCCAGGTTTTCATCAGCGAGATCAGCTGACTTTTTCTTTCGGAGTTTGTACTGGAGTTTTTAAGAAGCACGGTGCTTTTTCTTGGAAGACGGAGGTTTTTTGACAGGTTCATCCTCTGTCATCTCCTTGACATTAGGGAATATCGGAGAGGTTTCTCCGTCTTCCCTCTCTTCCACTTGCGGAGGGGTTTTAGGGCTTTCCTGGCTGTCGGCATCCGTTGTATCAGCTGGTTTTGCCACTAGCACTTCATGGAATCCCTCTTGAAAGGACTTAACTTTTCTTACGAAGGCATCATCATCTTCGTCTTCGGAGAAGTTATCCGATCCGGTTTCCGACTCCAATCTCGCCTCAATGGCGGCAAGTACGGACTCTGTTTCCGAGTTCATCGTCTGGTTGACGGATGTCGGATCTTCCGTCTCTGTGACGGGTGTTGGTTCTTCCGTCTCTGTGACGGGTGTATTGTTGTCTGCCTCTTGCACGGGATTTCCGTCATCCGTGTTTTCGGCGATCTCGGATTGCACCATGCCGATAAAGTGCGTATCACTGTTTTGTCGGCGATCTGAGCAAAATCCGGTATCATAGTCGTCTTCGACTGGGTATAGGGCGGGTGGGAAATACTTGCTTTCACCGCAAAACCCCATTGCTTCCGCGGTTAATCCGATAAAGATGTTAGCAGATCCAATCGGTAAAACGCAGGCACTTACCAGATGGTTTTGCGCCGGTATGTAGGATCCGTTGTCGAGGAAGCGCCCGACGTCGTTGTCGAACTCCAAGCTTCCGACAGTTATCGATCTTCCAATTCCGCCTAGTATCCCAGATCGGAACTTCACGCCTGACGTCGTCTGCCCCACGGTGGGCGCCAACTGTCGAGACATCGTAGTAGTTTTCATAGACTGGGGTGCCATGAGACTACGGTAGAGACGTGGGGTAACGGGATAGCGTAGTAACACTGAACACGGGATTTACCCAGGTTCGGTACGTCGTGACAGTACGGCGTACCTACTCCTGCACTTCTCACTATGTGGGACTAAAGCCCGTATAATAAGGTTACAATGTAAGGGAATAGATCCAGCTACTCGTCGAGGATGGACTTCTCGGCGAGTTGCGAAAAGCTTAAGCTAGAACCTAGAACCCAAAGGAACTAATTGGACTTGGAACCTGGAACCTGGAACCTCTATTAATCTATCTCCCGTCCGGCTTTATATAATAGCCGGATTAGGGCTTACAGAATAGGAAACCTAGAAGACTACGTTTAACTTGTAACTTGGAAAGTAAGGAATCCGTCTTCTCCTCCAAGCCAGATCACGTGGGCCGTGATCCGGGTTCTTCTAGAATCCGGCTTCTGCGCGTCGGACTACTGGGACGCCCAATGGACCTAAGCCCATTACCATATAGGCCACCCTGGTAGTCCGGCTCTTTGTCTACCATCTTCTATACCCCTATTCAGTATATATCCGACATGTACAATTTACCGCTATAGACTCGCTATAGCGCCG
Source organism: Alopecurus myosuroides (assembly GCA_028641055.1). NCBI lineage: Eukaryota > Viridiplantae > Streptophyta > Magnoliopsida > Poales > Poaceae > Alopecurus > Alopecurus myosuroides. Next base: position 394,026,574 of record CM054060.1, read on the forward strand.
CTATAGCTGTTTTCAAGGGTTGTTTCTATATGCAATAGCCCGCTATTTAAAACATTGGTGTAGACTTGCGAAATCTTGGGATTAACAACATCTATCATGCTGAAGTACACGCATTCAGGAGTGACAGAAGCATCGCAATCAGAATAAGCTTCCATCGCGCATTTCTGTGACTGCAGAAGGCAGCACATCTATCTAGCTATTTTTTAGTCTGAAATAATCTGCGGTGCAAAAAAATGCCGCCAAAATTGTTAGATATCACTCTTGCGTGCTATTGCTCTCGATGACGCGCGCTGCAGGCCTGGAGCTGTTATCTATCTCTCTTTGCTTCTATTGTTGGTAATCTCACTCATGGGCACCTCCTGATTGCTCGTGCTCTTCTCTCTCCAAAACGCTAATGTTGTTGGTTGATTTCTTGTGGAGAACATCATTTATCGCTGGTGTATCCAAGCATAGTTCGGCACTATCGAAGAAACACATCGCACATACTGAATTATTGTTGGATGTCGAAAAACAAAACCCCATTGGTGCTGGCATTTTTATCTGGATCCAAGGATTTGCCATACCTTTCAAGTAGCATCAACACTTTAGTTTAGGAAATAAAATAAACCCTAAGATAAATACCCACATATCTTTTGCCGACCCGTTGCAACGCACGGGTATTTTGCTAGTTAATTATAGTAGCAAAAGTAGTGTAACCAGAGGCTAGACAAAATATTACTTTTATTAGAAAAATTAGTGTAACCAAAAGTTACTCCGTTTTTTGTACGCATCTAGATGGATGGATATCAGATCATTTTGATCGGCCTGCAATATATCATGTTTAACTTCCAAATATATGGCTACTACTTATTTTTCAAATCTGGTGACCGTCTAAAAAAAACGCGTTTAAATGGCCTTAAAAATAGACAAATATGGGCAGTACAATATTTTTCATAATTGTTTCTAGTTATTACTCATGTTAAGTTGATAAATGATAATAAGAATACATACGACAAAAGAAGCGAGCAATTCAGATATTTCACAGTGCTATTGAAAAATTCCTATATACTCATAAATTTATCATACATCATACGGTTTAGTATCAATAAACCCGTGCGAAGAAACAAGTTGTTGACAAGTAGATGGATAATTAGGATCCACGCATCAGTTTTTGATTTTATATTCAACAAGGGTGGCTGATTTTACGCTAAGCAGTTACGATATGTGTAGTTGCCTATTGATCCTTATGTTTAGGTGGCTTCTCTATGTGGCCACTTTTTCTGATAAGTGAACTGTAATAACTTGATTTGCGTGCCATTGCCTACGATTTTGTTTTAATAAAATTGTGTGCCTCAATCTGATACAGAGCATGGGGTTTACCCATTAAAAAAAGATTTGGATTTTATGGGCCCGACAGCGGCCATCTGGCTGTAAGTCTTGCTATACTTCTGCAAACAAGCATATGAAGTATTCAAATAGGAATCTAGAATTTTTCTGCGACATGAATTTTTTTGTTGTCTGGCTATGGTTTACCCCTGGAATTGCAAACTACAAACGATAAAAAAAAATTGAGTGTTTATTCTCCATGTGCTATAATCCCCCATTTTTATTTCAGCTTTCTTGTATCCGAGATAAAAACACGATTGTGAAGGAGATGCTGGAAGAAGGCTGCGCTGCAAGATCAAGTGCAGACTCACGACGGCCAGGGTAGTTGTGCACTGGATATGCTTTTGGATCTACTTTGTTGCAACATGGTGGTTGTTGGTGAAATCACCTTACCCTGTTTGGATGTAGGAAAAAGGGCTTGGAATTCCCAATTTGAAATTACCAGCCCTAATTCCGTTGTTTGGAGTGGTATATGAATTGGGCTGTGGAAACTTGCTCTAATTCCACGCGAGGTCCACCCGCGTGTTCGCTCCTAGCAGGCAAATTCCGAGCGTGTGACCTCGCACTAGTAGGGAAGTGCCTTTATATGGATGAGGTTCTGTGGCGCACCATTCACCCATGCGCCATAGTAAAAATATTCTATGGCGCGAAAACATCAATTCTGTGGCGCATGAATCCCATGTGTGCCACAAAAAGAATTTGGGGCCCGCACCAATCATTGGTCTGGCTGTCAGACCAGCTACTTTTATGGCGTAGGGTCTGTGGTGCGCCACAGAATGTAGCTTTTCTGTGGCGCACGGCTGCGGGTGCGCCACAGAAAAACCATATTATGTGGCGCACGTGTCTCTATGCGTCACAGAATGTAGCTTTTCTGTGGAGCAGCCCTGCAGTGCGTCACAGAATATCCAGCGGGTGCGCCACAAAAAAGTGCACTGTGCACATAAAGATGGCAGCCCCCCCTCTCTCCCCTCCCTCATTTCATTTCCAAGTGTCTTGCTAACTCGACCCCCTTCTCTCCCCTCCCATTTTACACATTTAATACTCCATTTTTGGTAGGTGAACCTAATTTTGTTGATATCTAATTGTTGGTGAGGTTTCTTGTTGTTGAGGGGAATCCCTATCCTCCATCTATACTCCGGTCCCTCCCTCCTCGCTCTTTTCGCGTCTCGGTATCGAATCTACTAGGTGAGTATAGTTGGAGGTGCATATGCGCATGTATTGTGTGGCCATCGGTGTGTATGGATGCTTGTCACGCATGTAGGTGGACCGATCGATTGTCGCGCGCGGGCGGCCATGGTGCATGGATGTTTGCCGAAATGTTGATTCACTTCCATTTCGGCAAACTTTTGCACTATCTCATATGTCCTTATAGGAGAGGTCATGAATTTTTCCAGCGACTATGCATGTTGTGGTTCTAATTTTCTGCCCTCTATGTGTGTGCAGGCAACCAAGTTACAAGAAATAAGCTCTGCTCGAATCGCTAGATACAAGAAAGACGCGAAGGCGGACATGATTCGGTGCAACAGGTGGAAGATAAGATGTCCGTGTCGACCATGCAAACTCATGCGCTGGATTGACCCTGATTCCGAACAATTGGAGGAGCATCTTCTCAGACGCGGTTTCATTGACGACCACAACCACGTGGCACCGCCGGCAGCAAAAGGTGTGCATGAAGAAGAGGGCGAGCGAGGTGACGACGGAAATGACGGCGGAGAAGATCATCATGAAGAAGGATATGTCGGCAGAGAAGATAAACATGACGATGAAGGCGTGAATACGGATACCCCGCTAATTTTGGCCTTGTGGGACTCTCATGTTCAGGATCTTCTGCTCAAGGAGACGAGCAACGACATAGCTGCAGCTAGGGAGAAAGCCAAGCTGGCGCAAATGGAGATAGATGGGGTGACTCCGTTTTTTCCTGGGTGCCGCCCCGAGGATACGCGCTTGCATGTAACGCTTGCTGCTCCGAAGATTAAGGCGCAAAACAAATGGACCGACTCGAGCTTCAACAAGAACATGAAATTCTGGCACAATCACCTTCCCGATGGGAACACATTGCCAAGTAGTATCAACGAGTCTAAGAAAGTCGTGTGCCCTCTTGACCTACCTCACAAAAAATTCCACTCATGCATCAATGGTTGTGTAATTTATCGGGGGGAGTACAAGGACAGAACCATATGTCTTAAGTGCGGCCATAGACGATACAAGAGTGGAACCAACAACAAGAAAGTTCCTCGAAAATTGGTATGGTACTTTCCTACCACTCCCCGTCTTCAGCGGTACTACGTGGATCCTAAAAAAGAAAAGCTCATGCAATGGCACGTGGAAAGGGAGAAGCCGGAAGAAGATTCGGAGAAGGGCTATATCATGACACATCCTGCAGACGCTGCCCAGTGGGAAGCATTGTACATAGCTTTCCCGAGTTTCGCGGGCGACGCGAGGAACGTCAGGCTGGGTATGAGCACCGATGGACTTAATCTGTTCCGCAAACAGAGTGGCACGCATAGCAGCTGGCCCGTGTTTGTATGACCTTACAACCTATCCCCGTAGTTGTGCACCAAGCAAAAGTACATACACTTGAGTATTCTCATCCAGGGGCCGAAACAACCAGGTGTCGACATGCATTTGTATCTCGGGCTGCTGAAAGACGAGTTAGACACGTTGTGGAAGACGCCACCCCGTATGTGGGATGCCTACACTAAAGATTATTTCCATACGAGAGTCGCGTTGCTCACGACTGTCACAGACTATCCTGGTTACGCGTATGTATCTGCCCAGGCCGGCCACGGATTCTGCGGCTGCGTGAAGTGCATGGACGGGACCCCGCATCTCCAGCTACCAAGGGATTCTGGGTCTTCGAAAACCGTGTACCTAGGGGCTCGAAGGAGGCTTCGCCTGGATCACCCATGGAGAAAACGCGGTGAGTTGTTCAATGGTAAAGATGTGCCCGATGGAGCCTCGCGCACGAGGAGCGGCACAAAAATAGACGAGCTTCTGGAAAATTGGGATGAGTGCCCTTCGCCGGGAAAGAAACGACCCAAGCCAGAGCCGCTGCTGGGTGTATGGAAAGCGAGGTTTGTTCTCCACGACTTGGAGTACTACTCGGCCCTCTACATGCCTCATAGCCTCGATGTGATGCACATTACGAAGAACGTTACAGAGAGTCTGCTTGGCACTATTTGCAATTCGAAAAAAGTCCAAGGATGGGCCGAAAGCAAGATACGATATGAAACATTTTGGCATTAGGAAAAATCTACAGGTCCCCACCGATAGTGATGATGATGATGAGGATGATGATGAGGATAATACGGAAAGGACTCAGAGTCCCCGCAAAAATGCTAAGAAGAACACTGTGGTGCTTCCTACTGCCTGCTTCACATTGAGTCAGCCGGAGGTTGAGCAGTTTTTCAGGTGCCTCCTAGAAGTCAAAGTTCCTCACGGATACTCAGGGAGTATAGGCAGATATCTGGACTTAGCGAAGAAGAGGTTCACCGGGATGAAGTCTCATGATTGTCACGTGCTTATGACGTAGATACTTCCCGTTGCAATCCGAGGATAATGGACGAGCACGTCCGTGATACGTTGTTTGGCCTTTGAAACTTCTTTGACATTATCACCTGGTGATACTATGCGAGCTCGAGATTTACTTCCCGCCGGCATTCTGTGATATATGTGTCCATCTCCTTCTCCATGTCGTTGATGACATCAGGCATCTCGGCCCGACGTTCCTGCACTACATGATGCTGATGGAAAGCCAGAATGGTGTCCTGAAAGGATCCGTTCGTAACAGGGTCCATCTAGACGCAACCATGGCCAAAGGATTTCAAACCAACGAGTGCATCTCCTCCTGCGACAATTACCTAAGCACTGAGGATGACTAGGATGTCGGTCTATCCACCAGGACGCACCTCGGCAGGCTCACCGGAGTCGGTCACCGCGAGGGCGGCCGCGACATCCATGTCGGCATTCAGAAACGACGCGACGACTTTGAAAGGGCTCACCGGGTCGCGCTACAACACTTAAAATTGATCGAGCCTTTCGTGGAAGATGAAAAACTCATATAAACCTTATCACAAGGCCCCGGGCAGAACGTAAGGACCTATCAGGGGTACGAGATCTCCGGTTACAGATTCTCCATCAAGGACAAGGACATGAGTAGCGAAAAACAAAACTCAGGAGTAACTATGCTATCATATGGCGATGACGAGACTAATGTCAAGGAAAGATACTTTAGAAAGATCTAGGAGATATGAGAGCTCAACTACTTTAGAGAGACGGTGGTGCCAATGTTCCGTGTGAGATGGGCCAAGAATGTCAAGAAAGAAGGACGGTATTTCACCACCATGGTTATACCCGATGCCAAATCGAAGAACGCATCCGCAAAAAATGAGCATGGGTACTCGCTAGCAAAGTTGACCAATGCTTCTTCATCATCGACCCGTCAAGGCCTAGCCGTGTTGTCATGAGGAGGGGCAAGAGGAGCATCATCAGAATGGAAGGAGGCGCCAACGAGGAAGACTTGGACAAGAACGGTGATCCGAAGATCGATGAGGAGTACGACAAGCATTTCGACATGCCTACTACTGGTAAAGTAAGAAGGAAGACATCCCTATCTACCCACGGTTGTCCGTTCACGTGAACAAATCTCAAGGTGACCGGCATAAAGTATTCAGTCGCCAACAAAAAGGGCAAGAGACGCTAAGCTAGATCGGAATCGAGACGAAAAAGACTTTATTATGTATATATGTGCATGTGTATGTTAGACAACCATATGTGTGTGTCAGACAAGATTGCGAAGAGACGTTATATAAAAAAATATACTAATATTCAATGTGTGTTTTATTTTTGTAATTGTAATTTACTGTTTTCTTTCTTTATTATAATTAAATAAAATATTAAAAAAAAGACTTTTCTTTCTATGGCGCACCATCCTTTACCGTGCGCCACATAATTCTCTCATTTCTGTGGCGCATCTCCACAGTGATGCGCCATAGAATTTCCTTCATGTCAATGACATGTGGCCCCGCACATCTGCCCACACAGCACGCCCACATATTTCTGTGGCGCACCGGGGTGCACGGTGCGCCATAGAATTCACATAATTCTATGGCGCATCTCTCCGTGGATGCGCCACAGAATTTCATTCCTCTATATGAGATGTGGCCCCACGCGCGCTGTCTTCCACAGTTGCCATATCGTCGTCGCCGAATCTCTCCCCCTCTCCCCTGTCTCACCCCGTCTCCACTGTCACGCGATACCGCCGTTTGCCGTCGATGTCGCCATCGCTGTTCGCCGTCAGCGAGAGAAGGAGAAGGAGCAGTAGAGCGGCGCCTTCGCCTTCGGTCCAGCGAGCAGGAGAGTGGCGCCTTCGCCACACCTTCCAAGAGCACGAGCAGGAGCCGCACGTCCACGACGTGCAGGACACGCACGTCCACGACGAGCAAGAGCACGAGCAGGAGCCCCACCGAGATGTTCCTCGCCTCGAGCCCAGCGCCAGGTCGGTTCGCTGCTCACCCCGCCCACCACCGCCGCCTCTGTTTGCTTTGACTTCTTGTGTCTCTCTCGATCTGTATGATAGGCAGGGTCTTCTCCTTGATGGCAAAATCCCCGTGCATCTTTGTAGTGTTCGTTTTGTTGTACTTAGCAGTAGCTATTTTCCTCAGTTTTATGTTCTCTAAGGCGGTCTAATTTTCGCGTTAGCGTGCCGATCCTTTTGTAGTGCAGATGGGGAGATGTTTATGTTTCGCAATAGATGATTCCGGGTGCTAGATTCGGACTTGTAGATGCTTGTTTTGGCTTGCGGTTTCTCCATGTCAAGTGTTCATGGCAAATTGAATTACTGCTTATTTCTAAGTTCTTTAATTACTGTTATTCGGTATTTTATTGAAGTGTTAGGCTCACGAAATTTTGCTATTTTGATTTGGGATTATCCTTTTAAGAACTTCCTTAGTTGCTATAACATAGAGCACATGTACTTCACATGCTCTAATGCCGTTGTAACTTACCAAGAGTTTTGCCTAACTGAACCTATTGATGGTTGTTGTCTGGTTGAATCTATGACTTGCTAGCTCGGGGAAATAGTGTGTCCACAAGAAAATTGACTCGCTGTGCATAAAACATCAAGCAGAATATAACTTGTGAAGTCTACGCTTCTCTTTGAATTACAAATTGTACTCTGTATTTAAGAATTCGACCACAACATGGTATACAATTTTGAAGTGGGACAGTTGGCAAAGTGGCACTCTGCAGTTGTATTGCATGAATGTTTTTAATTCCTAAGAGCTATTTGGGTAATTTTGAGCTTATCAGTTCTGGTGTCGTGATTACCAGTTTGCATAGTTGATTTCACTTTGATGAACTTGGTGATTAGGGCAAAATGCACAACCTGCTACTATTTTGAGTGGATGCTAAACATACTTCTATTTTGAGTGGATGAGCACAAGGAATATGTACTGGTTCATGTCCATGCTCAACCTGCTGCTATTTTGAGTGGATGAGAGACAAGTAGGAAAACCAATGTTGCAGGTACACATTGAGTTGCCAATGTTTCGCCGGAACGTCGATTCTGGCACTCCGGCATGGATTTTTTTAGCAATGGTCATGCCGAAATATTTCGTCCAACTGTTGGTCCAGTAGATGTTGAGTTCCAGTTGCTACTTCACTCAAGTAAGTACACATATAACCAAGTAACTTAACTTCGAGCAATCATGATTCCGCACAAGTGTTTTGTTCAGTTTTGTTGGTTTGCTTCATTTATTCACTCAACTAAGTACTGTATATCAATAGTCGAGAATGAATTAGTTGAGTATGCTTGGAGCCATGGCAAAGCTTACGAGCAGGAAGTCTACGACACGATAAGCTAGCAAAGATCTTAAAATTCAGTGAGGGGGAAAATCATTTCATTTATTTTGGTTTTTTGGAAGTCTGGTGCTTGTTGGTGGTGCGAAAAATTAAGCTTCACCTTAATGTTGTCCTGTGATATTTGAGCAGGATTTTGTGCATGTATATATATTGGTGTGGAGTTGCAGCGTGAAATGAAATGATTTGTGGTACTGCTGGAGCTCCCTAGTATAGCTCTTGGGTTTAGTCATAATGAATCTGTGTTTTGGACCATGTTGTTTGCAAACAGTAAGTAATTGTTGGTATTAATCTTTTTATTTAGTGCCTCCGAGTGATAGTGTGTTTTCGTACTGTTACAGTTTTTCTTGTAGACTCTGAATCATTTAGTTGTGATAGTGGCAGTTGCTTGTTGTTACACCAATGCACGTTGCTTGTATACATGAATATGATGAGGATTTATGCGTGTATGTTGGTGTGGAGTTGCAGCGTGCAATCGGTACTGCTGCCTGCCTGCTCTAGCACCCACCTAAATCAGTTGTGTTTGTTCGTAATGAATCTGTGTTTTCGATCATGTTGTTGTCAAGCCAAGGTTTTTGGAAATAGTGAGTTATTAGTAGTAATCTTTTTAAGCATTGTTGTTGTGTCATACTAGCTAGTGTCATAGGTGAATGCATCAAACGGTTGATTGTTGTTGCTGCGAGATGGAATGTTTTGCAGCTCTTCTTGTAGACTCTAAATCATTTACTAGTTGGGATATTGTGAGCAGGGTTATACTCCTTGCTGCAGTTGGGGTCTGAGTCCCTTGCTTTGCGAGTTTGAGGAAGTTGGGCAACCAATTTTGTTAGGCTAGCTCTTTGGATGCCTGCAATGGCCTCCATGGGCAGTGGGTTCTCAGAGAAGCGCTGCTGCACGCTTGGGAAGGCAAAAGTGTTGTTGCGCTCTAGTCTATTAGATTATTTGTGTAGATTATTAGTTTGGTACTCCACTCTTTGAATATCTGTTTATCCTAGCAGAAGGCATGTTTTCTAGAGGATATCAGCTATTGGAATTGTGTTTTCACACGGCCTCTAAGGGACAATTATCTTAAGAAACGGTGCTTGCGACTGCCTGTTGTTCTCTTTTTTTTTAGTTTACATATAGCAGCATTACACACGATGTCTAGAGAATTATCAATTATCTGATGATCTAATATGGTATTTGGTGTATTTAGGAACAATGTAAATTGAACAGAAACTCAAGAGTAGTCATGTTGCCATGTTATAGTTTATTTTAGATTCTTGGATTTGCATCCCAGTTTAACCTAGCTGTGACTAGAGAGCATAGAGCATAGATTTTTTCAGGTCTGAATCAATGATGGTCTCATGGCTATCTTTCTGCAGTTGTGTTATTTATTTCTGTATCACTGAGTTTAAGTTTGACACAAGATTCTCAGCCTTGTGTTGTAATTGTGTCCTCTAAAGGCACTTGATTTCAAATACTATGTTAGAAACTTTGTTTACATAATGTATGCAAGTACCGTCAATGTTCTGTACCTATCTTGATTGTCTTGAATGTCTTCTCCTATATATGCTCTTTGCTATACCTACACATTTCTATTAATAGTAATCTTTCACGTGCTGAAACCCAGTGGTCCATACAATTATAGGGGGACATAGCAGAAGGGATTCAAAAGTTATATACACTAATAAAATATGAATTTCCTTTATTTAACTCGACAATGAATTGAGCAGGAGTACAAAAGAATTTTCTTTCGTTTACAATATAGAGTATATTCGGTTCTGACATAGCTAAATTACAATAAGATTCGCAGATGCTTGGATGAACACATCATCCAGACAGGAGCATCATACCAAGCACAAACCGGCTCCTCGACACGCTTAGTTGCTGCATTGACTGATTCCAACAGCATATCCAGCTCAAACCTGAAAAGGTTCAGACCAAGATGTAACCAGCATGATTAGACAATCAACAAAAAAGGAGTAATTCACATAGGATAATACAATTCATATTACATTCATTAGTCATAGCCCCAAAATCACAAAGTTCATGGATAACTTCTGAACATTTCAATATTATTACAGAAACATGTCGGACACTTCCAAGCAGTCCATGCCCGAAGCCGGTGCCGAGGAAGAGCGTTGGGATGCCCATGCTGCAACCGGCGTTGAGGAAGAGGGCCGGGAGGACGACGCAGGTGATGAGTTGGAGTACTTGGAGGAAGAGGGTGATGACAACACCGATGGTGGCGGCACTGACCCCACGGCGGCTAGTGGTAGCGGCGACGCCGCCCCGACGACCGATGAGAAGAAGAAGAAGGCTCGGGCGCCAAGGAAGGATCGTACGCCGCAAGTGCTCGCCAACGTCACTCATACAGTCACCAAGGTCTCGCCTAGTGGCCTACCATTGGCGCCTCGAACGGTTGCCTCAGGGTACAACATGCATCTAGGGTGCATCGTGCGGGAAAGCATGTCGATCAACACGATGGACCTTAGAAGCAACGACAACGTGGCTTTGGTCGAAATCCTCCTGAAGGAGCTTCACCATCGATACACGTTCCCGGAGCCATTGAACAAAAAGGTGGACTCTTTAGCCATCACGAATATAAGCACCGCATTGAGTAGCTGGAAATCCCGGGTGAAGAAGAAGATTGAGCAAGGTAAAAGCTGGGAGGAGATAAGTCGCAAAGAGCCGTCGCTCGTGAAATACGACTTCGACATACTGAAGCCGTACATAAACAAGGATGAGTGTAAAAAATGAACAAAACGGGAGAGGGATGTGCGGGACCAAAACATAGGGGTCCAACATTGAGGAAGCGGTGGTTACCGAGGAAAACAACCCGTTTGGGAGAAGGAGGACCGCAAGATGGAAAATCTTGGAAAAGATAACCCCTGGCACAAAATAACGGATTTACAGGTTAGGAACTTTGTCCGGTCCCGGTACTTCTTAGACTGGAAGACGGGGGAATTCATGACAAAAGACTAGGCCGTGACGGATGTCGAGAAATATTTGGTAAGGACATATATATCTCAAGTACATGTATATTGGATTGATCTAATAATTAGATAATGAAGCCAAATGGACTCACCTTAATTTCCTTTTGTCCGAAGGAGGAAGAGTTGTGGAAATCTAGTACGGCTGCCCCGTCGTCCCAAGGGACGACATATTAGTGGGACACACCTTTCAACTGGGCGACGAACGCATACAAGAAAAGGCCGTTGCAGGACCCGCTGACGTCAGCTGGCCGTATGTCCGACTTTGGGCTAAACATGAAGGTAGCCAAGTACTACGCATCGGACGCAAAGTCGTCGAGAAAGGAGAGGAAGACGATGGCGACTAAGGGTAAAGCCGAGGTCGAAGAGGTGAAGAAGATGGCGGTTCTAGAGAAGAAACTTGAGACCAGAGAGGTGGACCCCGACATGCTAAATAAATTAGTGGATGAGAGGCTCCAACAAGTCATCCCCGCTGGGTTGATGGAAGGGATAGCTGCTTGGAATGCGGGGGGGGGGGGGGGGGGGCGACGGGTCAAATTGGGCCGATCCAACTGCCCACCTTCGTTGACAACAACTCAAGCATGAAGCAGCAACTGATTCAGGAACATGTGCCCCCCCCATATGCCGCTCCTTCTGGTTGCATCGACGCCCCCTTCCGCAGCAATGCCAAAGAATGATGCAACGGACGCCGGCACCGTCACCCTTGTCTCGACACCTGACGAGTTCGACTCCATCACCAAGGTAACTAATTATTTAGTCGTGATCTAACTACGCCTTTCATGATGACTGCCATCTCATGATGCCTGATATGTTGCCCAATAGGACGAACCTTGCGTGAATGCACCACTCTCAAATGGACGAGAACGTGATGAAGGTGAAGTTGGCCAATGTAGTGTCGTATTTTCGCGACGTCCTCCACCCCTTTCAACCTCCAGGTTGTGACGAGGAGGACAACTTGGTCCTTGGAGACTGCACCACATGGGTGATGAAATGGCCGAAGAGCCATATTTATCTGTGTGTGTGTGGGGGGGGGGGGGGGGGTTCTTGTGATCAAGCGCAACATCGGCGCCACCTCCCCTATGGCCCCGCCCAATAAGATCGTCCGGCCCACAAAGCAAAGAGCCCGCCAGACAGTACCCAAAGTCCTCGCCCCTCAGAAGGAAATGACAGTCGTCGCCACCACCACCTACAAGGAACCGGAGGTCGTTGCCACCACCGCACGACACCCACATTTGTTGGGAAAGATGCCGCAACGTCCGGCCAAACGATCATCAAAGGCAGTTGTGCCTCAACCACCTGCATCACAGCCGCCGCCACCACCCAAGGACTTGGACATGGCGCTTGCTGGAGACGGTGTCGATAACTATCATTATGATGATGACAATGTTGACATCGATGCCTACTTCAACACGGTCTGCAGCCAAGATAGGTATATGCCTTCTATGGATCGTGACGATGAAGCCTTCCGCAGTCACGACGATCAACCAAGCCGTACTGAAATCACGTAGCGCCTGACCTTCCAACAGGGTACAATATTTAGACCTGGCACACTGAATAAGACAGTCCTAGGGTCGCCCCGAGCACCCCCAGCAGCACCCCACCAGTAACCCCAGCTCCCGCAGCAGATCAGGCCACCGCCAGCAAGAAGAAGGCTAGAAAGAGAACTGGTAAAAAGGGCCAGCCTAGTAAGATCTTCGCTGACACCGTGGTACGACCCCGTAAGGATGGCTTGACCCGCTTACATGAAACTGGCGAACCGATACTGGATCCGGACGAGATACACGGGGCAACCAGACCAATCCTCACTTTGCAAAATATTATCGTGATGCTAGAGGGCCTCCTTCTTAAACACGAGTGTCCAAATTAACCGGTGTTCGTGGTCAAGGTGCCATAGGGTCCTGACTACGTCCTTGTAGACCCCGCGGGACTGTTCTTCAGAGCGTACGAGGATATATTCAATCTCTCTCACTCGAGACGGCTGGACTATTACTTGGTCCGCCTATACGCGCTCAATGCTCATCTGCAGATCCAGCGAGAGTTACCCCCGTACGTTGTGGTAGAGGATCCCTACTACATGCGTGATAGCCAGCTGAAGGATGGATCAAGTACACGGACCAAGGCAGTGAAGAACCTTGAGTGCTTCATGTGGAGAAACAGTGAGAAGACGGACATTATTTTGCCTGTCTTTCCCGAGTAAGTACACATCCGCTCGGGGCCGTCGTAGCTAATGTTTTTTCTAGACTTCATCCATTCCTTATCCTTGTTTCAGTTGCATGTGTTGAGCAGGGACACATACTGCACACTCATCGTGATTTGTCCAAAGTTGTCACTAGCCTAGTACTTCGACTCGTCGAATACGACGAAGAGGAAAGACTACACCAGAATAAGGGGTGTTCTCGATGAGGCTATCGATGGCTACGCCCAAAATGGAGGCACCTTCGAAAAGAAACAAAAATGTATCAGGCCGGCTACTAGCAAATACGGGTTCAGGCACGTGACCGAGTTCCTCCTGCATCAAGCAGCCGGCTTGGAGCACGAAGGAGACCTTATATGCCCTCCATCACCATAAAGGGATTGTCTGCGATGCAAATAATTTGAATCAACATGCGAAACTCCGAGAATGGTCCAATAAAATGGCGGGGGAAATCTCACAGGAAGATCTTATTGAATACTTTCATCGCTTCTAAGTCAAGTTGTCGGAGATACTGATTGAAGATGTCAACAAAAAGGGGGGGGGGGTCCTTAAACAATCCCATAGGGTTATGCCAGAGGGATATCCAAGAACGCCTAGAGCGGCAGGTTGATCGTAGGACGTGGATGACGAAAGACTTATTTAAGACGTTTCCGGCGCCGATCACCTTGCTCCCGCCGTGGAAGAGGTCTCAGTGATCGAGGTGTGCCTAGCTACTATTAGTTTGTTTAATAAAATTTGCTTAATTAGCTCGAAACTTAGGCCTAGCTGTTATTGGCTTGAACTTATAGTTAGTTAGCTTGAACTTGTGTGATATCGATGTTGTATATCTTTGATGTTTATTATTGTTTCCTTACACTACTTTTTGTGAACATAAATGTCTTAGCTTTTTTTGCATTACTTACTAATATGCCTTGTGTCTATCTATATAGATGACGTACTACATGGTGTTCGAGGGTCGGGTTTCAGGAGTCTATCACGAGTGGAAGGACTGTAAAGCACATGTGGACAATTTCAGCGGCAACTGCTATAAAGAATACGAGAGTAGACACGAGGCGGTTGCCAAGTGGAGGGACCACCAGTCAAAGCAGAAGAACAAGATGAAAACCTCCATTGTGCTACTGCTCTTGCTCACCCTAGCTGCCATGCTTGTAGTCTATGTCATCTTAACTTAGGCATTTGTAACTTAACATCATCGATGAACTATGTGGTGACAATGTTCGACAATGTTTGACTAACTTTGATCCAATTCGATACTTTGCACTATGTATCACTATTCTAAGTAACGTGTGACTTATATTTTTGTCAAATATCAATACTATGTTATATATTTGTAAAATATCACTGCCTGTGTATTCAAACTATATAAATCATGTAATATACCTGTATTTATACAAGAAACAAATTAAATTTCGAAATACTGCATCTCTTTCTGTGGCGCCCATATAACTATTTATGTGGCGCACCAAGGGAGTATGCGCCATAGAATCGACAACTTCTGTGGCGCATGTGCGGGGTGTGCCATAGAAAATAATTTAATGGCGTGAATTCGGTGGCGCACCCCTGTGGCCATAGGGTGCGCCACATAAACCATTTTTGTTGCGCCACAAATGACTCTTTCTGTACTAGTGTCGGAATCGCTCGGATACCTTCCGTGCGGCCGCCCCTCGTACCCATTCGATCTACAGAAGCAGAAAGAGATTCCCGCACCTCTTCACTCGTCGTCCTCGATCCCGACAAGGGAAAGCACCGGCGGCCTCCGCACCGGTGAAATCTCCCTCCCTCGTCTCCTTCTCTGATGACGCCCTGTCCTCTCCCTCTCTCGTTCCCCTATCTCTTCTCCCATTCCGATTCCCTGTCATGGCGCGTACTCCCCTCCCGTGAGCCCTCAAAATCTAGATGCAGTAGGGATGGCGACGGCTAGAGGTCGTCGGTAGGGGAACGATGGCAGGAGCAGCGCAATCTCCACCCGTGAGCCCCTCGAAACCAAGAAGGCCCTCCCTTTCTTCAACTGTCACTTCCCTACCTCTCTTCTTCTTTGTCCCTTTGGTTATCAACGCGGTCCAATTTAGCTCACAAAATTGCGCTGAATTATGATATGCTTGAACTATACAAGTGGCTAGTATAATTTATGGGCTCAAATTACTGTTTTCTCAAGATATATTATTCCTAGCTCGAATTTAGCTTCTCTTTTTTAATTATGTATGTTGTTGTTGCGATTTGGAAATTTAATGTTATTGTGTGTGCATAATAATATATAACATACTAATTTTCATATATTTAGACAAATTTATATTGTCTGAACTCAACAAAACATCAAATTCCGTGGTTTGTACATCCAAACATGAATTGGAAATGGTTGCTACATTGTGTTTCCAGCCGTGAATACGATGCACAACCAAATAAAAGAATTTGAAATGAAGTCCATTTCCTTTCCATCTTGGATTTGGAATTCCTAAGCCAATTCAATTCTGAACTCTTTTTCCTACATCCAAACAGGTGGTCAAGGTTATTTTATGTGCCTTGATCTTCAAATTGGTGTTAACTACGTAGTGAGATTTAACGCTCTTTAGCATGTGTGTTAGAAGGTTAATTTAGACTATGTAGCAAGCCAATGTGACTATGATCTTATTGTATGACTGCCAATCTGTGTGCCTGCTACAACTACAATCTTGTGCCAGGGAACCTTCCAGGTATGAGGAGAGAATGGCCTCAGCCAACCAAGCCTTCTCCTCTGCTTCCTACATCTCTTTCCAACGTGTGCCCTCCCAATGTATTTTCCTGTGGCGCTTCCGTAAGCTCCACCTTTGACCCTTGCTCGGAATCTTCTACCGAAGAAGAGACTTCTTCCCCGCCATTGCAACACACCAATATGCATCGGAAGCTACTGTCGTTTCTTTGTCCACTGAATTCTCTTTCCCCTTCTGCCCTGGCCCCGTTAGACACTCGGTCATCCATGACATCTGTCATGTCCTCCTATATAACATTATCGATTTATTAAGTTGCATGTTGGTGTGACACTTTAGACTAACAATACATCCTTCTTACACCAATCACTAATGATCCATTCTCTAAATGGGCATTCCTTCACATAGCAAAATCTCCTTGAAAAAACATTTATATGGAATGGCAGTTTGTTCATTTTTAGTACCGCTATGCAGGAAATTTGATATGTGATGGATATGATGCACATAAACCTGATTTTATTTACTATCCGCAACATAAGTTGTAATATTTATGTACTTATATTCCGGCTAATTTCTAAAGTACTCAATCATGAAATTACCATTTAAGTATGGCTTCTAATTTTCTGTGACTTCGAATGTTTCTTGTCTGGATTAAGTTTACCCTTGTACTCTAAACTACAAATGCTAAGAATGAGCATTGATTCCACAGGACTGTATGCACTTTGCTTTAATACGCTACCTTTCTCAGCAGTTAGTCGTTTCTTTCTTCATGTGCTTTTCTTCTTGTTGATATGTTCATGTACCTTTTCTCAGTCCTGACTGTTGTATGATACTAGGAGGTATTTTCTTCTTGTTTAATGGTTCATTTCATCTTATGTTCCTATTTTCTGAAAACATCTTCGATATATACAATCAAAATACTCCAAGATATTGCAGAGGTGTCGGAAACAACTCTGAGATGGTAATCCTGGAACAAGCTAGTGTTGCAAGCTCAAGTACTAAGTCACCACGGTCAGGGAAGTGATGATTAAAAATGATGCAGGTCATGAAGCGAATTGGAGATGTTTGTGACGTTGTTATGCAGCTCTACAATTGACCACTAATTTTCTCTGGCTCTACTTTGTTGCAATATGGAAATGGTTGGGGAATAGACATGAAGTTTATCTAGAACCTAGAGTATATCTTATGTTCCTTGATCCTTCAATATGTGGTGTGTCATACAAGGCAGCGACAGTCACTATTGGAAAAATGGCCTTTATTCCCGGTTCCCATTCCCCTTTAGTCCCGATTTTCCCAACCGGAACTACGGGTTTGGGAGTAAAGGTTCATGACAATCGGGACTAAAGGTCCTCCGGGCTAGAAAAAATAATGCCTCCCACCAATGAAACTCATGGGATTCAAACTCAAGACCTGATGTATCTCCTTGCGCGCAGCTGACTAGCCCACCCACATAGAACACGTGACATTGGATGAGATGATTTCCTTTTGACGTAGCCTATGGAGGACTAAGGGTAGACCCTTTTGACTGTGTTAGTGTTATTAACCGCGACTAAATGGTCAAACCCTTTCGTCTGGGTTATTGTTATCACGAAGCGGGACTAGAGGTTAGCGGCGTCCTGGGCGTTCGAACAGTGACTAATGTCCCCTTTGTCCCGATTCATAATAGAACCGGGACTAAAGATCCAATCCTATAGCCCGTTTTCTACTACTGAGTTAACGTTGGTTAGCTTCTACAAATTCAGTAGTAGATGAATTAAGACTATGTTATGTGGATGGGTGACTGCGTAATGTTTTGATTGGTCCCCAAGTTCCTCATGCGCTATACATGGTAAGGATGAACTTATGCATTTCACCTTTCGTTTGTTTGTTTTGTTTTATCATTTGAAACATTGGTAGCGTGCCTCCTAGTTATGAAGAGGAGGCCAGATGCGATATAACTACTTATCCGCGTGATATTTTGAGTACTAAAATTTCATTATCAAAGAAAAAAGTGTGAAAACATTTGAGTGGCTAAGCTTGGTACACTCACAACTATGAAGTTATGTGTGTGTTTTACTATAAAATTCAAATTAGGCCCCTATGTTAAGCTAGGAATTAACGTGTTTGCATTGCCACAGACCCGCGAGTATGCACGCCAAACACCACGTGGGAGATGACATAAATCTTCAGAACAAGGACAATTAATATGAGGAGGTAAACAAGAAGTACCTGACCCTTGTGGAAGGGACTATATAAATGTACATGTCAAGACACATGCTAGGATCCTCAAATCTACTCAGGGCTTGAAGTAGTTAGGCTGAGTAGACAATTCGTGGTTAGAAATTTTCTTCTTATGGAGGATATAAAAAAATAAAGTTCTCCCGATCAGTGTGAGAATGTGAGGTATCAGGATGCCAAACCAGTGAACTTTCCGAAGTCGCTGCAGTACAAAACAATATACTGGAGCTCTGGTTGCCACCCTCCTACTAACTAGCTTCAATTTCTCTATGTCATGTTATCTTGAGGACCGCATGAAGAGGTGGCATTAAGCGCATGCAGCCTCTCAGCACATCCACCTTATCTTACATGCCTCCAAGGAAATCAAGCCGAGCATTGTCAATCAAGCCGGGCATTATCTTTCAGCACTAACGAAATCTAAGTAACAAAGCAACAATAAACATTTCACTTCTTGGTTATGGGCTTATGGCCATACCTATGCCAGGGGTCGATGGACTAATACCTTTGCAAGGAAATAAATATAGATTTTTTTTCTACAATGTCAACCGAATGGGAACATCATCGCCGTTATGTCACATCATTTATGGAAATTATTTAGTTTATGTAATGGCCACGGTATGCAGTGAATCTGTCCCACTTTTCCTGTACATTTTGTCGAAACAATCTCCTTGTATACAACCACCGAAATATAGTCTTCTCTTCAAAAGACTTTACCACATCGTGTATTTAAGAAGAATTAAATAAACTAAGATATAAGTATGGGATTAGATTATTGACACAACTACCTGAAAGATTCTCAAAAATGTGAATAGATGAAATAAATTTTGTTCAAATGATTGTGCCTACTAAGAACGTCAGACTACACAGCACTGATATTTACAACGTGCAATGTGAGGAGGATCATATAACCTTTGTAATCCAAACTCTTCTTCTTCTATAAAAATCAGGTATGCAATTGCATACCCTCTAAAAAAAGGAGGATCATATAACCCTCGTCCTAAAACTATTCACGTTGACAGAGCATGGGTGTATCACTTCCCCTAAAATCTGTCGTTCTTAACTTTCTTAACTTTGTCGTTGATTGCTAAGAAAACACCCTTGTGGACATGGTAATCCGTTTAAAAATTACAAATTATTTTTCTTAATATTTCCTAAATGTCAAACAATTGTCTTACAACTTTTTCTCAGATTTGGGTTGTATTGTTTAACTTGTGCCGAGCTGAATGTTGCGACACCGGCACCATTTTTTCAAGAACATGCATGTCATGACATTAAGAAGAAGATAGTTACGGTGAAATTACAGAACAGTTCAAACTGCCCGCGCCGTTGCTCCGAGGACTACTCCTCCCGTCTCTCCGCGGTCTACCTAGCTAACCTCCAATCCCGAAACTCAGTCACATTTCTGCCACTACTAGGAAAAGACAAATGCGTGACGCACCAAAATTGCATACCCGTGACGCACCATGGTGCGTCACGGCTATCACGCCGCGCCTATTAAAATAGCCGTGACGCACCACATTTTGGTGCGTCACGGCTATCTCGTTTACCCGTGGCGCACCGCTTGTTTGGTCCGTCACACCTATCTTTAGTTACCCGTGGCGCACCTCATGGCTGGTGCGACACGGTTATTGATTTTGAAATTTAAAAAAAAAGGCGGGACAGATCCAGATCTGGATCGGGCCGCCCAAAATTTTGAAATTTCGAAAAACGAAAACAGAGAGGCCGGAGTGGAGTGTGGTCGCCGGAGTGGAGGTGGCCGCCGGAGACTAGATGGCCACGGTAGTGGAGGAGGACGCCGGAGAGGAGGAGGCCGCGGTAGTGGAGGAAGCCGCAGGAGAGGAGGTCGCCGGAGTTGAGGTGGCCGCCGGAGTAGAGGTCGCCGGAGTGGACACGAGGATGTGGTTGCCGGAGTGGATGTGAGGTGGTGGTGGTGGTGGTGGTGGTGGTTGTGGTGGTGTTGGTGGTGGTGGTGGTGGTGGTGGTGGTGGTGGTGGTAGGAGGAGGAAGGGAGAAGAGAGAATGGAGAGTGGAGGAAGGAGAAAGAAGAAATGAGAGAGAAATGGAGAAGAGTGGAGGAAGGAGCAGGAAGGGGAGTATATATAGGTGGGGGGCCTCTCCCGGGTTCGAAATTCAAAAATCCTTCCCAGACTTAGCCGTGACGCACCATACATGTGGTGCGTCACGCCTATATATTTTTTTTGATTTTGTTGGAAAAAAGCATCTGTCCCAAATAACTTTTTTCCTTTCAAAATTTGGAGAATATAAAAAAGGCTCACAGGCCGAAGGCCATTGAGGTTGAATTCCTTTTTTTCTCTAGTTTCCGTTGGTATATTGAACTTTAAATTCCGACATCGTATGCAAAAGTTATGCCCATTTTACTTTTTTTAACAAACTTTTGCTCAGAAAGTCGAGATTCAAATTTCAAAATTTCATAAAAAAGTATACCTTAAACTCTCCGTGCATATATAAGGAATTAAGTTTTTGATGATTTTGAGACATGGAACTCTTTCGTGACAAAACTAGAAAGGCGGTCCCGGGAGGGGGGGGGGGGCTGTGTGTGTGTGGAGGGAAAATTTTGGTGGATGCCATAGCCGTCACGCCTATTGCAATACCCGTGATTCACCAAACATATGGTGCGTCACGGCTATCTTTTCCCACGGCTATGCCCTTCGTCCCCCTGTCGCCCAACACCCACCTATAGCCGTGACACACCGTTTGTTTGGTGCGTCACGGCTATGCCCTTAGGCGTGACGCACCGAGGCCCACCGGTGTGTGTGGTGCGCCACGGGTACATAGCCGTGACGTTCCAAGCATGTGGTGTGTCATGGGTATGATTACTCCTATAGCTGTTTTCCTAATAGTGTGTGGACTAAATGCTCTCAGGCCAGACGACTTTTAGTCCCGGGCCGTGTTACAACCCGGGAGTAAAAGTGTGCAAGGCGACGCGAATGGTTGCCCGACGATTTTTAGTCCCGAGCCGTGGAACGACGCAAGACTAAAAGGGTTCGAGGCGACACGAGCGGTTTCCCCGTCCCCCTCTGGATCCGGTTGGTAAGCTATCACCGGTAGAAAATAGGCCTGTAGTCCCGGTTCGCCAGGGCCAGTAGTCCCGGTCGCGCAACCGGGACTAGCTATGCGCGACTAAAGACCCTCCCCCTATAGTCGCGCCACTTACGAACCGGGACTAAAGGCCCGTCCACGTGGGGGCCAGGAGTCCGTCGCGGCGGAGGACCTTTAGTCCCGGTTCTTGTGGCTAACCGGGACTGAAAACCTCCTGCGCAGGTTTAGGGTGTTAGGCCACCTAAACCTGGTTTCTTTTTAATTTGTTTTGTTTTATTTCTTTTATATTTTATTTTGTGTTTTATTTTAATTTTGATGAAGTTTCAATACACATATATATATATTTTTCACTACTATATACATGCATATATATATGAAATTTCAAACAAGAAGAATTCAATAGGAATATATAATATATATTCAATATCGGGTGACCATACATACAACTTCGAACAAGTTTCTATATACACAATTAAGATAGATGTCCATACACAACTTCGAAGAAGTTTCAATCTGCGAGATGATTATAATTTGCATCATCGGAGGACGCATAGTGTTCTCCTTTGGAATTGGTCGGAAGCGAGCTTCTGGAGTAAGCGCCCTCCGCAAGTTATTGAGACTCTTCCGCGTGGTCTCCGGCTTCTTCTTCTTAGTGGTTTCTTTCCGTATGTTCTCACAAACATAGTATCGACATTGATTGGTCCCCGGTGGCTGCTTGTCCACACCACGAACCACATTTTTAAATTCTAGCTGATGTTTGAATTCACCGATAGTTTCATGTGAGAACCGTCTCCAAACTCTACAGTGCAAATAAAATTAAATGAACAAGGGAGTTATTAGCTACTACATATTAGGAAATGAACAAAAGAGACCGATCGATATAGTGCGCAAATGATTGAAAATAATTACCTTTGCATCATTTTTCTAATGTCGATCCAAAGCTTTGGATCTGAATCCATAGAGTCCATGATAAAAACTGTGGAGTTGTGAAGTTCAATTTTTAGCATCAACCAGTGGAACCTGCGGACACGTTACATGCACAGTCAGGCATAACTTATCGATTAGACATACCATGCATGGAGTAAACAAAAGAGAATGAGCACAAGAGAGAAACACTCACCCAAAATGGTAAGGAAATATAATATGACTTTTGAGTTCATGCTTTCTAAGAAAATTGTACAAGTCTTTCTCCACGTCTTTGGGGTGATTTTCTAACATAGTTCCATTAATGATTTGTGGGTCAATGAACCCAACATCATGGATGAGCTGCATTCCCAAATCTTCAATCTGCATAATAGCATACGCAACAATATAGTTAGGACAATGAAGAACGAGATGAGGTAGAAATAAATCACTGACAGAACGTAGTAACTCAGGATAGATTTGTCGAGCTCGCGCAGATTGAACAGCTGGAACAATTCACTCATCTCAACTGCTATAGAGTACTTTTTGGTGTGATACTCCTCTGTAACATCCACATACACAAATTCTCTGTCGGACCATGATATGAATTGTTTGTACCAACGGAGCAGACTTTGCATTAGTGGTGGTAGATTCTTTTCCTGCGTAGGCTCGACGAGAGGCCCTTTCTTCACATATTGTAATGCTACCTCACAAACTGGCGCAGCGTCCAGGCCTAACAAGGCACGAAGAGACATACCCATGTCGGACGCATTTTGCATGGCAGTAGCTACAGTCAATCCCATTGCTGCCGGAGCTGTTCTGACCTCGGGGTCCTATTCCGGACCGGCTTTCACTATGAGCGGGGGGGATCGATTGTTTACTCTGCATCCCGAGTTGGTCAACTTGTTTCCCGCTTTTTTCATTTTTTTCTTTCTCCTCCGGCAATGCTTTTGCTTGCGTATGAAGTTCATTATCATAGTCTTTAGGCAAATTCTTCTCGGCTTGGGACGGTGTGGACAAAAAACCCGTAGCCCACTTGTCTACCTCGGAGGGTATACTTCCTTGGGCTTAGGCTCCTTTAGCGCCTTCTTATGGGTCCTCCATTTCTCATAGTCAGCCTTCGCGGCCAATTTGGTTTCAGCATCACTAAGTTCCCAAGGCCTTGGGGGGATAGGCTTCCGTGATGGCTCTGGTACCCGTGTGGTCTTAGGTACATAAGGCTCCGGGTTAATAGTCCAAGAGCAGGTTTCCTTGCTGTCCGCATGCTTCTGTTTCTTCGCCGGAGGAGCAATGGGGGGCGACGGCTGATTATCCGCCGGAGGAGGAATGGGGGGCGACGGCTGCTGCTTTTCCGCCGGAGAAGGAATGGGGGGCGACGGCTGCTGCTTATCCACCGGAGGAGTAATGGGGGGCGACGGCTGCTTACTCGCCGGAGGAGGATTGGTGGGTGACGCCTGCTTACCCGCCGGAGATTGTGGATCGGGGGACGGCGTCGAATGGCGTGAAGGAGGCTTAGGTGAACCAGCAGCAGCACCACCACCACCACCACCTGCACCATCGGAGGGGGGTGGACTTGTTAGCCTTGGCGTCTTGCGTAGAAACACTATGTACTTCTTTTTCCATAGAATGAACTGGCGCTTGACATCTCCAAGTCTTCTCTCCCCTTCGGGTGTAGCTATGTCAATCTCCAGGTCCTCAAACACTTGAACTATGTCTTCCACCGTGACACGAGCATAGCCATATGGAATGGGGTTGTTGTGATGGAGTGCTCCAGGTATACAGGGTAAAGCACTGCCGGTACCTACCTTCGTGGAAATGTTCCCCACGGGATAATGCAGATCACATTCTTTCATCTCCTTTACATAATCCACGGGGTAGTGAGGCTCTGGTGCACGACTCTCGATCATCGGTGCATTAGCACCTGCAGGCGGGCCCTCCGTGGAAGCCACGCTGCTTCTCCGCTGATGCTGGCTTCCGAGATCCGCTGCATGTTCTTCATGCGGCACTGTAGCCACCGTTGTTTCTTTCACAAGTATTCCCGCCACGGTGTGCTTCAACTCACTAACTTCCGTTGCAAGCTTTGACAGAAGATCTGCAGCCTGGTCCGTATTTGTCTTACGGCTTCTGTAACAGTACGGGTCATCCTCCTGGGAAAACCCTACTTTCCACGGCAATCTGCCTTTGCCTCGTATATGTCCTCCGTGTTCAGGATTCCCGAGGGCATGGGTCAGTGCGTCTTTCTCTCTGTTAAACGTGATCAAGCCCTGTTGAGCTCTGGTCATTGCGTCAACAAGGTTTTTTGTGGGAGCAAACGTTTTCTGCCGATGAACACACGCCCCTATCTCCGGGTCTAGCGATCCCCCATGCCCGTACCACCACAGTTTGGCTCTTTCGTCTCATCCCTCTGTACCTAGACGGATTCCTCGCGCCGTCAGGCCGTCCTCCATCGCCTGCCACTTAGGCGCCGAAACGCGGTATCCTCCTGGCCCCATAATATGATGGTACTGTTTCTTATCCGCATTAGCCTTATTTTTTTGCGACATTTCCTTGAACTGCTCCGATTTCTTCTGCGTCACAAATTATGGCCAATCAGCTCTCAGTTTCTCATATTGTCCAGTGAAAATCGGAGTCTTTCCCTTGTTGACATATTCACGGAACAATTTTTTCTTGAAGTTCCGGAATGCTTCGGCCATCTTCTGAAGAGCGAACTCTTTGACTAGCCTCCTCCTCTGACGTCCACCCGGAACGTCGTTACTGAATTCATCTTTTTTGTTGTATTCCGGAGGTAGAATGAAATGTACCACAAGCTTTCTCCACAGATCCCTTTTCGTTCTCTTGTCGACATAACTGAAACCAAGACGTGCTTTCTTTGGCTCATTCCATTCCTGGACTGAGATTGATACGTTGTCACTAACAATGACTCCGCATTGGTTGATAAACTTTGTGGTGTGCTATAGGGGCTTGCCGGTTTCACCGACTGATTCGATGGTATATGTTTCTCCTTCTTTCATCGCCTTGAATTTGCCACGCTTTGCCGTACTCGATCCGGCCGAGGGCTAAAATAAGAAAGAGAGTCGCGCGTGTTAGTGCATATGTATTCACATTTCAGTAAGTTTGTATCACGATAGGCTCAATGTATATATATATATATATATACCTCGCCGGAGGTGGTTGTTCTTTGCAATTGGAGATCGTCGTTTGTCGATGGTTGACCTCCTTTCTCATCGACAATGTCCGTTCCTTCACCTCCTTGATCATCGACAATGTCCGTTCCTTCACGTTCTTGATCATCAAGGTTCAGATAAGAAGAGACTACATCATGTTCTTCGGCTATCATTTCTAATATAAAACCTTCAGCCTCCTGTTCCGTAAGCGGCAAGGCTCTATTGTCTGCCATATGTCACTCCTGCAAACATGCATGTAGTAAAAATTAATTAAGTATATAGGAGACTTAGCAAATATTGTCGTAGAAGGAGGGAAAACAGATTGCTAGGGTTTTGGGTGGAAGAACGATGACCACCGGAGGGGGAAAACCATACTTTAGAGGCGTGTCCAAGATTAGTTGCTCAAATGACTTGGAGAACCCCATAGCTAGGTTCCATTTGCTTTCCTGGTCATTTTGGTATATTACACTTAATTTTCTGAATTTATTGAATTAAAACTTATTCTCATTATTTTAATGAATTTAATTCAAATTCAAATATGGTCTCATTTTGAACTTTGTCAAACATGATTGAAAATGATATAAACAGATAGCTTACATTTTTGTGAACATTTTGCATATTTTTCCATAATTTTTGGAATTATAAATTAAAAGTTATTTAATTTAGAAGATTTAATTATGTTCTGTAATTCCATATACAGTGGGCCCCACGTGTCACGATGACGTCATTAAAAAAATCTCCGGCGATTCCGGCCACGGGGGAGGGAACGGAGATGGGGAGGAGGCCACGACCACTGTGATGCTCGCCATGGGGGAGGGAACGGAGATGGGGAGGAGGCCACGACCACTGTGGTCTCGCCGGCGGCGAATCTGGCCGCGGGAGCGAGCGAGGGGTCGCCGTTCGAGGGCGGCGCGTTTGAGGGGTCGCCGTTCGAGGGAGGCGCGTTCGAGGGGTCGCCGTTCGAGGGCGTTGGTTCGAGGGCGGCGCGAGGCCCACGGGGAACCTACCGAACGACGACAGGGCGGGGGCGGAGCAGGGTGGAGGCGGTGGAGAGAAGGGCGCGGCGACGGCGACGACGACGGTGTAACATCCCAAGTATGAAAAACCACCCCTAGGATGCTTGTTTCTTGTTTTATTTAAGTTTTGCATCATGTCATCATACTCATTCCTTGTTTTCATTTGTTTTCATTTTGTTGCATCTGTTTTTATTTGTTTTCACAATTGAAATTTCAGATGGTCTCATGGAAAGGATGCGTGAAGAGTTTTGCTCACTCAAGCAGGGAAAGTTGGACGTCATCAGCTATCAGAGCGAGTTCAATCGCCTCGCTCGTTACGCTAGTGATGAGGTGTCCACTGAGGCAAAGAAGATGGCAAGGTTCCGTAGAGGTTTTAACCCGGAACTCAAGTATGCCCTCACCAACGTCAAGGCCAACAGCTTCGAAGATCTCGTTAACACCGCGCTCAATGAGGAAAATGGGCGCAAGGCGTTCGAAGAGTCTCGCAAGCACTCGCGTGAGGGTGGTTCCTCCTCCAACATGACCACCCCTCCGCAGAAGCGCCGCATCTGGGTGCCAAATGGTGCTGTCACTCGGGCTCCATACGCTCAAGCTTCTCCAGGCTTCGCTCCCCGCCCACCCAACCCTGCTCAGATGCATGATCAGAGGGCTTCGATGGGGCAGCCAAGGCCAGGGCCTCCTCGTGTCGTCACTTGCTACAAGTGCAAGCAGACGGGACACTACGCCGACAAGTGCACACAGAGGCAGCTACCTCCACCACCACCTCGCCCCAACAACAACCAGGCAATGGTGCGTGCTCCCCCGGCTAAAGCCTTCAACTCCAACAACAGGCATGTCAGGAGGACCGCAAGGGTGAATCATGTCAAGGTCGACAAAGCTGAGGAAGCTGCTGACGTCGTTCTCGGTACTTTACCCGTAAACTCTTTTCCAGCTAAAGTGTTGTTTGATACCGGAGCATCGCATTCTTTTGTGTCAAAGACCTTTGCAACAACAAACAACCTAATTGTGGTTCCGCTAAGCAATCAAATCACTGTTCACTCTCCGGGAGCTCAGATGTTGACTTCCAAGATAAGTAAGGACAATCAAATCCTAATTGGAGACCTCATATTCCTTGCTTCACTCATGTTGCTGGGAAGTTCTGACATTGATATCATTCTTGGTATGGATTGGTTGAAGGCCAATAAAGCTAAAATTGACTGTGCTCAAAAGTCAATAACTCTGTTCCACCCCTCTGGCCAGATAGTCTATTCTCCAAATGAGTCAAGTTCTGTTCAGCTATACACCCTCGATGCTAAACCTCTACCTCTACTCGAAAATGTTCCGGTGGTTTGTGAATTCCCTGACGTCTTTCCAGAAGAGTTGCCAGGGATGCCTCCGGACAGAGCAGTTGAGTTCGTGATCGAGCTTGAACCAGGTACTGCTCCAATCTCTAAGCATCCATACAAGATAGCTCCTCGTGAACTGAAACTGTTAAAGGAGCAAATCGATATGTACATGGAAAAAGGTTACATTCAACCTAGTTCCTCCGCTTGGGGTTGCCCAACTCTGTTCGTTGCAAAGAAGGATCAAACAAAGAGACTCGTTGTTGACTATCGTCCTCTTAACGAGAAAACCATCAAAAACAAGTACCCAATTCCTCGTATTGATGATCTTTTTGATCAACTTGCTGGAGCTACAATATTCTCAAAGTTGTACTTGAGGATGGGTTACCATCAGATAAAGAGGATATTCCAAAACAGCATTCACCACTCGGTACGGTCTATATGAATACACCGTCGTGTCCTTTGGTCTCACCAATGCACCGGCGACATTCTCTCGACTCATGAATTCTGTCTTCCATGAATACCTCGACAAGTTCGTTGTGGTATATCTTGATGACATTCTTGTCTACTCCAAATCTGAGGAAGAGCATGGAGAACATCTTCGTCTCACTCTCATGAAACTTCGCGAGCATCGTCTATATGCCAAGTTCTCCAAATGTGAGTTCTGGATTCCAGAAGTTGCTTACCTTGGTCATGTCATCTCTGCAAAGGGCATAGCCATTGATGCAGAAAAGGTTAAGGCAATTGTTGACTGGAAACCTCCACGGACGGTAAAGCAAGTCAGAAGTTTTCTTGGCTTGGCTAGCTATTGCCGTCGTTTCGTCCAAAACTTCTCCAAGATCGCAAAACCTCTAACTGACCTCACAAAGAAGGACAAGAAGTTCGTTTGGTCTCCACAATGTGATGAAAGTTTCAATCTCCTAAAGACTAAACTCACTTCTACACCAGTTCTGGTTGGCCCAGATACTACCAAACCTTTCCAGATTTTCTGTGATGCATCTCTCCAAGTTCTAGGTGCAGTTCTTATGCAAGAACGTCAAATTGTGGCTTATGCTTCACGAAAGTTGAATACCCATGAGCAAAATTATCCCCCACATGATCTTGAACTTGCAGCAGTTGTGTTTGCCCTCAAGAAATGGAGGCAATACTTGTTGGGTAATCGCACTGAAATCTTTTCCGATCATAAGAGTCTGAAATACATCTTCACTCAACCAGATCTAAACCTTAGGCAAAGGAGGTGGATTGAAAAGATTAAAGACTTTGATCTCACCATTTCTTACACTCCAGGCAAGGCTAATGTTATGGCCGATGCTCTCAGTCGCAAGTCCTATTGCAATAATCTCATGATCATGGAAAGCCAACCTCCTCTTCATGAAGAATTCCAGAAGCTGAACCTTGGTCTTGTTCCTCAAGGCTATCTTGCTAGCTTGACAGCCAGTCCAACTCTCGAGGACAAGATTCGTTCTGAACAACTTCGTGATGCTGAAATCAAGAAGATGGTAGAACACATCAAAGTAGGCAAGGAGAAATTTAAGTCCTTCTCAGTGGATGACAAAGGAACTGTGTTCTTCGAAGGACGCATTGCAGTTCCTCAAATTCAAAGTCTCAAAGATGTCATTCTCAAGGAGTCTCATGAAACTCCTCTCTCCATACATCCCGGAAGTACAAAGATGTACCAGGATCTCAAGACACTGTATAGGTGGCCTGGCATGAAACGTGAAATTGCTCAATACGTTTCTGAATGCGACGTTTGTCAACGTGTTAAGGCAGTTCATCAGAAAACAGCCGGTCTTCTCCAACCTCTGAAAATTCCTGAGTGGAAGTGGGACATGATTGAAATGGACTTCGTCACTGGTTTTCCAAAGTCCAAAAAGGGCAACGATGCAATCTTCGTTGTTATTGATCGTCTCACTAAAGTAGCTCACTTCTTTGCTGTCAAAGAAACAATCTCAGCTAGTCAGTTAGCAGAGCTCTACACAGAAAGGATTGTTCCTCTTCATGGTGTTCCATTGGAAATAAGCTCAGACCGTGGAAGCATCTTCACTTCTCATTTCTGGAAAAGCTTTCAAGAAGCATTGGGCACCAAACTTCTGTTCAGCACATCTTACCACCCTCAGTCTCAAGGGCAAGTCGAAAGAGTCAATCAGATTCTCGAGGATATGCTCAGAGCATGTGGTCTCTCCTTTGGCATGAAATGGGAGGATTGCCTTCCATATGCTGGATTCTCCTACAACAACAGCTACCAGGCAAGCCTAGGCATGGCACCATTTGAGGCTCTCTATGGCCGCAGATGCAGGAGTCCAATCAATTGGTCTGGAGCTGGTGAACGTTCACTCTTAGGCCCTGACATTGTTAAGGAAGCCGAAGAGAAAGTTCACGTCATTCGTGACAATCTCAAGATTGCTCAGTCTCATCAGAAGAGATACTATGACAGCAAGCATAGGGATTTGATCTATGCACCAGGTGACAAGGCATATCTCCGTGTAACTCCCCTTAGAGGCACTCATCGTTTTGGTGTAAAAGGAAAACTTGCACCAAGATACATTGGTCCTTTCAACATCCTCTCAAGGCGTGCGGAAAATGCCTATCATCTTGAACTTCCAGAAAAACTATCCAAGATGCACGATGTGTTTCACGTGTCACAGCTCAAGAAGTGTTTCAAAGATCCAGATCGTGCAGTTGATCATGATTCCATTGAACTGCAAGATGATCTCTCTTATGAGGAGCACCCTGTTCGTATTCTCGATGAGACCGAGCGTAAGACTCGCAACAAGAGCACCAAGTTCTTGAAAGTGCAGTGGTCCCATCATTCCGATAATGAGGCAACGTGGGAGACCGAAGAGGATCTTCGCAAGAAGTATCCGGACCTTTTCTCTTCTCAGTAGGAATCTCGGGGCGCGATTACTTCAAGGGGGGCGTTTTGTAACATCCCAAGTATGAAAAACCACCCCTAGCATGCTTGTTTCTTGTTTTATTTGAGTTTTCCATCATGTCATCATACTCATTCCTTGTTTGCATTTGTTTTCATTTTGTTGCATCTGTTTTTATTTGTTTTCACAATTGAAATTCAAACCTTTGTTTCATACTTGTCATGTTACAACTTTTCCCAAATAAAAAGTTCAACTCAAAACTCCATTTGTTTCCAATTAATCCATAAGGTTCAACTATTAAAAAATGGTGGCTTTTAATCAATCAATTATTTCCAATGTTATTCAAAATTCAAATCAAATAACAAACAGCACCCAAATTGAACTTATGAAAATTACCAAAACATTTCTAATCTTTTTGTTCCATTTAAACTTTAAGGTTCACCCTATTAAAAATCTTGTTTTCAATAATAATCACTTAATAATAAAATTCATCCAAATTTGAATTAAACTACAAACAGCAATTTAAATTTGAAACTTTTGGAAAACAAAGTTGGCAATTAGTTACTATGGTAAAAACTAGCTTAACCAAAAAATTTCTAAATTTTTCCTAGCCTTAAAACTTATCTATTTCTTCCATTTTCATTTCTGCAAAAAAAAACAGAAGAAAAAATTAAAAAGGAAAAAAAACGCCCAGCAGGGGGGGCAGCACGCAGGCCCAGCCCATTTTCTTCTTTTCCCTGGCCTGCATACCGGTTCGCTCCACCCTCTCTTTCTTCTCGCGGTATGGCAGGAGATCCGCCGGTGCCACGTCGCCGGCAGCAGCAGCGCACGGCCAGCAGAGCCCCTAACCCTCTATATAGCCACACTACGCCCCGCGCCGCTGCCCTAACCCTAGGTCTGCCCTATCCCCTCGCGATCGCCGCCGTTTCCTCCATCTCTGCCCCGTTCCTCCATCTCTGCAACCTCACCGGAGAGCCCCTCTCTGAATCCTCCATGATCGCCGACGTTCTGCTCACTCTCCCCTCGGGCTGACAGCGGGGATCAACCCGCCGTGCTTCCCTCTTCCTCGACGACACCTCCTCGAGCCCGGAGACCTCCTGTAGCCGCGCCGCCGTCCACAACCTTGTCGTTGTCGCCGTCGTCGTGCTGCCCCGAGCCTCTGCTCGACTACGGCGAGGGTGAGCGCCATCTTCCATCTCATCCTCCTCCCTGTTCTCTCTCTGCACACCGCAACACCCCACGAGCAACAGCAGCGAGCCCAGCAGCATCGCAACGTTGATCGCCGCCGGCCGCCGTCGTCTCTCTGTCGGGGTTCAGTCCAGCGCGCGCAGAAAATTCAGTTAAGCGATAACTGAATGTTATCCTCACTGCGTAGTGTTTACTGACAGAAGAGAACGCACACCGCAGTGGCACGCCCCCACTGCACGCAGCGCTACGGCCACGGTTCGATTCCCCTGCGGCGCAAACCTTTTTTGGGATTTAATCCCCGCGCCAGTGGCCCACCTGTAAGCCACCGCTGGTGCCACGCGTGCATCCACGCTGGCCCAGGGCCCCCTGTCAGTGGCTTGGGCTAGCCACTACAGGGTATGAAAAGTTTCTGCCAATTTTTGTTGTCAAAATAAGTCCTTTTTAATCACAGATTAGTCCCCAGGTTTAAGTTGCTAATAACTTTTATTTTATAAACCCAAATAATAAAAATAAAATATGTACACTGCACCAAATTTAATTCCCTACTTGTTTATAACATTTGTATTCTGTTTTGAATAATTCAAATTCATTCAAATTTCAATTTCAAACCATTCATTTGAAATTTGATTAATTCCATAAATAATTCATACTTAATTCAAATAACACAAATAAAATATGTTTTCCATGCCATTTTGAACCACCTTTTCAAATATAAATTTTGTTTCATGATTTGAATAATTAAAATTTCTTAAATAATTTAAACCTTGTTTAAATCATTTAAATTTGCTAAATTCATAACTTGCTCAAATTAAATTATTTTTGAACATGTAAAATATGTTTTCAAACTAGAAAAGTATAAACTTTTCAAATATGAACTTGGTTTAATGTTTTGAGAAAATAAAATTCAAATAATATTCCTACTTGAATTTAATTCATTAAAATCTTGTTTAACTTGTTTAATTCATAAATAATTCATCCTAATCCCTTTTTCAATAATTGAAACATGTAATCCACCTAAAATTTTGTGCTCTTTTCAAATATGAATTTTGTTATCCATTTTCAATAATTTAAATTGGTGAAAACAACAAATGCTTGTGTGGCACCTTTAAGAAGCACCTTTCTTAACTTAATAAACAAAATTTCCAAACTTGTTAAATTTCATTTCTATTTGCATCTCCTGTTGTTTCCTTTTGTTTTCATCATGCATGCATCATGCCAAACAAATTTCATATGGTGACTAATTGTAGGTCATTTATTCCAACATTAATCATGGTGTTTCCATATGCAATCCCATTGCATATGGGTCCAGTTAAATGGTGTTACCATGTCAACTAGTTTATTTTGATGCATCCATTAACTTGACATGCATCATCCCATGTTTGTGCATTGTGCCATGTTATTGATTGCTTGTCTCTTTGCGTTGTTTGTTTGCTTCTTCTCGATTAGACGACGACGCTGAGACAGACGAGCTTTACGACACCCCTTCTGAGGAGTTAGCCCAGTACCAGGCTACTGAGTTCGCAGGCAAGTTATCACTCACATGAACCACTGTGTTCCTTTCAACATTGGTTACCGATACTTTCCGTTGTCTTTTTCTGCTAGCCATATGTATCGTTGCTTCTGTTACGAACCTATCACATGTTACCTTTAACCCTGATATTGCCTCACCTCCACTCCTATAACCCCATTGATTGTTGCCCGTGTCTTAATAGCATGCTTAGGGTTGTTTTTGCTCGAGTCTGTTACCCGTTACTTTCTGTTACTATATTTCTATTATGTTCTGGGGCTCGATGTTAAACAACAACCTGTTAATTTTGAGGTAATAATAATTTGCTGATAAGGCACCGGCAGGAGGCCCGGCGTGGTTTTGAGGCCTGTTGGTGTCGACCCTAATTAGGAAAAGGGTCTTGTCTACTGATCCATGATGAGCGCACTATCCGCATGTGGGAAGAGAGTATGGGCGCCCCCCTCAATTTGATTCGATTCGCATCTCGTCCAAATAGCCTCATAGTTCGGGTTTTCCATTTGCCGCACGCATATGCAGGTACGAATCCGAGGCCAGGGTGGAACTTTTGTAGTCGGCATTTAGGGAGACACGTTCTTAGAGTGCTATGAGGGTCCCCTTTTCTTCGTGGGGCTTGATTAGCCGTGCGCTCAATTGCACGGGGTTCTTTGGGCTTGATGCGAAGAAGAGTTGAGTTGTGTTGAGTGTCTCGCTTGGTGGGTTTGATTCCCGTCTGGCGGGATATTCTTACGTGTACGGCCAAATTGGTGCACCCCTGCAGGGATAAATCTTCTCGAGAAGCCGTGTTTTCCGCGGTTATGGTTCACTTGGTGAAAGTACTGGCTAACAAGTACTCAGAACAACTTACACCCAACTAATGATAACTTGACTAGTAATAGTCTTATTGACACAATAACTTGATCCATCATTAATCCAACTGTGTGAGTTATCCTCGGATTGCTTCTTTGGATAAGGGGCGAGATCCAGGATGGGTTTGATTGGAGTTAGTTGTTAGTTGGTTACGATACGCTTTCTTATCTCCTTTCTGTTAGCCGGAAGTTGTAGTATCTTATGTAGTTGGTTAGAGCAGCCAGTTGCAGCATCGTCTATATCCCCTTCTTTCCGTTGAACCCAAGGCATCTGTGCTTGGTGTTGACGGACTACACTTTGGTGAACTGTGAGTCTTGCTTGCCAGTACGTTGTTGTACTGACCCCTTTGGGGCTGTGGTTTCCGCAGACTACGGTTTCGAGGATCCCCATGGAGGCTACTACGTGGAGTACAACGAGACAGCTGACGAGTAGATAGCGGACCCGGGCAGGATCCGAGACTTCGATGATGGGCTCCGTTTTTTTTCATTCCCGCCTTCTTAAGCCTATTTGGATTTGTCTGTACTCAGACCCTTTGAATGCTTCCGCTGTGATGTAATGATGTTATGTTGGGACATGTGTCCTCTAGATGATTGTATTTTGCTATCTCTGCTCTAGTGAGAGCTATTTGCACCTTATTTCCATCTTTTGTGTCTTAGAGATATGTTGTGCTATCATTTTGTTCAACGCCGTTGACGTACCATGTGTGAATGGTATGAAGTACGTCGATGGAAGTGCCCTGATTTCTATGGGATGGTTTGCGTAGACGGTGAACAGTAGGGTTGGTTGTCACACATACGTGTGTTGGCCTACTCGTAAGAGATGCGGGTGCCGGTACGCCCGGTAATCCAATCATCTACTGTTCAACGGAACTGCGAGTATCCCCTAGAAGTCCGGGTTTGGGACTTAGAAAATTTTGGGGCAGGAAGACATCGGGCATATATAGGTCCAGCCTTTAGTCCCGGTTCGTGACACCAACCAGGACTAAAGGTCCCCGGGGTACCCTCCGCGGGTCTTTAGTCCCGGTTGGTGTCACGAACCGGGACTAAAGGTGCAATTTTTCGCGGAGTTTTCGTTCCCGCGCAGAACGAGCCTTTAGTCCCGGTTCGTGACACGAACCGCGACAAAAGGTGGTTACTCAAATACTTTTCCTTTTCCCAATCTTAAAAATACAAATAATATATCAGAAAATTCAGAAAAATAAAACTAATTATTTTTAAAATCTTAAAAATACAAATAATATATCAAAAAATTCAGAAAACTAAAACTAATTCTTTTTAAAATCTTAAAAGTACAAATAATATATCAGAAAATTCAGAAAAATAAAACTAATTCTTTTTAAAATCTTAAAAATACAAATAATATATCAGAAAATTCAGAAAAATAAAACCCCTTTAGTCCCGGCATGTTTTACCAACCGAGACGAAATGGTTATGGTTTTGTTCCATCCAATCAGAAAGATTCACACACATCTTGAATATATATATAGATAAAAAAAAGCAGTACATAATGGCTAGAGTGGATCTAAACCTAAACGAAGAGCATAGATGCATGATCTGATATCTGCTAGCATGCTCCTGCCTAGGCCTATAGTACTCTGACTCGTAGTCGTCGTAGTCGCCGCCGTCGTCGTCACAATCGTCTGACGGTGCTCTGCACTCCCTCGGAGGATCACGACTCCTGGACTGGGCCTGAGGGTCGCGCAGGCGGGGGATATCGCCGGCCCTGATGTAGTCCATGACGCTCTGTAGAGTCCGTCCGGACCACCATAGCCGACGACCGGCCTCGTGAAAGTTCCCAGGAGGCAGGCCGTCCTCCTCATACCTGGCGAGCTCCCTCTCACGCCGATTGATGAAGAAGGCATCCCAAGTATGCTGGTTATCGGGATGCCAACTGGGATTCCTCCGCTGCTCCGGCGTGAGCTCGTGATAGTAGTGGTTCGTGATGGACACCCGACGCGCCACACCTTGAGGAAGAGGAGGGACCAGCACTCCTCCGGCGCTTAGCATCCAACCGGCGGGAACGTTGTAGCCGCACGGGCAGGGGTAGTTCGAGGCGGAAAGTGCCTCCGCCTGGATGAATGTTAGAGTGGGTACGGTAGAAGCCATGAGAGAGTGGTGAGTTTGTATGTGTTTATGCCAATGGTGTGGCAATGTATACATATATATAGCGAGAAGAAAACATCCCTTTAGTCCCGGTTGGGGACACCAACCGGGACTAAATGGGTTAGGGTTTCATTGGGAAACGGATCATCCCTTTAGTCCCGGTTGGGGACACCACCCGAGACTAAATGGGTTAGGGTTTCGTTTGGACCAATCAGATAGAATCACACGGATCGTGTGTTTCTTTAAAGCGCTTGTGAGTCGTTGGATCCGGGGTGTATTTCTTTCGAGCTGTTGTGAGTCGTTCGATCAGGGCTACGGTGTGTTTCTTTCAAGCTATTGTGAGCCGTTGGATGAGGTGGTTTCTCAACCGTTGGATCAAAACCCTAGAACAACACTTTGTGAGCAATAGGACCCTATATATAGCCCACCTTCATACACCGGTCAGTTCATCGAGCAAATACAAAACATCCGGATTCGCCATCATACATCCTGCCGTGCATTTGGTATGCATATTGCACCCAGTAGCCACGGTGGGGCTGTATGATGGCGATACCGATTTTTTTGTTCTACACCCCCCCCCCTTTAACACATCCATCCATGCTTGGGTTGTGTTATGGTGGCGCGTGGCACGGTAGTTGTGACGCATGGCGCGGGAGTTGTGACGCGTGGCCTGGAGGGCGCGGTATAAACTGTCGCGCGTCGAGCGCGTCTTCTCCATCCCTCTGCACCGTCGCGCTTCCACCATGCCTCCGAGGAGGAACATCACCACCGGCTTCCGCGGCGTCCGAGCACGGCAGAACGGAATGTTCAGCGCAGATATCCGCTGGGGGGACGACCGCATCCCCCTCGGCTCCTTTGCGACGGCGGCGGAGGCCGCCCGCGCCTGGGACGCGGCGGCCTAGCGCCTCAACCGCCCGCGGTCGCTGATGAACTTTAACGACTGCCACACCGTCTGGGAAGCGGAGGCCAGGGTGCTGAAGCCGCAGATCGTCACTGCCGCCGACCACCTCCACCTCCGTCACCGCGCGTTTCAGGGCCTAGTCGACGCCAGGGAAGACCGCGTCGTCCGCGAGTATTACCGGAACAACCGGGGGGAGGAGAGCGCCGACGAGTTGCTCTGGCAGACCCGCGCGGCTGAGCGGGCGGAGCGCCGCCTCGAACGCCACCTCGCGTTAGATGCCGCTCGGGAGGCGAGGACGAAGGCGCTGCAAGAGCTTCGTCGGGCCGACCGCACATGCGAAGTCTGGGCCTCCGACGATCCGAGGTGGGGGCCTATCTCGGACATACCATCATGCACCTCCGACGACGGCGAGGAGGTCACCAACGAGTTCGCCGACGACGATGACCCGGAGGAGGTCACCGACGAGTTCCCCGACGACGACGACGAGGAGTAGTGTTCGTCTGTTCTCTCTTTTTAATAAAAGAATTTGTATTCCGGCGGCACTGCGGCGCGCTAGCGCGTCTATTTTCTATTTTTAATAAAAGTTATGAAATCAGATATTTTATCTCACAAGGTTTTGAGACATTTAAGTAACCTTCTGTTTTCCACGTTTTCCACTCGTTTTCTCAAATATTTTGCAAAGGAGTTAGTCTTAAACACATCAAAGATAATATAATTCACATGATCCATTCAAAAAATTTTGGTACAATAAATTATTACACATCAATTCTTCCCTTGTGTCCCCGCTTTCTTACGATTTGGCCGTATCCATGGAGCATCCTCATCATTTAACATATTATAATCTTCTGACATGTCTGTCTTGTCCTCCACTCCCACGATGTTTCTTTTCCCTGAAAGAACAATGTGGCTCTTTGGATCATCGCATGATGTACTGATTGTTTTCTTATCTTTCCGTTTCCTCGGTTTGGTACTCATGTCCTTCCAATAGAAAACCTGAGCGACATCTTTGGCTAGGACGAATGGTTCGTCAAGGTAACCAAGATTGTCGAAATCCACAATTGTCATTCCGTATTGCTCGTCCACCTTTTACCCACCTCCTGTTAGCTTGAACCATTTGCACCGGAACAAATGGACCTTAAAGGAGGGTCCATAGTCAAGTTCCCATATCTCCTCTATGTAACCATAATATGTGACCTTTTGCCCAATCTCGGTTGCTGCATCAAAGCGGACACCACTGTTTTGGTTGGTGCTCTTTTTATCTTGGGAGATCGTTTAAAATGTACTCCCATTAATCTCGTACCCTTGGAAAGTCATTATAGTCGAAGATGGTGTCTTGGCCAACATGTACAACCGATCTCCAACATCATTGTGATTCAATAAATGTTTTCGCAACCAACTGCCGAAAGTCTCCATGTGGGCCTTTTCTAATCCATGATTCAGGCTTCCCCGGGTTGTCCGATCGTAAAATATTCTTGTGTTGCTCGAAGTACGGAGCCACCAAGCTCGAATTTTGTAGAACTGTGTGGTGTGCTTCAGTCATAGAATGACCGTCCATACATATCGTTGATTTCCTTCCGATCGTGCCTTTTCCACTTAGTCTCCCCTCGTGCCGCGATTGAGGAATACCAATCGGCTTAAGGTTAGGAACATAGTCAATACATAACTAAATTACCTCCTCATTTCCATAGCCCTTTACGATGCTTCCTTCTGGCCTAGCACGGTTACGAACATATTTCTATAATACTCCCATAAACCTCTCGAAGGGGAACATATTGTGTAGAAATACAGGACCGAGAATGGAAATCTCTTCGACTAGGTGGACCAGGAGGTGCGTCATAATATTGAAGAAGGATGGTGGAAACACCAACTCGAAACTGACAAGACATTGGACCACATCGTTCTGTAACCGTGGTAGATCTTCTGGACTGATTACCTTCAGAGAGATTGCATTGAGGAATGCACGTAGCTTCACAATGGCTACTCGAACATTTTCCAGTAGGAGCCCCCTCAAAGCATTCGGAAGCAATTGCGTCATAATCACGTGGCAGTCGTGAGACTTCAGGTTTTGGAACTTTTTGTCCGCCATGTTTATTATTCCCTTTATATTCGACGAGAAGCCAGACGGGATCTTCATACTGCACAGGCATTCAAAAAAAATGACCTTCTCTTCTTTGGTAAGAGCGTAGCTGGCACGACCTTGAAACCATTCCGGATGCCGGTCATCTGGGTCTTTCAAAAGTTGATGGTCCTGCCGTGCTTCCTTTGTATCATTTATCTTCCCATACATGCCCAAGAAGCTTAGCAGGTTCACGCAAATATTCTTCGTAACATGCATCACGTCGATTGCAGAGCGGACATCTAGGACTTTCCAATACTGTAGCTCCCAAAATATCGATTTCTTTTTCCACATGGGTACGTGCCCGTCAACTCCCAGCGGAACTGATTGTCCGCCAGGACGCTTTCCAAAGATGACTTTCAAATCCTTGACCATATCAAATATCTCAGCTCCAGTATGTTCCGCAGGCTTCGGCCGGTGATCTGCCTTGCCGTTGAAATGCTTGCCTTTCTTTCTTACGTTATGATTTCGGGGAAGAAATCGACGATGACCCAGGTACACGTTCTTCCTACAATTATCCAAAAATACACTTTCAGTCTCATGTAAGCAGTGCATGCATGCTTTGTATCCCTTATTTGACTGTCCCGAAAGGTTACTGAGAGCAGGCCAATCGTTGATGGTTACAAAAAGCAACGCTCGTAGGTAAAATTCCTCTTCTTTGTGCTCATCCCACACAGGTACACCAGGTCTGCCACACAACTGTAAAATTTCATCAACTAATGGCCTTGGGTACACATCGATGTCGTTGCCGGGTTGCTTCGGACCTTGGATGAGCGCTGGCATCATAATAAACTTCCGCTTCATGCACAACCAAGGAGGAAGGTTGTAGATGCATAGAGTCACGGGGCAGGTGCTATGGCTGGAGCTCTGCTCGCCAAAAGGATTCATTCCATCAGTACTTAGACCAAATCTTATGTTCCTTGCGTCAGCTGCAAAATTTTTGAACTCTCTGTCGATCTTTCTCCATTGCGTTCCATCAGCGGGGTGTCTCAACTCCCCGTCGGACTTACGGTCCTCTTTGTGCCATCGCAACAACTTGGCATGCTCTTTGTTCCTGAACAGGCGTTTCAACCGAGGTATTATATGAGCATACCACATCACCTTGGCGGGAACCCTCTTCCTGGGTTTCTCGCCCTCAACATCGTCACCAGGGTCATCGCCTCTGATCTTATAACGCAATGAAGTGCATACAGGGCATTCATTCAAATTCTCGTATGCACAGCGGTAGAGGTTGCAGTCGTTAATGCATGCATGTATCTTGAGAACCTCTAAACCTAGAGGGCAGACAACCTTATTTGCTTCGTACGTACTAGCGGGCAACTCGTTATTCTTCGGAAACATATTCTTCAACTTTTTCAGCAAATTTTCAAATGATCAGTCAGCTACACCTTCCCGTGCCTTCCATTTCAGCAAATCCAGTGTGCAGCCCAGCTTTTTCAGACTATTGTTGCATCCTGGGTACAGCGACTTCGTGTGATCCTCTAACATGCGATCCAAATTCTCCCTCTCCTTGTCAGTTTCGCAGCGTCTCCGTGCATCAGCAATGGTCCGACCAAGATCATCAGCGGTCTCTTTTTCAGACTATTGTCGCATCCTGGGTACAGCGACTTCGTGTGATCCCCTAACATGCGATCCAAATTCTCCCTCTCCTTGTCAGTTTCGCAGCGTCTCCGTGCATCAGCAATGGTCCGACCAAGATCATCAGCGGGCTCATCATGTGCCTCTTCTTCACCTTCACCAAACCCTTCCCCACCTTCAGCATCATCCTCCATGAATGTATCACCGAAAGCGTCATGATAGTTGAAATCGATATCATCCTCTTATTCATCTTCTTCCATTCTAACCCCTTTTTCTCCATGCTTGGTCCAACAATTATAGCTTGGCTTGAAACGTGCCGAAGCAGGTGCATGTGAACGACTTTTGAGGAGGAGTGACACTTCTCATTCTTACATTCAGCACATGGGAAGATAATAAAACCTCGCTGCTTGTTCGCAATTGCCACTACGAGGAAATCTTTCAAACCCGTAGTGAACTCGCCGGAGAGTCGGTTACCGTAAATCTATTGCCAATTCATCTGCATTATTATTATATAAAGTATATAATTAACCATCATGCATTTGTTAAACTAACTAGCTGGAAATAATACAAATCATGAAAGGTTCAAGTTACTAACCGCGATCGCGGAGGTAAAATAAATGAAAACGCTCAAGTGCGGCTCGGACAATTGATATCATGTGAGTTTCATGCTATCGGGCATTTCATCAAACACCTTGTGTGCATAGTAGGAACCAAAAGCAAACCCACCACCCCTTGTAAATATTGTGAGTAGAAGTGACACCAAATGTGGCAAAGTGCAGCGAGCTGAATCCTACATAGGGATGGGCCTTTAGAACCTGTTCACCTGGACAACCGCGACTAAAGTCCTTGGGGCCAGCCTGAGGACCTATTAGTCCCGGTTGGTCTGGCCAACCGGGACTAAAGCCCCTCCAGTCCGCCAGCTGTGGACCGAGCGCGCTGGGCCCAGACTATTGGTCGCGGGTCTTGTCCCAAACCGCGACTAAAGACCCCTATGGTCGCGGGTCGATTATTTTGTGGACTAATGGGGGCGTATGGAAGGCCTAATTTCTACCAGTGTATTGGGAACTAGAGGAAGAAACTTGTAGAGATTTTCTACTGGTGTTGACAGATGGGACCCACATGTGGTGGGACCCGCACGTCGGTACTCCAAGTCAGGCTAAAGACAGGGTTGGTAAGTCAGAGAATCCGGACTGAGATAGTTCAACGTTGAGGTATTTGAAAGAACCACAATTAGTATAGTGTGTATACGGCT
This sequence comes from Alopecurus myosuroides, assembly GCA_028641055.1. NCBI lineage: Eukaryota > Viridiplantae > Streptophyta > Magnoliopsida > Poales > Poaceae > Alopecurus > Alopecurus myosuroides. Next base: position 394,068,710 of record CM054060.1, read on the forward strand.
CTTAGAAATACCACATAACAGAAGTAGAGAATATACTACTTTCAGTCACTAAAATACAACTGTTTTAATAATGACTCACAATGCCACCACTAATTATTGGTAAGAACACTTCGAAATGGAGACGGTACCTTTAACAAAAAAATGATGTATAATCTTGGATTAATAGGGTTTTACTCGTTTATTAATGTGGCAAATATCACAGATTTTTTACCTGGAAGGAACCCTTGAAGCGGAATGATGGCGTGAATTACACATACCTGTCCCTACGCTCTGCACGTCAGTAGTTGTATATGAATTTGTATCACACCAAAATAACAGAATATATGAATTTGTATCACACCAAAATAACAGAATATAGTATATAAGTAAATTATTATATTAGATCCTACTAGACACTTCAATTGTACTAACTAATCAGGAAATTGGGGATATGACTAGCTGACTGCCCGCTCGTTGCTACGGATTATCAAGTTTATTTTCTCACCAAGCATGTAGACATTATGCATGCGAATGTTTTCCCACTCAGGTAGAAAATGCACAGTTTGAGCTGCTCAATGTGCATGTCGTGCTCTTGATGTGTTTCAACACTGAGATCCGAAGCATACACTTCTCTTACACATTCCCTTTTTTTTCTGGAAATACATTCCCTTTGATGTTAGCTGTTGGTTCCTACATTAAGTAGAAGTTGGTATAAGCCTATAAAGAAAATATATTTTTGTCCCTCGATTATTGGATGGAGGTTATCATTCTAAGTAAATCAAAAGGTTTTAATAAAGATAGGAAGCTTCAAATGTGAAGAGGGCGGCGGCTTTGGCCGCAGACGGTGCCGCTACCTAAGAGAGCTCGAGCGGCGCGATCATTTACCAGGCCAAGGCACCACACCAGATGTAGTCGAGGGTGTCATGCATTCCGTTGTCGTCTGTTAGGGTCTCCGAAGAAGCAGCGACCCCATCCAGAAATCGTCACTGCCTCCGTCGGGCCGGACAAGAAGTCGGACATCTTCATCATCTTCATGACCACCACTGCTTCTCTGTCCACGCCCCTTCAGTCCTTCACCCGTAAAAAAACGAGCCATGCGGTCCTGGATTCCCTTGAGTCCTTGATGCTTCTCCCTATTATTTTATTGTGTTCCGAATCCCATACAAGTGTTGTACTACGATTGGAGTCCTAACCGACTACGGCAAGACAACCGTGCTAAACATAGCATGACTACAACTCTATTTCGTGTCCGCAAAGAAAGAGAGTTGTTTGCCCCAATATATAGTGCGAGGTATTCATAAAATAGATTGTGAGAGAGAAAGAGAGAGATATAGAGAGATCTCCACCAGATTAGCACGTAGAGGGTTTGTCCTCTCGTGTATGTAATACTCCTCCGAATTCTAGTGATACGCCTTCGTGCGTGCCGTGGTTTTCTCCCGCAAGGGTTTCCACGTAAAAATATGTGTTCGTGTTCTTGGTTGATCTACTTTTTGCTGCACCTATTTGTAACAAGTGGTATCAGAGCTTCAAGTTTGAAGATTGATTCGCTGCCCAGGAGACTTTCCGCTGCGCTCCCGGACAGCACCGCGCAATGTCAACTGGATCAACCGCCGTAATCTCGCAGCATCGTGCAACTGCACCAAGACAAAGCACCGCGCAAATGTCGTTTGGATGTATATATTGGGGGCTTGATATTGGATATTCGGACTATTAAATCCCGAATATAGAGAATATAGTTGTTTGGATGTATTTGATAATAGGGCTGGATTTTCGGGCTGAATATTGAGCTGTACGTTGCGAAGACAAAATCGGGCCGGAGTCAATCTCCACCCCAACACCTGGAGATCGGGAGATATTCGCTTCGCACATCTCGATCCCTTCGCTCGCACGCCTCGTACCGCTTCGCTCGCAGCCTCGCACGCCTCGACCCGCGTATTATGGTCGTCCGCACCGCGTTCAGCAGCAGGAAGCAGCGATTCAACAGCAGGAGCAATTAGCGATGCATGGATCCAGCATCAGCAATTAGTGATGCAACAGCAGAAAGTAGCAACGCTCGGCGGGCAGTCCACTTGCATCTTGACTTGATTTCCACTGTAGGAGTTACAAAACAGAACTGTAAAATGATCAAAGTCTAAAAATACTGCAATATCACTACTTTTGTACATCCAAACGACATTTGACATTCAACCTCAATATCTTGTTTGCTATCCGAATATCTAATACATCCAAACACAAATATTGGTATTCAAACTCAATATCAATATCCTGGATATTGGATATTCATCCCAATATATTATCTAGGCTCTCAATATATACATCCAAACGAAGCATTAGTGTTTGAGATTGGATCGGATATCTGGAGTTCTGGCCGCGTCCTGTGCGCCGCCTTTGCGGATCCTTCGTTGCAAGTTTTCCGATCGGCCGTTGTTTTCTATTCGGTATCAATTCCGTGTGAGGATCCAGATGTTGCGTCCGATCGTGTCGCTCCAACCCGCCGAGATCGTTACTCACGGATAAGCAAAAGACTATTTGCGTCTCGAGGAGATAATGTTCTGCGGTGGCACCGTTGCTTTATTCGTCTCCGTCTCTAGTTGATTCGAAGGAAGCTACAATATGTGTGATCACCTAGCCTTAAGTACCTGATCGCTTGAAAAGAAAGTCCCGACGAGTGATGCTACGCTGCTCCAACTCCATGTGAAAAGGGAAATCAAGTTTTGGATCCTAATTTGCCATGCATATACGGACCAAGTTCCCAGGAGACAAGCTCTAGTGGGCTGCTGCCATCACTTGAAGACTAGATCAATTCATTGATCTTCGACATGCTACGGGCACACAACAAGAGAATCCAATTATTATATCCACCAAACAGCTACCAGTTGCTATTTTTCAGGTTTATTGTTTCCGCTAAGTTAAGTTCTTTTTGGATATTTTCTGGCTTGTACTACTTTGTGCACAAATATTATTTGCTCATGATTATCATGAAGTACAAACTTTCATTGTTGTAGTGTGACATAAGGATTTCCATATGGAAGTCGAGATACGAGCAATTATTGGCGCAAGACGATTATGAGGATGCACTGGATATGGTTTTTTTATTTGAGATGGAGTTTTTGAGATTATTGCCCATTGGATATAATGGATGCAAATAATTTGCTGCAGTTTATTTGAAAAAGACAGTTCAGTTATCAGAAGATTTTTTTTTAAAGAGGAGGCAATTATTAAGCCTGTTGGTAGCCACTTTGCTCTCCAAAGATTTTTGCTGTTATGCATGTGAAGATTTTATTCTGTTATTTATGTTCATGATGATGATCAGTTGTGGTGCAAGAGGAGATGTGTTTTCTGCTAGATACTACAACATTTAGTATTGTTGTTTTTCAGTGCAATTAAGTTGTCTTTGCTCTTAAGAGGAGTCTAATGCAGAGTTTGCTCCATTGCATGTTAAGGAATTTTCTTCATCCGACAGTTGTTCCACAAGGACAGTTTTTTACCATGTCATAGATTTTTCAGACGGAAGTTTTTGGTGTACGTGATACGCTCCGTACAAGATGATCTTGCATGAGTATTGTTTGCCGAGATTTGTGCTATGTGTTTTTTAGCATGTTGAGATTCCATGAGATGAGGTCTTCACAGTGCGGTGTGCATCAAGATGTTGCACTATGAGCTATGCGCTCGTTTATGCACCACAAGAGATATGATGACTTATGGGTGATGGAGTAGTTTCAGTTTTTTAAGGTCAATGGCACAGACTCACACTTTTATTGGGAGTTCCCCAAGTTTCGTATGTCTGCTTTGTTGACAGTTGTGTGTTTTCTCGACGACCTACCGATTGATTTGCTCAATATGACTTCATGAGAAGTTTATAAGTCCTATGGACGTTTCAAGGCGCAAGGTTTCCTTGTGATGACTTTAATTGAGGAGTTGTACTAGCTATGATGATTGTACGGGATTTCGTCTCAAGGTGGAGTGTTATTTTATTGTGTTCTAAATCCCATACAAGTGTTGTACTACGATTGGAGTCCTAACCGACTACGACAAGACAACAGTGCTAAACATAGAATGTCTACAACACTATTTCGTGTCCGCCAAGAAAAAGAGTTGTTTGCCCCAATATATAGTGCGAGGTAGTCATAGAATAGATTGTGAGAGAAAAAGAGCGAGACATAGAGAGATCTCCACCTGATTAGCACGTAGAGGGTTTCTCCTCTCGTGTATTGTAATACTCCTCCCAATTATAGTGATACGCCTTTGTGCGTGCCGTGGTTTTCTTCCGCAAAGGTTTCCACGTAAAAATCTGTGTTCGTGTTCTTGGTTGATCTACTTTTTGCTGCGCCTATTTGTAACAATCCCCTCCATGGATTACGTTGCCCAAGGAGGAGACCGAGGAAAGAGAGAGATGGTGTTGCCATAAGACTGGTTGTTGAGCAGCCTAGTGGACGTCCTAGGGCATCAGCCCAACATGCCTAGCCACCGGGACTGCTCTCTCCTACGGCAAGATGCACGCGCGTCGGAAGCGGTAAGAGCAGTGGCTGCATTGTTAGCCACTAAACCGTGACGTGTGTGTTGTGGATTTAGTCCGTAGTGAGCCGCGTGCGTAGTGTGAGGTGGATGCGATCTGTTAGGAGTTGGCCGCGTCGTGGGCGTTAGAGCGCGCGCTGCGCGTGGCCGGGCAAGCAGATCGTGCGTGGGAAGAGTGGAGCACGTTGTGCGTGCGTGGGAAGCCTATATAAGCATCCGTGTACTTCGTGTATGAGAATGAGCTGAAGAGAGGAAAAGACTAGGGCGTCTGTGCGCCCACGGCGGCGTTTGTGCGCCGGCCGGAAAACGTTTTGTGTCTCCACTCCATCGTCTCCCTCCGTTCGTTCGTGCGGCGAGAAAGAGGAAGGTACAGCCGAGGTACTGCACCAACATTTGGTATCAGAGCCACAAGGCGTGGTGGCCGTGGCAAGCGGTGAGTCCGCGACGAGCACAGAAGCCGCGGAGGTGCCAGCGTGCGGGAGCTCCGGGCCGTGTGTCGGCCTATGGAGGTGCGCGTCGCAGCGGCAAGCATTGAGGTGCTGCACGGCGGTTGAGGCCCCAGTGGCACCATGGCGATCGGCGTGAGCGCGTCCAGGTCGAGTACGGCACGGTGGTGACCAGCGTTTGTGCGCCAAGTCGAGTCTGGCATGGTGGCAACCGGCGTAAGCGCGCCCAGGTCTCACGGATGAGCAGGTGGCTCCCGTATGAGAAGATTGGATCGCCATGCGTACGTGCGCAGGACGATCGCAAAGAAGATGGCGTTTGTCGCCGAGGAAGAAGAGGCTATGCGTAGTGTGAGGTCGATGCGACCTGTTAGGAGTTGGCCGCGTTGTGCACGTTAGAGTGCGCTCTGCGCGTGGCCGGGCAAGCAGATCGTGCGTGGGCAGACTGGAGCACGTTGTGCGTGCGTGCTCAGCCTATATAACCATCTGTGTACTTCGTGTATCAGAATGTGCCGAAGAGAGGAAAAGACTAGGGCGTCTGTGCGCCCACGGCGGGGTTCGTGCGTCGACCGGAAAACATTTTGTGTCTCCACTCCATCGCCTCTCTCCGTTCGTACGTGCAGCGAGGAAGAGGAAGATGCAGCCGAGGCGGTTGGACTTGAGTGGTGGAGAGTCGGTCCGGCATGTGACATGTGTGTTAGTTCGTGAGATTAGTGATCTGCGCAACAAATTATCACGCATAAGCACCTTGTTTAGATGATTATCACGCGCAGGAGGGAACGCATGTGTGTTAGTTAATGAGATTAGTAATCTGTGCAACAGATTATCACGCACAAGCACCTTGTTTAGCTGATTATCACGCGCAGGAAGGAAGGATAGGATGCGATAGAAATAGTTGTGGATCGAGATTTGCGCACGAAAATAGTATCAACTTTAGCGGGTTGTTGCGGCGGCATTTTCCAGTAATTTCTTAAATGCGTGAGTACGCGTCATCACCACAGTAAACTTAATAGTAAAGATAACAATAAATCGACGCTGGGAAGGGATGAGCCTGGACTCCGCTCCGATCGACGCGGGGCCGAGACTGGGGAAAGATGGGCGGCATGCCGCTGCCTCGGGGGTGATGAGCGTGAGGGCGGAGGAGGGTTTTTTTTTGGGGGGGGGGGGGGTCCTGGTTGCTCGTTTTGCGAAGTGGCTTCTCGTCAATCATGAACATCGAGAGAAACGGCACGGGTGAAATGGGATAAGCATTCTTCTATATGTGTGGTAAGGAATAAGACCGTGGCTTCCATACCTACCAAGTTGTAGTTAATGTCACCCGTGCACTAGTAAACTACTAACGACACATATACGTGTCCCGATCTGTGAAGGCAATGAATTTATAAGAGAAACACGAGATGAAAATAATGCCCAGTTGTAGTTGGGTACTTAAAACGTCACTCCATCTCTTTCCAGTTGAGATGGGTTTGCCAGATTCGAGCATCTATAAGATAGCTATCGTTCATCACAGGTCTTGTGGTTAATAGAAATGTTAAAGGATAAACAAGGGTAGTGCCTTGTTGAGATACAAGATAGGGCTTTTTATTTTAGGGGACATGTGGGCGCCGGCAAGTGTTTGCATAGGAAGGGTAGGCACAGGGATAACATACAAAGCTAACTGTAGTTCTGGATCCTCAGTTGGAAATATTTGGTGTTCTCAGTTGGATTTTTCCTAAACAACGGGACGCCCGTCGGTGTATACATGATCCCCGTCGGCGTAGGGGTAGCCCGACGGTGGCCGTTGGCGTATGCCCCGTCGGCGTCTACCCCTGTCGGCATAGGTTGGTGGCCGTCGGCGTATAAAAGCCGACAGCGTAAACTGAGCTACCCTGACGGGGAAGCCGTCGGCGTATAGGTAGGCCGAATATTTAAAAAAAAATCGAAAAAGAAAATTCTGCAATTTTTTTATTTCACTTGTTTAACCATTAAATCACACTATACACACATTTATCTTTGTCTCTAACAATTTTTCATTTTAATCTAAATTACTCGCTTATATTAACACTTCTTGATCGGTCACTCATCCTCAGATTGCTCTATCGCCAGCACGCTTTACTTCGTAGTTTCTTCCATGTGAGCTGCCTAGAATCAATAGTATCCAATCGATCCTGTTAACCATTGTACCATCATGTCACACTATTTTATTTTGTGAATTCAAACAATTATTTAAATAAAAAATAATAACTAATAATAATCTTAAATTCATATAATGTTGAATTTAACTACTCCCTCCGATCCATAAAAAGTGTCGCTCACTTAGTACACAGTTTGTACTAACTTAGTACAAAATGAGCGACACTTTTTATGGATCGGAGGGATTAATAATTAGCATTTTTGACTTTTCTATTTTATATTGAATAATTCACATCTATAAATCCGTAAATCGAAATTTGACAAATAATAAGTCCATATCTATTAGAAAAACGAGAGAAATTCAAATATGACATCCATATAATTTTTTTATCATGTATAGAACTTTTCTAAGTGATGTGTTTATTGTATGGGCTATGCTCATCCAACTAAATTAGGTGTCGAAACTAGGGTTCGTGAAGAAAACATGCCAAATTTGGGAACCAAATTAGCAAGCCATGTTGGAATGTGCCACCATATGGAAAAGTGGAGCACGATTGTATTGAAAACAAACATAGACCTAGGTTTTTAAAGTTGCAAACCAACAATTATTTTCCTTTTCATTTAAAAATATCCAATTTCCATTTTCCGAGTACAAAAAATGGGTTTTTTTTGTGTAGGACCAACCACAAATATGTTGCACAACTTGGGAGATGCATTTTTTATAAATACTAGACCATGTTATATGTACAAATAACCAATTTTTCCTATAAAAAGGTCTCCATCCACCTCTTTTGAAAAAAAACATGTTTCTGTCGATTTAGGTGGAAACTGGTCAGATTTTAACTACTCCCTCCGTCTCAAATTAAGTGTCGGAAAGTTTGACAAAAGTGGATGTATCTAGACATAATTTAGTGTTAGATACATCCACTTTTGTGAAACTTTGTGAGACTTAATTTGAGACGGAGGGAGTACATGTATCTCATAGTTTGGTCGTGATTTTTTGCAAATATCATTTTTAGATACATAACTACCTATTTCATCATAGATACACAAATATTATCTCAATATTCAACCCCTAATTACGAACGGTCATGCCCGCCGTCTTGACTTTCTCCTCAAACCGGCTTAGAAAAGTCCAGAAAATTCAAAACAACCCAGAATTAATGATGAAAAACCTTCGCGTGGTGTAATTACATATGTTCTAGTATCCAACAAAAATAATAAACTTGGGTTTCGCGCCAGTTGTGTTAAAATTGTATTCACAAAAATAAGCTATCTCCTCCGAACATTGTAGGGTTTCGCGCCAAATGATGTGTGTTATGGCCAAATCCATGCCATATTTTGTTTAAATGTGCCCACATTCTGCACAAACATTCATCTTGTAAGCACGGACAATGTTGACGCAGGAAGTTTTCCTTTTTACTGAATAAAAAAACATTTTCCATTTCAGAGTGTCAAAAATGAGTTTTGTTTGTGAGGAACCTACCACAATATGCAGCAAAACTTGGGAGATCAATTTTTTGAAAATACTATACCATGTTATATACACAAATAACCAAGAGCTTCGCGTGGTGTCATTACATATGTTCTAGTATCCAACAACAAAAATAATAAACTTGGAATATGAAAGTTGTGTTAAAAATGTGTTCACAAAATTAAGTTGTCTCCTCCGAACATTGTAAGGTTCTGGGGCAAATGACGGGTGTTATGGCCAAATCCATGGCATAGTTTGTTTAAATGTGCCTATATTCCACGCAAACATGCATCATGGAAGCACGAACAATGTTGACAGAGGAAATTTTCCTTTTCACTGAATAAAAAATTATTTTCCACACAAATAACTCGCTCGCACAATGCGACTCTGCTACACACTCGAACAATTATTGATTCATGTCTAAAGCACATGCATGTTTCTATTTCACTCAATTTGAACAGTGTACGTGACTACGTGAGTGCTAAATGAACCAATACTACCATACTAGAAAAACGCAGACTTGCTGCATAGTGAGGTTTTGTGCAAAAATAAACGAAAATATAAATTAGGGTTACTAAACAATTCAAATAATTTTTTCTTGGATGCACATATCTACATATATGAAAATTTTCCATGAAAATAAAACATTCCAAGCTAAATAAATATTAGAATTGTGGACAAAGTACTACAGTGAAAAATTGGAATGTATTAAAAATTGCTCTTTTTTATGTAGCCAAAAAATAATAATAAAATTTTAAAAAATTATCGCGTACATAAATATTGTGTATATTTTTTAATGTACTTAAATTAAGATATTTTTTTAACTAAAAGTTTGGTTTAGGGTAAGTCCAATGCGGGTGTATTTTTTTCATGTTCTATTTTTTTTTACCACGAGGGCATGGACGGCGGTATCGACTTCTAGGCCACGGGGTCAGGGTAAGGTCAATGCACGATTTCGAAGCATACAAACTCTACATATATTTAGGTGTAACCCTATCATTTGTTTATGTGCGGGAAGGGGGGAGGGAGAGTGTGCAAATAGGCAAGATCCAACTCCAAGGCGTGACCGTCTTCACAAACATCACTTACTCGCTAGAAAGTTTCTGAACTTAAAACTCAACCCCCCCCCCCTTCGCGTCAGCCGAATTAAATATTGTGATAACTTGGGATAAACGTTGGTTATGCGTGTTAGCATGGAATAATCCTAACACAACAAATTGAAAATCCCATTGGTCTACCCACTTTTGAGGCTCATGGAAGGGGTAGATGACACGGTTGGCTATTTTTCAACGTGGTCAGGGTAAGGCCGATGCAAGGGCTTTGGAGCATCGGAATCCCAACTCAGTTAGGGTGTTTCTATAACATATGTATACAGTTGTGGTGGGAGGCTGAAACAACTAAGATCCAACTCTAAAGTGTGACCGGCTTCACTTACATCACTTACTCTTTAGTAAGGGTTCTCCACTTGCGCTTGATACCCCCTTTTCGGGGTAACCAGAGTGAATCTTGTGACAAGTTGGGATAAATTTAGGACTTTATTGTTCCTATGTCATACCGTAACACAACCAAGAAAAAACGTCCATTGCTCTAAAATTTTTATTTTACTGTTCCTTCGTCGACATCACTTAGTCGCTTCGCTAGTAAAGTTCTATAGTCAAAGTTCGGAACTCCGCCTTCGGGTCAACTAGATGGGATCATGTGACAATTTGTGCCAAATTTTGGTACTGCTAATGATGGAAGTGGGTCACCATTAGGGTATCCTCTACACTCTATAGTTCAAAAAATTAACTAAGTTTTCCAAAATGATGACGTCATCACAAAATTAGTTTATTTTTTGAACTAAATAATATAAAGGGTACGTACCCTAATGATAACCAAAGTGCCATCACTAGGTACCGCATTTCCCTATGCCCTGTCCTAACACGATGAAGTAAAAAAACATTGGTCTCCCCCTTCTAACGTCCGCGAAAGGGGTAGACGTCATAGTTGACTTCCTGTAAACAAGGTGAGGGTAAGGCGATGCAAGGGCTGAGGAGCGCCGGAATCCCACCTAAACCTAGGTGGCTCCCAAACATATTTATAAAAGTGTGGTGTTTGTGGATAGATCAAAGATCCAAATTCGAGGCATGACCAGTTTCACCGACATCACTTACTCGCTAGTAAGACTCCGCACTAAAAACTTGAAACTCACCCTTCGGGTCAATTGGATGGAATCACATGACAAGTTAGGATACATTTTGTTTTTTACATCTTTCTGTGGACTACCCTAATACAACGAAGCACACAAAATTTGGCAACACCCTTCCGATGTCCACGAAAGGGGTAGACGTCATAGTTGACTTTTGGTCAACAGGGTGAGGGTAAGGCGATGCGGGGGGCTCCGGAGCACCGGATCCCCCCTAAACCTAGGTGGTTCCCTAACATATGTATAAAAGTGTGGTTTTATTATTTTTGCATATAACATGGTCTAGTATTTTAGAAAAATGTTGCTCTCAAGTTTTGCAACATATTTGTGGTTGGTCTTTCACAAAAAAAAACCAATTTTTTGACTTGGAAAATGGATTTTTTTTACACAATGAATTTTTTTGGTTCATAAACGTTGTCCGTGCTTCCAAGATATATGTTTGTATGCACTATGGTCATATTTTAACAAATTGTGTCATGCATGTGGCCATAACACCCGTTATTTGGCCCGAAACGCTAGAATCACTACTAGGAAAAGGCTAATGCGTGACGCACCAAAGTTGCATACCCGTGACGCACCATGGTGCGCCACGCCTGTCACGCCGCGCCTATTAAAATAGCCTTGACGCACCACATTTTGGTGCGTCACAGCTATCTCGTTTACCCATGGCGCACCGTCTGTTTGGTTACCCGTGGTGCACCTCATGCCTGTTGCGTCACGGCTATTGATTTTGAAATTAAAAAAAAAGGCGGGACAGATCCAGATCTGGATCTGGCCGCCCAAAATTTTGAAATTTTGAAAAACGAAAACAAAGAGGCCGGAGTGGAGGGTGGTCGCCGGAGTGGAGGTGGCCGCCGGAGATGAGATGGCCATGGTAGTGGAGGAGGACGCCGGAGAGGAGGTGGCTGCGGTAGTGGAGGAGGTCGACGAAGAGGAGGTCGCGGGAGAGGAGGTGGCAGCCGGAGTAGAGGTCGTCAGAGTGGACACGAGGATGTGGTCACCGGAATGGATGTGAGGTGGTGGTGGTGGTGGTGGTGGTGGTTGTGGTGGTGGTGGTAGTAGTTGTGGTGGTGGTGTTAGTGGTGGTGGTGGTGGTGGTAGGAGGAGGAAGGGAGAAGAGAGAATGGAGAGTGGAGGAAGGAGAAAGAAGAAACGAGATAGGAATGGAGAAGAGAGGAGGAAGGAGGAGTAAGGGGAGTATATATAGGTGGGGGGGCTCTCCCGGGTTCGAAATTCAAAAATCCTGCCCAGAGTTAGTCGTGACGCACCATACATGTGGTGCGTCACGCCTATCTTTTTTTTTATTTTTTTTATTCAAAAAGTTTCTGTCTCAAATAAATTTTTATTCTTTCGGAATTTGGAGAATCTAAAAAAGGCTCACAGGCCGAAGGCCAGTGATATTGAGTTCCTTTTTTTCTCTAGTTTCCGTTGGTCTATTGAACTTTAAATTCCGACATCGTATAGAAAAGTTATGCCCATTTTACTTTTTTTAATGAAGTTTTGCTCAGAAAGTCGAAATTCAAATTTCAAAATTTATTAAAAAATTATTTGAGACAGAACATTTCGGTGGATACCATAGCCGTGACGCACCATATTTTTGGTGTGTCACGCCTATTGCAATACCCGTGACGCACCAAACATATGGTGCGTCACGGCTATGTTTGCCCACGGTTATGCACTTAGGCCCCCTGTCGCCCAGCACCCACCTATAGCCGTGTCGCACCGTATGTTTGGGGCGTCACGGCTAGGGCCTTAGGCGTGACGCACCGAGGCCCACTGGTGTGTGGTGCGCCACGGGTACATAGCCGTGACGCACCAAGCATGTGGTGCGTCACGGGTATGATTACTCCTATAAATGTTTTCCAACTGAATCAGCAGAAATATGTGTTTTTCAAACGAGGTGGATGGAAACTTGTTAAGAGTAAACAAATTGGTTATTTGTGCATATACCATGGCCCAATATTTTATTAAATTATGGCTCTCAAGTTTTGCAACATATTTGTTGTTGGTCCTTATTGTGGTGGAAAATGGAAAATGGATTTTTGTATAATGAAAAGGAAACATTTGTTTGTCAACATTTTCCATGCTTACAGGATGCATTTTTGTGTGCAATATGGGACAGTTTTAACAAACTATGCCATGGATGTGGCGGTAACACCCGTTATTTTGCCCAAACCCCTAGTTTTTTTATTTCTATGCGACGTACCCATTGAGAGAAAACCGTCTTCCCACCGTCAACCCCCGCCACAACATCCGTGGTAGGTGCAACAGAAAAAATCGGCTGAACACTCTCTTGAGCTACGACATGAGCAGCACCCATGGTTGCTCCCTTCCTCTGAGCTCCTCCAAGTGCAAACTGGCCATAGCCCTCTAGAAAAACACCTTCCTTGATCGGAATGGTGATTCCCAAGGCCATTATTGTCGTGGCCGTAACCTCGTTGTCCATGCTCAACAGTGCTAACGACCCTGTCATTGATGGCCAATCCGCCTTGACCTCCTCCAACGGGAGCCACTGCCAGAACAAAGACTTGACCACCACTGTATGCTCCTTGGCCGTCACCACCATTGCCACTCTTGGACACGCCCGCGTTGAAGACAAGAGCAACATGGCTACCTAGAAACGCCCCCATGGCACCTCCTTGCCCAGAAGCGTTCATAGCACCACGGCCCCCTCCACCATTGACGACGCCTTCCTGGTTATTGTTGGAAACCCCGCATATCCTACTAGAAGGAGGAGTCCCCATGCGCTCGACCTTGAACCGGCGACATTTCTCCTGCAGAAGAGGAAGATGGAGAGCAAGACGAAGAGCGAACCTTTAGTTTACGTGCCGCCTCTCAGCTCTCCCCTACAAGACCTCGTCCATGGAAATTCCTGACATAGAGCTTGGAGTAGCGCAGTAAGCCGACGCCATCGAGGAAGAACATGCAACCTCGTCATCCGATTCATTATTGGATTTCTCTGCCGAGGCAAGCGCCCCTGCCTATGGCCTCCAACCTGCAGCCTATGTGGTAAATGGTCTGCCTCTTAAGGTTGTATAGAGAAGGATTTCTAGCCAAAATGATTCCCTCATCACGGGACATATTTCCTCCACATTGAAAAAGAATTGTAACCTTATTGATGTTCTTATAAGAATTTATTGTGAGAAAACATTAATTAGTATTTAACGTTGTTGTTTCTGACTATATACTACCCTAAACATGGTCATATATTTTCAATGCTAACCCATGATTCTTTGAGCATGGATTTGTTAAGAAAATTAAATTGGACATACAGATACAAAGTAGAATAAGATAGGGAGATACACATGCTTAATATTTGTTACATGAACTATCCAATCTTTTCTTGCAATTTATGTGTTATGCAAAAAACTGCAGTGAGTATGCTTTGCTTTCCGTTAGCCTTGCAGCATTGCTTTGCCTCTCCTACTTTTTTTTTCTAGAGATCTATATTTTTTTTCCTGGATCTTATTTTGGTGGTAATTTAATTGTTATGGAGCAATGAGGAGTAGAAAATTGAAGCCGAAATATTAATTACAGTAGCAAAAGTAGTGTAACCAGAGGCTAGACAAAATATTACTTTTATTAGAAAAATTAGTGTAACCAAAGGGTAGTCCGTTTAAATTCCAAATAAATGGAAGGATATCAGATCAGTTTGATCGGCCTGCAATATATCATGTTTAGATTCCAAATATATGGCTACTACTTGTTTTTCATATCTGGTGACCATATTTAAAAAACGCGTTTAAATGGTCTTATAAATAGACAAATATGTGATGTACAATATTTTTCATATTTGTTTCTAGTTATTACTCATGTTAAGTTGATAAATGGCTATAAGAATACATACGACAAAAGAAATGAGCAATTCAGATTTTTCACTGTGCTATTCAAGTTCCTATATACTCATAAATATTATGATACATCACAAGGTTTAGTGTCAATAAACCCTTGCGAAGACAAAAGTTGTTAACTAGTAGATGGATAATTAGGAATTAGTTTTACACATGTCAATACGATCCCTTGGAACCTGTTCAACAACTGTAATCCAAACATCAGTTTTCGATTTTATATTCAACAATTGTTGCTGATTTTTCGCTAAGATTACGGTATCAGTAGTTGCCTATTGATCCTTATGTTTAGGTGGCTTCTCTATGTGGCCACTTTTTGTGATAAATGAACTGTAATAACTTGATTTGCATGACATTGGTTACTCTTTTATTTGAATAAAATTGTGTGTACCAATCTGATGCACAGCATGGGGTTTACCCATTTTTTTTGAATTTTATGGGCCTGACAGCGGCCATCTGGCTGTGAGTCTTGCTATACTTTTGCGAACAATCATATGAAGTATCCAAACAGCAATCTAGAATTTTGTTGTTTGGCTAAGGTTTACCACTGTTATTGCGGACTGCAAACGCTAAAATTAAGTGTTTATTCTCCACATGCACTGGTAGAAAATAGGCCTACAGTCCCGGTTCGCCAGGCCCATTAATCCCGGCCGCGCAACCGGGACTAAATAGGCGCGACTAAAGACACCCCCCCCCCCCATTAATCCCGGCCTCTCACGAACCGCGGCTAAAGGCCCGACCACGTGGGCGGGTGGCGTGAGCCGGGGGGCGGAGGACCTTTAGTCCAGGTTGGCCACACGAACCGGGACTAAACTTTATTTCGTAATTTCTTTAATTCATTTGGGTTTCTAATTATTTTTCACTCCAATTTTTCACTCCCTTTTTTTCACTCCGTTTTTTCACTCCAAATTTTCACTCCATTTTTTTCAGAATTTGTATTATTTGCTTAGTGTCTAACTACAATTATCTCTAGTCAAATTACTTCCCGCTCGGTCACCCATCCTCCCACTACTCTAGCACTAGCACGCTTAACTTCCGAGTTCCATCCCGTCCCGCATCCAACTGTTTCGCACGCATGTATGTGATAGAAGTATCATATCAATCCTATTAATATGTTGGTCGATGCCACATTTCTTTATTGTTTGAATTTCAAATAAATCTTTTAATAAACAAAAGTAATGATTTAATTAATAATTTTGAATAAATAAATAAACATTAACTTTTTAATTTGTATTATTTCTAAAAATACAATTAATATATCAAAATATTCAGAAAAATCAAACTAATTCATTTTTAAATCTTAAAAATACAAATAATATATTAAAAAATAAAGAAAAATAAAACTAATTCATTTTTAAATCTTAAAAATACAAATAATATATCAAAAAATTAAGAAAAATAATACTAATTCATTTTAAAATCTTAAAAATACAAATAATATATCAAAAAATTAAGAAAAATAAAACTAATTCATTTTAAAATTATAAAAAGACCAGTAGGCTCTTCTATTATTTTTTGAATGAGTTCAAAAATGTATTTTGAAATAAATCCAACTGGATGAGTTTGGAATTAATATAGAAATAATATCCATTACACTTTGCAACACTTTGCAAATTTTTCCAAGTCATTTAAAATACGAGTAAAATACGAGTAGAGACATCACAATCATGAATAGAACACAATCATATCACATTCAAAACATAGAGTTTTACGATCACACATAACACAAACATAAGTCTCACAATACAAGCTATGCTTCAAGAGCTACATACTAAGATATCCATTACATACTAAGATATCTATTACATGCATATATCGAACGCATACATCTATGGCTCCGTCGAGTAGATGCGGAACAACTCGTAAGAAACGTATGCATCTATGGCTGCATACTTGACGTTGGTCTAGTCCAGTGGGGTCTTCTCCCAATACCTGTGATTCCTGGAGGGGAAACGAGACTTCATGGTTTCGTAGCCCTCGTGGATGAAGGCAGTTGCCATGGGAGCCATCCCGGTCTTCTGCCCGTACAAATCATCAAAATGGATAAGGTCCTGAAGATCAATGTAGTGATCTTCAGGTATCACAATACCCAAGCGCATCAACTTCTGATGGTCTTGAGTGATGTCAACGCTGCAGAAGTCATACCCCTGGTTGACAAGAAAATCGACAAGTGCCGGAGAATGCTTTGAACTACTGCAACAACAAAAATTTGATACGGGTTAGATATGTTGCAACACAAGTATTCTTCAGATGCAACAAACAAATCGAAGATGCAAGATTGTACGTGTGCGTTACCTTGACCATTGGAAGACCAAAACGGCCTCCTTGAACGCAATCTGGATGACGGCAATATCCCGTTGATCCGCCGTATACTCTAGATCAAGACCGAAGAACCGGTGTTCATGATCGGGACAGGAGAAATAGAGATCGGTCAAATGTGCAAGAGCACCGGGGAGCCTATCGCAATTGTCGGTGTAGCACACGTCGAGTCTCTTGCCGCATGGTGTGGCCACACCATATCTCTTCCAAACTTCAGCCATGGTGCTTGGTGGAGGAAGATCGAAAGGGAAGAGAAGAGAAGAGAAGAGAGAAGAAGAAACAGAGACTCGGTGCACGCTGTAGCAATGGCGCCCTTCTGCCTCTCGCTCGCGAAATAAAACCGCCGCGCGGGAGTCGAGGAGTTCGTATCTTTAGTCCCGGGTGGCCAGGCCAACCGGGACTAAAGGCAGGGAGGCCAGCGGACTGGATCATTAGTCGCGGGTGGCGACGCCAACCGGAATTAATGCCCTCAACGCGGCTCCACGCTCTTCCCAACCCACAACGCATGACCTTCTGTCGCGGGTCTCCTCCCGACCCGGGACTAAAACCCCTTTAGTCACGGGGCGCGAAGTTTGGGGACTAATGGGGGCGTATCGAAGGCCTTTTTTCTACAAGTGATGCTATAATCCCCAGTTTTTATCTCAGCTTTCTTGTATCCGTGATGAAAACAAGGCTGTGAAGGAGACGCTGGAACAAGGCCGCGCTGCAAGATCAAGTGCAGACTAAGGATAGTCAGGGTAGTCTTGATGCAAATGCAGGAGGTCCGGCTGTGGACTGGTGATGATGGTTAGATTTTTATGGAACTTTACAATTAACCACTAAGTTGGTCCTTCGAATATGCTTTTGGATCTACTTTGTTGCAACATGGCGGTTGTTGGTGAAATAACCTGAAGGTTATTTTATGTGCATTGGTCTTAAAATGGGTCACGTGTGAGACTACGTAGTGTGATTTAACGCCGTTTAGCATGTGTCCTACAAGGTTAATTAAGAGTATGTAGCAAGTCAATGTGACTATGATCTTGTTGTATGACTCCCAATCTGTGTGCCTGCTACAACTACAAGCTTGCGCCAGGGAACCTCCCGGGTATGAGGTGAGAATGGCCTCAACCAACCAAGCATGTTCCTTTGCTTCCTACATCTCCCTCCGACGTGTGCCCTCCCAGTGCATTTTCCTGTGGCGCTTCCGCAAGCTCCACGTTTGACCCTTGCTCGGATTCTTCGACCAAAGAAGAGACTTCTACCCCGCCATTGCAACACAACAATATGCATCGACAGCTACTGACGTTTCTTTGGCCACCGAATTTTCCTTCCCCTTCCGCCCTGGCCCCGCTACACACTCGGTTGTCCATGACATCTGTGTAACTGTCATGTCCTCCTTTTTTTTGATAAAGGGAAGTATATTAATAGCACGGAGATACAAATTACACCCGTCCTCTGCAACAACGCAATGGATGCACACAGCCGAAAGACAATAAAAAGAAGAAATAAAAAGAAAAGTCCCGCTACAGAGTTACAGTCCTCGCGGTATCCGCACAACCAATTTAGACCAGACCTTGGGTTTTCACCCTCAAGATAATCCTCGCTCTCAAAACAACGGCTCCAAGAAGACCAGTACCAGGCACAACCAATTCAGGCCAGACCTTGGGTTTTCACTCCGAAAGGTAGGACTTTGGACTTCACGCATATTGTCTCCCCCTCTGACATACAGCTGCCACGAATCTTGTAACTCCAAACCAGTTCCCCATCGATGCAAACACTCCGAACACCGTTGCTAGTCCTCCAATCTCACCTTCGATGACTGAGCATTGCGACCGAATTCCACCGATCCAGCAATCTCCAGGCGTTGCCCATGGGAGTTCGCCGGCGGAGTCTTTCGGTCGACATCCCGGCTTGATCAAAGAGAACCTACATCATGATCTTCATCTTCGCGCGACGGGAAACCCTAGGACCACCGCCATTATTCTAAAGCGTCGTAGACCCCGACGCCGCGAGACAACTTCTGGCAGGAACGACAGCAAGAACCCTCCAACGGAACGGCAGAGCAAGACATGGTCAACCGAGGGCTTAGGTCGCCGGCGTGGAAACCACAGCCCAATCTGGCTGCTGAATCCAAGTCAGTGCTAGCACCCCAACCGCCTCCTTCTTGCCACGGTGCCGGGAGGCCCTCCGCGGCCGGCCCCAAGAACAGGTGCAGCGCGCGCCGCCCCGAAAGCCAGCCCTGGCGCCACCTTCCGCCTCCCTGCCCCGCGCCCGGAGCAATCGCCGCTGCCCTCCCACAACCAAAACAACCGGTGCGCCCATCGTGCCCTTCGCCTTCAAAAACTGTCATGTCCTCCTAAATAACATTATCAATTTTTTAAGTTGCATGTGTGTGTGTGACCATTTATACTACCAATACATCCCGCCTACACCAATCACTAACGATCCATTCTGTAAATGGACATTTCCTTCACGTAAAAAAATCTTCTTGAAAAAAAAATATATATGGAATGACAGTTTGTTGATTTTTAGTACCCCTATGCAAGAAATTTGATATGGGATGGATATGATGTACATAAACCTGTTTTTATTTACTATCCGCAACATAAGTTGAATATTTTTATACTTATATTCTAGCTAATTTCTGAAGTACTCAATCATGAAATTACCATTTAAGTATGGCTTCTAATTTTGGGTGACTTCCAATGTTTCTTGTGTGTATTAAGTTTATCCTTGTATTGCAAACTACAAATGCTAAACATGAGCATTGATTCCCCAGGGACCGTATGCACTTTGCTTTAATAAACTACCTTTTCACAGCAGTTAGTTGTTTCCTTCTTCATGTGCTTTTCTTCTTGTTGATATGTTCATGTACTTTTTCTCAGTGCTGACTATTTTATGATACTAGGAGCTGTTTTCTTCTTGTTTAATGGTTCATTTCATCTTAGGTTCCTATTTTCTCACAATATCTTGGATATTGCAGAGGTGATGAAAACAACGCTGAGATTGTAATCCTGGAACGAGCTTGTGTTGGAAGCTCAAGTGCTTAGTCACCATGGTCGGGGAAGTGCTAATTAAAAATGATGGAGGTCACTAAGCGATTTGGAGATGTTAGTGACGTTGTTATCCAACTGCACAATTAACCACTAAGTTGACATGGCTCTACTTTGTTGCAATATGTCAATGGTTGGGGAATAGACATGAAGTTTATCTTGTACCTAGAGTTTATCTTATGTTCCTTGATCATTCAATCGCTGGTGCGTCACACAAGGTAGCAAGAGTCACTAGTGGAAAATGGCCTTTAGTCCCGGTTCCCAATCCCCTTTAGTCCTCGTTTTCCCAACCGGGACTACGGATTCGGGAGTAAAGGGTCATGACAACCGGGACTAAAAGTCCTCCAGGCTAGAAAAAAATACCTCCCACTAATGAAACTCGTGGGATTCAACCTCAAGACCTCACTTATCACCTCACACGCAGCTGATCACTCCACCTACATAGAACATGTGACATTGGATGGGATGATTTCCTTTTGAAGTAGCCTATGGAGGACCTTTAGTCCGGGTTGGTGGTATCAACCGGGACTAAACGGTTAAACGCATTAGTCTGGGTTCGTATCACGAAACGGGACTAAAGATCGCCAATGAAGCGGGATTAGAGGTTGCCGGCGCCCTGGGCATTCGAACCGGGACTTCGTAATAGAACCGGGACATAAGCTCCAATGCTATAGCCTGTTTTCTACTAGTGAGTTAACGTTGTTTAGCTTCAACAAATTTAGTAGTAGATGAATTGAGACTATGTTATGTG
Source organism: Alopecurus myosuroides (assembly GCA_028641055.1). Classification (NCBI taxonomy): domain Eukaryota; kingdom Viridiplantae; phylum Streptophyta; class Magnoliopsida; order Poales; family Poaceae; genus Alopecurus; species Alopecurus myosuroides. Next base: position 394,089,368 of record CM054060.1, read on the forward strand.
GATGGGTGAGTGTGTAATCATTGGATTGGTCCCCAAGTTCCACATGCACTATACAAGGTAAGGATGAACTTATGCATTTCACTTTTTGTTTATTTGTTTTGTTTTATCATTTGAACCATTGGTAGTGTGCCTCCTAGTTATGAAGAGGAGACCGGATGCAATATAAATTCTTATCCGCATGATATTTTGAGTAATAAAATTTCATTTATCAAATAAAAAAGTGTGAACCCATTTGAGTGGCTAAGCATGGTACACTCACAGCTAAGAAGTTGGTGTGTGTTTTACTATAAAATTCATATTAGGCCCCATGTTAAGCTAGAAATTAACGTGTTTGCATTGCCACGGACCTGAGAGTATGTGCGCCAAACGCCACCTCGGGAGATGACATAAATCTTCAGAATAAGGACAATTATTATGAGGAGCTAAACAAGATGTACCGTGGCGCTTGTAGAAGGGACTATATAAATGTCCATCTCATGACACATGCTATAGGATCCTCAAATCTACTTAGGGCTTGAAGTAGTTAGGCCGAGTACACAATTTGTGGTTAGAAATTTTCTTTTTATGAACAATATGAAAAAAAAACAGTTCTCCCGATCAATGTGAGAATGTGAGGTATCAGGATGTCAAACCAGTGAATTTTCGGAAGTCGCCGCAGTGCAAAACAATATACTCGAGCTCTGGTTGCCACCCTCCTACTAACTAGCTTCAATTTCTCTATGTCATGTTATCTGGAGGACCGCATGAAGAGGTGTTATAGCTCGTAGGTGTGAGATACATCTTGGGAGGCAGTACTTCGTTGCACGGTTCGTCGTGTTGCATCTCTCGCAAGTCTTGCCCGATGAATAGTTCACCGCAACGTCTGTCTCTCGCTGAGAAGCCAGCTGCTATCTTGAGTGCTTGGTTGTAAGTTTGTCCCTATCTTCAACTTAGTATGGATCAGGATAGTCTCTTCTCAAAAAATATGTCCCTCTATCCTCTATTCTTGGGGTCATTAAGCGCCTGCAGCCTCTCTGCACCAACCAATCTTAGTAATAAAGCAACAATAAACATTTCACTTCTTGGTTATGTCAATACCTTTGCAAGGGAACGATGAACTAATAGCAATGTCTTTCCAATATTTTTTTGAGGAAATAAGTACAGATTTGTTTCTACAATGTCACCGAATGAGAACATCAACCCCGTTCTGTCAAATGAATGAGGGAAATTATTTAGTTTCTGTAATGGCCACAGTATGCAGTGGATCTGTCCCACTTTTCCTGTACACTTTGTCGAAACACTCCCCTTGTACACAGCCACCAAAACATGGTCTTTTTTTCAAATGATTTTACCACGTCGTGTATTTAAGAAGAATTAAATAAATTAAAAAATAAGTAGGGGATTGGATTCTCAAAAATGTGAATAGATGAAATAAATCTTGGTCAAATGATTGTAACTACTAAGCACGCCAGAATACACAGTACCACTGGTATTTACAACGTGCAATGTGAGGAGGATCATAGAACCCTCGTCCTAAAAATATTCATGGTGACACAGCACGGGTGCATCATTTCTCCTAAAATCTGTTGTTCTTAACTTTCTTAACTTTGCGTTTGATTGCTAAGAAAACACTCTTGTAGACATGGTAATGCGTTTAAAAATTACAAAGTATTTTTATTAATATTTCGTAAATAATTGTCTTACAACTTTTCCTCGGATCGGGGTTGTATTGTTTAAGTTGTGCCAAGCTAGCTGAATGTCAGGACATCGGCACCATGTATACCCAAAACAAAAAAAGGGCGGAGAACCACGACGTTCCTAGACGAATTCCGGCAAGACGTCCCAATGGGAGACATGCATTGCACCAAGCGACGCACGTAGACCCATAACATAGTGCGTACATACATCTGTATTTGGACAGATGGAACCCAAGTATTTGGGGACGGAGGGGAAAATATTTTAATCATATAGCTGATGGTCATGTTGGACGACCAGAAAAATAACTACCGTAGGTTTTATATATCTTATCTTCTTAACATTCGGGGTAAGCAATACACTCGTCAACAATGTGTAGGAGTTGTACCTACGTCAGAGTCCTACGAAAATAAGATACATCAGTGTCTCCCTCAAAAACAAAAGACTACGTGGGAGTCCTTAGTAAATAAGACTCGGTCCGAAGACAACTACGTACTTGTTGCCTTGTATCCAGAACACTTTTTTCCCGGGTGACCGTGGACAAGGTCACGCGTCTGCCCGCGCGTGGGCCCACCACTCTTCTCTCCTTGTCCCTCTTCTTCTTTGCCCACCCCGATGTTACAGTGCTGGTCCTAAAATCAACCGGGGGAACGCGTGACCGTCAGCTACCAATGCCCTATCATCTCTTTAATAAGACTGACCCATGATACCTACACTTCGTACCTATACATGAGAATCCCGTGTAATAATACTTTCAATCTTTGACGAGGACCGCGAAATACACATCCCAAGGTAATATTTCTATATATTTTTTAGGATTAACATGGTTTCTTGTTGGGAAGCCTCTAATTAGTAAATTTAAGATTTAAATTCAAAACAAATTACTAATTATAGGGATGTAGCTTGGTGTGTATAGTGTACCCATGATAGTTACAAGATGGGGGATGTAGTCTACTACCAAAGTGACTCAGGGATTTTCTTTCCCCACCTCCTGCCTCTTGAGAGTCGACTCCAGTACTCAGGGGAGCTTCCCGGCGCGCGTTCTTTTCCCCACCGGCGGCTCCGGTGGCTGGCGTGGTGAAGGATGTGATGCTTGGGCTGTTGATATTAGGGATAGGTTTTTGCTTTCTTGTTGCTTTTTCGATATAGTGTTTCGAAGTGGAGTGCCGGATCCCATCGGCTGGATCTGGGACGCGCTTGCTTCAGTTTACTTTGAGGCTCAGCTCTGGTGGCAGGAGTGGGGGCTAGGAGTGGTGCTGCAGCGAGAGATCTTCGAGTATAAGGCCGTCTTCCCCTCTTCGAGTTTGTCTGCCCTGCTGTGGTGCGGTGTGGGGTGGCGGCGCCGAGCTTTTGGTGGCCGACTTCCATGGTGGAAGCTTGCTGCGGAGGTTTCTGCATCGACTCGTTTCAATAAGCATCACATATGCTTCCTTCAGGCTACTGTTAAGGTAACTCGGTTACTTCCTCTCGTCTGCCGTGGTGGCGAGAAGAGGATGCGGCCAGATGCGGTAGCTGTTGGCGATGGAGGAGGTCGGGAAGCGATGGTTTCTGCTCAAGCCCGGAGTCTATCCTCGGTGACCAATGTTTGGCTGCCGATTTCTGAAGCTGACAGGCAGCTGCTCCGAGACCTGGCGGCTTGGCGTCGTCGGGTTATCTTCAACCTCCATGGGAGGCCCTTTGGTGGAATCGCAACCACGTTTATTCCCATCCTGCATCAAGTGGTTGTGTCCCCGATGCTGGTGTGGGGGGTCGTTGCTAGAGGCCACGAGTTCAGCGGCGACGGCGGAGACGGTGATGGAGGCGACTGCGTTTCCTTGCTTGTTTTCGTTTTCTGTTTCTTTGTTCTTAGGGACCTGTTAGCAATTTTTACTTTCTGTAAGGTCCCTTCTGTACTTTGTTGCACCGCTCTGACTTATCAATGCAGATTCTAGGTCCTCCGGGACCCTTCCCCGTTCAAAAAATGATAGTTACAAGACAACTATAGTTAGGCCCTAGAGTTTACTGGAGAACTCTTTCACTATGTCATAGCTAGTTATTCTATAATTCCCATATATAGTGTATCACTTTTGAAAGTTTACTGGACACCATCCAACGGCCCAAAACACCGGGATTCGCATTTACAGTGCGCACGTTTCTCTACATCATTCGAGAAACATCCTTGAATTTGCTTTAGTCGTCCCCTCGACGCTCCCTTCTCCAGCAACACGGCCGTTCACTTCGTGGCCCATATGTCGTGCACGGTGTGCATGTTCTCTTCGTCTCAGTCACTTCACGGAGGGGTGGCATTGTGTTTATAAAAAGACGGAAGGGCAGCACCGGTCAGAGCACTAACAAGTCTGTCATATGCTGTGCTCAAAAGTCTGTCATGCGCACACGAAGCTGACTAGTATGTACGGTTACCTGATGCTTTCGTGAGTTGATATATACTACTCCCTCCGTTCCTAAATGTAAGATGTATTAGGCTTTTTCTACATTCACACATGTCTATATGTATCTAGACAACTTTTAGTGTACATGTTCACTCATATGAGTATGTATCTAGACAACATGAGATATAGCTACAACATCTTGTATTTAGGAACGGAAGGAGTAGTATGCATACACGTGCAATGCACGTCTTATTAACATTATAGCTAGAGGAAAAGGATTTTGACATAAAGAGAAAAAAAGATCATGCTGCTGTCCTGCCAAATGATCATAGCAATGAACATTGTGGATGGACAAACGTGCTGCAGCTCAAAAAGGCACGCGGCCCTGACGCATGCATGGGCTCCTTTTTCTTGGGGAAGGAGGACCGGATGGTTCAGAACACGATGGAGGCAATGGACGATACTGTACACCGCGAATCACACAACTCCGAGCCGTTAGATTTATTAGACCAAAGGTTAGGATTCGCGGTGGTGTACAGTATCGTCCGTTGCCTCCATCGTCTTCATTCTTTTATTGGACTCGTCAGCCGATGAGTTGGATTCAATATTGGTACACTATATAGGAGTATAGATCTACCCAAACGAACACTTGTGGTGATGTGGGGAATAGCCTGTGACCAAGATAAACGATTACGTGTCATATACAATTTCAAGGTGATATTTTTTTTTCCAAACGGCAGCGAAGCCCTAGCTTCCGCATCGAAATGGTGCACACAATCGATATATTAAAAACGAGTACAAGAATGCCAAATCCAGCGGTCGAACAAAATCGACCCGGAAAGAAGACTTGACGCCGCATTCCACGCGACAGTAGCCCCACCAGATAGTCACAAATCCTATGATTCAAGACGGAAAAAAGACAAATACACAACTCGATGCTAAACCTTCGAGAAAATATCACCACGGTGCCCCGATGCTGACAAGTCCAATAACAGACTTTCAGGACAAAAGCACACGTGTGCAGCGGATGATTAGAGATCTTGTGTTTCTAGCGTAGTGCATACTTTGGCCTTTGAAGTCATCTGTACCATCCTGCTTTAACTGGCTACCACCTCAGATGCCCTGGAAAAGAGACCAGAAAACAGTCGTCGCATACCACCTGCCTCCCACCATTCTCGCACCACTTTCGATTCAACATCAACAAGCTAAACATGACATCTCCGCCTAAGCCACTGCCCAACACCTGCCGATAGCTGGCATGACTTGACGCCTCATTATGATGTGTCGTGCGTAGCATCCACCCGTAGCGTATCCGCCGGAGGCTTCACCAGCCGGCAACAGACATTGGTTGACGTGTCCAGAAGAGACTGATGTGTCACCTTCCGTTTTGCATCGAACCTAGTCTGTTGATGGAGGGGACGTCCCATACCGCCGCTGGCCTTAGAAAGACCATCACCACCTCGAGATACAGTCTTTGAGTCACCCACACGACTTCAGGACCACGAGCGTCGAAGAAGAAGGGTCGTCGTCCCGAGGCATCTGAGGTGGTAGCCAGTTAAAGCAGGATGGTACCCTAGCACGCGCACGCACGCTAGGAGACACTAGAAGATCCAATGCCAAATCCAAGCACGCGCACACACGCCACCCTCTGTATGGTACCCTAGCACGCACTCATGCACGCCCAGCGCCGCCCGATCGTGGTCGCCGCGCTGTTTCTGCCGCCGTTTTCCCTCCGCCGTCGACAGGTTCAGGAAGACTGAACCTTTCTGTTCAGTTTCAGTAACACCACGAGATCCACCTCAAAACCGCGCGACCCCCTCCTCTGTCACCAATCGATCCGCACCGCAGTGGCCAGATCCAACGGTGCGCAGCGCGAGGGCGCGGGTTCGATCCCCCGCAGCGCGAATAAAACCCAGCTTTTTGCTCGCTTTGCCACGCATGCACGCAGGGCGCACCTGCCATTGGCAGTGGTGGCCACGCCAGCTCCCACTCACGCGCCACGCACGTACCAGCTGGGCACAGGCCCACTGCCAGTGACCCAGGGGTTGCTCTGGCTGCGTAGAAAAGGTTCCAGGGATCTTTTCTGAATTTCTTTTTCGCATCCAAGCCCCTGGACCAAACCTGAAACTTTTTAAATCACAGTTTGGTCCCTGTTTTCTTTTGCCCCTAAAAATTGCAAAAAGAACTCAAAACAAAAATGTAAAATATGTTTTTCAGTCAAAATTCAATGAACTTTCTGTTTATCACCTTTGTTCTGCAATTTGGACAATTAAGGTCATTTAATAATCCTTAAAATGATTAGCTAAATGCGATAATTAATAACTTTCACATGGTTGCTCCAAATTAAATACTCAAAACATGATTTCCATCCAAAATTAAATGCCACACTTGAATATCAACTTTGTGTTCTGGTTTGCAACCTTTAAATTGAATAGTTGTTTCACCTCTTATTTAATGCATTTAAATTGGTAATATGCTTCACTAAATCATTTAAAATTGTTTCCCAACATGTCAAATATGTTTTCCAACCAGAAAAATGCCATTAACATGTTCATGCCATTCATATCCCTTTTTGCATATTGCCTTGTGCATTTTAGTTTTTGTTATGCATGTTCACTAAATAACAACATATGAAATATGTGGGGTATTTAATTCAACTGTTGCCCTATTCCATTTAAATTGCTCATCTCACCTATTTTATTGGTTGCCATGCTAAACAACATTTAATATGATGGTTAGATAAATAACTTGAACATTCTAAATTAACTGTTGAGACTCCGGTTCCACTTAAATTGGTTAAGTTGCATTCTTGCATGTCATGCATCCATATCATGATCATGCTGGATCTTTTGTCGTAGAAGTAATTGTTGCATCCGTTGACTCTTCTAGTGCTTTGCTTCTTCGCGGATAGGACGTTGAGATGATGTGAGCACCGACAAGTTCTGCGGATGTACCTCTACTTGCTGGATCTCAGGCAAGTATACTCACTTGCTACCTATGGTTGTCTTTCATCACTTGTTACCGATTCTTTCCGTTGCCTTTATTCTAGCCTTATGATTTCGTTGCTTGTGTTCCGATCCTATCACATGTCATCCTGCAGCCATGAATATAGCCTCACCCTCCACACCTATAACCCTGTTGTCTGTTGGCCTGTGTCGTAGTATCATGCTTAGGTTTGTTTGCGCTCGAGTTCTGTTGTCCTTTGTTCTATCACCTGTCTAGTTGATAGTTGGGTTTCAACTTAATCAACAACATGTTAATGTTTTGGGTAATATTAATTTGATGATAAGGCATTGGCAGGAGGCCCGGCGTGGTTTTGAGGCCTGCTAGTGTCGAACTTAATTAGGAAAAGGGTCTTGTCCTCCGATCCATGATGAGCGCGCTAACCGCATGTGGGAAGCGAGTATGGGCGCCCCCCACAACTTTGATTCGATTCGCATCTCGTCCAAATCGCCTCATTTAGTTCGGGTTTTCCATTTGCCGCATGCATATGCAGGTGCGAACCCTTGGCGCCAGGGTGGAACTTTTGTAGTCGGCATTTAGGGAGACACGTTCTTAGAGTGCTATGAGGGTCCCCTTTTCTTTGTGGGGCTCGATTAGCCGTGCGCTCAATTGCACGGGGTTCTTTGGGCTTGATGCGAAGAAGAGTTGGGTTGTGTTGAGTGCCTCGCTTGGTGGAAGTGCATTTCCATCTGGCGGGTCATTCTTACGTGTACGGCCAAATTGGTGCATCCCTGCATGGTTAAATCTTCTCGAGAAGCCGTGTTGTCCGCGGTTATGGATGACTTGGTGAAAGTGCTGGCTAACAAGTACTCAGACAACTTACACTTAACGATGATAACTTGACTAGTAATATAGATTACCTCCACCATAAAAATGAATGTCACCTTAATCAACAGTGTGAGTTTTCCTTGGGTTGCTTCCTTAGTAGGGGGTAACACTGGATGGGTATTGTTTGGTGAGTAGTTATAGTTGGTTTTGACGCGCTATCTTATCCCTTTCTTTTAGCCGGATGTTGTAGCACGTCTCTGTAGTTAGTTAGTGCAGCCCGCTGCCGCTTCTTTGCAATATTCCCTTCATTTCCGTTGTACCCAAAGTATTTGTATCTTGTGATGATTGGTTACGCTGGTATCTTGTGAGTATGGTTTATCCACTTGCCAGTACTTAATCGTACTGACCCACGAATCCTTTTCGTGGCTGCATATTCCATATTCCAGTCAACAGGTTTGAAGTCTGACGACGTTAGCTTGGGAATCCCTCCGGCTTGGCCTGGGCAAGGATTGGACGCCATCGGTTATCTTCAGAACTCTTAGTCCAATTTGTATCTTGTCCGTAGTCGGACACTATGTTGTTTCTTCCGCTGTCATTTGGATCTTTGTATTGTATCAGTTGTATTCTTGACTCGTTTGAGTCGTCTTGTATATACCTCCTCTGTTGTTGTTGTGGATTATTCGTGAACTATTGTAATGTTATCACAAGTGGCAACATGGAATCGGTTATTATGTGGATTTCGGCGGAAATGCTGAAATCTGCATAGGGCCCGATCCCGGGGCGTCACACTGATGATCTTGGTCGGACCATTGCTGATGCACGGAGACGCTGCAAAACTGACAAGGAGAGGGAGAATTTGGATCGCATGTTAGAGGATCACACGAAGTCGCTGTACCCACGATGCGACAATAGTCTGAAAAAGCTGGGTTGCACACTGGATTTGCTGAAATGGAAGGCACGGGAAGGTGTAGCTGACTCATCATTTGAAAATTTGCTGAAAATGTTGAAGAATATGTTTCCGGAGAATAACGAGTTGCCGGCCAGTACGTACGAAGCAAAGAAGGTTGTCTGCCCTCTAGGTTTAGAGGTTCTGAAGATACATGCATGCATTAACGACTGCATCCTCTACCGCGGTGCATACGAGAATTTGAATGAATGCCCTGTATGCACTGCATTGCGTTATAAGATCAGAGGCGATGACCCTGGTGAAGATGTTGAGGGCGAGAAACCCAGGAAGAGGGTTCCCGCCAAGGTGATGTGGTATTCTCCTATAATACCTCGGTTGAAACGTCTGTTCAAGAACAAAGAGCATGCCAAGTTGTTGCGATGGCACAAAGAGCACCGTAAGTCCGACGGGGAGTTGAGACACCCCGCTGATGGAACGCAATGGAGAAAGATAGACAGAGAGTTCAAAGATTTTGCAGCTGACGCAAGGAACATAAGATTTGATCTAAGTACCGATGGCATGGATCCTTTTGGCGAGCAGAGCTCCAGCCATAGCACCTGGCCCATGACTCTATGCATCTACAACCTTGCTCCTTGGTTGTGCATGAAGCGGAAGTTCATTATGATGCCAGTGCTCATCCAAGGTCCGAAGCAACCCGGCAACGACATCGATGTGTACCTAAGGACATTAGTTGATGAACTTTTACAGTTGTGGGGCAGACCTGGTGTACCTGTGTGGGATGAGCAGAAAGAAGAGGAATTTGACCTACGAGCGTTGCTTTTTGTAACCATCAACGATTGGCCTGCTCTCAGTAACCTTTCAGGACATTCAAATAAGAGATACTAAGAATGCACGCACTGCTTACATGAGACTGAAAGTGTATTTTTAGATAATTGTAGGAAGAACGTGTACCTGGGTCATCGTCGATTTCTTCCCCGAAATCATAACGTAAGAAAGAAAGGCAAGCATTTCAACGTCAAGGCAGATCACCGGCCGAAGCCTGCGGAACGTACCGGAGCTGAGATATTTGATATGGTCAAGGATTTGAAAGTCATCTTTGGAAAGGGTCGTGGCGGGCAATCAGTTCCGCTGGGAGTTGACGGGCACGTACCCATGTGGAAAAATAAATCGATATTTTGGGAGCTACAGTATTGGAAAGTCGTAGATGTCCTCTCTGCAATCGACATGATGCATGTTACGAAGAATATTTGGGTGAACCTGCTAAGCTTCTTGGACGTGTATGGGAAGACAAATGATACAAAGGAAGCACGGCAGGACCAGCAACTTTTGAAAGACCCAGATGACCGGCATCCGGAATGGTTTCAAGGTTTTGTATTTGCTCGATGAACTAACCGGTGTATGAAGGCGGGCTATATATAGGGTCCTCTGGCTCACAAAGTGTTGTGCTAGGGTTTTGATCCAACGGTTAAGAAATCACCTCATCCAACGGCTCACAACAGCTCGAAAGAAACACACTGTAGCCCTGATCGAACGGCTCACAACAGCTCGAAAGAAACACACCCCAGATCCAACGACTCACAAGCGCTCTAAAGAAACACACGATCCGTGTGATTCTATCTGATTGATCCAAACGAAACCCTAACCCATTTATTCCCGGTTGGTGTCCCTAACCGGGACTAAAGGGATGATCCGTTTCCCAATGAAACCCTAACCCATTTACTCCCGGTTGGTGTCCCCAACCGGGACTAAAGGGATGTTTTCTTCTTGCTATATATATGTATGAATTGCCACACCATTGGCATAAACATATACAAACTCACCACTCTCTCATGGCTTCTACCGTACCCACTCTAACATTCATCCAGGCGGAGGCACTTTCCGCCTCGAACTACCCCTGCCCGTGCGGCTACAACGTTCCCGCCGGTTGGATGCTGAGCGCCGGAGGAGTGCTGGTCCCTCCTCTTCCTCAAGGTGTGGAGCGTCGGGCGGCCATCACGAACCACTACTATCACGAGCTCACGCCGGAGTAGCGGAGGAATCCCAGTTGACATCCCGATAACTAGCATACTTGGGATGCCTTCTTCATCAATCAGCGTGAGAGGGCGCTCGCCAGGTATGAGGAGGACGGCCTGCCTCCTGGGAACTTTCACGAGGCCGGTCGTCGGCTATGGTGGTCTGGCCGGACTCTACAGAGCGTCATGGACTACATCAGGGCCGGCGATATCCCCCGCCTGCGCTACCCTCAGGCCCAGTCCTAGAGTCGTGATCCTCCGAGGGAGTGCAGAGCACCGTCAGACGATAGTGACGACGACGGCAGCGACTACGACGACTACGAGTACATGTACTATAGGCCTAGGCAGGAGTATGACTAGCAGATATCAGATCATGCATCTATGCTCTCCGTTTAGGTTTAGATCCACTCTAGCCATTGTGTACTGCCTTTTTTTATCTATGCTCTCCGTATTTTTAAGATATTAAAAAGAATTAGTTTTATTTTTCTGAATTTTCTGATATATTATTTGTATTTTTAAGACTGGAAAAAGAATTAGTTTTATTTTTCTGAATTTTCAGATATATTATTTGTACTTTTAAGTTTGGGAAAAGGAAAAGTATTTGAGTAACCACCTTTATTCGCGGTTCGTGTCACGAACCGGGACAAAAGGCTCGTTCTGCGCGGGAACAAAAACGCCGCGAAAATTTGCACCTTCAGTCCCGGTTCGTGACACCAACCGGGACTAAAGTCCCGCGGAGGGTACCCCGGGGGACCTTTAGTCCCGGTTGGTGTCACCAACCGGGACTAAAGGCTGGACCTATATATGGGCGATGTCTTCCTGCCCCAAACCCTCGTCTTCCTCGCGCCGGTTCCGTCGCCGTCGCCACGATTCTGTCGCCGTCGCCCGCGCAGAGACTCTGCGAGAGGACCGCGCCGTCGCCGTCGCCGCGCCCTTCTCTCCACCGCCTTCACCCTGCTCCGCCCCCGCCCCGTCGCCGTCTCTCCGGTAGGTTCCCCGCGGGCCTCGCGCCGCCGTCGCCGTCGCCAGTGCCGTGGCCTCGTCCCCATCTCCGTCCCCTCCCCCGTGGCGAGCACCACAGTGGTCGGAAACGCAGGAATCGCCGGAGACCCGAGAGCCTAAACTGCAACCGCCGGCCACCGTGTGACGCCAGGGGTGACGTCGTCATGATGACGTCACCTGGCCACGTGTTGGCGAGAATTTTTTTTTGATGACGTCATCGTGACACGTGGGGTCCACTTTCTATGGAATTACAAAACATAATTAATCTTCTAAATTAAATAACTTTTAATTTATAATTCCAAAAATTATGGAAAAATATGCAAAATGTTCACAAAAATGTAAGCTATCTGTTTATATCATTTTCAATCATGGTTGACAAAGTTCTAAATGAGACCATATTTGAATTTTTATTAAATTCATTAAAATAATGAAAATAAGTTTTAATTCAATAAATTCAGAATATTAAGTGTAATATACCAAAATGACCAGGAAAGCAAATGCAACCTAGCTATGGGGTTGTCCAAGTCATTTGAGAAACTAATCTTGGACATACCTCTAAAGTATGGTTTTCCTCCTCTGGTGGTCATCGTTCTTCCACCCAAAACCCTAGCAATCTGTTTCCCCTACTTCTACTACAATATTGGCTAAGTCTCCTATATACTTAATTAATTTTTACTACATGCATGTCTGCAGGAGTGACATACGGCGGACAATAGAGACTTGCCGCTTACGGAACAATAGGCTGAACGTTTTATATTCGGCATGATAGCCGAAGAACATGATATAGTCTCTTCTTATCTGAACCTTGATGATCAAGAACGTGAAGGAACGGACATTGTCGATGATCAAGGAGGTGAAGGAACGGACATTGTGGATGATCAAAGAGGTGAAGGAATGGACATTGATGACGGAGGTCAACCGTCGACAAACGACGATCTCCAATTGCAAAGAACAACCACCCTCCGGCGAGGTGTATATATATATATATATATATATATATATATATATATATATATATATATATATATATATATACATTGAGCCTCTCGTGATACAAACTTACTGAAATGTGAATACATATGCACTAACGCGCGCGACTCTCTTTCTTATTTTAGCCCTCGGCCGGATCGAGTACGACAACGCGTGGAAAATCCAAGGCGATGAAAGAAGGAGAAACATATACCATCGAATCAGTCGGTGAAACCGGCAAGCCCCTACAGCACACCACAAAGTTTATCAACCAATGCGGAGTCATTGTTAGAGACACCGTCCCGATCACCGTCCAGGAATGGAAGGAGCCAAAGAAAGCACGTCTTGGTTTCAGCTATGTCCAGAAGAGAACGAAAAAGGAGATGTTCAGAAAGCTTATGGTACATTTCATTCTACCTCCGGAATAAAACAAAAAAGATGAATTTGGTGACGAGCTTCCGGGTGGACGTCAGAGGAGGAGGCTAGTCAAAGAGTTCGCTCTTCAGAAGATGGCCGAAGCATTCCGGAACTTCAAGAAAAAATTGTTCCGTGAATTTGTCAACAAGGGCAAGACTCTGATTTTCACTGGACAATATGAGAAACTGAGAGCTGATTGGCCAGAATTTTTTACGCAGAAGAAATCGGAGCATTTCAAGGAAATATCGGAAAAAAAAAGGTTAATGCGGATAAGAAACAGTACCATCAAATTATGGGGCCAGGAGGATATCGTGTTTCGGCGCCTAAGTGGCCGGCGATGGAGGACGGCCTGAGGGCAAGAGGAATCCCTCTAGGTACAGAGGGATGGGACGAAAGAGCCAAAATGTGGTGGTACGGGCATGGGGGATCGCTAGACCCGGAGACATGGGCGTGTGTTCATCGGCAGAAAACGTTTGCTCCCACAAAAAACCTTGTTGACGCAATGACCAAAGCTCAACAGGGCTGGATCACGTTCAATAGAGAGAAAGACCAACTGACCCATGCCCTCGGGAATCCTGAACACGGAGGACATATACGAGGCAAAGGCAGATTGCCGTGGAAAGTAGGGTTTTTCCAGGAGGGTGACCCGTACTGTTACAGAAGCCGTAAGAGAAATACGGACCAGGCTGCAGATCTTCTATCGAAGCTTGCAACGGAAGTTAGTGAGTTGAAGCAGACCGTGGCGGGAATACTTGAGAAAGAAACACCGGCGGCTGCAGGGCCGCATGAAGAACATGTAGCGGATCTCGGAAGCCAGCATCAGCGGAGAAGCAGCGTGGCTTCCACGGAGGCCCCGCATGCAGGTGCTAATGCACCGATGATCGAGAGTCGTGCACCGGAGCCTCACTACCCCGTGGATGACGTAAAGGAGATGAAAGAATGTGATCTGCATTATCCCGTGGGGAACATTTCCATGAAGGTAGCTACCGGCAGTGCTTTACCCTGTACGCCTGGAGCCCTCCATCACAACAACCCCATTCGATATGGCTATGCTCGTGTCCCGGTGGAAGACATAGTCCAAGTGTTTGAGGTAGTATGGGAGAAAGATTCGATTGATAGCACACAAGGGATACAACGATGTATACTACGTAGTTCATCCCCGAATAAACAGTGAAAAAACACAAAAATGACCTTGGGGCCAAACTTCAGCAAAAAATGAACCCAAAGCTAAACTATTTTCGGAACTAACCGTTTTGGGTAGCGCCCAACACGGCGGCACGGTGGTCTGAAGGGTAAATCCACGTAGCCCGGCGCGGTGGTCTGAAGGGTAACTCCACGTAGCCCGGCGCGGTGCTCTTAAGTGTAACTCCACGCTACCCGGTGCGGTTCTTCTGCCACGTCGGTTAGGCTGGACCCAGGTGCGAATATGTAGCGCCGCGGCACTTGACACGGTGCTAGAGGGTGTAGCACCCCCGTACTCGGCGCGGTGCTTCCAGAATGTGATGGCTAGTGCAGTAGCATGCGTTTTCTCCGAACGAATGCATATACTAGGATTATTTTTTGTGTGGCTAGTAGGACCCACTCGTACGAGTAGCCCTGGAACCCACGGTCGTCTTGTTCCCATATCTCTATCAACTATCGTGACTTCCAGGCCATAATTTAAATATAGGGGGGCCAGTTGATTTTTTACCTTTTTACAAAGCCTTTGGCACATAATTAATTGCGCTACTTGACTTAATTCCAGTAGTTTCACGCAAAACTTGTCAATTTCTCTGTATATTGAAACTAACTGTAGAGACGCCAAAGTCCGTATGTTAATGATATATACCCATAGAAGCTACAAGGGAATACAAATAAACACATAATTTGAGCTATCAATTATAATCTTCTGCAAATTAAAGTTTTGAACGAGAAAGTAGTTTTATTGCATTATTATATGCATGTGTTTAACAACCATGTAGATTCAGATTTTAACATAACAGAGTGATTCGCTTGTAAGATATTGATCGATTGTCAATCAAGATGTGTCCATTGTACTGATTAACTGGGGTATTAGGTCATAATCCATTAAAAGTACTAGTGGTAGCATGTGTGTATTTTTTACCTTAAAATTAAGTGCTTGATCAACAAAGATGAATCTCCGTGGAACATAGTCCGTGGCTGGATCAGATACCATACAAGATCAACGAATCGGCTTGAATAATGGAAGTCTGTCTGTGCGCTTATCTAAGTGGTCTTCTAGGGGCCGTCCGACCGGCAACTTTGCGAGATGGAGCAGCCAGACTGCGAGCGGTGGCGCCTTCTTAAAAAAACTGTCTTTTTTTACGGTAAGGCGCCATAGGTAGATCGATACATCCATCTAGCGGGAAAAAGGAACCAGAATTACGACTTGGATCAAGACTTCCTGCTCCCCAAGACTGATGGTAGGAATGTGCAGACGGGCGGGGTTGTGTGTACTAAATATGCAACATGTTTGATCCGTCGCCTATCCATGTGGCAACATTTTTGCGATCCATGAATTGTAATGGCATTTGTGACTCTGTCATACTTTTTTTGCGATCCAAAAGATTTTGGCCCATCCAGTGAGATTCACCTCTTTGAATCGTCTGTCGGTCCTCACCCCATTCCTCGTGAGCAATGCCATGTTCTTGAGAATGAAGGTGGACATGTGAGGCAGCCATTTCATGGTGCCTTTGACCGGTGCCTTGCTCTTAGCAATCTTTGCATCGATCGCAGTAGATACGTCGCTCACAAGGTCCACAACAACAAAGTTCAAGGGTGGCGGCGGATCGACTATACCATTCCGAGAAATGGGCTGTCAGTCATCGATATAGGAAGGGATCTTCGAGTCCCCAAAATAAATGAATGCGTGAGTAAACTCATCATCGAACATTTGCTATATCGATGACGGAAGCAAAATGGCATGGTTAATTACGATCTAGAGAAGAGCACAAAATTAACTACACATAGCCGTGAACACAGATCTATGGAGCACAAGGACGAAGAACACAACCATTAACATGTTTTACCAACGGATCTACATAACCCTATGTCCACATATCTGAATAACCACATGCACATGAATAGGTTTGCTTTGATGAATTACATCCGTGGGTTGCAGGTCTACTGGTACGAGTGGGTCCTACCAGCCACACGAAAAATGATCCTAGTATATGCATTCGTTCGGAGAAAACGCATGCTACTGCACTAGACATCACATTCTGGAAGCACCGCGCCGAGTACGGGGGCGCTACACCCTCTAGCACCGCGCCGAGTGCCGCGACGCTACATATTCGCACCTGGGTCCAGCCTAGCCGACCTGGCAGAAGCACCGCGCCGGGTACCGTGGAGTTACACTTAAGAGCACCGCGCCTGGTACCGTGGAGTTACACTTAAGAGCACCGCGCCGGGCTACGTGGAGTTACCCTTCAGACCACCGCGCCGGGCTAGGTGGAGTTACCCTTCAGACCACCGCGCCGCCGTGTTGGGCATACCCAAAAGGGTTAGTTCCGAAAATAGTTTAGCTTTGGGTTCATTTTTTGCTGAAGTTTGGCCCCAAGCTCATTTTTGTGTTTTTTCACGAATAAACACTCGTAACAATCCTGATCCTTGTTGGTGGGGTTTGTTTTATGAAAGAGGAAAGGTATCAGGCCCCTCGCTGGGTTTTCTTCTTCCTGTCGTGTCCCTCATGCCAGCTACTGACAAGGACCAATTACCTCTTGGCGGTCTGCAGGAGATGCAGTGCCCATTGATAAGAAGATAATTGCTTTGAAAAAGGTGCAGTGCACATGAGCCATCAATAGCGTGCGTACTGTTGCGGGTAGCCTTTGCGGGAGCCATCAAGAGGATGCAAGTTGGACGCTTCGCGGGAGTCCCGCTTCTGTCCCACAACTGCCGCATAGCTTATGCGGGCTGCCCGCGAACGCTCACGTTAAATTATGCGGGATAAGTGGAATTAGCGGGTTACCCACTTAAATCAACTGATCCACACTATGAGGTTACTACATACAGATAGTTTTGCTGCTAGTAGGAAGGAATAACCATTGGAAAGCCAAGAAAACTTCCTCGTGTCGTGGCCGGCCGCGCGTAGACCCTGCCGTATTCCTCGTGGGTTGTGTGAGCACAAGTTCCCCCGGCCACCGCATGCACGGATGACGGCAAACCACATAGAACCCTCACTCCACAGCAGCCCCACCTAAACGAAGTGGTATATTGCGTTTCTCCCGGTTATCTCGATAGTTACAGCAAAATTGGCATTACAACAAATTCACTATTATCGCAACAAAATTTATCGTCCCGTGTGAAAAAAAGGTATTGCAACAAATTATTCCAAACAAATCAAAAAATAAGTAAAGTTACAAAGAATAGTTAAACATTATGTTTATTGCGTTGCAACAAAAATGTTCAAACAATTCAACAAAAATCACAATCTATTGCAACAAAAAAAATTATTTGCATCGATTAAAAAGTTGGTAAGTAACAACATAATTTGCCACCGTTCAGATGTAACAAAAATTATACCATATTTCAACAAGAAAAGTAAATCGATAGCAACAATAAAATCAGATGTTTACAACACGCGAAGGAGCGCATAAACATATCATCACAAATAAATTCTAAACACATATACGCATTTCCTAGAAATCAACCAGAAAAAAATTGCAACATCTCGCTTGTGCTTTCTAAATAAAATACGTACGAAATTGTTACAAATTTTAAAGACCTATGCAACATTGGCCAAAATAGAGAAGACACTTAGCGTATATATGGCTGCGCGTAGCTACTATGTTGGGCTGCTGAAAAGAATGCTCCAATACGAAAACTGGGCCTAAAGACGAATATAAATGGGCCCATATAACCTATTGGGCCGAAAAGACCAAAAAATCTGCTCGATGCGCGCGCTGGCGTGACCGACTTACGATAGCGAGCGCTAGGGCGCCCTAAATAAAGTTTTCCCTAAAATTTATTATATGCATTCTTCTCTACTAATATTTATATATATGGCACGAATCAAAACTTATCTTCATGAACACATACCTGCATCTCTGTACCGAGGATAGGGTTTCATTGAGTAGTAATACTTTTAGGGTAGTGGGTGGTTTGAAGGGTATGTTTCTTAGTTTGAAGGTGTCAAAGCTTCTTGTTCGTTATGACAAACAAGTGTCTCACAAAATTAGTAAAAAATATTTATTCACAACAAACATGTCCAATATTAAGACATGTCATAGAGGTGATTTAGGCAAATATATTGATCACGATGAAAAGTAGCTACGCTGCATTTTTGTTAAAAAAGTAAAACAATTCTGAATATTTTTTATAAAGAGAATATATTAATATCAAAGATACCAATTACACACAGCTTCCGCACCAACTAGCTGTCGAAGGACAACTCGGATGCACACAGCGAAGAAAATAGAGAAATAAAAACAAACACCCCGTCGCGGTGATGTAACACACGCTACCTATGTGAACTTGTTAGAATTTGTGAACGTGAAACGCTACCTATGTTGGTAGGTTGTGATTTCAACATTATTAGACGACATGAGGAAAAAAGTAATAATAATTTTAATCCCCGCTGGCCTTTCATCTTTAATACAATTATTGAAAGCCTTGATCTGACAGAACTTGAGATGTCTGGTAGACAATATACGTGGACTAGTAGGCGCGATGTGCCAACTCATGAAAAACTGGACAGGGTGCTAGCTAGCATTGAGTGGGAACAGAAGTTCCCTCTAGTTACTATTTAGGCCCTGATACGTTTAGGGTCGGATCATGTTCCTTTACTCGTTGACTCCGGTGATGACGCTCATGCAGGGAGTAGATCGATCTTCTCCTTTGAGTTATCATGGTTGCGTCAACGAGGTTTCTATGAGATGGTCAAGGCTGAATGGGATGTGGTGTCTGGGGGGAAACCCCTATTGAGACGTGGCAGTTTAAGATTCGCCACCTTCGTAGCTTCCTGTGTGGTGAATATAAAATGCTTAAGGAGAAGTTGCTCCTTCTGATTAATGAGTTGGATCTCAAGGCAGAATCGATTCCTCTTTCAGACGTGGAGAGGGAGTCCAAAAAACAAGCCGATTCGTATATGGCTAACCTTAGACGCGATGAAGAGTCCAAGTGGTCTCAGCGCGCGAAGGTCAGATATATTCAGGAGGGGGGAAATAACACTAGATATTTTTACCTCATTGCTAATGGTAAACGGCGAAAGAAGTTGATTTTTCAATTAGAGCAGGACGAAGGAACAATTGTTGGTCAGGAGAACCTCAAAACATTCATTTCGGAGTATTATAGAACTTTGCTTGGAGCAACGGTTCCAACTTCAGTTACCTTAGATGAATCTACGATTCATGATTTACCACAGGTGTCTGATATCGAGAATGGTATTTTAACAAATCTTTTTTCGGAAGAGGAAGTGTTTGATGCTATATCTCAAATGGAAGTATACCAATATTTGCTTGACCAACTAATTTTAGAACCATCCAATTTGTGTATGTCTCCTTATTTCTATTAAAACAAAAGACTCCAGGTTGTGCACGTCTCATCTTTTTTACCCGTGCAGGACTCATTGTATCCCTTGGTTATTTGCTTACGGGGAGTAGCTTTTAAACTCAAGATAAGACGCTAGACTATCGTACAACATTATTTTGTGACGCTCCATTGCACGTATGATCCTAACCACACAATTAAGATCTAACAGCTTAACTACTTTTGATGATGTGGATTAACGTGGAGGCGTCAATGGTGTCTCCAATTATTAAATATAAGATATTATTTTTATATTTAACCTTTTTTATTTTAATCTAAATTAGTCGTTTCTACTAACACTTCCCGATCGGTCACCCATCATGAGATTGCTCCAGCCCCAGCACGTTTAACTTCGTAGTTCCTTCCCTGTGAGCTACCTAGAAACAATGGATGTGTTGTTGATAATATTATCCAATCTATCCTGTTAACCTTAACCTTTCGACCATCAATGTCACACTCTTTTATTTTGTGAATTCAAACAATTATTTAAGTAAAAAATAATAACTAGTAATAAATTTGAATTCAAATCATCTTTAATTTAAATAATAATTAACATTTTTCCTTTTCTATGTAATATTAAAAATTCATATCTATAAATCTGTAAATCGAAGTTTGACAAATAATATGTCTATATCGATTAAAAAAATGAGAGAAATTCAAATATGACATCCATATAATCACTAGTAGAAAAAAGGCCTTCCATACGCCCCCATCAGTCCCCAAACGTCGCGCCCCGTGACTAATGAGTCTTTAGTCCCGGGTCGGGAGGAGACCCACGACAGAAGGTCATACGTCGCGGGTTGGGAAGCGCGTTGAGACGCGTGGAGGGCATTAATTCCGGTTGACCTGGCCGCCCGGGACTATTGGTCCATTAATTCCGGTTGACCTGGCCGCCCGGGACTATTGGTCCTTTAGTCCCGGTTGGCGTACAGGTTAAAGAGGATATCATATTAGATTTCCAAAACCATATGAAGGATCAGAGTTTCAAATTTTGTAGCAAAGCTCAGTTGCTCTTGCTGGATATCTTAAGGCATATTTGTGCCAACGGCGAGTCTATGGACACTCTAAAACTTGATGAATCAGAAGACACCCATATGTCGATTTAATGATAATGAAGCAGATAGCTCGAAGACGATATGCGAAAAGCAATGCGAAGGAGAAGGTATTTTTTCTTAACAAGTTATTTCTTTACAAACATCATAACTTTTTGTGTGTTGTGTTGCTTTTTTTTTGCTTTTTTGCTAGTTGAGCGTTTTTTTTTCCTTTTGTTTTGCAGGTATGCAGACAATCTGTAGCAAGGATAAAGAAGATTACCAGACGGACAAGACTAAATCAAACAGCAAGGTTCTTTTTCATTAACAGAATGTTTGCTAAATCTAACCCGCGTCATTGTATTTTGAACTGTTTCTGGTACTTATACTTTTTGTGTGTTTATTTTCCTCTCATGAAGGAGATTTTGATAGATTGTACCAGCATCCAGAAAAGTGTTAGTCTAAAGTATATGGTGGAAGAGGCCACTAGCAGCAAGTCAAATGCTTACGAAGGTAGCAATTGAACCACTTCAATATTTTCTTATCGTTTCACATTTCTCAGTTTTATTTCTTTTTTGCACCCCCTTCATCAGTTGTGTTTACTTTCCTTTTTGTCTCATTTTGAGTAGGGGAATTTTCTCCCGTTGCACATATGAAGCAGCTGGAACAACAGCAAACATCTCCTGCTAATGTAGATTTTGTTGGATTCATCAACAATAAACCTAGCTCAGAATTGAAAAATTTCATCAATTTAACCTCAACGCCCACTCCAGAGCTTGGTAAAATTCTTTTTTCATGTTGTTTTTGCGCTTTTAATTTTTATGGTGGCTTTATTTTTCTCTCAAAGCCCCTGTACATTTCTTATGTTTTGTCTTTTTCTCTGATGATAGCAACTCTTTTTCTTATGGTACCTATTTTGTTTTTTGTTCTAACATATGGCGGGAAATGCTTCTTTCTTTCATGTAATTTGTATGAAGAGAATCTAGATACCAAGATGGAGAACACGACAAGCAGAAGTGTGTATCTTCAGGAAGCTAGGAAGAAATATCATTTCAATGATGAGTCTATACCAATATTTAGACTAAACGAGTGGGAAGATGACAATGGAACAAACATCAAAGAGGCGGAGCTGTGGCGGCCCTTAGACATGAATTTACATGATTATAACAAGCTTGTGGAGGTAACTCCTTTTTCTTTTTCTTATATGTGAATATGTTCAGTCTTTTTATTTTTTATTTTTGGAAGTCGTGTATATTTTTTGGAGCTTTATAGGTTCAGGTTTTTGTTTTTGTTTTTCTCATTGAATACTTTTCTTGCAGGACAACATCGCAAAAGCTGAAAGCAGCAGTAGGCCAAAACGTCTCCACACGGACTCTAGTGTTCACTGTGCCCAGAAAGAACAGAATCACGAGTATCTCAGGAATGAATCACTGTCATCTAAGGTCAATCAATCTCAGCACGATAACGAGGAGCAAGCTAGATCTCCAATAATCGGTCGAAGGCTCTTCACCGATCTTTCTCAAAGTGAAAATAAACAGAAGACTCCTCTATGCGTGGAAGTAACTCAGGTTGAGATTGTAAGTGAGATTTTTTTTCTTTTTATTTTTTGCACGCGTGTCTTAGCAGTGAATCCCCTTTTTTCTTATTTTTTAGTTAAAACTAATTGCACACACTCCCTCCACATGTGCAACCCCTCCTTTTGTTTGTTTTTTGTTTCGTGTGTTTTGAAAACACGAGTAACTCACATGTAATTTCTGTCAGTTTCACACAAAGGAATGCCATGCGCAATCACCCAGCCACGACTTCTTTTTTTGTCAAAAACCAGTTGCACGCACGCCTAAGACAATGTGCAATTATCTTTTTCTGTTTTCTTTTTGTCTATTTTAATCACACGGGCCACTAAATATGAAGTTTTGCGGACACGAGCTTTTTTGCCATTGATCATACCAGTTACATGCAAGAGCACGTCATGCGCAACCCCCCGTTGTTTTTGAAGTAAACTATCTGACCAATCCAGTTTCTCTTGTTTTTTTTTGTTTCTTTATAAACTAGTTGCACTTATCTGTAAGAAGTGTGCAACTAGTTAAACCAGTCGCACATATTTCCTCCTCATGCGCAAATTGTTTTTTCTTTACTCCATTTTTTGTTTTGTTTTTGTCTTCTTCCAACTGACACATAGTAGTCGCACACAAGGACCCCCTCATGTGCAAGTGACTTTTTAGTTAAGCCAAATTAGTTGTGTTGCACTCACCCAATTCTTTTTGTTTTCTTTTTTAATTTTGGGGCAGACTATATCTCTGACTTACACATAGTAGTTGCACACAAGAACATCTCATGTGCAACTGACTTTTTTTTTTTGGGATGACTATATGTCTGACTTGACACATAGTAGTTGCACACAAGAACACCTCATAGTGCGAACTGACTTGTAGTTGCACACAAGACCACCTCATGTGCAACTGACATTATTTTTCGGGACTGACTATATCTCTGACTTGACACATAGTAGTTGCACGCAAGAACACCTGACGTGCAACTGACTTTTTATTTTTCGGGACTGGCTATATCTCACTTGACTCATATTAGTTGCACACAAGACCACCTCATGTGCAACTGACTTTTTGTAAAGCCAAGTTAATTGTGTTTTTAAAACTAACTGCACTCACCCAATTCTTTTTGTCTTCTTTTAATTTCGGGACTGACTGTATCTCACTCGACAATAGCACCAGTTACACATGAAACCAATCCCGCGCGCAACTAGTGAAAACAGTCGCACACCCCCGCCTCCACATGAGAGCAACTGACACATAATAGTTACACACAAGATCACCTAATGTGCAATTGACTTTGTAAAGCCTTCTAGGTTGTGTTTTTTTAAACGAGCTGCACTCACCCCTAGGTAATGTGCAACCTGTTCATGTCTGCGTGCAAGCCGTTCATGTCTGTTTTTTCTTGTTTCCCAGATTGTTCAACTAATTCTTTTAATTTTGTAAATATAGATTTCATCTCCAGAGATACAGTTTCTTGGTGAAAAGAATTTCAAGGAAACTTGCAGTAATATGTGCAAAGAATCAGAGAGTTTATACAACACAAATCTGACTCTTGGAACATCAAGTTATTCTCGTCGAAAGGAGAACATGCCTCCAAAAAGAGTTGTCAATCCTAGCAAGTATGTGTCATCTCCGTATGAAATCTTTTCCAGAGGGGCACTCACGCAAGAAGATCTGAAAAGATACGAAACTTTGATAACCATTTGTAATTATCCGGAATTCAAAGAGTAAGTCTAGTTGTTCTTTCAGTTGTATATTTTGATTCAGAAATTTCATGTCCATGTTTTGTATGGTTTGCCTTTTTTATTTTTCTAACATAATTGCATTTTTGTCTTTTGTTTTATTTTTTCAGTACAGTGGCCATAAACATTGATAACTGCAGGGTGTTTTTGAATCAGTTGGGAAATTCTTTCAAGCCTGGAGGTTGTGTAGAGGCATATGTAATCAATGCATTTTGCCGGAAACTTTTTCGAGACAATCATCCAAGGAATTCAAATAAGCATTATTTCTTTCACACTATCGGCGTAAGCATCTGTTTTGTAATGAATAATTTTTCGCCCTTATGAGCGTATTTGCATTTTATTATCATTTTTATTGTTTGCATACTTTACGTTGCATATGAGTAATCATCGCTTGTTAATTCACACAGGAATATTTCCTAGAGAAGTGGAAGACAGAACCCGCAAGAATTAGGTGGAGGGATAATGCAATAAGAGGATTTAAAGGAGCATGATCAGCGAAGAAACTGCACTTGTCTGACAGGGTGCAACCATTTTTTGCCTATATGAATACATTTTTACATTATAGTTGGTGTGTTTTCTTTTTTTGTCTTCAATGCATCCTCTTTATTTGTAACATTATTTTTCTTGTTTTGGCAGATCTATTTTCCATCTCACCACGATTCACACTGGTTTGTTTTTATTGTGGACATGAGAGCTCGCTCCTTCTTTTTTCTGGACTCATTGTATGGAGAAACAAGCAGCTACCACACAAACATAAAAGACGTGATGGTAATTCTTGAGCTATAACACAACAAGTTTCTTCATAATGTGTGATATATTTTTCTGTTCAAACCCATTTTTTTGTGCGTACTTGAATATTCATGTTATTTTTTCTACATTTAACAATTTGTATAGATTGATAATTTCAAGAAAACATGGATAGAAAGCGATCAGAAGCTAAAAGATTTCGATGACTATACAGTGAGCTATCCTAAGGTCCCTAAGCAAACAACAGGGTATAGTACTCTAATTTTTTTTCTGCCTTCAAAATTTTTCACAATGCAATTTTTTGAGCATGATTTTCATGTTGTTGCTTTTATTTCTAGAAGACCTACAAATAAATGACTCAAAAGGATTAAAACTTGAAAGAAGGGAGTTTTTCTATGTAGGCATATGACTAGCTAATAGCAGTCACTACTCTGTCCTCATTTCTTTTTATGTGTTTATGCACGCGCAGCGATGATTGTGGTATTTTTGCAATGAAACTTATGGAATTGTGGTGCCCTCGAAACGCGTTGTCATGCTTATTCACATCAAAGGATATACCACGGTTCTGTATCAAGCTTGCAATCGATAACTTGTTCAACGACTACAACATAGAACACGATGCCAAAATTCTCATCGCAAGTTTCAAACTCAAGGTTTTTCTACACCCACCTGCAATTATGAATTTTTTATTTTTGTTTCATACAAACCTGATGGGGGATTTTAATTTTTGATCTTTCTTTTTTTGCATCATGTTTTTTATTTTAGGAATACAAGGCATATGCAATGACAACAACTGGAGGTGAACAGGGGGGAGATGTGTACTCTGGCTACTAGATAGGCGACTGCTTGTCTACTCATACATTTGTTTTGCAGATATTTTATTTTTTGTTTTACAAGCACATGGAATTATGAACCTTACAAGTTTGTACATCGCTCTGTCCCTTTTTTGTGTGCTTTCTCTGTTAGCTAACGACCAGACAGTGAAAGATTTTCATAAGAGTTGTCAATTATATTTTTGGACAAACAACTGCTAGATGAATTATATGTTTTCTGAATATTCTTATCTCAATTATATCTTTTTTGTTTTTATTTTTGAGCAAAGTCTTTTTCTCTGTTCTCTTTCTCGGGGGAAATGCGGGTCAAAACTGGGTAACTCCACCTATCTGGACATTACTAGGTGTATTTTTTATCTTAGGTTGGATAGCCGGTTCCAAGCCCGGATAAAGGAGGAGGCACTAGTATATCTTTTTGATCATTTTCATGTTAACTTTTTTTTTTGATCCTTGAACAAATACAAATTTTCCCGCCAATTTTGCTGACTGATTTTTGGCCTCTTTCCGTGAGTTTATTATCCCTTTTATGTTTATCAGTTTAAATTTTTTGTCAATAGAGAAATACACTGTAGTATGTGTTAATTCAGGTTTTTGCTTCTTTGGCCCTCAGTACTAGATTGGTGGATTGAGTTGGAGATGTAGTGTCAAGTAGTGTAGTAGCTTTGTGGCTTGTCTAAAGTGTGGTTCTGTCTGATGGTGGTGAAGGCTTTGGATATCCTGTCACCGAGTTTGAGTGATTGTGCAATGATAGTCCACATCAAGAATAGGTACATGTTATTTTCGATGATGCTGGCTGCAATCAATTCTCTGCTAGCCTGTGTTAACACCAGCAGGGAGGAATTTCGCCACTTTTTTATTTAAGTCTAGTTTTAAACATCATCTTTATCTTATGAATTGTTATCGGAGCGCTGCTACTAGTCTAGTATACCAGGTCTGCACTCTCTGCTGTCAGCTATTTTACTGATGTTTCTGTCGGTCGCATGTGCTGCTGCTGCTTTTTCCCTGTAAACTGGTTATCATGCTGCTGCAGCAGCGACGTGACGGTGGCCGGCGCGGTGGAGGACCGGAGGCGGTGGCCTCGCAGGTGCACATGTATTTTGCTCTCCGCCTTCAATACAATGCACTTCTCTCCCTGCTACTCCACCCGCTTATTTTAGCTAAAGCAATCTGCTGCATTATCGTGACTTTCCTCTTTTGTTCTGGATACTATGCTGCTGGTAGCCTTTGCTGCCATCTCGCTCTTTTATCCTAGCCGGTTGTCGACGAGTCTATTATCCCTTTTATGTTTATCAGTTTAAATTTTTTGTCAATAGAGAAATACACTCTAGTATGTGTTAATTCAGGTTTTTGCTTTTTTAGCCCTCAGTACTAGATTGGTCGATTGAGTTGGAGCTGTAGTGTCAAGTAGTGTAGTAGCTTGTTGCTTGTCTAAAGTGTGCTTCTGTCTGATGGTGGTGAAGGTTT
The DNA here is from genome assembly GCA_028641055.1 of Alopecurus myosuroides. Classification (NCBI taxonomy): domain Eukaryota; kingdom Viridiplantae; phylum Streptophyta; class Magnoliopsida; order Poales; family Poaceae; genus Alopecurus; species Alopecurus myosuroides. Next base: position 394,116,381 of record CM054060.1, read on the forward strand.
GGATATCTGTCACCGAGTTTGAGTGATTGTGCAATGATAGTCCACATCAAGAATAGGTACATGTTTTTTTGATGATGCTGGCTGCAATCAACTCTCTGCTAGCCTGTGTTAACACCAGCAGGGAGGAATTTCGCCACTTTTTTATTTAAGTTTAGTTTAAAATCATCATCTTTATCTTATGAATTGCTCTCGGAGCGCTGCTACTAGTCTAGTATACCCAGTTCTGCACTCTCTGCTGGCAGCTATTTTACTGATTTTTTCTGTCGGTCGCATGTGCTGCTGCTGCTTCCCCTGTCTGAACCCGGTTATCATGCTGCTGCAGGAGCGACGCGACGGTGGCCGGTGCGGTGGAGGACCCGGAGGCGGTGGCCTCGCAGGTGCACTCCACCCGCTTTATTAGCTAAAGCAATCTGCTGCATTATCGTGACTTTTCCTCTTTTTTGTTCTGGATACTATGCTGGTGGTAGCCTTTGCTGCCATCTCGCTCTTTTATCCTAGCCGGTTGTTGACGAGTGAAGTCCAACTTGAAAAAAATTAGAAATTCTTATGGGTGGTGGGTTCAGGGTGGGGGCAGGCGGGGGGGGGGGGGAGAGACGTGCACCTGATGTGTGTGTTTTCTGTTGCGTATTTCTATTTCTATTTTATTTTTCAGCAGGTAACTCCGCCTACCATTGTTTTATGTGTATGGTAGCCGGTCCCAAGCCCGGATAAAGGAGGAGGGGTTTTCATTTTCTTATTTTCAATCTCATTACCATTTTTCATGAGGTTTTTGAATGTCAGTCTCTTGATTTTTGCGTTTGGTTTGTGTTAGTCTCTGTAGACTTTTTTATTTTTCAGTTATAAATTTTCATCCCCTTACAATTACTCTGTTTTTCCCTCCACGAAAACAGCTAAATTTTTTTAAAGTCTGTAATGCATGCATCAAGGTACCCCCACAGGGGGGACCCAAAACGATGGCTTGTGATTCAGCATTTTATATCATTTTGGTGACAATGTATCAGCAATATCAGTCAGAAAGGTTTTTTTCGACTCGCAGATGTGGCAGCTGTCACCTACCCCCACAGGTATATCAGATGCTTTTGAGTTCTTTTCTATCAAGCTCTTCAGTACAAATAGATGCTTACATTTTTCGTGTGTTCTTGTAGTTTTCTTGTGCCATCAGACACGCCGCGCACTATTTGTTTTCGTGTGAATCAAGTGCCTACCAGGCGGGTGGTTTCCCGGAATTATGTGTAAGTTAACGAATTTTTACGTACACTTTTTGATCACTACCTGTCTTTTTTTTTGCAAGCAGATAATGCATTTACCTTGTAAATTTATCGTCAGCTTTTTTCAAGGGAACAAAATTGCAAGTTTTTTTTATAGAAGCGTGTACAAAATGTGTCAGGGGGTGAGGAAGAACAAAGATAACTAAACAATAGTACATACATTTCATTACACAAAGCTTTGAAAATTGCTCGGTTGCAATAATTAAGCAATTTATTTTGATGTCTATGATAGCCAACACCCACTGCAATTTACATTATATGTAGAACATTTTTCTTTTGTTCATGCTAAAAATGTGTATGGAAAATCGTTGCTGTCCATTTGTCTTCTTAGCGACTGCATCAGAACAGACCAGAGTTCTAGCCGGTGCGATATGGCCATGTCACCATTTTGTGTTCAGTTACCGGCTGTTTTTGACTTGACTTTTCTTTTCCTGCTGTTTCTTCATAGTTTCGTTAGAACGTGAAGCCCCTGCAATTTGTAAAAAGTGCATCAATACAGAGAGAAAGCATCAAGTAACTGTTCTTTTTTGTCAAACTTTTTTTTTGTTAGCCAACTCAAAAAAGAATGATAATATGCACCTTTTTTCTTTGTTACTTTCTTCTTCTTCTGAAAAATGGATTCATCAAGATGTAAATTTCCGCACGTTGCTTTGTTGTGTTCATGTGAACCACAGTGGCTACAAGTTATCTTCTGTTTTGAAAAGATTTGTTCCACAATAGTTTTCTGTCTACCACCAATACTTGGACGACCTTTTGAAGGAACAAAGTCCGGATCCACTAGCTGATCAGCATATCCATCAACTTTTTCCTTTGGTGGCAGTGAAGTACCAGACTTTCTATTCTCAGCTTCTGCATCTTCTTCCATTTTTGACATTTCATCAAGCTTCTCTTCTATTTTATTGCACTCGTTCACTACAAACAAATACCTCTCATTTGTTTTCGAACCATCTGCAGCCATGTCAATTAGACGTTTTGACAAAATGTTGAATCTTAGGTGCGAGTTTAAAGCTGTGAGCTCAATAGGCATATTGAATTGTTTGTCCCGAAGATATTTCTTTTCTTTTGGCCTCCACCTATCAATATAGTATTTCTCTGGCAGCTCTGACTTGTTGAGATGCACAAGCACACGAAGCACATGGCTACAGAGCATACCATCCTTTTAAAACTTGCCACAAATGCAACTATAATCCTCTCCTTCAAGGTTAATCAAAACTGAGTGCCGGTGGGGCCTAAAATCTTTCTCAGCTATCAATCTTGTCTTGTATACTTCGAATCTCACATTCCTCTCGATCTCATCAACATGGAGCTTTGTAGTGAATTTAATTTGATTTTGGAATTTGTAGAATATTTGCCTGTTGTACAGACGAGCAGCTTGCACCTCTAGGTCACTGTGAACCCAGTAACTTGGTTCAGTTGTTCTTGTAATTGTGTCTTGCTCCTTTTCTTTCTCCTGTATGTTCTCTGAGATTCTCTGGTACTCCGCAAGCAAACTAATGACACTAAATGTGGATCCAACATTATCTTTGAAGACAGCATTTGTGCCCTCACTTCTTGCTGTTGAGTGGATAAACGAGAAAAAGTCTGTCTTGAAATACACAGGCACAAATCTTGTTCTTGTGTCCCACATAGTTTTGAAATATTTGATGTGTCCAACTTCATATCGTTGTATCATATCTGTCCAGAGATGCTCAAACTCTGCTTAAGTCAATGAATTTCTTAAGACATCGTTGAATTCGATATGAAGTTCTGGTTTTTTTGCAAAACACCGACCACACTTTTCCTCAGCTTTTTTCTTGATGTGAAAGAAGCAATTTCTGTGCCTTGACTGTGGGAACACAGCTGGAACTGCTGATTTCATTGCAACATCTTGGTCTGTTATGACTGTCAATGGAGCCTTGCGACCCATGCAATGTAGGAATGTTTCAAACAGCCATGTAAAAGTTGCAATTGTTTCGTCTTGTAGTATAGCACAAGCAAATAGGCAGTTATTTCCATGTCCTGTGATACCCACAAATGGAGCAAAGGGCATATTGTACTTGTTTGTTTTGTATGTGGTGTCGAAACTCAGGCAGTCCCCGTAGAGATCATACATCCTCCTAGCATTTCCGTCTGACCAGAATATGCTTAGGACTTTGTTGTTGTTTCCCAGTTTAAATGCATAGTAAAACCTTGGATCCTCAGCCTGTCTTTTTCTGAAGTAATCAAGAACATGGGTCATATCATTTTTTTTGCTCTCTGATCTAAGAGCATTCCTTACATTGCTTACATACTTCTTTGTGTATGGCACAACACCAACACCACCCATTAAGTATGATAGTATTGCCATGATCTTGCGCGTTGGTAATTTGACAGAATTGAATGTACGAATAAGAAGCTTCTCCTCATCCGTCATACGCTTGTGCAACCTTAAGTATTTTGACTCTTCGGGTGGGCAGAGATCATGGTTGTGCTCTAAGTCAATAGCTGTAACAACCCACTTGCCGTCTTTCAGTGTCACCACCATTTTAGCTTTACAGTTAGTAATTTCAATCGCATTCCTCTTCCTTTTCCTTTTGTTTTCTTGGGGTGGTATTCCTTTCTTTTCTTGTTGCCTCAGTTGCTTTTTCCTTCTCCTTTCTTCAAGAACTTCTTGATCCAATATCCTTCCAGACCGATTGCATGTATAGGTGTACCTTGTAGCTGAGCTAGAACCAGCTTTTCTCCCATGGTAGTTCCCAGCCTTCTTGCTAGCAAACCCACAAATTGAGGCATATTCGTTGTAAAATCTGTAAGCAGCATCCTCTGAATCAAAAACCTGATTCACATGTGGAACATGACGGTTGCGGATCTCTTGACTGCAACTCTGCGCAGCAGTGACACTGTCATTTTCAAGAAAAATAAGGATATCTTCTTGTGTGAGCTGCTCAGTACCATTTTCCATATTGTTGTCTCCTTCTATGTCTACTGGTTCCTCCTCATCATCACCAAACAGATCAGGCAGTTTTTCTGTTATATCAACATCTTCATCTGATTGGTCAGCAGAGTTTTCTTGTGGAGGCTGCTCGAAATCATTGCCTGGTGTCATGTTTGCATCTTCGTTGTCAAAAGTTGTCCCTTCCATTTCAGCAGTTTGACCTTTGTCATTTTGAATGCAATCACTCTCGGAGACATCCCCCGCAACTGTGGCGCCTTGTGCATAGCTTTCCTCATATTCATTTTGACTGTTACTTGAGTATCGCCCTGTTATCATAAACATTTTGTTCTGCACATCGCATTGTTACAGAGATTAAAACAACAAAAAGAGGAAACATACAAGTAGTTTTTTCCCTAGAAACTAGAAATTTTCACTGTACCTCAGAACCTAGCATATCTTGGTTCTGGTTTCCATAACCTCCGAATATCTCCTGTATAATTACATGTATTTCAATTTTCTTAGTTTTTGTTTTTTTTGCGCGGAAAATGAGATGCATATTTATTTGCTTGTCACACAAACCTCCAGCTCAGTAGAGTTGTCACCAGCTAACAACAAGTCCGTGAAGGACATTGTCGATAACTTGGACGAACCAACCTGCAATTTTAAATCAAAAGTTATCAGTACAATGCAGTCTATTTTTTTGGTTTGTTTTAGTTGATTTGATCACTTATTTTTTTGGTTTTTTAACTTTGGATCAGGTGAACTCACGGTTGATGTAAAATAGCCGGAATTGTTCTCGAAGAGAGGAGCATTGTGAACCTATACAGAAACAAGCAGAGTTTTGCATCAGTGAGACAACAAGTTTTCACAGTTAAGTAAACAACACATTTTTTGAGTTTCATACATACCAGACTTTGAGTTGTATGATTTGTCACAATGTTGCTGTTATCCAGTTGAGCACTTTTAGTCTGCTGAAAGTGTAAGAGTTCAGTATTATGGTTACAGACACCAGAGTCATTGTCTGAACGAGCTGGGTACTGCCAGTGAGTGCTTGGAACCTGTTTTTGGATTACAACACACCAACTTAGAATGCAAGTTGTTGAACTATGAAATACTCTACTTTTTTCCGACTTTTTTGTTTTTCAACACAAACCTGAGTGCAAATGAATGAATCACTTCCTTGACTGTCAGGAACACCACCACCCTCTTCATGGATACCTGCATAAGATTTTATTTTTTTGTTATCTAAATGACAGTTTACAAATTCAGAAAACAAGTGCAAGTGCAAAACAGTTTTAGCTATGTGCATTCTACAGTTCTAAATGAGCACCTGATCAACATGCAATGTGCAATCTGACAGTGAAACCGCAGGACCTTTTTATATAGAGGAAAAAAATGCAGCATTAAGAGATCTTGGTGTCATTAAAATTTTCTTGCTGTGCAGAACAGAGACATGCCGGCGACGATGTCGTGTATGATTTCAACATATGCGAAAAATTCAGATGGCTAGCCCATCGGATCCACATCTACATCACGTTCACATTGGTTTTTATTTGCTGGAAGGGCATGAAAGTGCCAGGAAGCTTTACTACAACTAGCACAACAAGAGAACCATGTAAGTACCTGATGGCCTATCCATATGGAAGATTTTGTTGTTGTTTTGTTTTCTGTTTCTAGTTCTTGAAACAATTTTTGGTGTCCACTATGCTGCTGATTTCTCCCCCCCCCCCCACACCCAAACACACACCCCACACCTGTGACAACTTATTTTTTCTCCCAGCATAGGCTTGTCAGAACTCTGTTCGCAGGATCATGGCTGCAACTAGTAGGGGAAGGAGGGAGATGGCTGCTGTTCTTCAGAGGGGGGATAATTCAGTGCTCCATCGATGGCGAAGGGAGGGGAACGGAGGGGGGGTGGTGGTGTGGTGGGGTGGGGGGGGGGGTTTGTGCGTGGGGAGACGGGGGACGGGAGGCGGCGGCTCGATCTGTGCTCGCTCGACTGGAGCTTGCGAGGAAGAAGGGGTTTTTTGTTCCCGAATCTCTGCGCTTGTGTGTTTATGGGCCAGAAATAAATGTGTCTGAATTCTACTCAACTGGCTTTTATTTCGCAGGGGCATGACTGGGGGGAGACCATGATGGCGTGACGCAGTCCATTAAATGAAGCCCAAGTGTTGGCTGGAGCGCAAACAAGATAGAACAAGAAATGGGCTTGTAGGAGAAAAAGAAACGGGATGACAAAAACAAGTCAAGACAAAACGACTGAGATTTAACGTGGGGCGCATCGCGCGCGCGGGCTGCAAAACCGTGACATCACGTGGTCGACTGAGATTTAACAAAATCTCAGTCAACTGAGCTATAGTCAGTCCCTTAAGTTATTGACTTCTGAAAAGAGAAAACATATATAGAAGAATGGTTGAAACTTGCATAAGCTTCAACAACTATGCTATATATGGAACCGATGCCAAGCACCACTTTTCTGTCACATAAAGCTATCTATTGTCCCTAGGTAACCACAAGTATTCGTGGGGTCATTTTATAGCAGCTGTATCCTGCCGATCGTGTCTGCCAAAATTGCGTTTAAAGTATATAGCAGTAAAGTTCACATGTACTATCTCCATGATGGTTTGGATCTACCGTGATCTGCAATTTGATTAATGGGTTATGAATATCCCGCGAAAGCTGAGGTGATTGACCATAATGAGTCGATCTCCCTTTACTCTAAACTTGAGTTCAAAATGCAACATTTTAGTTAAGGCACTACTCTTGGAAGTATAACCTCTAAATTTCTTGGGATTACATCTATCTATCTATTATATACTAAAAGCACAATACGGGGGTCTAAAATAGAGCCACCACATAAGCCACATCATCTGTATTATATTGATGGTTAGATCTAAAATTAATGGGTAGGATTTCAAATGGAAACATAAGTTTTACGTAACAAATATGACACGATTATTAAAATTAGTTCCAACACGTTCACGACTCACGAACACACTGTTGGATCCAAGTTGGGATAAGGATGGGTCGAGTCCGATTTTTTTTCTTGAGATGGGTCGAGTCCAAATCACGTACGCATGGCTCCACCTTTTACCACTAAGATTTAATAAGAGACTAATATTCGTATAACTATTCAATTTTGTTCGGTACATCTGTTGGGTCCTAGAGAAAATGGCCAACACGTTCTAATGTCCCGTATTTGATGGATGTTGTTCCGCCAAATAAAAAAAATACTGTATCGTGTCGTCTCTAATCGACATTGATGTTGATGCGCACAGCCCTTGCACCCCATTCAAAGCTAGCTAGCTTATTTTGTAGCCTGGTGCGAGAGTGCGATCATGGGAAGCTAGCTAGCTTGCCCCTTCCTACCATCGTACAACTTGACATAAGCCCTGCTACGCGCACAGACTCACGACACAAGGAATCGATCTATATTGCATAAAGGTTTCGTGCGTATACGTGTGCGTACCAAGCGTAAGGAGACAAGCGACTGGAGAGGATGCTGGTCAGCGCGACGACGGCAGCGTCGAGGAGCTTGAGAAGTATGTGTATCGGAAAGTCGTCAGAATTTGATCTTACAAATTTTAACTAAGGCATATCTCTCACGCCTGGGCCATCCTACATCCTCCAGTGGAATACATGGTTAATCTCCTACCAATCTGGTGCGTTTATAGCTATGAATTCAAGGCGGGATCAATATGTTGTGCTGATGATGCTAAAGGATGCGCAGATCTCTCTTTTTCTGGCGGTGCAGGATCGGCTGATTTTCTTCTGACGGCGCACAATCAATTGACTATACCGACTATATACGGTGTTCATCGATTTAGCTGTACTTGGAGGTACACCTCTTTTTACAACCGAACACAACGATCTTGAAGCAAGAACTAGCTTTCTCAAGAAGAAATCACCAATTAATCAATTCAAGCCTATTCATGCATATCTTTAGTTCTTCTATGCGTCTCATTGTTTTGTCAAAATGTCAAGTTTAATTAGATTTTCCAGTTTATAAATGTGATTATACTTTGACATAGCTTTTTCGTTCAGGTTTGTTTTAAGATAAGTTTACTCTCTGAAATGTTGGTAGGATTGTGTCCATTGGCAACTATATATAAGATGCATGCCTAACACAAGAGATGTGAATCTCAGGGCAATTACCTGATTATTCAACCAGTCACCTAATTACTATGTTGGTTCAGAAATAGATTGTATACCATGACGGCTGAGATAAGAAATTGTTTTAACTGTGACTATCATATATAAAAGAATAATTTAGTTTGACCAAGTGAAATAGGAAAGCTAGATTTTTAATCAGAAAAGTTCGGATACACCCATAATTATACATGCAAGTTTTATTATCTACTAAAAAATGTAGTTATGGACTTCCGTTTTATATCTTTAAATAATATATCCGTGAAATTGACCCAATGATCCCATTCCACCCTCGGACCACCTGGATCCTGCAAATGAACAGAAAGTATTCTACTTCAAAGTGACTCAAAATAGAGTAAATAGATTTTTGTTCTCAAAATTGCAGGTAGTAAAATATGGTGTTGGCTGGCAATTATAGGTTGTGTGTTTCCAACAAGCTAGATGTATCTCGCACCCTCAGCAAGTTCTCTAATTATATAACTAATAGTATTCTCTCCATTTGAAAGTAGATGATATATTAGGATGCATTTAGTAATAAATTTGTTTAGATTTGACTATCGTATATACAAGAAAATTTTATGTCGGACAAGTGGAATAATATCACAACATTTTATATCCAAATTGTTATTCATGCAAAAAATAGTTTTACATGTTTTCGTACTGACTAACGAAATAAGTAGCATGTTTTCCATCTACTCGGACCATAACTTCTCTATTCGGTTGAGTACAATCTTGCTCAATATCTTCTCCTGGTCTTCAGTGAATATGTCCGGATAGAATCCTCCGGGTAGCAAGTACCCGGGTAGCCGTCTACCCGGTCAACAGCACTTTGACCTTCATTTGAACACTTGCCTTACCCCTACTCGGGAGCAGCCCCTCGACAGTTACACATTTATATTGGTCTTCTAATATTATCTCTTTAAGTATTGTGGTAGGTGTTCTGTTTTAACGATTAATAAATAATATAATGTTTGCTAGAGTACCAGTTTGACGCAAATACATTGTTTGATACAAAATTCACTAGATATCTCTTAGCATTAGGTAAATAACTAAAGTTTAGCAACAATTCTATAAAATTATCATTAGACACATTGTGTTATTGCAATATTTTACTTTGAATTAGCTTTCTCACATGTATGTTTATAGTTTTCTTAAATTGCCTCGAACATGCAGAGGGAGAAAATATGGTGATCATAAATGTGTAGTACTCCCTCCGATCAAGCTCTAAACTATGGCACTTATTTTGCATAAGAGGAAGTAATAATAATAGAACAAGAATTACATGTCTCAAATTTCATATGAAATATACCATTTGTTTTATGAGAAAATATGAAAAAAAATTAATTTTACATATTAAAGTTGATGCCCTCGCATTTGAGAGGGCTACCGTGCTAGTTATATACTAAAAGCAATATACGGTGTTGTAATGGCAATATACGGTGTTGTAATGGAGCCACCACCATAAGCCACATCAGCTAAATGATATCGATGGTTAGATCTAAATTCTATGGCTATAATGAAAAATCATGACCGTTAGATTTATGTAACAAATATGACATATGTTCCATTTGTACAACAAACATATCATGATTACTAGCGAAGTAGCGATCCAAAGAAAATAAATAAATTGGGTAGTACTATGTAGGAGTTGCCAACACGCCTTATGACCATTTCATGTAACGTGAAATGATTCACGTACATGTGACTTGATGAATACATGCCCATAAAACCGTTGCTGGGCGTGTCGCACCCTTAGTTTTTTCCCTATATTTCTGTTTTTTTGACGGAATTCTCTATATTTCTCTTTGTCTCAAGTTACAACTTGTGATTATTGCCATGTCATGGATGACTGACAACAGGAGTTTGAGGCACCCATTTCAGATTCGTCAAAAGGGCTCTAGGAGGTTTAGCTCGGTTCTCTCACTCTTCTTTAGCAAAACAGGTGGCATAGTTTTATTTTACCATGGTTCAGTCCGTCGGGAGGATAACAACTGTACATCTTTTATGACTGGTATTCATGTCAACAAAGTTTGGCTAGAAGGTTGTTCCAGGTTCTATCGAGAAACGGACGACGGAAGAAGATGCAGAGCAGACCTTTCCCGGGGATGATCACCTCACTCTCTCTTGTCCCTTAGGTGTATCCCTTGCTCTAGCCTATCGATCGATGAGACTGTCTGCCCTTGCATTCTGGTTGTCCTCCATTTGTAACTGCTGGTGACAGGTTCCTCCTTCTATAGCCAAGGGGAAGACACAGATGGTCACACGGAAGAAGTGGTCTTCGGTCTTGGCGGGGGACATACCCGTTACTCGCGAACATGAGTGAAGTACTTTAGCTGGTTTCCCCGGTGTGGGCCCAAATGGTATTGTCCCACTGCGGCCGCGGTCATAGATGCCATGTATCACACGGTTGGCGAAAATTACCCTGTATACGTAGATATACATACATGGAATCATAGCTGTCCGGAAATCTCTGTCAAAGTACTCAAACGACACAAACTGCTACTAACACCACATTCACGGTCAAGTACTGTTCCCAGCCGGAAATCCGAACCATGGTGTACCTACGCGAGAAGACAATCTTACTCTTACAAATTCTGGGCCACGAAAATATCCTCCCTAACTGTGCCGCCCATAGAGATTGGAAGGTGAATATCAGCCGGCCAAGCGGACCTCATACCTGCAGCTAGACATCACGCACTTGTTCAGAAGTATGATGCCTTAGGTTCCTTGGTTAGACAGAAGTGAAGGACGAGAAATCCCATTATTTCAGGGCTTCTTTGGATCACAGGATTACAAAACAGAGGAATTTAGAAAACGTAGGAATTTGATAGGATTGTAGATGCAAAACATAGGATTACAAAACAGAGGAAAACTATGCAAACCGCCGTTTGGATGGAACCATAGGAAAATTGCCTCGATCCTACGCGAATGAGTGTAAAAAAGAGGTTAGAGTGGATGTTGAAATTCCTATGGAATTGGGGTGTAGGAATACAATCCATAGGAATTTTGTAGGTTTCACTCCTTTGATCCAAAGGCATTCCTTAAGAAAGAATCCTATATATTGGAATCCTCCAAAATTCCTTTGAAAATACTTCAATTCAACGAGGATATATCTACGTTCTTCAGATCATAACACTGACGCGTCTCATTCCGTGGAAAATCTCAATCTCTCACTTTCAAACAGGATAAGCCACTGGTTTGCCCTCATAAGCTATTCCCTAATTCATCACCCATTTGTCTTATGGTTGATACAACAGTTGCACAAGTAACAAGTGTATATATATAGAGAGAGAATGATAAGCATTGGTAGTATGACCGACACATATATTTGAATATCTTAGCATGAAACTGACCGGTATTGATATAGTGTCGAAAACATTTATGTCTTATTAGTGTCCTGAGTACACTAGGCCCGTCAAATTACGTCGCTACAGTTATTATTCGTTTTAAAGAAACATTATGAAATATCGAAAGTTATTTTGTCGAACTACTTTGAATTATAACTATTTTTTTTTGTATTTCCCACATGCCAAATATCCTATTAACTTAATGATATTAGTAAATATTTGCATTCATTTTGCAGTTTCACTGTACATGACACCATGTATATTCAAGGCTGGGTTGTTTTCAACTTGTTGTATAGAGATCGGGCTTAAAAACTCGATTTCCTGTATATCTTTGATGCAGCTTCCAAGTATGTCAGATATCAATGATACAATTGTGTGATACTGGTTGGTGCGACCTGATGGTGCCCTTCCTTCTATAGTTTTCTCCTTTGGCGTTCCAATTATGTGTGATCAACTAGTAAATTTTGGTTTGAAGAGGAGGATTAACCTATAGCCTCAAGCAACTAATAGAGTGGTTAATGATATTTACAAACATTACATTTGTATTCTCTCTAGGTGAAAACCTAAAATTTAAATTTTTGGCTCTACCAAGTAGGATCCAATTCGACATGTTAATAATTCGCTCCAGATGTTGCTTTGAGGATGTTCTTTTGTTGTGTTAACAATTTATATGGAGTAGACAACACAATTTTGTGAACTCAGATATGGCATTACTAGCTGTTTGGTTCATGGTAATGGGATTTTAGATATGGTGTCTCGAGAAATGTCGAGTTTGGAAAGTTTATAGTGTTCTTAAGATCATTAGTCCATCATCAATTCAAGGATTTGTTTGATATTAAATTTAATAAATAAATAGTATATGATTCTCAATATCAAGCTGTGAAATGTATCGAGGGAGGGTTTTAGCATATTTAAAAAATATCATTAAACCTTCTCCATTCAAGTTTCACTTTGTAATGATATATATATATATATATATATATATATATATATAGGAAAATGGTTATGTACTCCTAGGTGTACGTACTCTCAGCATTCAATATACCACATAGATGAATCAAATATAATTTTTTTATCATTTTTAATATACTTCATTACTCAATACTAGATACCCCAAATTGGTTTATGTGAAATTTTTCATTTAAATCTCCATATTTTATATTATTTGCACATATACCGTTTTTACGTACGTAAAAAAGGTATATTGAAAAAACTGAGTATGTTGATGGTATTTTTTTCTCAAAACTTGTATTAAGGTATCTTAAAATAATTAACTAGGTATATAAAAACAATAAAAAGGTATAATATGCATGTATGTGAGGTATATTGAATACGAGAGTATGTACACCCAGGAGTATATAATAGAAGTCCTATATATATATATATATATATATATATATATATATATATATATAGACACACACACACATAGCTAATGATGGAACAATGCGTCTATACTGTCAATAGATTTATAGTTTTCAGTTGACTAAACCTTCGCTTACATTCTCCCGGGAGGGAGGTTGGAGCTCAAAGAAGGTTCAAGTGTGACTTATCCACAACACTGAATGAGCAGTGTGAAAATTGCGCATGTTCAGTAGCATTCTGTTCCAGTGGACCACTAATTTTGACACAAAACAACCCACATAAAGTAGTGAGCCAAGTAGGACGCAGAAGAATTTTGTTTGTGCATATCACAAGATTCACTAGACCTTGAGAGTATCACACCATGCAAAAATATTTCTATCATCAGCACTCTCGAAAATATACCAAAGAGAAAAAAAAATTTAGATTGTTGCCTAATACTTAGGTTGGACACTGGTGAGCCAGGTAGGATGCACAAGAACTCTATTTGTGTGCATATCATAAGGCTCACCAGACCATCGGTGCTATCATGTTGTGCGACACAACCTTTTAATCATCGGCATTCTAAAAACGATCGAACATCAAGGAGGGCCGCAATAATTAAATGCAACATAATTAAGCATCAATTGCACGATTCATAACCCTAATTAATACATAAAGAATCGAAAAATATTAAGTTCAATTATTGTCGTAATAGTTAGCCTTACAATAAGTTAATGTATGTATAATTAAAGAGTTTACAACACAAGGCTCATAGATAGTTCCAATCTATAACCAGCTGGGAAAACATCAAGATTTATGACCTCTTCGTCATGGAACACCTGCCGTCACCATGCATTTGCACGTTAAGATCTATGTCACGCTTAGGCAGCTGAATATGGCAGTGAAAGACCCTACTCGCATTCATGACTTCCTTCGTCATGATCATTACAAACTTTTCCTACATTTGATAGAACTCATCTCTGACAGCATTATCCTTGGCCAAATCCAAGCGCATGGCCAAATGTTTGATATCAGATGGCAGCATAAGGTTGTGTTTGTCCCGTACGTACACCAACATGTGATGGAGGCCGTAGTAGGCTTGCTTGCGTCAGCCTGACGGCTGGTTGACGCAGGGGACTCTAGTAAAAATTCTAACATTCAAGACGGTAACTAGAGCCGGTTGGAGCAGAAAAAATGAACCCATTTGTGATGTTATCCCTCATATGGTCAACATTACTGAACCGTCTCTAGTACTATTGGAGATGGTCATAGCTAGGTTTGGCATGTCTCTAATAATTTCACAATTGAGCCGGTTAAAAATTGTATCCGTCTCAGTATGTTATTTAGACCGACAATTTTGATCACCTTCTATTAATATGAAGGTTAGAGACGACTGTTAGTATCAAGCGGCTCTAATGGATATTTGGCTCCAATTAACTCATGTATATTGCATGCCCATTTGTTTGAACTCATAGTGTTACCTGCATCTTGCAAAACTCACATACGTGAGAGAAATATCTCGCAAATATATACAATAATTGTGTATATACTCTACAATTTACAAACTAGCAAAATATAGCATACAGAGCTCTAATCAGTTGATGGATCGATCTGGCGGGTACTAGTACTATTGTACTAGCCATCTAAGGTATCTTTCTCCCGTTTCCAATCAATTACTTTTTTAGATGAACACTAGGAGAGAAACACGTGCTAATGCTAACCGAATTGCTACTGGAAGTGCCAGTCAAGCTAGCAACATTGCCAAGAAGAGCACTGTTGAAGAGTTCATATGTATAAAGCTTTGTGGCCAGGACTACCAAAACAAATACAAGACCCATGACCAATGTTATATTATAACAACAAAGTGGGATTTCCATACGACCATACATCGTCTTGGTTTCTCTAACGACATTCGTGAATTTATTTTCTATAATGTTGGTATCCGTGAATTTATTTTTCACTATGTTCTAGCATACCGACGGTTGAAGATGGATGCACAGTTGAGCATCCCGTGGATATCTACCCCGGTAATACTAGTACTGAAGAAAGAATCAAGTTTTAGCTAATGAAAAAACCATATGATATGAGGATATGCGAGTGGTGCAAGTGATTTGGTTTCGTCAACAGTGACAGTCATACCGGTAACTATTTGCTAAACTCTCAACCTAGTCATTATTTTGAGAAAACTAGTATTCCATCTAGTTCCCCCAAGGGAGGCAACATTGAGTGTCCTGCTATTCTTTATTTTCTTCTATGTTATTGCTAACACTTTGAGGGCACACAGAAAATTAAAAAGAGTCAATAAGGATGAGATGATCATCCTAGCAAAAGCGACCCAACTTGACACATCTATGACTATTTACAGTCCTTCATGTCCATGTTGTACGTCAGTCCCACTCGAGCCGTGGGCCCATCAACTATGGAGGAATTATCACCGTCCTCGACAACTTACATGGAATAGACTTGAGCATCCTAGATCATCTCACCGGCCAGAGGTATGTTGGTTTATTTACACTGAGAGCCACATATATGATCGTGACCCAGCAAGGAAGAATATCCATTCATATACCTGGAACCGGGGAACAATTTGCCGCTCCTATGGCTAAGATATTTTCAATTGACAATGGAATACTTCACTATGTTGTAAAGGAAGGAGTTATGCCCTAGAGAAAATAATAAAGGATATTAATTATCATAACTCGTATGTTCGTAATGTTTTATACTATGCTATAACTATGTTAAGAGAAAACATTAATGCACATGTGGTATGTAAACAAACACGGTCCCTAGTCTAAACCAATATAAAACAATCTAAACGGGGGCAGATCCAAATCATCCCAGCCATCAAAGCACCATCTAATGTTTGAGACAACTATGCTCAGTACCTCTAAAACAACCACTCATCGACTCATCGTCCACCTTAACAACACAATGCAAGAAAAAAAAGGGAACCACAAACCTCGTAGACCCACAATAGCCGAACTGCCAATTTCCTAATTAGAAAATAAAAATTCCAAATCAACGCCGCTGCCATAGCGCCGCCCTGCTTGGACATCGACTTCGCCGACGCCCTTCGCCATCACGGTGCCATCGCCGACGACTTCAACGCCGCTCTCGACGTCCTGCAACCTGCCGCCCACCTGCTGTCCTCTACCCAGTGGCCAACCTACTACTCTCCCCGGTGGCCGGCGCCCTCACCGTGGCCGGCCTGCACCTGCCGCCCTCATTGTGGCCGGCCTGCACCTGACGCCCTCACCTAGGCCGGCCTGCACATGTCTCCCTCACTAGTGGCCTGTCACACCCCAATTTTTGGAATCTTGTACTATGCTCAAGAAGACAAAAATTAGGGCCAACAATTTTTTTTAACAACATGATGGTTTGAATTAACATGTTTTTATGATCTTAATCATATTTGCAACACAAGTTTTGTTTCTTCATAAACCCAATACCAAAAAAATTCTGAAAACACTTCTATTATTTTTCCTGATATTTTCCCTGGTGATTTCCTAATATTACTCGAGTGGATTTTTATTCCAAGACTTGGATCATTCTTGTTTGGATCTTAAAATTAACTTTTAACTTTATTGGATCCAAGAAAATAAAATTTCAAAATAATTTATGAAAGTTTTCTTTTTAGATTTCTATAGAAAACAATCCCTGAAATTATAGCCAAGTACGTGTTTTCTACCCTTGTTTTCACTAGGATATAAAATTTTATTTTATTTTTTCTTGACTTTTATTTGATCCTTTTTATATGTACTACAAATCCATCAGCTTGGTTTTATTTTTGGATTAATAAAAAGTATCTTCTGCTTATTGTTTTTGTGGTATAAAAATAAGGCGAAAAAAGACATTTTTCGGAAACCAGAGAAAAACACAAAGTACACCTTTTTCCACATTTTTTTCATGGCCTTAAACTACTTCAAATTTGTTTTTAGAAGAAGTTTCTGAAAGTTTATAACATGGTCAACAAGTTCCCACTTTGAAAACAAATTTTGGAAAATATTTGACCCTTGAAAACAAACCCAACTTTTTGATCATTTAATCTGTTTTCAACACTTAGAAAAATTTCTAAGTCTTAGACTGAATTTTGTGAACAGTCTCAGATACAATTTTGGGTTGATGTTTTCTTTGTGTTTCTTTGCAATTTTTTGAAATTTAATCTTGTCAAGTGTGTAGACCTCAGTACTAACTCGAGCCAGGATGTGTTGCCTTGCTTCTAGAAGGTTTGAGGGTGAAGGAAACTAGAGAGCGAAAGAGGATGATGTGGCAAGATATGTGAGCCCATACCTTGACCTTTTGACCACTTGACTTGCCTCCCCTTGTCTCCAAAAGCCAGGCTTGCACTTGCCCTTTCGTGGTATTGCACTGGGACAACCTTGCCTGGTGATGAAGTGACCAAACCAGCCCTTGGGCTCACTCATGCCATTGCTAGATAATGAACCCGAGCTCTCCTTTTTGCCCCTGCCCTTTCACCATGGGTAGAAGCCACCCCAACCCCTCCCCTTGCGCCACTGCACTCTCTGACACCCACTTACCTTCCCCAAGTCGAAAGGAAGTAGGGCACTAGCCCCTGGAAGCCCCCGAGCCCGAGATCTAACGCCGGTGACCGTGCACGACCTCAAGTTGGTACTGCATGATCCGTGCTCTCCCACCCCTCCTCACTGCCCTAGATCGCTTCCCCACCTCTCCCTGATCCTCCGTGACATGCCCCCGTGGACGCTCTCTTGCAGGTGCGCCGCCGCCGTCGATCTCGCTACCGTGGACGCTTAGTGACGCGCCACCGCCAAGAGCAGTGCCCGAGCCCGCTCTCGACACCCCTCGACTCCAGCAACCTCCCCTGAGCCCCCTAGGTGAGCCACCGCGCGGATTCGCCGCCGGCCCCGTCGAGAGAGAGAGGAGAGCTGAGAGGTGGATGATGACCCGTGCGTCGTTGGATCTTCGATCCACGGCCATGTTTGAACGGCCGCATCACCCGTACCGGCCCGCGCGCGCAAGGCAGTTGGGCCGCGCTGCAGCCTAGCTGGGCCGCGCTCGCTGAGAACCAGCCCGCGATGCTGGATTGTTTTTATTTTAAGTTTTTAACACAAACTTGTTGGTTAACTTTTGATCTATGAAAAATACTAAAATTGCAAAATAAAATCTACCAAAAATCAAGGCACTACTAATATGTTTTCTCAACCACATAAAATTTGTAGATATAATATTGGAGACCATAGTGATTGTTTTCCCATAGAGTCTCTGTGAGATGGTTTTGATCATAACTTTTTGGATCTATAAGTAAAAAGACCAAACTAAAATGTTTTGGATAGCTATTGAATAGATCTATCCATATGACTTTGCCTCACATCAAGGTGGGCTACCAAATGGAAATACCATCCATTTTGGTAAAATGCCAGTAGGCTTTGCTAGGATTTTTAGAGTGAGCTTAAAAATTACTTTTGAAGTCAATCAAATTGGATGAGTTTGATATTGACTATATCTATGTAATCCTAGCTTAGATTAATTTTTTGGAGCTCTAGAATAATTTTGGTGAGCAGATCTAGAAAACATCACTTTTCTTTGTAAGTGTGTACTTTTTTAAATGAATTGTGTGATTTTTTAAATCTTTTTTCATAGCATGTATAGAGTTGTTACCACTTTTTATTAGGTTGTTATATTGTAGTACATCTACCTTAGAAATTGTGTGCATGTTAGGAAAGTCAAATAGGAATAGAACTAGCATTGTTTTTTTTGTAGATTTATTATTTAGATTATTGTGTGCTTGAGTGACTAAATTTTGTGCTATGTTTGCTATGAGTCCAGTACCATTTTGGTACTGTTATTTTTATGGTATTGTCTCTGTTAGCTTGCTTGTTACTTTATAGCAAAGCATGTGTAAGTTTTGTTATTTGTTCTCACTAGACTTGTTTTTACTAGAATGAATAGCCTTGTGTTATTTATTTTGTCATACACATTGTGTTATGAGTAACCA
Source organism: Alopecurus myosuroides (assembly GCA_028641055.1). Lineage (NCBI taxonomy): Eukaryota > Viridiplantae > Streptophyta > Magnoliopsida > Poales > Poaceae > Alopecurus > Alopecurus myosuroides. Next base: position 394,135,356 of record CM054060.1, read on the forward strand.
GATGATTTGTACCTCTTTTGCCTTGGTATTAGTGGGCCCATAACCGACTGGTCCCATTGCAATTAGGTAAGGGATGAAAATGCCGAACTTTACACTTGTGTGAAAATAGAATTTAGTACTATATGTGTGAAAATGCCGAATTTAGTACTTGTTTGTTTCAATTATGCAAGTGAAAATATTATTTCTTCTTTGTGAATACTAGTATGTTTAGGTGTGATTTATTTGTTAGCATAATATTCCTTAGGAGTATCATGTTAAGAATTGCTTCACTATTGTTTGCTTAAATTTAATTGTTTACTAATAGAATAACTCCTTGTGATTGATAGATTGTTTGTGAATGATTTTTATTGAGTGTTTTGATTGTTGAAAGTTTTTAGTTAGTCTTTCATTGAGTGCATAGCTACTGGTTTTGTGTTTTATACTTTGTTTGCTTGCTATTTAATTAATTAGAAAAACATGTAATACTAGAATTGGTTTATGCATGCTTAATGGATGTTTCATAAGAATTATTTTGGTGTTTGTGCTTACTAGCATGCGTAAGGTTTGTGTTCTGATAGTAGGTATATTTATATTCATGACTTGCTTGTTTACAGTTAAACATCCTTGTAGCATTGTTTGCTTCTATAGTGTGGACTAGTGTCACCACTAGAAATTATGACTTTGCTCTAGTATGGTTGTCTTTTATTTTATGAGTGTATGAGTTTATCCTAGCATGTTTAGCATGTTATTACTTATTTTATGATGCCATGACATCTTGTTTTTCTTGCTGCTAGTAGTTGTAGAATACAATTTCCTCTTATAGCATGCTTGTGTAGATTTTCCATACTAGTATGCTATTAGTGCAACCCTGTTTTTATGTAATTTGTTAGGAGTATTATCTTGTGTTGTGATTGTGTTTTAGATTATTTTTATGGCTTGATATCATTGATTTTTAGCTACTGGTTGTTTGTTAAATTTTCATGATTGATGGATTCCTTAACTTCAAGTAGACATAAGCATAGTCTGTAACTAGCATATTCATCTATGGTGTTTTTGCCTGCTATTTGGAAATTGTATGAGTAGTTGCCTTAGCATGAGTATTATACTTATGCTATTGATGTGCTAAGTGTTGTTGTTTTTCTTAGGTAGTATCTTGTTATCTAGGCCTTATTTTATTAGTGATCTTGTTTGGTGATGATTGCTTGTGTGTTGTTAATACCCACTGCCATGGGTATTGCTTTGATTGATTGCTGTTATTTTAGTAGCCTCACCTTTTGTACCCACAAGCTATATTTTTAGCTTCTTGAATATATTATTATGAGAGTGGTACACCCACTCCATATATGATATGTAAGATATGGGATATGGTTTCTCAACCATATGCTTGTTTGACGATAGTTTTGGACCCCGAGAGTTATGTGAGATAGTTTTCTCGATAACGTTTGTGAGGTTGCGCTAGTATACATTTGCTTTCTGTATGTGTTGATTAGTTTAGTTGTTTGGTATTTAGATCTGATAGTGTGTCTTTTATTCTTTTACGACGCTAGAAAACGAAGGAGAAGAAGAAGCAGTTGTGGAGCTGTGCGTCAAGTTCAAACAACTTCAAGGCCAGGGACACTAAGAATTTTAAGGCAAGCCATCCTGAAAAGTTTTACAAAACTTTGATTTCCAAAAAAAACTATTTTTGAGTGAATACTACTATTACTATTATATATATACTATTACTACGTCAGTAGTTGATACTTGGTGTTACCAAGCCCATAGCCACCATATGGTATTTATTACCATCACTAGTATTAGTCCCTAAGTGGACACTCTAAAAGTATGTTTTCACAAAACAAAGGCTTTATGGAAAACCCGGAGAAAAGGCTGAGCCTTATTCACCGGAGGAATGTTGGAGTGGTCGTTTTTGGGGAAATAGTGTTTTACAAAAATGACAGATAACCTAGTCTTCGCCGGACAATCTTTACCGTACTACCACTTTACCCAAACATGGGCACGAGGCTTAACTTGAAGTTTGTTTTTGTTAGTGTGTGTTCTATCTCAAGTTGCTATAAGGGCGTGACTTCCCTCGAACCAAAATGCCGCCAGTCATGAATTCAAATAGGCATAAAAAGTGTGGGGTTAATTTCTCCTTAGGTCGTAGCAGTTGGGTCCCTTGCCGTGGCGCTGGTGGACAGGGTGTCGGGGGAACCAGGCCCAACTGAAGAGATAGACATATTCTAGCTTGAGCATAGTGGATGGTTAGGATCAGTTATCTAGTCCGTGGTTGTTCACGGCAGATGTACTGGATCTGGTGGAATGTGTCCACCTCTGTAGAGTACAACTTTTTTGAAGTAGACACGTACCCGGATATGGACAATTGAATGGCCATGTATCTAGCATCGTGTCAATGTTTTCAAAAAGGAGTTTTCAAAAATGAGTTGGACTGATGAAGTATTGAAAGGAGGAAATTGTAACATCCAAGTATGAAAACCTTAGTTGTTTTTATTTATTTGTTTAATTTAAGCAATGCATCATATCATCATCCTCATATTCATTTCTGTTTGCATTGTTTTCATATGAATTTCAAACTTGTTTTCAATTACTGTTTTCACACTTGTCTGTTACAACCTTTCAACTAATGAATTGCAAACTTAAAAACCTCTTTGTTTCCAAGCAATCCATTTTATTTCACCTTTTAAGTTGTTGCTTAAAGGCAATTAACCAAGTTAATCTTTCATTTCCAAGTTATTTTCCAAACTCAAAACAAATCTCAATTCATTAATCCTTTTGAATCCATAATGTTCAACACATTTTGGTATTCATCAAACATTCTAAACAATAGGGTAAACCCTGTTGAAAACAACCTAGTTTCTAAATAATAATTAATATGGCAAAATTCATTTATTTTGGTTCAATTTCAAAACAGCAATAAAACAGTTGAAATTTTGAAAACCTAAACTACCAAATGGTTTCTTTTAACTTAATAAGCTTACCTAATTTTTCCCAAATTTTTATCTACACTAAAACCTATCTAATTTATCCAAAAGCAAATCTACAAAAAAAAAACAGTGCAAAAAAAAAATAAAAACAGGACATAGAGGAGAGCAACAGCAGCAAAGCAGCTAAGGGCCCAGCCCGTTTTTCCCCTGGCCCGTTACCCTTCCTCGCGTCGCTGTCGTCTCCTTCTTGCTGGCGTCATGGCGTACGACGCAGGCGCCACCCTCCGATCGCCTCCAGAGCACCCCGATGGCCGCCGTACAGTTCCCCTGCCTCCATAAAAAGCACCGCGTGCTCCTCCTGCCTCCGCAAAAACCCTAGCCACCCCCCCTAGCTTCCCTCCATCGCCGCCATCGCTTCCACCTCCACTCCCCTCTCTGAATCTCGCCGGAGGGCAACTTCTCTGAACTTCCGATGGCCACCGGCGACACCCTTCTCCTCCATCCTATCTAGGCGCGGGAACCAGCCCTCCACGGTCTCCTCTCTCCAACGGACACCGCCGCCGAGCCGAAGACGCCTCCGATCGCCGCCGCCATCCACTCCTCCGTCGCCGTCGACATCTCCTGTTCTCTGCAGCTCGACAGCAAGGTGAGCGCTCTGTGCTGCTCGTTTCCCTCTCTCCCTCCTGTTTCCTTTCCGTAGCACGCGCGTACGCACGCAGCAGCAACCACCAGGACACGTTGCTCGAGCACGGGCTCGCCGTCGATCGCCGTCCGGCGTTGCAGTGCGAGCACGCTGCTCTGTTGTCTGACAGAAGTTCAGACTTCGTGTGCAAAATTCAGTTAGCGAACACTGAAGCTCAACCACCCTCGCTCCCCGTTACTGTCACGATCCGATCGCAGCGCAGTTGGTCTGTTCCCTTGCGCGCGAGGCAGTAGGTCTCGGGGTCGAGCCCCCGGAGACGCAAACCCTTTTTGCTGGGTTTTCTTCCCCGTCCACGCTGGCGCCTGCGTGGCTGCCACGCTGGCCTGGACCCGCACGTCAGTGGCAGCGGGTCTAGCCCCTCTCGGTAACAAAAGTCTAAAAAAAAACAAATCTGTTTTATTTTCTAATATCCTTAAGTGGCAGAATAAAGCACAAACTTTAAAATTCAATATCTCCCATTTTATAAATCCAACAAATGCAAACTTGATGTCTATTCTGATCCAAATTTTATAATCTTTCCAAATATGCAATTTGTGTTCTGTTTTGAAATTTCAAAATGCAATTTAAATTCAAATTCAAATAATTCAAATGCAAATTGAAATAATTCATAACTAATTCATACTGTTTTCAAATAATACAAATAAAATATGTTTTTCACCCCATTTTGAATGCTCTATTCAAATATAAATTTTGTTTCTGGTTTGAACAATTTAAATTGCCTAAACTATTTAAATCTTGTTTAATTCAATTAAAAATTGTTTAATTTTGTTTAATTCATAAATAATTAATCCAAAGTCCAATTTCAAATTGTGAAACATGTAATCCAACTAAAATTTGATAAACTTTTCAAATATAAAATTTGTAATTTGTTTTGCACACTTTAAATTGTTGATAACAACATTTACTTGTGTGCCATGTTTAAGTAACAAAATTCCAAATTTGATAAATGCCTTTCTAAATTGTTATTTATCATCCTAATTGCATTTAAAGTGTTATGTTATTGTTATTCATCATGCATGCATCATACTAATTCAATTACACCTAATGCTTAGGGATAGAACAATTAATCCAACTCCAAGCATGGGCTTCCATATGCATCCTTTTGCATATGGAATCCATTTAAACATGTGTTTCATGTCAAGCAAGTTATTTTGGTGCATCTATTAAACATGACATGCATCATCCAATGTTTGTGCACCTATGCCATGTATTGATTGCCCGTCTTCCTTCGTTGTTGTTTTGCTTCTTCTCGGTTAGACGACGACGTTGGTACCGACGAGCCTTACGACACCACTACTCAGGACCTAGCCCAGTACGAGGCTGAGCTGCCAGGCAAGTTATCACTCACATGAATCATTGAGTTCCTTTCCACACTTGTTGTCGATACTATCTTTTTGTCTACTATTGCTAGCCCTATGTATCGTTGCTTGTTCTCCGAACCCATCACATGATACCTTGAGCCCTGATATTGCCACCACCTCCATACCTACAGCCACTGCTTGAGCCTGTTATTATCTAGCATGCTTAGGGTTGCTTTTACTCGAGTCTGTTGTCGGTTATTACTGTTACTATCTTATTATCTTGTACCGGGGCTCGTTATTAATCAATCAATCCTGTTAATTGCTAATGGTAGTAATAATTTGATGATAAGGCACCGGCAGGAGGCCCATGAGTGGTTTTGGAGCCTGCTAGTGTCGACCCTAATAGGAAAAGGGTCTTGTCTACTGATCCATGATGAGCGCACTACCCGCATTTGGGAAGCGAGTATGGGCGCCCCCCTCAACTTGACCTGATTCGCATCTCGTCCAAATCGCCTCATTTAGTTCGTGTTTTCCATTTGCCGCATGCATGTTTTTGCGAGCCCAGCGCAGGGTGGAACTTTCGTAGTCGGCATATAGGGGGACACGTTCTTAGAGTGCTATGAGGGTCCATTTTCTTCTGGGCTCGATTAGCCGTGCGCCCAAGGTGCTTTGGGCTTGATGCGAGGAATGGTTGGTTGTGTAGAGTACCCCGCTTGGTGGAAGTGCATTTCCATCTGGCGGGTTATTCTTGAGTGTACGGCCAAATTGGTGCAACCCTGCAGGGATAATCTTCTCGAGAAGCCGTGTTTTCCGCGGTTATGGATTACTTGGTGAAAGTACTGGCTAACAAGTACTCAGGACAACTTCAACATAATGATCAATCATGTTTCACCCAATGCTTAATAACCTGACTAGTAATAGGTTATTCACACAATAACTTGATTCACCTTATTACAACTGTGTGAGTTATCCTCGGATTGCTTCTTTGGATAAGGGGCGAGATCCAGGATGGGTTTGGTTGAAGTTATCTTTCAGTTGGTTACAATCCTCGATCCTATCTTTTCTGTTAGCCGGAACTTGTAGTAATATCCTGTAGATGGTTAGAGCAGCCAGCAGCAACTTTTATATCACCCTTTTCTTCCGTTGATCCCAAGCATCAAAGCTTGTGTTGACGGGTAACTCCTTGATGAAATGTGAGTCTTGCTTGCCTGTACTTGGATGTACTGACCCCGTTGGGGCTGTGGTTTACGCAGAGTACTACTACGACTACGATGCTTCCCAGGATGGCTACTTCGTGGAGTTCGATGACGCTGCAGACGAGTAGTTAGCTGGACCAGGGCAGGATCCAGACCTTCGTGGATGGGCTTCGCTTTTCTTTATTTTCTCAGGCTTCTTAAGCCATGGATTTGTCTGTACTCAGACCCTTTGTTTGCTTCCGCTGTTGTAATGGATGATATGTTGGGACATGTGTCCTCTGGATGACTGTATTCGATATTTTCTGCCTTAGTGAAGGCCAGTTGCCCTTATTTCATTCTTTTGTGTCTTAGAGACATTCTGTGTTGTCATTCGTACCAAACTGTTGACGTACCGTGCGTGTTTGATTATGAAGTACGTCGACAGTAGTGCCTTTAGGTTCCTAGCGGATAGTTTACCTCGACGGTGGAAGCAGGGGCTTGTGTTGTCGCGCATAAGCGCAGGCCTAGCAGGAAGCTGGGACGTGGGAGCAGTTATGCCCCATAATCCAAGCACCTGACTTCCAGTTCGTGTGAGGAGTATCCTCTAGAAACCCAGGGTGCGACAAATGGTATCAGAGCCTGTCTGCCTGTAGGATCCCTTTTTACTGGTCGCAGTTGAGTCTAGAAACTATTTTGTAGCTATATAGGAAAAATGAAACGTGAGAGTAGGAATTCTGCCATTTTTCTTCTTTCCCCACCCACCCACCCTTTTCTGGTAAGGAAGTGAAACGTTGTTTTCTGTTCTCACCCAACCTTTCAAGTTAGGATTTCACGTGTTTTGGGTTCTCTGTAGTACCTCAGGATTTTTGGTCTCGTTTTCCCGATGTTGCTTCAATATCATGTTCTTTTCAACATCCTTTTCGTCCATTGAACCTTGTTGTTGCTTTCCACATCCTTTTTCATCTACCGGAGTCTAATCAAAACCTTCCAAATAATCTGCAGATGGGTCTCAACTACTATCCGCAGGTGGTTCGCATGACTCGCTGTGAGAGCACCGCCGGTTTTCCGGAGTTGCTGAGAGACATGGTTACCTTTCTGGGTTCCATTGGGCACCAGAGTACCAGGTCTACGAGCACCAGCGAGAGTGTGACCAGACTTGCTACCGGGCTATCGTCTACATTCTGTCGGATGATGGCAGGAGCATTGCACACCAGTACGAGGCAGTAGGGTCCACAGTGGATATGGCAGTGCAGCAGGCAGCGTACGTGAGTGTCACCGTTCTCCGTGCTGACTACTGGGGGTTTGATAAGTCCAGCTTTCGTCACATCCCCCGGGGTTACATCACGGCAGCAGGAGCTCACTTCACTATCCACCGTGACATGGATACCTACGAGACTGATAGCTCCAGGCTCCAGGTCACTGCCCAGTTCGCTAGTCACAGTGATGCCGTTGCTTCCGCACTCTCTCAGGAGTTAGCCGCAGTCAGGGAGCAGCTCCGCCTTGCTCTCACTCGTCTGGCGACGTACACCACAGACTTTGTTGGAGACGAGCGCTTCGCACGTGTCGTTCAGCCAGCTGGTCTTCCGTTGCCAGATGCTGGAGGTTACGAGCCGATCAGAGGCCCACTTCTCGACCTCGGAGCTGGTTACACAGGGATTCCCCGCTATGGAGCACAGGGATACGACGCTTCCTACTTCACGACACCGAGAGTTGCTCTCAGAGCAGTTCCTATCTACATGGATCGTCGTGATACCTACTTCCGTGGGATTCCTCCTCACCGTATCTCTCGTCGTACTACTCACCGCCGTCCTGCGTGATGAGCATGGGAGTACCGTTGTATCCATTACTAGCTGTGTCTAGTTTATCCTTTCGTTTTCGAACCATGTATTGGTCTGTTGGATATTCTGATGTATTTGAACATGTGATGATGTACCTGTTGGTTATCTATTCATGCGTCGGAATAATCTATCTTTCGGTTACCAAATCCATCCTTTTCTGTTGTTGTGCTAAAATGAATTTCTGTTCAGGATGCCTCCAACCAGGAACAACCCACCACCGCCACCACCAATGGGGGAGCTGTTGGCTCAGATGACCCAAGTGGTGACACAGATGGCCCAGATCCAGGCTAACCAGCAACACAACCAGAATGCTCCAAGGGTCACCATCAAGGACTTCCTCAGCTTGGGCCCAAAAGCTTTCGTGGCAACACGCGAGCCCCTGGATGCTGATGACTGGATCCGTGACGTGGCAAGAGCTCTGGAGATAGCTCATGTTGCTGAAGAGGATAAGGTCAAGTACGCCACCTACCTACTGAAGGGTCAGGCAGCTACTTGGTGGGAGAACTACCAGGCCATGAGGGCTGGTTTTCCTATCAACTGGGGATGTTTCAGAGATGCCTTCCTGAAGCACCACATCCCGGATGGTCTCATGGAAAAGATGCGTGAGGAATTCTGCTCTCTCAGACAGGGCAAGCTGGACGTTCTCGGCTACCAGAACGAGTTCAATCGTCTCGCTCGGTACGCTGGTGACGAAGTGTCCACCGAAGCCAAGAAGATGGCAAGGTTCCGCCGAGGTTTTAACCCGGAACTGAAGTACGCTCTCACAAACATCAAGTGCAAGGACTTCGTGGAGCTCGTGAACACCGCGCTCAATGAGGAGAATGGGCGCAAGGCGTTCGAGGAGTCGCGCAAGCACTCGCGTGAGGGTGGTTCCTCCTCCAACATGACCACCCCTCCGCAGAAGCGCCGCATCTGGGTGCCAAATGGTGCTGTCACTCGGGCTCCAAATGCCCAAGCTTCTCCAGGCTTTGGACCCCGCCCACCCAACCCATCTCAGATGCAGGGTCAGAGGTTTCCGATGGGGCAGCCAAGGCCGGGTCCTTCTCGCATTGTCACTTGCTACAAGTGCAAGGATACTGGACACTATGCTGACAAGTGCACTCAGAAGCAGCTACCCCTACCTCCTCGCCCCAACACCAACCAGGCTATGGTTCGTGCTCCTCCGGCTAAAGCCTTCAACTCCAACAATAGGCCTGTCGGGAGGAACGCGAGGGTGAACCATATCAAGGCCGACAAAGCCGAAGAGGCTGCTGACGTCGTTCTCGGTATATTACCCGTAAACTCTATTCCAGCTAAAGTGTTGTTTGATACTGGAGCATCGCATTCATTTGTGTCAAAGATTTTTGCAAAAGCATACAACCTAGTTCTGGTTCCGCTAAGCAATCAAATGACTGTTCACTCTCCGGGACCGCAAATGTTGACTTCCAAGATAAGCATGGACAATGAGATCCTAATTGGAGGTCGCATATTCCTTGCTTCACTCATGTTGCTGGGAAATTCTGACATTGATGTCATTCTGGGTATGGATTGGTTGAAGACCCACAAAGCTAAAATTGACTGTGCTCAAAAGTCAATAACTCTCTCCCACACTTCAGGCCAGATAGTCTATTCTCCATATGGATCAACTTCTGCTCAGCTGTTCAGCCTTGATGCCAAACCCCTTCCGGCAATTGAAAATGTTCCGGTGGTTTGTGAATTCCCTGACGTCTTTCCAGAAGAGTTGCCAGGGATGCCCCCGGACAGAGCAGTTGAGTTCGTGATCGAGCTTGAGCCAGGTACTGCTCCAATCTCTAAGCATCCATACAAGATAGCTCCTCCTGAACTGAAATTGTTGAAGGAGCAAATCGATATGTATATGGACAAAGGTTTCATTCAGCCTAGTTCCTCCGCTTGGGGTTGCCCAACTCTGTTTGTTGCCAAGAAGGATCAAACAAAAAGACTCGTGGTTGACTATCGTCCTCTCAACGAGAAAACCATCAAGAACAAGTATCCACTTCCTCGTATCGATGATCTTTTTGATCAACTTGCTGGAGCCTCAATATTCTCAAAGTTGGATTTGAGGATGGGTTACCATCAGATAAAGATCAGAAAGGAAGATATTCCTAAGACGGCTTTCACCACTCGGTACGGTCTCTATGAATACACCGTCATGTCCTTTGGTCTCACCAATGCACCGGCAACCTTCTCAAGACTCATGAATTCTGTCTTCCATGAATACCTCGACAAGTTCGTTGTGGTATATCTTGATGACATTCTAGTCTACTCCAAATCCGAGGAGGAGCATGGAGAACACCTTCGTCTCACTCTCATGAAACTTCGCGAGCATCGTTTGTATGCCAAGTTTTCCAAATGTGAGTTCTGGATTCCAGAAGTTGCATATCTTGGTCATATCATCTCTGCCAAGGGCATTGCCATTGATCCTGAAAAGGTTAAGGCAATTGTTGATTGGAAACCCCCTAAGACGGTGAAACAAGTTAGAAGCTTTCTTGGCTTGGCTAGCTATTGCCGTCGTTTCGTCCAAAACTTTTCCAAGATTGCTAAACCTCTCACTGATCTCACAAAGAAGAACAAAAAGTTCATTTGGACTCCACAATGTGATGAGAGTTTCAACCTCCTGAAGACTAAACTCACTTCCACACCTGTTCTAGTTGGCCCAGATACCACCAAACCTTTCCAGATATTCTGTGATGCATCACTCCAAGGCCTAGGAGCAGTTCTTATGCAAGAACGTCAAGTTGTGGCTTATGCTTCACGTCAGTTGAACCCACATGAGCAAAACTATCCCACACATGATCTTGAACTTGCAGCAGTTGTGTTTGCCCTCAAGAAATGGAGACAATACTTGTTGGGTAACAAAACTGAAATCTTTTCCGATCACAAGAGTCTGAAATACATCTTCACTCAGCCAGATCTGAACCTCAGGCAAAGGAGATGGATTGAGAAGATTAAAGACTTTGATCTCACCATTTCTTACACTCCAGGCAAGGCTAATGTTATGGCCGATGCTCTCAGTCGCAAATCCTATTGCAATAATCTAATGATCATGGAAAGCCAACCTCCACTTCATGAGGAATTCCAGAAGCTGAACCTTGGTCTTGTTCCTGAAGGATACCTTGCTAGCTTGACAGCCAGTCCAACTCTCGAGGACAAGATTCGTTCTGAACAACTTCGTGATAATGAAATCAAGAAGATTGTGGATCACATCAAGGAAGGCAATGATAAGTTCAAGTCCTTCTCAATTGGTGACAAGGGAACTGTGTTCTTCGAAGGACGCATTGCAGTCCCTCAGATTCAAAGTCTCAAGGATATCATTCTCAAGGAGGCTCATGAAACTCCTCTATCCATTCACCCTGGAAGTACAAAGATGTACCAGGATCTCAAGACTCTGTATTGGTGGTCTGGCATGAAACGTGAAATTGCTCAATACGTTTCTGAATGCGACGTTTGTCAACGTGTTAAGGCAGTCCATCAGAAGACAGCAGGTCTACTCCAACCTCTGAAAATTCCTGAGTGGAAGTGGGACATGATTGAAATGGACTTCGTTACTGGGTTTCCAAAGTCCAAAAAGGGCAACGATGCAATCTTTGTTGTTATTGATCGTCTCACTAAGGTTGCTCACTTCTATGCTGTAAAGGAAACTATCTCAGCTAGCCAGTTAGCAGAGCTCTACACAGCAAAGGTTGTTCCCCTTCATGGTGTTCCATTGGAAATAAGCTCAGACCGTGGAAGTATTTTCACTTCTCATTTCTGGAAAAGCTTTCAAGAAGCATTGGGCACTAAACTTCTGTTCAGCACAGCTTACCACCCTCAGTCTCAGGGGCAAGTCGAAAGAGTCAATCAGATTCTCGAGGATATGCTCAGAGCATGTGGTCTCTCCTTTGGCATGAAATGGGAGGATTGCCTTCCATATGCTGAATTCTCCTACAACAACAGCTACCAGGCAAGCCTAGGCATGGCACCATTTGAGGCACTGTATGGTCGCAGATGCAGGAGTCCAATCAATTGGTCTGGAGCTGGTGAACGTTCACTTTTAGGCCCTGACATTGTTAAGGAAGCCGAGGAGAAAGTTCGTATCATTCGTGACAATCTCAGGATTGCTCAGTCTCGTCAGAAGAGCTATTATGATAGCAAGCACAGGGATATGGTCTATGCACCTGGTGATAAGGCATATCTCCGTGTAACTCCCCTCAGAGGCACCCATCGTTTTGGTGTGAAAGGAAAGCTTGCACCAAGATACATTGGCCCTTTCAACATCCTCTCAAGACGTGCAGAGAATGCTTATCGTCTTGAACTTCCAGAAAAACTTTCCAAAGTGCACGATGTGTTCCACGTGTCACAACTCAAGAAGTGTTTCAAAGATCCAGATCGTGCAGTTGATCATGATTCCATTGAGCTGCAAGATGATCTGTCTTATGAGGAGCACCCTATTCGTATTCTCGATGAGACCGAGCGTAAGACTCGCAACAAGAGCACCAAGTTCTTGAAAGTCCAATGGTCGCATCATTCTGATAAAGAGGCAACATGGGAGACCGAAGAGGATCTTCGCAAGAAGTATCCGGACCTGTTCATTTCTCAGTAGGGAATCTCGGGGCGCGATTCCTTCAAGGGGGGGCGTTTTGTAACATCCAAGTATGAAAACCTTAGTTGTTTTTATTTATTTGTTTAATTTAAGCAATGCATCATATCATCATCCTCATATTCATTTCTGTTTGCATTGTTTTCATATGAATTTCAAACTTGTTTTCAATTACTGTTTTCACACTTGTCTGTTACAACCTTTCAACTAATGAATTGCAAACTTAAAAACCTCTTTGTTTCCAAGCAATCCATTTTATTTCACCTTTTAAGTTGTTGCTTAAAGGCAATTAACCAAGTTAATCTTTCATTTCCAAGTTATTTTCCAAACTCAAAACAAATCTCAATTCATTAATCCTTTTGAATCCATAATGTTCAACACATTTTGGTATTCATCAAACATTCTAAACAATAGGGTAAACCCTGTTGAAAACAACCTAGTTTCTAAATAATAATTAATATGGCAAAATTCATTTATTTTGGTTCAATTTCAAAACAGCAATAAAACAGTTGAAATTTTGAAAACCTAAACTACCAAATGGTTTCTTTTAACTTAATAAGCTTACCTAATTTTTCCCAAATTTTTATCTACACTAAAACCTATCTAATTTATCCAAAAGCAAATCTACAAAAAAAAAACAGTGCAAAAAAAAAATAAAAACAGGACATAGAGGAGAGCAACAGCAGCAAAGCAGCTAAGGGCCCAGCCCGTTTTTCCCCTGGCCCGTTACCCTTCCTCGCGTCGCTGTCGTCTCCTTCTTGCTGGCGTCATGGCGTACGACGCAGGCGCCACCCTCCGATCGCCTCCAGAGCACCCCGATGGCCGCCGTACAGTTCCCCTGCCTCCATAAAAAGCACCGCGTGCTCCTCCTGCCTCCGCAAAAACCCTAGCCACCCCCCCTAGCTTCCCTCCATCGCCGCCATCGCTTCCACCTCCACTCCCCTCTCTGAATCTCGCCGGAGGGCAACTTCTCTGAACTTCCGATGGCCACCGGCGACACCCTTCTCCTCCATCCTATCTAGGCGCGGGAACCAGCCCTCCACGGTCTCCTCTCTCCAACGGACACCGCCGCCGAGCCGAAGACGCCTCCGATCGCCGCCGCCATCCACTCCTCCGTCGCCGTCGACATCTCCTGTTCTCTGCAGCTCGACAGCAAGGTGAGCGCTCTGTGCTGCTCGTTTCCCTCTCTCCCTCCTGTTTCCTTTCCGTAGCACGCGCGTACGCACGCAGCAGCAACCACCAGGACACGTTGCTCGAGCACGGGCTCGCCGTCGATCGCCGTCCGGCGTTGCAGTGCGAGCACGCTGCTCTGTTGTCTGACAGAAGTTCAGACTTCGTGTGCAAAATTCAGTTAGCGAACACTGAAGCTCAACCACCCTCGCTCCCCGTTACTGTCACGATCCGATCGCAGCGCAGTTGGTCTGTTCCCTTGCGCGCGAGGCAGTAGGTCTCGGGGTCGAGCCCCCGGAGACGCAAACCCTTTTTGCTGGGTTTTCTTCCCCGTCCACGCTGGCGCCTGCGTGGCTGCCACGCTGGCCTGGACCCGCACGTCAGTGGCAGCGGGTCTAGCCCCTCTCGGTAACAAAAGTCTAAAAAAAACAAATCTGTTTTATTTTCTAATATCCTTAAGTGGCAGAATAAAGCACAAACTTTAAAATTCAATATCTCCCATTTTATAAATCCAACAAATGCAAACTTGATGTCTATTCTGATCCAAATTTTATAATCTTTCCAAATATGCAATTTGTGTTCTGTTTTGAAATTTCAAAATGCAATTTAAATTCAAATTCAAATAATTCAAATGCAAATTGAAATAATTCATAACTAATTCATACTGTTTTCAAATAATACAAATAAAATATGTTTTTCACCCCATTTTGAATGCTCTATTCAAATATAAATTTTGTTTCTGGTTTGAACAATTTAAATTGCCTAAACTATTTAAATCTTGTTTAATTCAATTAAAAATTGTTTAATTTTGTTTAATTCATAAATAATTAATCCAAAGTCCAATTTCAAATTGTGAAACATGTAATCCAACTAAAATTTGATAAACTTTTCAAATATAAAATTTGTAATTTGTTTTGCACACTTTAAATTGTTGATAACAACATTTACTTGTGTGCCATGTTTAAGTAACAAAATTCCAAATTTGATAAATGCCTTTCTAAATTGTTATTTATCATCCTAATTGCATTTAAAGTGTTATGTTATTGTTATTCATCATGCATGCATCATACTAATTCAATTACACCTAATGCTTAGGGATAGAACAATTAATCCAACTCCAAGCATGGGCTTCCATATGCATCCTTTTGCATATGGAATCCATTTAAACATGTGTTTCATGTCAAGCAAGTTATTTTGGTGCATCTATTAAACATGACATGCATCATCCAATGTTTGTGCACCTATGCCATGTATTGATTGCCCGTCTTCCTTCGTTGTTGTTTTGCTTCTTCTCGGTTAGACGACGACGTTGGTACCGACGAGCCTTACGACACCACTACTCAGGACCTAGCCCAGTACGAGGCTGAGCTGCCAGGCAAGTTATCACTCACATGAATCATTGAGTTCCTTTCCACACTTGTTGTCGATACTATCTTTTTGTCTACTATTGCTAGCCCTATGTATCGTTGCTTGTTCTCCGAACCCATCACATGATACCTTGAGCCCTGATATTGCCACCACCTCCATACCTACAGCCACTGCTTGAGCCTGTTATTATCTAGCATGCTTAGGGTTGCTTTTACTCGAGTCTGTTGTCGGTTATTACTGTTACTATCTTATTATCTTGTACCGGGGCTCGTTATTAATCAATCAATCCTGTTAATTGCTAATGGTAGTAATAATTTGATGATAAGGCACCGGCAGGAGGCCCATGAGTGGTTTTGGAGCCTGCTAGTGTCGACCCTAATAGGAAAAGGGTCTTGTCTACTGATCCATGATGAGCGCACTACCCGCATTTGGGAAGCGAGTATGGGCGCCCCCCTCAACTTGACCTGATTCGCATCTCGTCCAAATCGCCTCATTTAGTTCGTGTTTTCCATTTGCCGCATGCATGTTTTTGCGAGCCCAGCGCAGGGTGGAACTTTCGTAGTCGGCATATAGGGGGACACGTTCTTAGAGTGCTATGAGGGTCCATTTTCTTCTGGGCTCGATTAGCCGTGCGCCCAAGGTGCTTTGGGCTTGATGCGAGGAATGGTTGGTTGTGTAGAGTACCCCGCTTGGTGGAAGTGCATTTCCATCTGGCGGGTTATTCTTGAGTGTACGGCCAAATTGGTGCAACCCTGCAGGGATAATCTTCTCGAGAAGCCGTGTTTTCCGCGGTTATGGATTACTTGGTGAAAGTACTGGCTAACAAGTACTCAGGACAACTTCAACATAATGATCAATCATGTTTCACCCAATGCTTAATAACCTGACTAGTAATAGGTTATTCACACAATAACTTGATTCACCTTATTACAACTGTGTGAGTTATCCTCGGATTGCTTCTTTGGATAAGGGGCGAGATCCAGGATGGGTTTGGTTGAAGTTATCTTTCAGTTGGTTACAATCCTCGATCCTATCTTTTCTGTTAGCCGGAACTTGTAGTAATATCCTGTAGATGGTTAGAGCAGCCAGCAGCAACTTTTATATCACCCTTTTCTTCCGTTGATCCCAAGCATCAAAGCTTGTGTTGACGGGTAACTCCTTGATGAAATGTGAGTCTTGCTTGCCTGTACTTGGATGTACTGACCCCGTTGGGGCTGTGGTTTACGCAGAGTACTACTACGACTACGATGCTTCCCAGGATGGCTACTTCGTGGAGTTCGATGACGCTGCAGACGAGTAGTTAGCTGGACCAGGGCAGGATCCAGACCTTCGTGGATGGGCTTCGCTTTTCTTTATTTTCTCAGGCTTCTTAAGCCATGGATTTGTCTGTACTCAGACCCTTTGTTTGCTTCCGCTGTTGTAATGGATGATATGTTGGGACATGTGTCCTCTGGATGACTGTATTCGATATTTTCTGCCTTAGTGAAGGCCAGTTGCCCTTATTTCATTCTTTTGTGTCTTAGAGACATTCTGTGTTGTCATTCGTACCAAACTGTTGACGTACCGTGCGTGTTTGATTATGAAGTACGTCGACAGTAGTGCCTTTAGGTTCCTAGCGGATAGTTTACCTCGACGGTGGAAGCAGGGGCTTGTGTTGTCGCGCATAAGCGCAGGCCTACCGTGGAGGTACAGTTTGATGAAAAGCCAGAAGTTGTTTTACAAAAAGTTTTACAAAGAGAAAACCTTCTTTTACAAAATAAGTTTATAAAACCTCTTATATATGTGATATCTACAAGAGAAAGAAAACTATATTATTTTCTTTTGAAGTATCTTCTTCAACGAAGATACAGAGATTTTCAAAATCAACTATGATATATATTTCATAGATCATTGATAGTGGACCCTATGTATAGCCTACCTATTGCACCATATAAGCATAGTTGCATTTTGGTAAGCTACATGATGTATGTCTTTCTGAGTACATTCAAATGTCCTCATATTGGTTTCGTCCCTGGTATCAACTTGCTAGACATCGAGAAGGGGCCTCAAAAGGAGATCTATGAAGAGGAGTACGGAGCTGATGGATTTGCGAACTAGGATCGTCTCCTGGTCAGCAGCCTATAGGTAAGGCGTGACTTGGGCTCTACTATCTTGCGTGTGTGTTAGTCTTCCGATGTGTGTCGTGTGTTGCCCTGCGTGGCAGTTGTGTTGGACTTGGTCATGTGACCATGTCCCTTTTGTAAGTGTTTGTGCAACCGTGTCATGGATATTGTATCTGTGTCCCAACTTGATATGTTGTTCACGAATGGTGTGATCTGGGATCGTGAATGTATGCATATAGAAGGTGTCCTTGAATAGTGGTTCTGGGGCGGACCTTACATGGCCGGCGTGCATCTGACCGTGGCCGGCCTGCACCGGCGCCCTCATCATGGCCGGCCTGCACCTGATGCCTTCACCGTGGCCGGCCTGCACCTGACGCCCTCACCAGTGGCCGGCCTGCAACTACACCTGCATCCCTACACCTTTCGTTCGTCCCCACCGTCGACGCCTTCACCGCCGCTCCAGTCGTCCTGCAACCTGCTGTTCGTCCCCGTCGCCGACGCCTTCATCGCCGCTCGTTGTTCGTCCCCGTCGCCGACGCCTTCACCACCGCTCATCGATCATTCTCGTCGCCGACGCCTTCACCGCCGCTCCTTTAGTACTACGACCTGCCACCCTACACCTGAACCTGTCGTTCGTCCGTCCTGCTCTTCCAAAGTGGCGGATATTTGAAGGTAGCTGTGCATTCTACAAATCACCTACAATAAGCAGCGTCCTGCTCCTCCAAACCGGCTGCATAAATTTTCAATATCCAACTACAAAATTGATATTTAACAGAGGATATTTAGCAGAGGATAAACTTATATGTTCGGTTTTCACATTGATTTTGCACTTTATTCAACAGAGGATATCTAACTAACCATGAAAAGTTAAATTGTCAACATTTTGACTCACGATGACTGTATGTGCTACTTTCAATTACAGGAACAGAGAGGAGGTATTCATCGATACATGTTACTTTCTCTGGACAAAAGGAAGCAAATATACAAATGTCATCCTCCGATCGCACTCCATTTCGGGACTTAACCAATGGGCAAAGCCTAGGTGATTAACAACCATCGTTATGTTAATACAACTATCATCCTCCGATCGGCTTAACCAGTGTGCATATATAGTAATTGGTGTCATATATGCAGATCCTAAAGAGGTGAAATGGCATAGGAATAGAGAGTATTATGAAAAAAAATAAAGAAGCTATTTTGAAGCGTCAACGCCAAACACGAGAATTGAATAAACAAGCAAGCTCAAGGCAGGTTGTGAATGACGAAAACACAGTATGTAATGCACCATACGGTGGACATTCAGGAGTCACCCAACTGCAATACAAAACACCTACAAGAGGTCATGTATTTTTAACTACCACAATATTTTTGTCTTGTTTTACCAAAAACTGGTTTAACTTAATTTGTAGGTGTGGCTCCAGTTGGTCAACAAAACACTGCATCTCAAATTCCGCTATCATATTCAACACAATTCAATTTAGGTGGCTCTCTCAACCAAACAACAGGTAAGATAATATGTCGCGTAAGGTTGTTAGCTATATTTCCACATGTATGCGAAAGAAATAACTTGTACCGATGTTTGAGGTGTTCAGGTGTTGAGGCGAATGTCACTTGCACTAATGTTTTCATCAATCAAACTGTCGCTTCTGTTATAGACCGCTCAAACATTAGTGCTAAACATATTAGTCGAGGTAATAATGAATGACAAAGTGGTCAAAGTTGGTATGCACGATTGTCTCATGACAAGAAAGCAGAGTATATACAAATGCAGCGTTTAACAAGCCAACAAAAGATTGCTGCAAATCCCCGAGGTGTTAATGTTGCACATGAGTCTTAGAGCCGGACTACCTTATTGAGCAACATGAACATATCACATGCAAATGGTACATTAATCTGATTTGAGATAAAATTGCAATGGTTAAATATGGCTTAACTGTTTCATGTTCGCTGTACAGGAGTTTGTGTAGATGAAACCCCAAGGAGTGTGTGTACACACAATCATAGAGAGGATACACCTGGTGATGAGCTCAAACATCCTAAATACTTTATGATCTCGCAATTTCAAACAATGTGTTTCATATTTTGTTGGTTCGGGTATTGGGGAGACTTGATCTGCATGAACAATGATCTTACCACTCAATGTAGCAAGAATGTTATGCTAGACGAAGATAATAGTGATTGGATGCACACCAATTTGATTTGCATTCCTCGATTCAAGCCCATCGAAGAAATACAGAACGTGTCCACATCGAGTGGGGGGCATGGGCAAAGGATTTTCGTTGAAAATAATGGATATTCAACCAAAAAACGTCAACGTGATTCTTCCGATCAGAAATGACAAGGTGAAAGAGAGCGCTACTCATCAATGAGTAAGGGAGAGAAGGACTTATGCTTGCAAAATAACCGTCGGTATAAAAGAATTGGTCGGGGACACAATTCACCCTCCATCACCTCAGAACTATCAGCTGTCATGCAACCACAATCATCTATAATTAACCAAATAGGTATTGTTGTAACCATGTATATTGTATATTCATATCAATTAGTAATTGCTTTCTTAAATTAGTACATCTGTGATCTCTAATAAAAGTAATATTTATAATATATTTTTTGCAGATCCATGTCACACAACGAGTGATGATGAGTCGGATCATGCATACATTTTTTAGCCTATTCAACAAGAAGCGGAATTGGAAGGCAAAATACAATAAGTAGTTCACATGCATCATTAAGCCTTCATATACCCAATTATGCATGACAATTCTACATGACTTTCACATAGATAACTTGGACACTATACAAGAGGAAGAAACAATAGATGAGCACGACGAGGAGTGCAGAATATTTAGTTTTTTAAGGTAACTTATACAACTAAGTAATTTTTATGCCGTGTCTCGGATAAAATTTTATTTGGACATGTTTTATTCCAACTATTATGTATTGGCAGACGATGTGTTTGATTCGTGGCGAGTGAAAACTGATGTTGCTCCGGCTAAACAGAAATATGATGCTTATGACTATGCGTACTATAATCTACCAACCAAGGACCATGTTTTGAAGCCAGTAAAGGACTGCGACCACTGTGGTACGATGAGGCTCCAATATGAGGGTCTTGCGTTCTGTTGTAGAAAAGGAAAAGTAAAAATAGTTCCACCTGAAGTTCCACCAGAGTTACGTCGGTTGTTTACAAGACAGGTTGATAATGATGCAAAATATTTCAGGAAGCATATACGATATTTCAACACCCATTTCCCATTCACAAGCCTTGGATTCACCCTCGATCGTAAGGTAAGCAATGCTTCTAGGACTGGTATATATACATTCCGTGCCCAAGGGGCATTGTATTATAAGATGGATGATCTGATGCCTGCTGGTCAAGGACCTAGACATCTGCAGTACTACATCTATGATACAAATGAAACATTGGAACATAGAGTGAAGCGGCCTCCAAATCTTGATATTAATGTCATACGGAAAGTTCTACAGATACTAGAGAACAACCCTTATGTTATATTTTTAAGAGCATAGGCTCTGTTCCAAACCTAGAAGAATATAGGATTTCACTAAATACGGATATAAGACTGGACCAGCGTAGGTATAATGCCCCCCACAACGTCACACGTGGCTGCGATGTGGGTAGAAGGGAGCAACCCACAAAACACTTTTGATAGACAAGTTATCGTGTGTGTCAAAGGGGACCGTCCTATATTTATCAGCGCATACTATGGTTGCTATGATCCTTTGGCATATCCATTATTCTTCCCGGGAGGGAGACGGGGTGGAACCGTTGGATGTCATATGAAGTACCACCTTTCGACGTTCAAAATAACAACAACAATGGCACCGAAGGAGATGAATTCCACGATATAGATCGTACTTCAAATGTGCATCTGGAACAAGTCAGGGATGAGGTAGCAGGTAATTATTTTCATGCTTCTAACGTGTCTAACATGTTTACTCACTTGTGCACTATTTGTGGAGATTGTGCATCAATCATTCTTTTAACCATGTTCCAAATGATGAAGAGGACCAGGAGGATGATGATATCGGTTCGTCTAGAAAATTTGTTAGTGCAAGGGAGTACTACTGTTTCAAGATACAAGTCAAGAAGAAACTTTTTAACATTATATTGTTTGGTGCACGCATGTTCCAGCTATGGGCTGTCGACACGTACATCAAGATGGAGACGATGAGGCTTGATTTCTACTCCAAGCCTAAGAATCACAAGCTTATTCGTGTTGATCTATACCAGGTACAGTAATGTACATCACTAAATACTTTTACACATGATCATGAACTAAATATTTCGATTTAGCTTTTTTAATTGATGCTTCAAATGTTAAAAGAAAAGAGTGATGTTGTTGTAGACTTAGGATAGCTCATATTATCTGAATACATATTTTTATATGTGCACTTAATTCGGGCCTTGCATTAGACGTGCACATGCACATGCTTGATTTACCAAAGAATGATGTTTTGAGTCATTTGATTCATAGGGTGTTGTTGACGTCGTTGATGCCGGGGAAAACCGTGGTTCTCAGGTTGGCAAGAGAGTCGTGCTACCACAGACTTTTCCTGGGGGTGATCGAGACATGCAACGGAGATTTCTTGATGCCCTGGCGATAGTCCAGCGGTTTGGGAAGCCGGATTACTTCATTACAATTACTTTCAACCCACACTGGGAGGAGATTACATCCAGGCTTGAACCCAGACAGACACCACAAGACCGTCCAGACATTGTGGCGAGAGTATACAGGGCCAAAAGGATGAAGGATGTTTTGATCAAGAAGAAATACTTTGGTGAGGTTGCTGCGTATGTCCATGTTACCGAGTTTCAAAAGAGGGGGCTGCCACATGAGCACATGCTTCTGATCATGCGCTCAGATAGCAAGCTAACAAACCCATAAGAGTATGACAAGGTGATATCAGCAGAACTTCCAGACAAGGATAAGTACCATGTATTGCATGCTCTGGTGGTTAAGCATATGCTACACGGTCCATGTGGTGCTCTTAGGAAACATTGTCCCTGCATGATAGATGGTGAATGCCGATTTCGTTATCCTCGACACTTTTGTGATGCTACGCAGCAAGGAAAGGACTCATATCCTATCTATAGGAGGAGACTTGATGGTCGTGTAGTGAAGGTTAGAGGATCAGAGCTAGATAATAGATGGGTTGTCCCATACAATCCTGGTCTCCTTATGCGGTATAATTGTCACATCAATGTTGAAGCTTGCTCGGGCATCAAGGTAGTTAATTATTTATTCAAGTATATCTACAAAGGACAGCAGTAGATGGAGATGGTGGAGTAATCAATGAGATTAAACAGTACAGGGACGCTAGATTTGTTGTGCCACAGGAGTCTATCTACATGATTTGCGCTTTTCCAACGTACGGTGTCGACCCCGCTGTTCTCCAACTTCAACTCCACTTGGAAAATATGCAGACTATTGTATTCAAACAGGGTGATAATCTACATGATGTTGTCAGTCGGTCCTCTTCTTCCAATACCATGCTCACTGAATATTGCAAGATGAACCAGGTGGATCCTTATGCGAGGAACTTCTTATACAAAGAGTTCCCAGAATTCTATCGTTGAATTAAGGGTAAGAAGAAGTGGCAAAAAAGAAAACTAAGGGGGCGGGGGCAGGTTGGAAGAATTGTGTACGCGCATCCTGCTGAAGGTGAGAGATATTTTCTGAGAGTGCTCATGAATCATGTCAGAGGTGCAACATTATATGCGGATTTAAGAACTGTGCATGGAAAGTCATGCTCGAATTTTAGTCCCTTGATGACTGCTTGACCGAGTCTGCTACTTTCCATGTGCCATATGCTCTAAGAAGGTTTTTCACAACCATTCTGGTGTTTTGCGAGGTGATCAAAATCCGATCATTGTGGGAGAAGCACCTCATGGCAATGTATGAGGACTACCGTCGTAGCCAGTCCAACCAAGCCACGGTAGAGCAGATGGTCCTCCCAGATTCTATGGGGAAGGATATAAAAACTTTTAGCCTCCCAGATTTGGATCCCGTTGATGATGAGTGTTCTAGCAGTCACTGTAGAGAGGTTCAAGAGGAGTTGTCAGTTATTTTCGACAAAGAAGACGTAAATATGTTTACAACTATAAACACAGAGCAACGTGCTGGTTTTTATGAAATCCTCTCTCATGTCGTCAATGACAAAAGCAAAATTTTCTTTGTTGATGGTCCGGGTGGCACGGGGAAGACATATCTATACAAGGCACTCCTTGCTAAGGTTCGTTCATTGGGGAAAATAGCTATTGCAACATCAACATCTGGTATAGCAGCATCGATCATGCCTGGTGGACGCACCGCCCACTCTAGGTTCAAAATTCCAATTAGGCTCACAGACAGCAGCACGTGCAATTTCACCAAGGAGAGTGGTACCGCAAAGCTGCTTAGTAGGGCATCTTTGATAATCTGGGACAAAGTTTCCACAACGAAGCTTCAAACAGTGGAGAGACTTGATAGGTCCCTGCAGGACATCATGGAATGTGATTTCCCATTTGGTGGGAAGGTCGTGGTGTTTGGAGTAGATTTTAGGCAGGTTCTTCCCGTGGTGACGCATGGTACAAGAGCACAGATCACTGACGGTACGCTACATAGATCTTATTTATGGGAGAAGGTTAGGAAGATACGTCTTACACGTAATATGAGGGCACAAACCCACCAGTGGTTCTCCAATTATATGTTGAGAATTGGTTATGGAGTAGAAGAGACGATCGGTGGTGATTACGTGCGTCTTCCAGATGATATTGTTATTCTTTAAACTCCCAATGGAGAACCAGTGAACAAGCTGATTGACGATATCTTCCCATCGCTTCATGAGAATGCAACATCTGGATCCTACATGAGTGCCCGTGCCATTCTTTCAACCAAGAATGAATACAAAGATGATTGACAGATTTCCTGGCCTAGAAAAGATATATGATAGTTTTTACTCTGTCGAGGATGCGCGCAATAATTATTCAATGGACTATCTAAACACCATCACTCCAAACGGCCTGCCCCCCATCTTTTGAAACTCAAAGTCAATTGTCCCGTCCTTCTTCTTCGGAATATCGATCCTCACAACGGCCTGTGCAATGGAACACGACGGATGATTGGAGCATTCCAATTAATGCAATTGATGCTGAGATTGTCGGTGGACATCATGCTGGAAATAGAGTGTTCATACCGAGGATACATTTGTCTCCCTCGGAGGACATATCACTTCCTTTCAAATTCAAGAGGAAACAATTTCCGATCCGGTTGAGTTTTGCAATGACCATCAACAAAGCACAGGGCCAAACGATTCCAACTTTTGGTATTTACCTTCCCGAGCCTGTATTCTCGCATGGCCAGCTTTATGTTGTACTATCAAAGGGTGTGTCAAGGCATACCACTCGGATTTTGACAAGCCATATAAGGACATAGATCCAACAGGAAAAACCACGAAGAACATTGTGTATAGGGATGTATTGGAGGGATGAAACATGTTTGTTCTTCATCCATGCCGGCGTTTTCGTATTATTTAATGTTCTTATTGCACATATATTTTTCAGCTATTTATGATAATGCTCCTTTATCTTTTTCGTATTATTATTTTATCTTGATGATCTGTACAGTTTCTTACAACCTATAAGAATTTATATTTTTGGATTTTTTCTACGGTTATAGTGTTCGATCAATCAAAATTAGAGAATACAAATGTAATACATGCATGTGCATATTATCAAGGGGAAAGCTTCGTTACATTTTGAGTTTCTTTTGCCCGTGAACTTTATTCTTCTCGATTAAATGTTTGAGATTTCCATGCAGTTGAGCCTAAACTGGTGGCATGTTCTTGTGCTAATTTAATCTCTGCAGGTACCTCTTTATTAACCGAGTTTGTATCTATTTGATTGGTACGGCGTCTCTGTCGTCTCTGGACAAAAGATTGACAGATGCCATGAAATGAGTATTGCATCCCATATTTGTTCAACCGTTCGAGCTATATGTGTGCTGACTCGCTCAATTTGTTTATGATTTATAGATTTGATTTTACGTGTGACTAGCTTTCTTTATATCGCTCATTGTCACAATATCTGATTCTGGTACAGTTCGACAGATTGTTGATGCAGAGGTAGTATCATAGCTCTGCATACAGTATACTTATTTCCTTATATCTCTCTATCTCTAAGCTGCATATTGTACTTTTATTTGTTATCCAATTAATTATGTACCTCTTGTAACATCTGATCGGCACCTAAAAAACACCTGACCGTTGCTTTTATTGAATCCTATTTTTAAATGAAAGCAAAGCAGATGTGAAAAGATGCAAAGAGTTTGGACGAAATGCATTACTGATGTAAGC
Organism: Alopecurus myosuroides; assembly: GCA_028641055.1. Classification (NCBI taxonomy): domain Eukaryota; kingdom Viridiplantae; phylum Streptophyta; class Magnoliopsida; order Poales; family Poaceae; genus Alopecurus; species Alopecurus myosuroides. The sequence continues at coordinate 394,160,847 of CM054060.1, forward strand.
CGTGTCACTAAAGAAAATCAAGAATGTGAGTTGTTGCAAATAATTTGGCACCATACTGTACGTTTCTGAAAGGAACTTCTAATTAGCGGATCTTCACTTTGCTTTGATATTGTTAGCAAGGTTCCCAGCTACAATTTTTAACCATCAGACATGCTTAGGTCAATTTTTCTGTAAAGTAAACATCCTTCGTTCCTTTTTCTACAGGCCAGTTTATGACTGATGGTGATTTCATAAAGGAGAACTATTACCCTGGGAAATTCAGGCAAGAGTGTACCTTTACGCAGGTGGGAATTGGGGATTAGGAGAGATGTGTAACAAATTATGTTGAATCATTTTTGTATATGGGATTCCTATACAAAATGGTTCGAATTTTAGGTAGTACATCAGATGAACAATGATTTTTTACTATGTATTCTGTGTACATTAAACTTAGATTACGTGTCAATTCCATGTGCTCTATAAATCCTAATTTAGCCAAGTTTGGTCCTTCACATGGAGAGTGCACTGTGGCTCTGTACGTGTACAACAGAGGAAGTGCATTGTGGTTAATATGTCTTAATTAATAGTATCTGCTTCATCTAGAAAGATTTGTACAACTTATTTTCTGCTAAGTAAAGGTTCATGTTCTGAAAGATGTTGTGTATAAATTGAGATTCTTTATTATCTTGGCAAGTTGGGTTATTTCCAATATATATTGTATTTTTCGAGCTCCGATTTATACATAATGAAGTTGTGATTACTATTTTTTTCCACAGTAGAATACAAGTTTGTATCGAAAACAAGTTTACAAATTTTTATGTCGATGCTAGGAGGCAATCCGAGCGACCGTTGACCGGGGAATGGGATGCATACAAATCGAAATGAAATGTGCCAATTTGGTACGTGCAGTACATAGCAACAACTAAAATATCTCACCTGATGGTGTCATTTACAGAGGCAATTTTAAATCCAGTTGGCATTGTAATCGGGGAATTGAGTGCTTTTTGCGTGTGTCATGTCAAACATCATTTATTTTATCGGCATATTTTCTTAATGAATACATTGCAAGTGTATATCTATTTTCTCAATGATAAGTCCGAGTTTATATAAAATTGCATGTGTAAGTTATATATTTTCTGTGTTTGATTTGAAGTATGTTTTTGCAACGTTTGCAATTAATTGCTTATAATCGTCGGAGTACAAAATTCAGGAATAACGAGATGGAAAAGGGTGCCGAATACACATTTATAACATTACACGTGCGTAGCACATGCACTTTTACTAGTACCCTCTAGGTATACTAGTCCGTTGGGCAACCGATGATCAAGGTTTCCTGATCATGGGTATTTATACCATTGACAACAGAGCCATATCATTGGTGAATTATGTGATGGACTCGAACCCATTATTTTTCATCCTGATGAGCTAAAGTAATTAAGTTGAATGTCATGAAAATGAAAACATAGTACCATAGCCTTTGACGTGAGATAGTATTTAATTTCTATAATGTAAGTTACTTTGATTGCATCAAACGTCACACCGTGACCTGTTGATTATAAATGTGACTCTTGGGTAATGAAAGGGATATGTCGAGGCGTACCATTAAGAGCGGGACTTGCCAGACCTATTGATGGATAGGTACTCCTGGGCCCACTCGGTGAAGTTGCATCAATTAGTTTGCAAGCATGTGACTATGTCACGGAGATGCAGCGACATCGGAATGAGTAGAATTTTTATATCGGTAACAAGACTGAACGGGGTATAAGATACCATAAGATCAAGTCTTGGACAAACAAAATATCACTTAGGCAAGGGCGTGCGGACTTGACTTTTAAGCTTCTCCACGCCATTCACCGCACGACGCGTCACCGACCATTCCTAGCGACAGTGTGTCGTCGTCTAGCGAAAGCGCGTCGCCCGTGCACGGAGAACAAGATGGGTCCCCACGCCCACACTCCTCTGGCCAATCGTCTCCCGGCGTGCAGGACGCGTCGCTATTAACATCGGGTCCCACTGCTACGTAGACATGCATGCTAAATCCGACGCGGGATCGCCTGCGTCTTCTGCTCCAGTACACCTCCCTGTGCGTAAACCGACTCGGGCACACGCAAGGTCAAGAAGTGGTATTTTTAAATCCTTTATTCCAACTATTATGTATTGGCAGACGATGTGTTTGATTCGTGGCGAGTGAAAACTGATGTTGCTCCGGCTAAACAGAAATATGATGCTTATGACTATGCGTACTATAATCTACCAACCAAGGACCATGTTTTGAAGCCAGTAAAGGACTGCGACCACTGTGGTACGATGAGGCTCCAATATGAGGGTCTTGCGTTCTGTTGTAGAAAAGGAAAAGTAAAAATAGTTCCACCTGAAGTTCCACCAGAGTTACGTCGGTTGTTTACAAGACAGGTTGATAATGATGCAAAATATTTCAGGAAGCATATACGATATTTCAACACCCATTTCCCATTCACAAGCCTTGGATTCACCCTCGATCGTAAGGTAAGCAATGCTTCTAGGACTGGTATATATACATTCCGTGCCCAAGGGGCATTGTATTATAAGATGGATGATCTGATGCCTGCTGGTCAAGGACCTAGACATCTGCAGTACTACATCTATGATACAAATGAAACATTGGAACATAGAGTGAAGCGGCCTCCAAATCTTGATATTAATGTCATACGGAAAGTTCTACAGATACTAGAGAACAACCCTTATGTTATATTTTTAAGAGCATAGGCTCTGTTCCAAACCTAGAAGAATATAGGATTTCACTAAATACGGATATAAGACTGGACCAGCGAAGGTATAATGCCCCCCACAACGTCACACGTGGCTGCGATGTGGGTAGAAGGGAGCAACCCACAAAACACTTTTGATAGACAAGTTATCGTGTGTGTCAAAGGGGACCGTCCTATATTTATCAGCGCATACTATGGTTGCTATGATCCTTTGGCATATCCATTATTCTTCCCGGGAGGGAGACGGGGTGGAACCGTTGGATGTCATATGAAGTACCACCTTTCGACGTTCAAAATAACAACAACAATGGCACCGAAGGAGATGAATTCCACGATATAGATCGTACTTCAAATGTGCATCTGGAACAAGTCAGGGATGAGGTAGCAGGTAATTATTTTCATGCTTCTAACGTGTCTAACATGTTTACTCACTTGTGCACTATTTGTGGAGATTGTGCATCAATCATTCTTTTAACCATGTTCCAAATGATGAAGAGGACCAGGAGGATGATGATATCGGTTCGTCTAGAAAATTTGTTAGTGCAAGGGAGTACTACTGTTTCAAGATACAAGTCAAGAAGAAACTTTTTAACATTATATTGTTTGGTGCACGCATGTTCCAGCTATGGGCTGTCGACACGTACATCAAGATGGAGACGATGAGGCTTGATTTCTACTCCAAGCCTAAGAATCACAAGCTTATTCGTGCTGATCTATACCAGGTACAGTAATGTACATCACTAAATACTTTTACACATGATCATGAACTAAATATTTCGATTTAGCTTTTTTAATTGATGCTTCAAATGTTAAAAGAAAAGAGTGATGTTGTTGTAGACTTAGGATAGCTCATATTATCTGAATACATATTTTTATATGTGCACTTAATTCGGGCCTTGCATTAGACGTGCACATGCACATGCTTGATTTACCAAAGAATGATGTTTTGAGTCATTTGATTCATAGGGTGTTGTTGACGTCGTTGATGCCGGGGAAAACCGTGGTTCTCAGGTTGGCAAGAGAGTCGTGCTACCACAGACTTTTCCTGGGGGTGATCGAGACATGCAACGGAGATTTCTTGATGCCCTGGCGATAGTCCAGCGGTTTGGGAAGCCGGATTACTTCATTACAATTACTTTCAACCCACACTGGGAGGAGATTACATCCAGGCTTGAACCCAGACAGACACCACAAGACCGTCCAGACATTGTGGCGAGAGTATACAGGGCCAAAAGGATGAAGGATGTTTTGATCAAGAAGAAATACTTTGGTGAGGTTGCTGCGTATGTCCATGTTACCGAGTTTCAAAAGAGGGGGCTGCCACATGAGCACATGCTTCTGATCATGCGCTCAGATAGCAAGCTAACAAACCCATAAGAGTATGACAAGGTGATATCAGCAGAACTTCCAGACAAGGATAAGTACCATGTATTGCATGCTCTGGTGGTTAAGCATATGCTACACGGTCCATGTGGTGCTCTTAGGAAACATTGTCCCTGCATGATAGATGGTGAATGCCGATTTCGTTATCCTCGACACTTTTGTGATTCTACGCAGCAAGGAAAGGACTCATATCCTATCTATAGGAGGAGACTTGATGGTCGTGTAGTGAAGGTTAGAGGATCAGAGCTAGATAATAGATGGGTTGTCCCATACAATCCTGGTCTCCTTATGCGGTATAATTGTCACATCAATGTTGAAGCTTGCTCGGGCATCAAGGTAGTTAATTATTTATTCAAGTATATCTACAAAGGACAGCAGTAGATGGAGATGGTGGAGTAATCAATGAGATTAAACAGTACAGGGACGCTAGATTTGTTGTGCCACAGGAGTCTATCTACATGATTTGCGCTTTTCCAATGTACGGTGTCGACCCCGCTGTTCTCCAACTTCAACTCCACTTGGAAAATATGCAGACTATTGTATTCAAACAGGGTGATAATCTACATGATGTTGTCAGTCGGTCCTCTTCTTCCAATACCATGCTCACTGAATATTGCAAGATGAACCAGGTGGATCCTTATGCGAGGAACTTCTTATACAAAGAGTTCCCAGAATTCTATCGTTGAATTAAGGGTAAGAAGAAGTGGCAAAAAAGAAAACTAAGGGGGCGGGGGCAGGTTGGAAGAATTGTGTACGCGCATCCTGCTGAAGGTGAGAGATATTTTCTGAGAGTGCTCATGAATCATGTCAGAGGTGCAACATTATATGCGGATTTAAGAACTGTGCATGGAAAGTCATGCTCGAATTTTAGTCCCTTGATGACTGCTTGACCGAGTCTGCTACTTTCCATGTGCCATATGCTCTAAGAAGGTTTTTCACAACCATTCTGGTGTTTTGCGAGGTGATCAAAATCCGATCATTGTGGGAGAAGCACCTCATGGCAATGTATGAGGACTACCGTCGTAGCCAGTCCAACCAAGCCACGGTAGAGCAGATGGTCCTCCCAGATTATATGGGGAAGGATATAAAAACTTTTAGCCTCCCAGATTTGGATCCCGTTGATGATGAGTGTTCTAGCTGTCACTGTAGAGAGGTTCAAGAGGAGTTGTCAGTTATTTTCGACAAAGAAGACGTAAATATGTTTACAACTATAAACACAGAGCAACGTGCTGGTTTTTATGAAATCCTCTCTCATGTCGTCAATGACAAAAGCAAAATTTTCTTTGTTGATGGTCCGGGTGGCACGGGGAAGACATATCTATACAAGGCACTCCTTGCTAAGGTTCGTTCATTGGGGAAAATAGCTATCGCAACATCAACATCTGGTATAGCAGCATCGATCATGCCTGGTGGACGCACCGCCCACTCTAGGTTCAAAATTCCAATTAGGCTCACAGACAGCAGCACGTGCAATTTCACCAAGGAGAGTGGTACCGCAAAGCTGCTTAGTAGGGCATCTTTGATAATCTGGGACAAAGTTTCCACAACGAAGCTTCAAACAGTGGAGAGACTTGATAGGTCCCTGCAGGACATCATGGAATGTGATTTCCCATTTGGTGGGAAGGTCGTGGTGTTTGGAGTAGATTTTAGGCAGGTTCTTCCCGTGGTGACGCATGGTACAAGAGCACAGATCACTGACGGTACGCTACATAGATCTTATTTATGGGAGAAGGTTAGGAAGATACGTCTTACACGTAATATGAGGGCACAAACCCACCAGTGGTTCTCCAATTATATGTTGAGAATTGGTTATGGAGTAGAAGAGACGATCGGTGGTGATTACGTGCGTCTTCCAGATGATATTGTTATTCTTTAAACTCCCAATGGAGAACCAGTGAACAAGCTGATTGACGATATCTTCCCATCGCTTCATGAGAATGCAACATCTGGATCCTACATGAGTGCCCGTGCCATTCTTTCAACCAAGAATGAATACAAAGATGATTGACAGATTTCCTGGCCTAGAAAAGATATATGATAGTTTTTACTCTGTCGAGGATGCGCGCAATAATTATTCAATGGACTATCTAAACACCATCACTCCAAACGGCCTGCCCCCCATCTTTTGAAACTCAAAGTCAATTGTCCCGTCCTTCTTCTTCGGAATATCGATCCTCACAACGGCCTGTGCAATGGAACACGACGGATGATTGGAGCATTCCAATTAATGCAATTGATGCTGAGATTGTCGGTGGACATCATGCTGGAAATAGAGTGTTCATACCGAGGATACATTTGTCTCCCTCGGAGGACATATCACTTCCTTTCAAATTCAAGAGGAAACAATTTCCGATCCGGTTGAGTTTTGCAATGACCATCAACAAAGCACAGGGCCAAACGATTCCAACTTTTGGTATTTACCTTCCCGAGCCTGTATTCTCGCATGGCCAGCTTTATGTTGTACTATCAAAGGGTGTGTCAAGGCATACCACTCGGATTTTGACAAGCCATATAAGGACATAGATCCAACAGGAAAAACCACGAAGAACATTGTGTATAGGGATGTATTGGAGGGATGAAACATGTTTGTTCTTCATCCATGCCGGCGTTTTCGTATTATTTAATGTTCTTATTGCACATATATTTTTCAGCTATTTATGATAATGCTCCTTTATCTTTTTCGTATTATTATTTTATCTTGATGATCTGTACAGTTTCTTACAACCTATAAGAATTTATATTTTTGGATTTTTTCTACGGTTATAGTGTTCGATCAATCAAAATTAGAGAATACAAATGTAATACATGCATGTGCATATTATCAAGGGGAAAGCTTCGTTACATTTTGAGTTTCTTTTGCCCGTGAACTTTATTCTTCTCGATTAAATGTTTGAGATTTCCATGCAGTTGAGCCTAAACTGGTGGCATGTTCTTGTGCTAATTTAATCTCTGCAGGTACCTCTTTATTAACCGAGTTTGTATCTATTTGATTGGTACGGCGTCTCTGTCGTCTCTGGACAAATGATTGACAGATGCCATGAAATGAGTATTGCATCCCATATTTGTTCAACCGTTCGAGCTATATGTGTGCTGACTCGCTCAATTTGTTTATGATTTATAGATTTGATTTTACGTGTGAGTAGCTTTCTTTATATCGCTCATTGTCACAATATCTGATTCTGGTACAGTTCGACAGATTGTTGATGCAGAGGTAGTATCATAGCTCTGCATACAGTATACTTATTTCCTTATATCTCTCTATCTCTAAGCTGCATATTGTACTTTTATTTGTTATCCAATTAATTATGTACCTCTTGTAACATCTGATCGGCACCTAAAAAACACCTGACCGTTGCTTTTATTGAATCCTATTTTTAAATGAAAGCAAAGCAGATGTGAAAAGATGCAAAGAGTTTGGACGAAATGCATTACTGATGTAAGCCGTGTCACTAAAGAAAATCAAGAATGTGAGTTGTTGCAAATAATTTGGCACCATACTGTACGTTTCTGAAAGGAACTTCTAATTAGCGGATCTTCACTTTGCTTTGATATTGTTAGCAAGGTTCCCAGCTACAATTTTTAACCATCAGACATGCTTAGGTCAATTTTTCTGTAAAGTAAACATCCTTCGTTCCTTTTTCTACAGGCCAGTTTATGACTGATGGTGATTTCATAAAGGAGAACTATTACCCTGGGAAATTCAGGCAAGAGTGTACCTTTACGCAGATGGGAATTGGGGATTAGGAGAGATGTGTAACAAATTATGTTGAATCATTTTTGTATATGGGATTCCTATACAAAATGGTTCGAATTTTAGGTAGTACATCAGATGAACAATGATTTTTTACTATGTATTCTGTGTACATTAAACTTAGATTACGTGTCAATTCCATGTGCTCTATAAATCCTAATTTAGCCAAGTTTGGTCCTTCACATGGAGAGTGCACTGTGGCTCTGTACGTGTACAACAGAGGAAGTGCATTGTGGTTAATATGTCTTAATTAATAGTATCTGCTTCATCTAGAAAGATTTGTACAACTTATTTTCTGCTAAGTAAAGGTTCATGTTCTGAAAGATGTTGTGTATAAATTGAGATTCTTTATTATCTTGGCAAGTTGGGTTATTTCCAATATATATTGTATTTTTCGAGCTCCGATTTATACATAATGAAGTTGTGATTACTATTTTTTTCCACAGTAGAATACAAGTTTGTATCGAAAACAAGTTTACAAATTTTTATGTCGATGCTAGGAGGCAATCCGAGCGACCGTTGACCGGGGAATGGGATGCATACAAATCGAAATGAAATGTGCCAATTTGGTACGTGCAGTACATAGCAACAACTAAAATATCTCACCTGATGGTGTCATTTACAGAGGCAATTTTAAATCCAGTTGGCATTGTAATCGGGGAATTGAGTGCTTTTTGCGTGTGTCATGTCAAACATCATTTATTTTGTCGGCATATTTTCTTAATGAATACATTGCAAGTGTATATCTATTTTCTCAATGATAAGTCCGAGTTTATATAAAATTGCATGTGTAAGTTATATATTTTCTGTGTTTGATTTGAAGTATGTTTTTGCAACGTTTGCAATTAATTGCTTATAATCGTCGGAGTACAAAATTCAGGAATAACGAGATGGAAAAGGGTGCCGAATACACATTTATAACATTACACGTGCGTAGCACATGCACTTTTACTAGTACCCTCTAGGTATACTAGTCCGTTGGGCAACCGATGATCAAGGTTTCCTGATCATGGGTATTTATACCATTGACAACAGAGCCATATCATTGGTGAATTATGTGATGGACTCGAACCCATTATTTTTCATCCTGATGAGCTAAAGTAATTAAGTTGAATGTCATGAAAATGAAAACATAGTACCATAGCCTTTGACGTGAGATAGTATTTAATTTCTATAATGTAAGTTACTTTGATTGCATCAAACGTCACACCGTGACCTGTTGATTATAAATGTGACTCTTGGGTAATGAAAGGGATATGTCGAGGCGTACCATTAAGAGCGGGACTTGCCAGACCTATTGATGGATAGGTACTCCTGGGCCCACTCGGTGAAGTTGCATCAATTAGTTTGCAAGCATGTGACTATGTCACGGAGATGCAGCGACATCGGAATGAGTAGAATTTTTATATCGGTAACAAGACTGAACGGGGTATAAGATACCATAAGATCAAGTCTTGGACAAACAAAATATCACTTAGGCAAGGGCGTGCGGACTTGACTTTTAAGCTTCTCCACGCCATTCACCGCACGACGCGTCACCGACCATTCCTAGCGACAGTGTGTCGTCGTCTAGCGAAAGCGCGTCGCCCGTGCACGGAGAACAAGATGGGTCCCCACGCCCACACTCCTCTGGCCAATCGTCTCCCGGCGTGCAGGACGCGTCGCTATTAACATCGGGTCCCACTGCTACGTAGACATGCATGCTAAATCCGACGCGGGATCGCCTGCGTCTTCTGCTCCAGTACACCTCCCTGTGCGTAAACCGACTCGGGCACACGCAAGGTCAAGAAGTGGTATTTTTAAATCCTTTATTTCAAAAGATGGTACAATACGGTATGCTAGATAGGCTGCTACTGGTGAACCCGATGATTTGCGAGAAGATCTAGGTCATAAAAATTGAAAAAAATGCCATGGATAAATAATATGATGCTCTTATGAAAAATAGAACATGACATTCGGTACCATCTAGTGAAAGGAGGAATTTTATTGATTTTAAATGGGTGTACAAAATAAAGAGAAAGGCAGATGGTAGCATTGATAGGTATAAGGCTACGCTAGTTGCTAAAGAATTTAAGAAACGCTATGGGATGGACTATAAGGACACATTTAGTCCAGTTGTTAAAGCAGCTACTATCAGATTGGTATTGTCTATTTCTGTTTCCAGGGGATGGAGTTCACGCTAGTTGGACGGTCAGAATGTGTTTCTTCACGATGTTCTAGAGGAATAAGTCTATATGCGGCCATCACCATGTTATGAAGATGGTAACAGGCCGCATCACATTTACAGGTTGGACGAGGCTTTATATGGATTAAAGCAAGCGCCTCATGCATGGTACTCAAGGGTAAATACTAATTTACAAGCGTTGGGATTCAAACCATCTAAGGGTGATACTTCACTTTGCTTTTATAAAAAAGGAAAGGTTATCATTTTTATGCTCATTTATGTTGACGATATAATTGTTGCAAATTCCTCTGATGAAGCTACTATTGCACTTCTAAATTATTTGAGGAATGATTTTTCTCTTAATGATCTGGGAGATCTTCATTATTTCTTGGATATAGGGGTGCAAAAGTCTGGTAATGGCATTCTATTAACTCAAGAAAAGTTTGCATCTGATATGCTTCGTCGTGTGAACATGAAGGATTGCAAGCCGTCCAGCACACCCATATTCACTACTGAGAAACTATCTTTGTATAATGGAGAATTGTTAAATTTGGAGGAATCAACACAGTATAGGATTATTGTTGGTGCGTTGTAATACTTAACTATAACAAGACCTGATATCTCCTTTGCTTTTAATAAAGTATGCCAGTTTTTGCATTCACCTACTTCAGTTCATTGGACAGCAGTAAAGAGGATATTAAGATATATTAAAGGGAGTGTGGTTAGAGGACTAAAGATTAGCAAGTCTTCTTCATCTTTAGTAAGTGCTTTTGCAGATGCAGATTGGGCAGCTTTTCCAGATTATAGAAGGCATATTGGAGGTTTTGTTGTGTTCTTTGGGTCAAATTTAATATCCTGGAGTGCTAGGAAGGAAGCCACAGTCGCAAGGTCCAGTACAGATGCAAAATATAAGTCTTTGGCTAATGCAACTGCTGAGGTGATCTGGGTAGAAACCATTCTTGATGAACTTGGTGTTGATCGTCCTCAAGCAGCATGTTTATGGTGTAACAATTTGGATGCAAACTATCTCTCAGCTAATCCAGTGTTCCATGCAAGAACTAAACATATTGATTTCACTTTCATTTTATGGGAGAACGTGTTGCACAAAGACTGTTGGAAGTGAAATTTATACCAACAGGAGATCAAGTGGCTGATGGATTAACCAAGCCACTAAATGTTGGACAACTTCGAGCTTTTAGAAGCAACCTCAATCTGGAAGCACTTCGGTTGAGGGAGGATGTTAAACGATAAGCTCGTGTCTTTGTATAGAACCATTTATTGTTTTCTGTTTCTATTGCGTCGTTGTACATAAACCAATGCATGTCTTTCCTTGCCTCTCAAGTTGAGGGGTGGTTGTAATCTGTTGTAATATTTTGGGTGGTTTTTCCCCTATATAAACCCGAAGGCGGCATGAGGCCAAGTGCATGCTTCAAACCAATCCAATCTATAGTTTTAATATGGTAGTTTTCATCAGAGCTGGGTTATCCTCCACAAAAAACTTCACTCCTTGGATTCGTTACGACTTAGCATTCCTCAAATTTACCGATCATCTTCCACTGATACATTCCTGCGATGTCACCACCATCTCGAAATCATAGGAGCTCCATGGGAGCTGCCAACTAGGACACAGAAGTGGGTAGACATGGCCATGATTGTCGGGGAATCAAACCGAGCTCATGCCTCACCTCTGTGATTGCTAGCCATACGATGCCCGTCCAAAGAACAAAAAGTTTATGCGAGAGAGAAAGATTTGAGAATTTTTTTGCTGGAGTAATAGAAATAACAATGACACAAGAATTCAGTCGTCCATATTTGGCTTCCTATAACTTCTTGTGTATCATCTTCAATTCCTCGTTTAGTTTCACATTTCAATCGAGCAACTCTATACCCCAAAAGTGACACTCTTTCCCCAAAATTATTCACGGTAAGATACAATTTTAGCTCCCGGGTTTCCCTGCGCTACCCAAATTCAATTAAACCTCTAATTGAAGGCTCTAAAGCTAATCATGGAGAGAACTCAAACTGAAACTTTCCCGCCACTGCCTGCGGCTTGCTCTCACATTCCACCATACTGCAGCTTGCTTGTGCAGACAAAGTCGAGCTAGCAATGTACCGTAGGCCAGCGTTGACACGCTTAATCACCGTAGAAGAAGTAGAATAGGGTGGGGGGGAGAAAGGGGAGGCAATGCGGAAGGCGGGCACGAGGCTGTCTCAGGCTCCCGGCCCAGTCTTTCACATGGACAATGCCGAGGTGTATAAGTTTTGGGTCCCGTGCTACGGGGGATACGTTTTGGGTCATGCACAAGGGTTGATGAGTGGTGAGTCTAGTGCTTGAGTGGATATGTGATGGCTCCAGCTCAGAAAACGGTTGATCTCAACTTACATAATTTAAAAATCTAGCGACCGGCCAATGCTGACTTGTCTCCCACGTTTATGTGCTAAATAGGGTCAGGTCGGGGCTTGACTATTTGTGCACGCATAAATGTCGCATGAGTGATATTGTGGCCAACTATGACCTTTTCCTTCCAATAATGATAAAAAAAACATCGGAAAACAACTATTGCCAGGGCGATAAGATAACTTGGCTATTGTTGTGCTGTGCTGCTTGCCTGCTTCTACGTCAAGCTCCACGCCAATAAGCTTATCCCTCTTCTGTCGGTAGAAGAAGTCACTGTGTCGGCGTGCACTAGAGAGATCATGTGGCGGTAAAGTTTCAGTTTGACTCGGTTCTCTCTCCTGTCCTTCTCAGCAGCGGCTACTTAGCGGCCTTTGACTCAGTTCGGCATTCCTCGTACCTTCCATTCCTATGTGATCATTGTCCATCATGATGTGTTAAACTTAATATGTCAACTCTATCAAGCTCCTCAAGTTTTCTGTTGGACATTGATCATGTTCCGCTCTATTTTTCTCGCTAGTGATTTAAATGGATGGAAAGTGTGCACTCTTTTATAGGGGCTGAATGTTCAACTTAAATAGGCATGATCAATCCGTTATCATTATCAAGTAGGTGGAGTTTTGAATATACCACCATAGTTTTAAATAGCGGGCTATGACATTTAGCGGCAGCCTGATTGAAACGCTATAGCGATGCTAAATCGCCGCTATAGCGTGCTATTTAAGGGTTTTGGTACATTTAGCGCGCTAATGCACTTATCGTCATAGTGCAGGAAACGCTATGCTATAGCGAAGCTATAGCGCGCTATTTAAAACTTTGTATACCACACGGCAGATTTTACTTATTCATTCATTCATTATTTTGCTAGCTAAAGACCGAAGTTGGCACTGTCCAAAAGGGTGTGCGCTTATCCAATGTCCAAGCTTGGACATTATAGAGAGGAAAACAAAAATACATTTTTCGATAAAGAACACACACACACAAATACATATAGCTTGTCAAAAAATCTTTTAAATCTTTATTCTGGTCATGGAGGTGTTGCACCTCATGATTGAGCGGGCTGTCGGGCGCGGTCAGCGAGAGTTCATTATTGGGGACAGACCGACTGGCAAAACAGCAGTAGCCACAAATACAATTCGAAAGACAAAAGGGGAAGATGTAAGAAGAACGAGAGCGAGTCTTCATGAAATAAAATGCAAGTGAAAGAGAATTGTAGTGGATGGCTCACAAGATTGGCCCGGACAGGCTTAAGGCACATGACCTCCATGTACGTAGACGATGTGGTGAAGTTTCTAAGGCCTACTGCACGCGATCTTCAAGTCTTCTCGGAGATCCTACGAATTTTCGGCGAAGCCTCAGGGCTTAGAGCCAACCTGGAGAAGTTATCGGCACACTTTATCAGGAGTGGAGAGGGAGAGGCAAACTTGGCGGCGCAAGGGCTGCAGTGCCCCATAATGCCCTTCTCGATGCGCTACCTGGGTCTGCAGCTCTCCCTCAGTAAATTGTCAGTAGCCCAGTTACAATATATTGTGGACAATGTGGTGGATCACCAGCTAGGATGGAGGGTGAACCTCCTAAATAGAGGTGGAAGGAGTGAGTTGGTCAAAACCACCCTTTCACAGTCTCTTTCTTCACTATTATGTCCTTGGATATCCCAACCAAAACTTTCAAAGACATTGACAAAATTCTCAGGGGATTCCTGTGGAAGGGGAGTAAATAAGCGCACGGTGGTCACTGCCTGGTATCTTGGGAGAGGGTTTGCATGCACACACACCTTGGGGGACTCGGCATCCCCAACCTCCGTTTCATGAACCTTGCGTTGAGGGCTAGGTGGCTCTGGCTTTGCAGACCCGACACCTCGAAGTCGTGGATAGAGTTCAACTTGCAAGTCCATAAGGCAGTGACCCACATTTTCGAGGCAGCTACGACCTTGGTGGTCGGAGACGGGGCTTCCACCTTGTTCTGGAATGATAAGTGGCTGAGGCATATGACCCCCAACCTGTGGATCAAAGTCCCCAAGCGGGCAAGGGCGAATCGCCGGGTTAGGGACGGTCTTGCAGGTGGTTGGTTAGAGGATGTTCCAACCGACTTGGGTGGAACAGAGATGCGGGAGCTGTTGCACCTAGCCGACCTTGTCGCATAATTTACCCTAGCGGAGGGTGTGGAAGATACACTTCGATGGAACTGGGAACCAAACAGTATTTTCTCGGCCAAGTCTGCCTACCGAGCCATGTTCGCAGGAAAAGTAGGGCTGGATGGAATGGAGCAAGTTTGGCGCTCTCGCGCTCCGAACAAGTGCAAGTTCTTCATGTGGCTTGTCCCGAGAAACAAGTGTTGGACGGCCGATAGAATTGCGCGTAGAGCTCTTCCACATCCTGTAGCTTGCCCCCTATGTAACCAGCAGGTGGAGGATATCAACCATTTGCTGCTAGGATGTGTGTTGGCCAGGCAGGTGTGGATGGCGTTATTGCACACTTGGGGTCTTAATGATTGGATCCCGGAGCAGCATACCACTGTCGGCCGGTGGCTACCAGCACGAAATTGGAGGGGAGTGGACCAGAAGGACTTGTGGACAGCTATCACCCTAGTTTCTTGGTGTCTGTGGAGGCACCGAAACAATGTGCTTTTCGCGGGACACCAACCGTCTAAGCGTACAATTCTCATAATTACTAAGGAAGAAGCCGCCTTGTGGTGTGCCGCGGGTTTATTTAGGGGTAGCCTTCGTGTCACAACCCCGGACCCAGAGAAATACATACTGTTATGTGCTCCTAGACATGGACCAACAAGGGCTTTAAGGTTACCAGCCCCGGTCGCAACAAACAACGGCAGGCAGACCGGATTCAACGACACGCAGGACGGATCACCACGGTACTACTACTCCTTGTGTCCATGCTAGTCATAACCAACTATGCATAACAAAACATCCACGAGTCGAATGAAACTGAAGGAAACGGAACCAAAGCTATAAAGAGATGCTATGTGTCCAGAAAGTGCAACAACAATCGAGGGTTACTGGGGTTACCTATCCCTAGGACGAATCACATCGGCAGGCGGGCTCGGACATGGATCATCGGCTCCACAACCCCTCGAATGCGACAACTATGCAGGCATAGCCAAAACTGTATAACTATGAGCTCGAAACCAACCACCGATCAAAGCAGCACTCTAGACATGAAGCTTTATTAAACAGATGTTACTAGAGTATAGCTTACAAGCAGAGGTCACACGACCCAACATTATATCAGACAACGGAAGGCAAATTATGTTGCTAATCAACAAGAACCAAAAAGGCCTAAGAGGCCACAACATAAGGCGACGTCCCAGCCCAGAGATTCCAGGCTGCTACCTGGGACACCCCAAACTATCCGCCGATGTCCACGCCGAAACACCACTAAACATATGGAACTCCACCTAAACCAAATTGAAGCAAACATGAGTACGGGAGGTACTCAACAAGACTTAACTAACCTATTATATATTTTCTTGTTCAAAAAGGGTTTATGAAGGTTGTTTTGCGTAAAGCCAACTTTCTTTCGAATAGAGGAAGAATGAGAAGCTTTTCACAAATCTTTTAAAAGAACACCCTTTCCTCGGGTATTGCCTTTAGAAATTTCGAAGCATCATCTCCAGCACATGACAACTGGAACCACCTCTTAAAACTAAACATTCATTGGCAACATCATTTACGTATGGTTCAAGTTATCTATGATCTCAGGATCCGTCACCAAGTCGTCCTTAACCGCGGACACGGCTTTTCGAAAAGATTAAACCCTTAAGGGGTGTACAACTTTACTCACACGTATGAACCGACTCTTAATGCCAAGCTATTTGCACAATTCCGACGATGTGCCATCAGAGGTGGCTGACCACGATCTTTCCCTTGTGTCGCCTATTCCATGAGTCGCTCCGAGTAGAGATGGACCGCCAATAGGGAGTGGCCATCTCCTGTCGGGTCTCTATCGTTGTGCGCAATGCTCGATGGTTACCTACCCGCAGAGCGCCGATACACCACCACATCCTAGTTTTGAAGATGTTTTAATATTCCCCACAAATCCAAATGGAACGCTCGAACTAGGCAACTCATGGAACAGACTAGACAAGTTGAACCCGTGGGGAATCCAATCCCCACGTGGTTGCACGATCAGTCTTGGCTTCAAAGGCGAGAACTCCCTCCTAGGGGCATGAACGAGGCAAATCACCACATCCCATGTGGCAACTCATCCAAGCCTTTAATCACATTAAACACACATCTCGAACCTTAACACGTCATCCTATCATACTAGATTCATTTAGTAACTCTGATTCATCAACCAGATGGAGCAGAGATCAATAGACATGTATGACTAAGCATGGCATATTTGAGGCTCTGGCGATACACACAAAAAAATCCTATGTCTGCTAGGATCAGTGAATCATGATATCTGGGTTATGAAAATAAATAGGACACTCTATCTACTGACCCAAGATACTTTGTAAAAGCATACATCACTACTAGGAAAAAGCTAATGCGTGACGCACCTAATTTGCATACGCGTGACGCACCATGGTGCGCCACGCCTATTAAAATAGCCGCGACGCACCATATTTTGGCGCATCACGGCTATCTAGTTTACCCGTGGCGCACCGCCTGTTTGGTGCGTCACGGCTATCTTTAGTTACCCGTGGCGCACCTCATGCCTGGTGCGTCACGGCTATTGATTTTGAAATTTTAAAAAAAAGGCGGGACAGATCCAGATCTGGATCTAGCCGCCCAAAATTTTGAAATTTTGAAAAACGAAAACAGAGAGGCCGGAGTGGAGGGTGGTCTCCGGAGTGGAGGTGGTCGCCGGAGATGAGATGGCCGCGATAGTGGATGAGGACGCCGGAGAGGAGGTGGCCGCGGTAGTGGAGGAGGCCGCCGGAGAGGAGGTGGCCGCCAGAGTAGAGGTGGCCGCCGGAGTGGACACGAGGATGTGGTTTCCGGAGTGGATGTGACGTGGTGGTGGTGGTGGTAGGAGGAGGAAGGGAGAAGAGAGAAACAAGAGAGAATGGAGAGTGGAGGAAGGAGAAAGAAGAAATAAGAGAGGAATGGAGAAGAGTGGAGAAAGGAGGAGGAAGGGGAGTATATATAGGTGGGGGGCCTCTCCCGGGTTCGAAATTCAAAAATCCTGCCCAGAGTTAGCCGTGACGCACCATACATGTGGTGCGTCACGCCTATCTTTTTTTTATTTATTTTATTTTTTTGTAGGAAAAAAACTTGTTTCTCAAATAACTTTTTTTCCTTTCGGAATTTGGAGAATCTAAAAAAGCACCCACCTAAGGTCGTCACGCACCAAGCATGTGGTGTGTCACGGGTATGATTACTCCTATAGCTGTTTTCCTAGTAGTGCATCGTACGAGAAGGAAAACACTTCGAAAACATATATGGGCAGATAAGAGGTTCTGCTTGCCTTGTTTCAAGAAAACCAGAGAAAGCTTCAGGAATAAGTGCTTGACTTGGTTGTTTAGACCAAGTATTCGTTAATAGGGGTGTCGAACTTCACTCTGGATTCGCGTTCTACCGGTAAGAGCAAACACCGGAAAGAAAGAGAACTACACTCAAAACAAGCATCAATGCAATGCTCAATATGTATGCATGAATATTTGAATGCATTAAAGATAAGACCTAAACATGTTTCTTGGGTTGCAAGGGTTCATATGTTAAGAAAACAGTTTTAGTGAATTTAGTCCCGAAGTGGACCTCGGGGGCCGATTCGGGCAATACTGAAAGTGTGACCAAGTTAAAATGCTCAAATGGGGTTGAGAACACCATAACTAGGTTGCATCTGTCCTTCTAATCATTTTGACATATAACTTGTAATTTTCTAATTTTCTAGAATAAAAACTTATTTTATTTATTTTAAATGATTTAAATAATGGTCAAAATTCAACTTTATAAAAAATGTGTGCAAATGACATAAACATGTATATTATATTTTCTGAACAAAATGGTATATTGAATAAATTTTTCTGAGTTATGAAACAAAAGTTATTGCATTTATAAAATTAACTCTTTTTCTGAAATTTGAAACAGAGGTGGGGTCCACGTGTCAGTTCAACTTCGTTTAAATGAAATTAAATAGAAAATGGCCAGTGACGTGGGCATGATGTCGTGATGACATAATCCCAGCCCAACTCCTCACAGATACCAATCAATTGATCGATTTAGCGCGCGATTTTCGAATCGATTCAAACCACGAGCTAGAGGAGGTCGCGTGGAGCCTAGGGGTGGTCTCGGTCGACCTGGAGGGCGCAGGAATGCTCGTCGTCGAGCTCGAGCGGCGGCGGCGTACCGCGGTCATCGGCGAGAGGGTCAACCGAAGGGGGAGGGAGGGAGAGGAGGCCACCCTCGGGTGTTGAAACTCACCCTGAGAGCCCCTATGGGGTCCGGCTGGTGAGACGGGGCGGCAATCGAAGGCGGCAAGGAGGGGACGGCGGCAGCCGTGGCGGTTGTCCCGCGCAAAATTGTGGCGCTCCCGTGGCTCCCCACTGTTGTACGCACTCGAGGAGGGGGAGGCGGAGGTGGCGGAGCCAAAGGGCTACTCGGCAGGGCGCGGGGTCAGTCGATTCGCCGGCGGGGAGCGGTGGTTGGCCGGCGGTTCGGGTTCGGGTTTCAGCGGGCGAGAGGGACAGAGAGGAGAGGCACCGAGGGGAGGACGGGATAGAGGGGTGCGGGGCGTCCCTTCTCGCCCTTATCCTTCGGAGGGGCAAGTAGGAGGTGGCGGGGAGGCAGCGTCGAGGACCTCAACTATTTTTTAGCTCCTTACAACATGGGCAACCTCAACATATTTTTAGTTCACAAAAATTGCACCATTTTAAACCATCATTTTAAATTGGCACTTTAAGTGATTTTAGTAAACTTTGTTATTAAATTTTAATATAACACTCTGTTCGGAAAAAGAGCAACGTTCGGATCTTGTCGTGCTTCCAGCAGCTTGTGCTACCCTATCCTAATGCCTAGCTGAAACGGTAAACAAGTAACAAACTTGTCTAGTACTACAGCAGCGAAGGCCTTTGTTAGTTCTTCGGTGTGTAGAGGAAAGAACAGGCGACTCCCTGGCCCCGACCCCGACCCGAACCCTAACCCTAGGCCGCCGCCGGCCACCGCGCTGCCCCTTTCCTCCGTCGCCTCCCCCTCCCCTCCTCCACCTCGTCGCCTCCCCCTCATCGCCCCCCCCCCCACACGAGGCGGCCGGGGGCCTCCTCCCTCTCGCGTCGTAGGCTCTCCTCGTCGCCCGTCCCTTCCGCCGCCGCCGGCGGGCGTTGCCCCTCCGAGGCCGCCGGCGGCGGGCCTTCCTCTTCCCTGCGCGTAGGCGGCTCGGTCGGGCGAGCGCGGCCGGCAGCGGGGCGGCTCGGCTTCCGGCGATTGGTCCATGGTGCCCGGAGGAAATCTTCTCGGCGGCTGTGTCGTTGGCAACGAGCGGCGTAGGGTGCGGCGGGCGGCCAGTGGAGCACGGTCGGCCCAGATCTAGGCCCTTGGGCCCGATCTGGGTTGGGGTGGCCCGGCTTGCCCCCGTACGGAGGCGGCGCACCTTGGAGGCTGAGATGGGGTGATGGTGGATCTGGGCGGGGCGGCGCTGTCAGCCGGCCTGCTGCAGCGTGGCGGCGAGGGCTTTGCGGGCCTGTTTGGGCCCGGCTGGGCCAGAGGGCCTGGTATGACCCTGCTGCCACATCCGGTCGGCTACCACAAAGGCGGTGGAGGCGGTCCCTCCCGCTCGGCTGCGGTGCTGCTGGCCCCGGAACTACCGTGTGCTCGATCTCTGTCCTCTAGGCCTCGAGGCGGTGACCTCAGTGAGACGACTTGGGATGGTCCCACGACCGTTGTGGCGCATGATGGTGGGCGGCAAAGTTGGAGAGAGAGGTGTGATTCGTCTCGGGGAGTGGTAGGGGGTTGGGAGAAATCCCTTCCGGCTTGTCCGGCGCTGATGCGGTGACGGCTCCGGGCATCGCCAGTCCTTCTTGAAGGGCGTCGGAGCACCCCTTCCGCACTCCCCTTTGCGTATCGGGGGAAACCCTAGGCTTGGTCCGGGCAACAACGTCATCGTCGTCGCTTTCCTTCCGGAAGGGGTTGCTTGTTACGCGGCGATTCGAATTGCCGGGAGCGCGGTGGAAAACTTCGGTGGGCGCAGCGGTTGTGGTTCATTCCTAGTTGTTCGATCTCTTGCCGTTGGCATTTGTTTATTTTTTGTTTCTCTCCTCTTGTCTCTTGGGCATGTTTGTGGTGCTGCCCCAGCATTTCGGTAGTTATATCGGGTGGTTGCTATATTAATATAGCGGGGCACAAGCTTATTTCGGGGGAGTACTACGGCAGCATCCACACAGGCGGACGTGCTTATTCTAAAGAAAAAAACATTCCCTAATCTTGACACCTACGCGTTTCATAGACACGTATAGCAGATCCACAAGGAGAATAGGGAAAATCCAATAGACAAGACCAAATCTTCCCAATTATGGATCCACAAGGAGAATAGGGAAAATCCAACAGAGACGACCTCGATGGTCGGAGATGGGGCTTCCATCTTTTTTTGGAATGATAGGTGGCTGTCGGAAGGAAGGGTGAGGCATGTGTAACATCCCAAGTATGAAAAAAAACCCTAGAATGTTAGTTTTCATGTTTAATCAAAGTATTGCATCATGTCATCATGTTTAATTATTTGTTTGCATTTGTTTACTATTTGTTTTGCATCTGTTTTATCTTGTTTTCATAATGAAACTCAAACAAATTCAAATGGTTATTTCATACTTGCTCTATTACAACATTTTAAATGAAAATATCAAATAAAAACAACTCATTTGTTGTCATATTATTTCATAGTTAGCAATTAATAAAATGGTGCTTTTATTTCAAATAAATAAATCCCAAATTGTTTTCAAACTCAAACTCAAATTCAAACAGAACCAAATTCCAACTTAAGAAAGCTAACAAACTATTCTAATGTTTTAATCAAATTAAATCATAGGGGTCCCCTTATTTAAAAGTGTGTTTTTATTAATATTCATCTAATAAGGAAATTCATTCAATTTTGGGTTATTATCCAAACAGCAATGTAAAAGTTGAATTTTCAAAAACACAAATTGCCAACTGATAGATTTTGAACTAACATTGCCCCATGAATTTTCTCTAATTTTTTAAAACCAAAAACCCTAACATTTGCTTCCCTTTACTATTTGCTACACAAAAAAAAAACAGAAAGCAAAAAAATAAAGGAGAAACTGCCGCGCGCGCGCGTCAGCTACAAGCCCAGCCCACCTAAGCCTACCGCGCGCGCAGCCCAGCCCGTTAGCGTCACTTACCAGTTCAGTTAGAAGCCGCCCTCGTCGCCCCCCCCCCCCGTACGGCAGCTCATCCAGAGCTGCCACGGCAGCACGGCGACGCCACCGACGGCCATCCTTGGCTTCCGAGCCCTATAAGAGCCCCACGAACCCAGCGCAGCTCGCCCTAACCCTAGGACCTAGCTACCTAACCGCGCCGCCAAGTTTCTCTCTCTCCCGGCGCGTTTTCCCCTCTCGGCTGCAGATCACCGGAGCCGTCGATCTGAATCCGTCCTCACCGTCGACGCCATGGTTGTCCACGCACCCACCTGAGAGCTGGAACCGCAACACCACTCCTTCCTCTACACGTTGGACACCGGAGAGAGCTCGGAGGGCTACCGGATCCGCGCCGTCGTCTTCTTCCACGCCACCGTCGCCTCCGTCAGCGTGCGTCACCGACCCTCTGCCTCGTCTACCTCCGGTGGTGAGCACCACCGTCCCCTCCCATCTCTTCTGCTCTCTGTCCCACACGCATCCACCACCTCTGCACGCATCCAGCAGCACCCACGGGCACAGCACACGGCAGATCGTCGCCGGCGACGTCGTTTCTGACAGCGAAAGTGCAGTCTTGCGCGCGTTTGCGTTCAGTTAAGCAGATCTGCAGTATAACCTCAGCGCGTCGCTTACCCTAACAAATCTGAAGCCAAGCCGCAGTGGTAACACTGCACCTGTCTCAAGCGCGCGGTGCTGTGTTCGATTCCCCGCGGCCGCGTGATAAAACCACACTTTTTGCGTCCGCGCCTGACAGCCTAGCCCCACCAGTCAGTGGCTCTGGCTGCCACGCGCGCGCACAGTGGCCACGCTGGCCCCGTGGCCCACCCTGCAGTGGCTGTGGCTAGCTGCTGCACGGTGTAAAAATGTTTAACTCGTTTTTTGTTTAATTTCTAAATCATTTAAATGGCAGAATTAATCCCTAAAAGCAAACTTTAATAACTTTTAATCTATAACTCCAATAAATAAAAGTTATATATGTTTACTGCTCTAAATTAAATCATCTATCCAAATATTCCAATTGTGTACTGTTTTGAATTTCCCAAATGCATTTAAAATTCAAATTTGAATAATTCAAATGCAAATTGCTAAATTCAATAAATAATTCATACTAATTCCAAATAAGGCAAATAAAATATGTTTTCCATACCATTTTGAATAACCTATTCAAATATAAATTTTGTTTCATGGTTTGGATAATTTAAATTGCCTAAATAATTTAATACTTGTTTAATTCATTTAAATTTGCTAAAATCATAACTTGCTCAAAATACAATATCTTTGAACATGCAAAATATGTTTTCAAACTAGAAAAATATGAACTTTTCAAATATAAATTTGAATTTATATTATGAGCAAATAAAAACTAAATTAAATTCAAACTTGTTTTAAATTCATTTAAAACTTGTTTAATATTGTTTAATTTATAATTAAATTATCCTAATGCCAATTTCAATATTTGAAACATGTAATCCAACTAAAATTTGATGTTCTTTTCAAATATAAACTTTGTTATTTGTGTTGAACAACTTAACTTGTTGAAAACCACAATTGTTTGCGTGACATGTCTAAGTAACCCAAAAATTTCTAAACTTAATAAAGGATTTCCAAAACTTGTTAAATCCTTTTACCACTTGCATCTATTCTTGTTATTTGTTGTTATTTTGTTGTTATCATCATGCATGCATCATGCTAACAACTTTCACATAATAATTAAGTGTAAATCATTTGTTTCCAACTTAATCCCTGAACCTTTTTCTCATATGCAACTCAAAGTTGCATATGAGTCCATCTAAAATGTGTTACCATGTCAACTAGTTTATTCTGATGCATCCATTAAACTGTCATGCATCATTTTGGATTGTGCACAATGTCATGATAATGATTGTTTATATTTCTGTCTTGTTTGTTTGCTTCTTCTCGGATAGATGCCGACGTTGAGACAGACGATACTTACGACACCCCTTCTGAGGATCTAGCTCAGTACCAGGCTGCTGAGTTTGCAGGAAAGTTATCACTCACATGAACCATTGTGTTCCTTTCAACCCTGGTTACCGATACTATCCGTTGTCTATTTTTCTAGCCCTATGTGTAGTTGTTTCTGATACGAACCTATCACATGAACCCCTTAACCCTGATATTGTCTCACCTCCACTCCTACAACCCCATTGTTTGAGCCAGTGTCTTACTAGCATGCTTAGGTTGTTTTGCTCGAGTCTGTTACCCGTTTCTTTCAGTTACTATACTTTTATTATGTTCTGGGGGCTCGATGTTAATCAATCAACCTGTTATTAATAATATGCTGATAAGGCACCGGCAGGAGGCCCTTTGTGGTTTTGAGGCCTGCTAGTGTCCACCCTAATAGGAAAAGGGTCTTGTCTACTGATCCATGATGAGCGCACTACCCGCATGTGGGAAGCGAGTATGGGCGCCCCCCTCAATTTGATTCGATTCGCATCTCGTCCAAATCATCTCATTTAGTTCGTGTTTTCCATTTGCCGCATGCATGTTTTTGCGAGCCCAGCGCAGGGTGGAACTTTTGTAGTCGGCATATAGGGGGACACGTTCTTAGAGTGCTATGAGGGTCCATTTTCTTCTGGGCTCGATTAGCCGTGCGCCTAAGGTGCTTTGGGCTTGATGCGAAGAAGAGTTGAGTTGTGTTGAGTGCCCCGCTTGGTGGGAGGCATCCCATCTGGTGGGTTATTCATACGTGTACGGCCAAATTGGTGCAACCCTGCAGGGATAAATCTTCTCGAGAAGCCGTGTTTTCCGCGGTTATGGTTAACTTGGTGAAAGTACTGGCTAACAAGTACTCAGAACAACTTACATCTAACTAAGTAAAACTTGACTAGTACTAGACTTATTAAACCCAACAACCTGAACCATTATTCATTAATCCAACTGTGTGAGTTATCCTCGGACTGCTTCTTAGGATAAGGGGCGAGGTCCAGGATGGGTTTGTTTGATGTTATCTTTTAGTTGGTTACTATACGCATTCCTTAAGAAAGAATCCTATATATTGGAATCCTCCAAAATTCCTTTGAAAATACTTCAATTCAACGAGGATATATCTACGTTCTTCAGATCATAACACTGACGCGTCTCATTCCGTGGAAAATCTCAATCTCTCACTTTCAAACAGGATAAGCCACTGGTTTGCCCTCATAAGCTATTCCCTAATTCATCACCCATTTGTCTTATGGTTGATACAACAGTTGCACAAGTAACAAGTGAATATATATAGAGAGAGAATGATAAGCATTGGTAGTATGACCGACACATATATTTGAATATCTTAGCATGAAACTGACCGGTATTGATATAGTGTCGAAAACATTTATGTCTTATTAGTGTCCTGAGTACACTAGGCCCATCAAATTACGTCGCTACAGTTATTATTCGTTTTAAAGAAACATTATGAAATATCGAAAGTTATTTTGTCGAACTACTTTGAATTATAACTATTTTTTTTTTGTATTTCCCACATGCCAAATATCCTATTAACTTAATGATATTAGTAAATATTTGCATTCATTTTGCAGTTTCACTGTACATGACACCATGTATATTCAAGGCTGGGTTGTTTTCAACTTGTTGTATAGAGATCGGGCTTAAAAACTCGATTTCCTGTATATCTTTGATGCAGCTTCCAAGTATGTCAGATATCAATGATACAATTGTGTGATACTGGTTGGTGCGACCTGATGGTGCCCTTCCTTCTATAGTTTTCTCCTTTGGCGTTCCAATTATGTGTGATCAACTAGTAAATTTTGGTTTGAAGAGGAGGATTAACCTATAGCCTCAAGCAACTAATAGAGTGGTTAATGATATTTACAAACATTACATTTGTATTCTCTCTAGGTGAAAACCTAAAATTTAAATTTTTGGCTCTACCAAGTAGGATCCAATTCGACATGTTAATAATTCGCTCCAGATGTTGCTTTGAGGATGTTCTTTTGTTGTGTTAACAATTTATATGGAGTAGACAACACAATTTTGTGAACTCAGATATGGCATTACTAGCTGTTTGGTTCATGGTAATGGGATTTTAGATATGGTGTCTCGAGAAATGTCGAGTTTGGAAAGTTTATAGTGTTCTTAAGATCATTAGTCCATCATCAATTCAAGGATTTGTTTGATATTAAATTTAATAAATAAATAGTATATGATTCTCAATATCAAGCTGTGAAATGTATCGAGGGAGGGTTTTAGCATATTTAAAAAATATCATTAAACCTTCTCCATTCAAGTTTCACTTTGTAATGATATATATATATATATATATATATAGGAAAATGGTTATGTACTCCTAGGTGTACGTACTCTCAGCATTCAATATACCACATAGATGAATCAAATATAATTTTTTTATCATTTTTAATATACTTCATTACTCAATACTAGATACCCCAAATTGGTTTATGTGAAATTTTTCATTTAAATCTCCATATTTTATATTATTTGCACATATACCGTTTTTACGTACGTAAAAAAGGTATATTGAAAAAACTGAGTATGTTGATGGTATTTTTTTCTCAAAACTTGTATTAAGGTATCTTAAAATAATTAACTAGGTATATAAAAACAATAAAAAGGTATAATATGCATGTATGTGAGGTATATTGAATACGAGAGTATGTACACCCAGGAGTATATAATAGAAGTCCTATATATATATATATATATATATATATATATATATATATATATATATATATATATATATATATATATATATATATATATATATATATATACACACACACACACACATAGCTAATGATGGAACAATGCGTCTATACTGTCAATAGATTTATAGTTTTCAGTTGACTAAACCTTCGCTTACATTCTCCCGGGAGGGAGGTTGGAGCTCAAAGAAGGTTCAAGTGTGACTTATCCACAACACTGAATGAGCAGTGTGAAAATTGCGCATGTTCAGTAGCATTCTGTTCCAGTGGACCACTAATTTTGACACAAAACAACCCACATAAAGTAGTGAGCCAAGTAGGACGCAGAAGAATTTTGTTTGTGCATATCACAAGATTCACTAGACCTTGAGAGTATCACACCATGCAAAAATATTTCTATCATCAGCACTCTCGAAAATATACCAAAGAGAAAAAAAAAATTAGATTGTTGCCTAATACTTAGGTTGGACACTGGTGAGCCAGGTAGGATGCACAAGAACTCTATTTGTGTGCATATCATAAGGCTCACCAGACCATCGGTGCTATCATGTTGTGCGACACAACCTTTTAATCATCGGCATTCTAAAAACGATCGAACATCAAGGAGGGCCGCAATAATTAAATGCAACATAATTAAGCATCAATTGCACGATTCATAACCCTAATTAATACATAAAGAATCGAAAAATATTAAGTTCAATTATTGTCGTAATAGTTAGCCTTACAATAAGTTAATGTATGTATAATTAAAGAGTTTACAACACAAGGCTCATAGATAGTTCCAATCTATAACCAGCTGGGAAAACATCAAGATTTATGACCTCTTCGTCATGGAACACCTGCCGTCACCATGCATTTGCACGTTAAGATCTATGTCACGCTTAGGCAGCTGAATATGGCAGTGAAAGACCCTACTCGCATTCATGACTTCCTTCGTCATGATCATTACAAACTTTTCCTACATTTGATAGAACTCATCTCTGACAGCATTATCCTTGGCCAAATCCAAGCGCATGGCCAAATGTTTGATATCAGATGGCAGCATAAGGTTGTGTTTGTCCCGTACGTACACCAACATGTGATGGAGGCCGTAGTAGGCTTGCTTGCGTCAGCCTGATGGCTGGTTGACGCAGGGGACTCTAGTAAAAATTCTAACATTCAAGACGGTAACTAGAGCCGGTTGGAGCAGAAAAAATGAACCCATTTGTGATGTTATCCCTCATATGGTCAACATTACTGAACCGTCTCTAGTACTATTGGAGATGGTCATAGCTAGGTTTGGCATGTCTCTAATAATTTCACAATTGAGCCGGTTAAAAATTGTATCCATCTCAGTATGTTATTTAGACCGACAATTTTGATCACCTTCTATTAATATGAAGGTTAGAGACGACTGTTAGTATCAAGCGGCTCTAATGGATATTTGGCTCCAATTAACTCATGTATATTGCATGCCCATTTGTTTGAACTCATAGTGTTACCTGCATCTTGCAAAACTCACATACGTGAGAGAAATATCTCGCAAATATATACAATAATTGTGTATATACTCTACAATTTACAAACTAGCAAAATATAGCATACAGAGCTCTAATCAGTTGATGGATCGATCTGGCGGGTACTAGTACTATTGTACTAGCCATCTAAGGTATCTTTCTCCCGTTTCCAATCAATTACTTTTTTAGATGAACACTAGGAGAGAAACACGTGCTAATGCTAACCGAATTGCTACTGGAAGTGCCAGTCAAGCTAGCAACATTGCCAAGAAGAGCACTGTTGAAGAGTTCATATGTATAAAGCTTTGTGGCCAGGACTACCAAAACAAATACAAGACCCATGACCAATGTTATATTATAACAACAAAGTGGGATTTCCATACGACCATACATCGTCTTGGTTTCTCTAACGACATTCGTGAATTTATTTTCTATAATGTTGGTATCCGTGAATTTATTTTTCACTATGTTCTAGCATACCGACGGTTGAAGATGGATGCACAGTTGAGCATCCCGTGGATATCTACCCCGGTAATACTAGTACTGAAGAAAGAATCAAGTTTTAGCTAATGAAAAAACCATATGATATGAGGATATGCGAGTGGTGCAAGTGATTTGGTTTCGTCAACAGTGACAGTCATACCGGTAACTATTTGCTAAACTCTCAACCTAGTCATTATTTTGAGAAAACTAGTATTCCATCTAGTTCCCCCAAGGGAGGCAACATTGAGTGTCCTGCTATTCTTTATTTTCTTCTATGTTATTGCTAACACTTTGAGGGCACATAGAAAATTAAAAAGAGTCAATAAGGATGAGATGATCATCCTAGCAAAAGCGACCCAACTTGACACATCTATGACTATTTACAGTCCTTCATGTCCATGTTGTACGTCAGTCCCACTCGAGCCGTGGGCCCATCAACTATGGAGGAATTATCACCGTCCTCGACAACTTACATGGAATAGACTTGAGCATCCTAGATCATCTCACCGGCCAGAGGTATGTTGGTTTATTTACACTGAGAGCCACATATATGATCGTGACCCAGCAAGGAAGAATATCCATTCATATACCTGGAACCGGGGAACAATTTGCCGCTCCTATGGCTAAGATATTTTCAATTGACAATGGAATACTTCACTATGTTGTAAAGGAAGGAGTTATGCCCTAGAGAAAATAATAAAGGATATTAATTATCATAACTCGTATGTTCGTAATGTTTTATACTATGCTATAACTATGTTAAGAGAAAACATTAATGCACATGTGGTATGTAAACAAACACGGTCCCTAGTCTAAACCAATATAAAACAATCTAAACGGGGGCAGATCCAAATCATCCCAGCCATCAAAGCACCATCTAATGTTTGAGACAACTATGCTCAGTACCTCTAAAACAACCACTCATCGACTCATCGTCCACCTTAACAACACAATGCAAGAAAAAAAAGGGAACCACAAACCTCGTAGACCCACAATAGCCGAACTGCCAATTTCCTAATTAGAAAATAAAAATTCCAAATCAACGCCGCTGCCATAGCGCCGCCCTGCTTGGACATCGACTTCGCCGACGCCCTTCGCCATCACGGTGCCATCGCCGACGACTTCAACGCCGCTCTCGACGTCCTGCAACCTGCCGCCCACCTGCTGTCCTCTACCCAGTGGCCAACCTACTACTCTCCCCGGTGGCCGGCGCCCTCACCGTGGCCGGCCTGCACCTGCCGCCCTCATTGTGGCCGGCCTGCACCTGACGCCCTCACCTAGGCCGGCCTGCACATGTCTCCCTCACTAGTGGCCTGTCACACCCCAATTTTTGGAATCTTGTACTATGCTCAAGAAGACAAAAATTAGGGCCAACAATTTTTTTTAACAACATGATGGTTTGAATTAACATGTTTTTATGATCTTAATCATATTTGCAACACAAGTTTTGTTTCTTCATAAACCCAATACCAAAAAAATTCTGAAAACACTTCTATTATTTTTCCTGATATTTTCCCTGGTGATTTCCTAATATTACTCGAGTGGATTTTTATTCCAAGACTTGGATCATTCTTGTTTGGATCTTAAAATTAACTTTTAACTTTATTGGATCCAAGAAAATAAAATTTCAAAATAATTTATGAAAGTTTTCTTTTTAGATTTCTGTAGAAAACAATCCCTGAAATTATAGCCAAGTACGTGTTTTCTACCCTTGTTTTCACTAGGATATAAAATGTTATTTTATTTTTTCTTGACTTTTATTTGATCCTTTTTATATGTACTACAAATCCATCAGCTTGGTTTTATTTTTGGATTAATAAAAAGTATCTTCTGCTTATTGTTTTTGTGGTATAAAAATAAGGCGAAAAAAGACATTTTACGGAAACCAGAGAAAAACACAAAGTACACCTTTTTCCACATTTTTTTCATGGCCTTAAACTACTTCAAATTTGTTTTCAGAAGAAGTTTCTGAAAGTTTATAACATGGTCAACAAGTTCCCACTTTGAAAACAAATTTTGGAAAATATTTGACCCTTGAAAACAAACCCAACTTTTTGATCATTTAATCTGTTTTCAACACTTAGAAAAATTTCTAAGTCTTAGACTGAATTTTGTGAACAGTCTCAGATACAATTTTGGGTTGATGTTTTCTTTGTGTTTCTTTGCAATTTTTTGAAATTTAATCTTGTCAAGTGTGTAGACCTCAGTACTAACTCGAGCCAGGATGTGTTGCCTTGCTTCTAGAAGGTTTGAGGGTGAAGGAAACTAGAGAGCGAAAGAGGATGATGTGGCAAGATATGTGAGCCCATACCTTGACCTTTTGACCACTTGACTTGCCTCCCCTTGTCTCCAAAAGCCAGGCTTGCACTTGCCCTTTCGTGGTATTGCACTGGGACAACCTTGCCTGGTGATGAAGTGACCAAACCAGCCCTTGGGCTCACTCATGCCATTGCTAGATAATGAACCCGAGCTCTCCTTTTTGCCCCTGCCCTTTCACCATGGGTAGAAGCCACCCCAACCCCTCCCCTTGCGCCACTGCACTCTCTGACACCCACTTACCTTCCCCAAGTCGAAAGGAAGTAGGGCACTAGCCCCTGGAAGCCCCCGAGCCCGAGATCTAACGCCGGTGACCGTGCACGACCTCAAGTTGGTACTGCATGATCCGTGCTCTCCCACCCCTCCTCACTGCCCTAGATCGCTTCCCCACCTCTCCCTGATCCTCCGTGACATGCCCCCGTGGACGCTCTCTTGCAGGTGCGCCGCCGCCGTCGATCTCGCTACCGTGGACGCTTAGTGACGCGCCACCGCCAAGAGCAGTGCCCGAGCCCGCTCTCGACACCCCTCGACTCCAGCAACCTCCCCTGAGCCCCCTAGGTGAGCCACCGCGCGGATTCGCCGCCGGCCCCGTCGAGAGAGAGAGGAGAGCTGAGAGGTGGATGATGACCCGTGCGTCGTTGGATCTTCGATCCACGGCCATGTTTGAACGGCCGCATCACCCGTACCGGCCCGCGCGCGCAAGGCAGTTGGGCCGCGCTGCAGCCTAGCTGGGCCGCGCTCGCTGAGAACCAGCCCGCGATGCTGGATTGTTTTTATTTTAAGTTTTTAACACAAACTTGTTGGTTAACTTTTGATCTATGAAAAATACTAAAATTGCAAAATAAAATCTACCAAAAATCAAGGCACTACTAATATGTTTTCTCAACCACATAAAATTTGTAGATATAATATTGGAGACCATAGTGATTGTTTTCCCATAGAGTCTCTGTGAGATGGTTTTGATCATAACTTTTTGGATCTATAAGTAAAAAGACCAAACTAAAATGTTTTGGATAGCTATTGAATAGATCTATCCATATGACTTTTCCTCACATCAAGGTGGGCTACCAAATGGAAATACCATCCATTTTGGTAAAATGCCAGTAGGCTTTGCTAGGATTTTTAGAGTGAGCTTAAAAATTACTTTTGAAGTCAATCAAATTGGATGAGTTTGATATTGACTATATCTATGTAATCCTAGCTTAGATTAATTTTTTGGAGCTCTAGAATAATTTTGGTGAGCAGATCTAGAAAACATCACTTTTCTTTGTAAGTGTGTACTTTTTTAAATGAATTGTGTGATTTTTTAAATCTTTTTTCATAGCATGTATAGAGTTGTTACCACTTTTTATTAGGTTGTTATATTGTAGTACATCTACCTTAGAAATTGTGTGCATGTTAGGAAAGTCAAATAGGAATAGAACTAGCATTGTTTTTTTTGTAGATTTATTATTTAGATTATTGTGTGCTTGAGTGACTAAATTTTGTGCTATGTTTGCTATGAGTCCAGTACCATTTTGGTACTGTTATTTTTATGGTATTGTCTCTGTTAGCTTGCTTGTTACTTTATAGCAAAGCATGTGTAAGTTTTGTTATTTGTTCTCACTAGACTTGTTTTTACTAGAATGAATAGCCTTGTGTTATTTATTTTGTCATACACATTGTGTTATGAGTAACCAGATGATTTGTACCTCTTTTGCCTTGGTATTAGTGGGCCCATAACCGACTGGTCCCATTGCAATTAGGTAAGGGATGAAAATGCCGAACTTTACACTTGTGTGAAAATAGAATTTAGTACTATATGTGTGAAAATGCCGAATTTAGTACTTGTTTGTTTCAATTATGCAAGTGAAAATATTATTTCTTCTTTGTGAATACTAGTATGTTTAGGTGTGATTTATTTGTTAGCATAATATTCCTTAGGAGTATCATGTTAAGAATTGCTTCACTATTGTTTGCTTAAATTTAATTGTTTACTAATAGAATAACTCCTTGTGATTGATAGATTGTTTGTGAATGATTTTTATTGAGTGTTTTGATTGTTGAAAGTTTTTAGTTAGTCTTTCATTGAGTGCATAGCTACTGGTTTTGTGTTTTATACTTTGTTTGCTTGCTATTTAATTAATTAGAAAAACATGTAATACTAGAATTGGTTTATGCATGCTTAATGGATGTTTCATAAGAATTATTTTGGTGTTTGTGCTTACTAGCATGCGTAAGGTTTGTGTTCTGATAGTAGGTATATTTATATTCATGACTTGCTTGTTTACAGTTAAACATCCTTGTAGCATTGTTTGCTTCTATAGTGTGGACTAGTGTCACCACTAGAAATTATGACTTTGCTCTAGTATGGTTGTCTTTTATTTTATGAGTGTATGAGTTTATCCTAGCATGTTTAGCATGTTATTACTTATTTTATGATGCCATGACATCTTGTTTTTCTTGCTGCTAGTAGTTGTAGAATACAATTTCCTCTTATAGCATGCTTGTGTAGATTTTCCATACTAGTATGCTATTAGTGCAACCCTGTTTTTATGTAATTTGTTAGGAGTATTATCTTGTGTTGTGATTGTGTTTTAGATTATTTTTATGGCTTGATATCATTGATTTTTAGCTACTGGTTGTTTGTTAAATTTTCATGATTGATGGATTCCTTAACTTCAAGTAGACATAAGCATAGTCTGTAACTAGCATATTCATCTATGGTGTTTTTGCCTGCTATTTGGAAATTGTATGAGTAGTTGCCTTAGCATGAGTATTATACTTATGCTATTGATGTGCTAAGTGTTGTTGTTTTTCTTAGGTAGTATCTTGTTATCTAGGCCTTATTTTATTAGTGATCTTGTTTGGTGATGATTGCTTGTGTGTTGTTAATACCCACTGCCATGGGTATTGCTTTGATTGATTGCTGTTATTTTAGTAGCCTCACCTTTTGTACCCACAAGCTATATTTTTAGCTTCTTGAATATATTATTATGAGAGTGGTACACCCACTCCATATATGATATGTAAGATATGGGATATGGTTTCTCAACCATATGCTTGTTTGACGATAGTTTTGGACCCCGAGAGTTATGTGAGATAGTTTTCTCGATAACGTTTGTGAGGTTGCGCTAGTATACATTTGCTTTCTGTATGTGTTGATTAGTTTAGTTGTTTGGTATTTAGATCTGATAGTGTGTCTTTTATTCTTTTACGACGCTAGAAAACGAAGGAGAAGAAGAAGCAGTTGTGGAGCTGTGCGTCAAGTTCAAACAACTTCAAGGCCAGGGACACTAAGAATTTTAAGGCAAGCCATCCTGAAAAGTTTTACAAAACTTTGATTTCCAAAAAAAACTATTTTTGAGTGAATACTACTATTACTATTATATATATACTATTACTACGTCAGTAGTTGATACTTGGTGTTACCAAGCCCATAGCCACCATATGGTATTTATTACCATCACTAGTATTAGTCCCTAAGTGGACACTCTAAAAGTATGTTTTCACAAAACAAAGGCTTTATGGAAAACCCGGAGAAAAGGCTGAGCCTTATTCACCGGAGGAATGTTGGAGTGGTCGTTTTTGGGGAAATAGTGTTTTACAAAAATGACAGATAACCTAGTCTTCGCCGGACAATCTTTACCGTACTACCACTTTACCCAAACATGGGCACGAGGCTTAACTTGAAGTTTGTTTTTGTTAGTGTGTGTTCTATCTCAAGTTGCTATAAGGGCGTGACTTCCCTCGAACCAAAATGCCGCCAGTCATGAATTCAAATAGGCATAAAAAGTGTGGGGTTAATTTCTCCTTAGGTCGTAGCAGTTGGGTCCCTTGCCGTGGCGCTGGTGGACAGGGTGTCGGGGGA
The DNA here is from genome assembly GCA_028641055.1 of Alopecurus myosuroides. Classification (NCBI taxonomy): domain Eukaryota; kingdom Viridiplantae; phylum Streptophyta; class Magnoliopsida; order Poales; family Poaceae; genus Alopecurus; species Alopecurus myosuroides. The sequence goes on from CM054060.1 coordinate 394,195,420, forward strand.
ACCAGGCCCAACTGAAGAGATAGACATATTCTAGCTTGAGCATAGTGGATGGTTAGGATCAGTTATCTAGTCCGTGGTTGTTCACGGCAGATGTACTGGATCTGGTGGAATGTGTCCACCTCTGTAGAGTACAACTTTTTTGAAGTAGACACGTCCCCGGATATGGACAATTGAATGGCCATGTATCTAGCATCGTGTCAATGTTTTCAAAAAGGAGTTTTCAAAAATGAGTTGGACTGATGAAGTATTGAAAGGAGGAAATCATGTACCGTGGAGGTACAGTTTGATGAAAAGCCAGAAGTTGTTTTACAAAAAGTTTTACAAAGAGAAAACCTTCTTTTACAAAATAAGTTTATAAAACCTCTTATATATGTGATATCTACAAGAGAAAGAAAACTATATTATTTTCTTTTGAAGTATCTTCTTCAACGAAGATACAGAGATTTTCAAAATCAACTATGATATATATTTCATAGATCATTGATAGTGGACCCTATGTATAGCCTACCTATTGCACCATATAAGCATAGTTGCATTTTGGTAAGCTACATGATGTATGTCTTTCTGAGTACATTCAAATGTCCTCATATTGGTTTCGTCCCTGGTATCAACTTGCTAGACATCGAGAAGGGGCCTCAAAAGGAGATCTATGAAGAGGAGTACGGAGCTGATGGATTTGCGAACTAGGATCGTCTCCTGGTCAGCAGCCTATAGGTAAGGCGTGACTTGGGCTCTACTATCTTGCGTGTGTGTTAGTCTTCCGATGTGTGTCGTGTGTTGCCCTGCGTGGCAGTTGTGTTGGACTTGGTCATGTGACCATGTCCCTTTTGTAAGTGTTTGTGCAACCGTGTCATGGATATTGTATCTGTGTCCCAACTTGATATGTTGTTCACGAATGGTGTGATCTGGGATCGTGAATGTATGCATATCGAAGGTGTCCTTGAATAGTGGTTCTGGGGCGGACCTTACATGGCCGGCGTGCATCTGACCGTGGCCGGCCTGCACCGGCCGCCCTCATCATGGCCGGCCTGCACCTGATGCCTTCACCGTGGCCGGCCTGCACCTGACGCCCTCACCAGTGGCCGGCCTGCAACTACACCTGCCTCCCTACACCTTTCGTTCGTCCCCACCGTCGACGCCTTCACCGCCGCTCCAGTCGTCCTGCAACCTGCTGTTCGTCCCCGTCGCCGACGCCTTCATCGCCGCTCGCTGTTCGTCCCCGTCGCCGACGCCTTCACCACCGCTCATCGATCATTCTCGTCGCCGACGCCTTCACCGCCGCTCCTTTAGTACTACGACCTGCCACCCTACACCTGAACCTGTCGTTCGTCCGTCCTGCTCTTCCAAAGTGGCGGATATTTGAAGGTAGCTGTGCATTCTACAAATCACCTACAATAAGCAGCGTCCTGCTCCTCCAAACCGGCTGCATAAATTTTCAATATCCAACTACAAAATTGATATTTAACAGAGGATATTTAGCAGAGGATAAACTTATATGTTCGGTTTTCACATTGATTTTGCACTTTATTCAACAGAGGATATCTAACTAACCATGAAAAGTTAAATTGTCAACATTTTGACTCACGATGACTGTATGTGCTACTTTCAATTACAGGAACACAGAGGAGGTATTCATCGATACATGTTACTTTCTCTAGACAAAAGGAAGCAAATATACAAATGTCATCCTCCGATCGCACTCCATTTCGGGACTTAACCAATGGGCAAAGCCTAGGTGATTAACAACCATCGTTATGTTAATACAACTATCATCCTCCGATCGGCTTAACCAGTGTGCATATATAGTAATTGGTGTCATATATGCAGATCCTAAAGAGGTGAAATGGCATAGGAATAGAGAGTATTATGAAAAAAAATAAAGAAGCTATTTTGAAGCGTCAACGCCAAACACGAGAATTGAATAAACAAGCAAGCTCAAGGCAGGTTGTGAATGACGAAAACACAGTATGTAATGCACCATACGGTGGACATTCAGGAGTCACCCAACTGCAATACAAAACACCTACAAGAGGTCATGTATTTTTAACTACCACAATATTTTTGTCTTGTTTTACCAAAAACTGGTTTAACTTAATTTGTAGGTGTGGCTCCAGTTGGTCAACAAAACACTGCATCTCAAATTCCGCTATCATATTCAACACAATTCAATTTAGGTGGCTCTCTCAACCAAACAACAGGTAAGATAATATGTCGCGTAAGGTTGTTAGCTATATTTCCACATGTATGCGAAAGAAATAACTTGTACCGATGTTTGAGGTGTTCAGGTGTTGAGGCGAATGTCACTTGCACTAATGTTTTCATCAATCAAACTGTCGCTTCTGTTATAGACCGCTCAAACATTAGTGCTAAACATATTAGTCGAGGTAATAATGAATGACAAAGTGGTCAAAGTTGGTATGCACGATTGTCTCATGACAAGAAAGCAGAGTATATACAAATGCAGCGTTTAACAAGCCAACAAAAGATTGCTGCAAATCCCCGAGGTGTTAATGTTGCACATGAGTCTTAGAGCCGGACTACCTTATTGAGCAACATGAACATATCACATGCAAATGGTACATTAATCTGATTTGAGATAAAATTGCAATGGTTAAATATGGCTTAACTGTTTCATGTTCGCTGTACAGGAGTTTGTGTAGATGAAACCCCAAGGAGTGTGTGTAAACACAATCATAGAGAGGATACACCTGGTGATGAGCTCAAACATCCTAAATACTTTATGATCTCGCAATTTCAAACAATGTGTTTCATATTTTGTTGGTTCGGGTATTGGGGAGACTTGATCTGCATGAACAATGATCTTACCACTCAATGTAGCAAGAATGTTATGCTAGACGAAGATAATAGTGATTGGATGCACACCAATTTGATTTGCATTCCTCGATTCAAGCCCATCGAAGAAATACAGAACGTGTCCACATCGAGTGGGGGGCATGGGCAAAGGATTTTCGTTGAAAATAATGGATATTCAACCAAAAAACGTCAACGTGATTCTTCCGATCAGAAATGACAAGGTGAAAGAGAGCGCTACTCATCAATGAGTAAGGGAGAGAAGGACTTATGCTTGCAAAATAACCGTCGGTATAAAAGAATTGGTCGGGGACACAATTCACCCTCCATCACCTCAGAACTATCAGCTGTCATGCAACCACAATCATCTATAATTAACCAAATAGGTATTGTTGTAACCATGTATATTGTATATTCATATCAATTAGTAATTGCTTTCTTAAATTAGTACATCTGTGATCTCTAATAAAAGTAATATTTATAATATATTTTTTGCAGATCCATGTCACACAACGAGTGATGATGAGTCGGATCATGCATACATTTTTTAGCCTATTCAACAAGAAGCGGAATTGGAAGGCAAAATACAATAAGTAGTTCACATGCATCATTAAGCCTTCATATACCCAATTATGCATGACAATTCTACATGACTTTCACATAGATAACTTGGACACTATACAAGAGGAAGAAACAATAGATGAGCACGACGAGGAGTGCAGAATATTTAGTTTTCAAGGTAACTTATACAACTAAGTAATTTTTATGCCGTGTCTCGGATAAAATTTTATTTGGACATGTTTTATTCCAACTATTATGTATTGGCAGACGATGTGTTTGATTCGTGGCGAGTGAAAACTGATGTTGCTCCGGCTAAACAGAAATATGATGCTTATGACTATGCGTACTATAATCTACCAACCAAGGACCATGTTTTGAAGCCAGTAAAGGACTGCGACCACTGTGGTACGATGAGGCTCCAATATGAGGGTCTTGCGTTCTGTTGTAGAAAAGGAAAAGTAAAAATAGTTCCACCTGAAGTTCCACCAGAGTTACGTCGGTTGTTTACAAGACAGGTTGATAATGATGCAAAATATTTCAGGAAGCATATACGATATTTCAACACCCATTTCCCATTCACAAGCCTTGGATTCACCCTCGATCGTAAGGTAAGCAATGCTTCTAGGACTGGTATATATACATTCCGTGCCCAAGGGGCATTGTATTATAAGATGGATGATCTGATGCCTGCTGGTCAAGGACCTAGACATCTGCAGTACTACATCTATGATACAAATGAAACATTGGAACATAGAGTGAAGCGGCCTCCAAATCTTGATATTAATGTCATACGGAAAGTTCTACAGATACTAGAGAACAACCCTTATGTTATATTTTTAAGAGCATAGGCTCTGTTCCAAACCTAGAAGAATATAGGATTTCACTAAATACGGATATAAGACTGGACCAGCGAAGGTATAATGCCCCCCACAACGTCACACGTGGCTGCGATGTGGGTAGAAGGGAGCAACCCACAAAACACTTTTGATAGACAAGTTATCGTGTGTGTCAAAGGGGACCGTCCTATATTTATCAGCGCATACTATGGTTGCTATGATCCTTTGGCATATCCATTATTCTTCCCGGGAGGGAGACGGGGTGGAACCGTTGGATGTCATATGAAGTACCACCTTTCGACGTTCAAAATAACAACAACAATGGCACCGAAGGAGATGAATTCCACGATATAGATCGTACTTCAAATGTGCATCTGGAACAAGTCAGGGATGAGGTAGCAGGTAATTATTTTCATGCTTCTAACGTGTCTAACATGTTTACTCACTTGTGCACTATTTGTGGAGATTGTGCATCAATCATTCTTTTAACCATGTTCCAAATGATGAAGAGGACCAGGAGGATGATGATATCGGTTCGTCTAGAAAATTTGTTAGTGCAAGGGAGTACTACTGTTTCAAGATACAAGTCAAGAAGAAACTTTTTAACATTATATTGTTTGGTGCACGCATGTTCCAGCTATGGGCTGTCGACACGTACATCAAGATGGAGACGATGAGGCTTGATTTCTACTCCAAGCCTAAGAATCACAAGCTTATTCGTGTTGATCTATACCAGGTACAGTAATGTACATCACTAAATACTTTTACACATGATCATGAACTAAATATTTCGATTTAGCTTTTTTAATTGATGCTTCAAATGTTAAAAGAAAAGAGTGATGTTGTTGTAGACTTAGGATAGCTCATATTATCTGAATACATATTTTTATATGTGCACTTAATTCGGGCCTTGCATTAGACGTGCACATGCACATGCTTGATTTACCAAAGAATGATGTTTTGAGTCATTTGATTCATAGGGTGTTGTTGACGTCGTTGATGCCGGGGGAAACCGTGGTTCTCAGGTTGGCAAGAGAGTCGTGCTACCACAGACTTTTCCTGGGGGTGATCGAGACATGCAACGGAGATTTCTTGATGCCCTGGCGATAGTCCAGCGGTTTGGGAAGCCGGATTACTTCATTACAATTACTTTCAACCCACACTGGGAGGAGATTACATCCAGGCTTGAACCCAGACAGACACCACAAGACCGTCCAGACATTGTGGCGAGAGTATACAGGGCCAAAAGGATGAAGGATGTTTTGATCAAGAAGAAATACTTTGGTGAGGTTGCTGCGTATGTCCATGTTACCGAGTTTCAAAAGAGGGGGCTGCCACATGAGCACATGCTTCTGATCATGCGCTCAGATAGCAAGCTAACAAACCCATAAGAGTATGACAAGGTGATATCAGCAGAACTTCCAGACAAGGATAAGTACCATGTATTGCATGCTCTGGTGGTTAAGCATATGCTACACGGTCCATGTGGTGCTCTTAGGAAACATTGTCCCTGCATGATAGATGGTGAATGCCGATTTCGTTATCCTCGACACTTTTGTGATGCTACGCAGCAAGGAAAGGACTCATATCCTATCTATAGGAGGAGACTTGATGGTCGTGTAGTGAAGGTTAGAGGATCAGAGCTAGATAATAGATGGGTTGTCCCATACAATCCTGGTCTCCTTATGCGGTATAATTGTCACATCAATGTTGAAGCTTGCTCGGGCATCAAGGTAGTTAATTATTTATTCAAGTATATCTACAAAGGACAGCAGTAGATGGAGATGGTGGAGTAATCAATGAGATTAAACAGTACAGGGACGCTAGATTTGTTGTGCCACAGGAGTCTATCTACATGATTTGCGCTTTTCCAATGTACGGTGTCGACCCCGCTGTTCTCCAACTTCAACTCCACTTGGAAAATATGCAGACTATTGTATTCAAACAGGGTGATAATCTACATGATGTTGTCAGTCGGTCCTCTTCTTCCAATACCATGCTCACTGAATATTGCAAGATGAACCAGGTGGATCCTTATGCGAGGAACTTCTTATACAAAGAGTTCCCAGAATTCTATCGTTGAATTAAGGGTAAGAAGAAGTGGCAAAAAAGAAAACTAAGGGGGCGGGGGCAGGTTGGAAGAATTGTGTACGCGCATCCTGCTGAAGGTGAGAGATATTTTCTGAGAGTGCTCATGAATCATGTCAGAGGTGCAACATTATATGCGGATTTAAGAACTGTGCATGGAAAGTCATGCTCGAATTTTAGTTCCTTGATGACTGCTTGACCGAGTCTGCTACTTTCCATGTGCCATATGCTCTAAGAAGGTTTTTCACAACCATTCTGGTGTTTTGCGAGGTGATCAAAATCCGATCATTGTGGGAGAAGCACCTCATGGCAATGTATGAGGACTACCGTCGTAGCCAGTCCAACCAAGCCACGGTAGAGCAGATGGTCCTCCCAGATTCTATGGGGAAGGATATAAAAACTTTTAGCCTCCCAGATTTGGATCCCGTTGATGATGAGTGTTCTAGCAGTCACTGTAGAGAGGTTCAAGAGGAGTTGTCAGTTATTTTCGACAAAGAAGACGTAAATATGTTTACAACTATAAACACAGAGCAACGTGCTGGTTTTTATGAAATCCTCTCTCATGTCGTCAATGACAAAAGCAAAATTTTCTTTGTTGATGGTCCGGGTGGCACGGGGAAGACATATCTATACAAGGCACTCCTTGCTAAGGTTCGTTCATTGGGGAAAATAGCTATTGCAACATCAACATCTGGTATAGCAGCATCGATCATGCCTGGTGGACGCACCGCCCACTCTAGGTTCAAAATTCCAATTAGGCTCACAGACAGCAGCACGTGCAATTTCACCAAGGAGAGTGGTACCGCAAAGCTGCTTAGTAGGGCATCTTTGATAATCTGGGACAAAGTTTCCACAACGAAGCTTCAAACAGTGGAGAGACTTGATAGGTCCCTGCAGGACATCATGGAATGTGATTTCCCATTTGGTGGGAAGGTCGTGGTGTTTGGAGTAGATTTTAGGCAGGTTCTTCCCGTGGTGACGCATGGTACAAGAGCACAGATCACTGACGGTACGCTACATAGATCTTATTTATGGGAGAAGGTTAGGAAGATACGTCTTACACGTAATATGAGGGCACAAACCCACCAGTGGTTCTCCAATTATATGTTGAGAATTGGTTATGGAGTAGAAGAGACAATCGGTGGTGATTACGTGCGTCTTCCAGATGATATTGTTATTCTTTAAACTCCCAATGGAGAACCAGTGAACAAGCTGATTGACGATATCTTCCCATCGCTTCATGAGAATGCAACATCTGGATCCTACATGAGTGCCCGTGCCATTCTTTCAACCAAGAATGAATACAAAGATGATTGACAGATTTCCTGGCCTAGAAAAGATATATGATAGTTTTTACTCTGTCGAGGATGCGCGCAATAATTATTCAATGGACTATCTAAACACCATCACTCCAAACGGCCTGCCCCCCATCTTTTGAAACTCAAAGTCAATTGTCCCGTCCTTCTTCTTCGGAATATCGATCCTCACAACGGCCTGTGCAATGGAACACGACGGATGATTGGAGCATTCCAATTAATGCAATTGATGCTGAGATTGTCGGTGGACATCATGCTGGAAATAGAGTGTTCATACCGAGGATACATTTGTCTCCCTCGGAGGACATATCACTTCCTTTCAAATTCAAGAGGAAACAATTTCCGATCCGGTTGAGTTTTGCAATGACCATCAACAAAGCACAGGGCCAAACGATTCCAACTTTTGGTATTTACCTTCCCGAGCCTGTATTCTCGCATGGCCAGCTTTATGTTGTACTATCAAAGGGTGTGTCAAGGCATACCACTCGGATTTTGACAAGCCATATAAGGACATAGATCCAACAGGAAAAACCACGAAGAACATTGTGTATAGGGATGTATTGGAGGGATGAAACATGTTTGTTCTTCATCCATGCCGGCGTTTTCGTATTATTTAATGTTCTTATTGCACATATATTTTTCAGCTATTTATGATAATGCTCCTTTATCTTTTTCGTATTATTATTTTATCTTGATGATCTGTACAGTTTCTTACAACCTATAAGAATTTATATTTTTGGATTTTTTCTACGGTTATAGTGTTCGATCAATCAAAATTAGAGAATACAAATGTAATACATGCATGTGCATATTATCAAGGGGAAAGCTTCGTTACATTTTGAGATTCTTTTGCCCGTGAACTTTATTCTTCTCGATTAAATGTTTGAGATTTCCATGCAGTTGAGCCTAAACTGGTGGCATGTTCTTGTGCTAATTTAATCTCTGCAGGTACCTCTTTATTAACCGAGTTTGTATCTATTTGATTGGTACGGCGTCTCTGTCGTCTCTGGACAAAAGATTGACAGATGCCATGAAATGAGTATTGCATCCCATATTTGTTCAACCGTTCGAGCTATATGTGTGCTGACTCGCTCAATTTGTTTATGATTTATAGATTTGATTTTACGTGTGAGTAGCTTTCTTTATATCGCTCATTGTCACAATATCTGATTCTGGTACAGTTCGACAGATTGTTGATGCAGAGGTAGTATCATAGCTCTGCATACAGTATACTTATTTCCTTATATCTCTCTATCTCTAAGCTGCATGTTGTACTTTTATTTGTTATCCAATTAATTATGTACCTCTTGTAACATCTGATCGGCACCTAAAAAACACCTGACCGTTGCTTTTATTGAATCCTATTTTTAAATGAAAGCAAAGCAGATGTGAAAAGATGCAAAGAGTTTGGACGAAATGCATTACTGATGTAAGCCGTGTCACTAAAGAAAATCAAGAATGTGAGTTGTTGCAAATAATTTGGCACCATACTGTACGTTTCTGAAAGGAACTTCTAATTAGCGGATCTTCACTTTGCTTTGATATTGTTAGCAAGGTTCCCAGCTACAATTTTTAACCATCAGACATGCTTAGGTCAATTTTTCTGTAAAGTAAACATCCTTCGTTCCTTTTTCTACAGGCCAGTTTATGACTGATGGTGATTTCATAAAGGAGAACTATTACCCTGGGAAATTCAGGCAAGAGTGTACCTTTACGCAGGTGGGAATTGGGGATTAGGAGAGATGTGTAACAAATTATGTTGAATCATTTTTGTATATGGGATTCCTATACAAAATGGTTCGAATTTTAGGTAGTACATCAGATGAACAATGATTTTTTACTATGTATTCTGTGTACATTAAACTTAGATTACGTGTCAATTCCATGTGCTCTATAAATCCTAATTTAGCCAAGTTTGGTCCTTCACATGGAGAGTGCACTGTGGCTCTGTACGTGTACAACAGAGGAAGTGCATTGTGGTTAATATGTCTTAATTAATAGTATCTGCTTCATCTAGAAAGATTTGTACAACTTATTTTCTGCTAAGTAAAGGTTCATGTTCTGAAAGATGTTGTGTATAAATTGAGATTCTTTATTATCTTGGCAAGTTGGGTTATTTCCAATATATATTGTATTTTTCGAGCTCCGATTTATACATAATGAAGTTGTGATTACTATTTTTTTCCACAGTAGAATACAAGTTTGTATCGAAAACAAGTTTACAAATTTTTATGTCGATGCTAGGAGGCAATCCGAGCGACCGTTGACCGGGGAATGGGATGCATACAAATCGAAATGAAATGTGCCAATTTGGTACGTGCAGTACATAGCAACAACTAAAATATCTCACCTGATGGTGTCATTTACAGAGGCAATTTTAAATCCAGTTGGCATTGTAATCGGGGAATTGAGTGCTTTTTGCGTGTGTCATGTCAAACATCATTTATTTTGTCGGCATATTTTCTTAATGAATACATTGCAAGTGTATATCTATTTTCTCAATGATAAGTCCGAGTTTATATAAAATTGCATGTGTAAGTTATATATTTTCTGTGTTTGATTTGAAGTATGTTTTTGCAACGTTTGCAATTAATTGCTTATAATCGTCGGAGTACAAAATTCAGGAATAACGAGATGGAAAAGGGTGCCGAATACACATTTATAACATTACACGTGCGTAGCACATGCACTTTTACTAGTACCCTCTAGGTATACTAGTCCGTTGGGCAACCGATGATCAAGGTTTCCTGATCATGGGTATTTATACCATTGACAACAGAGCCATATCATTGGTGAATTATGTGATGGACTCGAACCCATTATTTTTCATCCTGATGAGCTAAAGTAATTAAGTTGAATGTCATGAAAATGAAAACATAGTACCATAGCCTTTGACGTGAGATAGTATTTAATTTCTATAATGTAAGTTACTTTGATTGCATCAAACGTCACACCGTGACCTGTTGTTTATAAATGTGACTCTTGGGTAATGAAAGGGATATGTCGAGGCGTACCATTAAGAGCGGGACTTGCCAGACCTATTGATGGATAGGTACTCCTGGGCCCACTCGGTGAAGTTGCATCAATTAGTTTGCAAGCATGTGACTATGTCACGGAGATGCAGCGACATCGGAATGAGTAGAATTTTTATATCGGTAACAAGACTGAACGGGGTATAAGATACCATAAGATCAAGTCTTGGACAAACAAAATATCACTTAGGCAAGGGCGTGCGGACTTGACTTTTAAGCTTCTCCACGCCATTCACCGCACGACGCGTCACCGACCATTCCTAGCGACAGTGTGTCGTCGTCTAGCGAAAGCGCGTCGCCCGTGCACGGAGAACAAGATGGGTCCCCACGCCCACACTCCTCTGGCCAATCGTCTCCCGGCGTGCAGGACGCGTCGCTATTAACATCGGGTCCCACTGCAACGTAGACATGCATGCTAAATCCGACGCGGGATCGCCTGCGTCTTCTGCTCCAGTACACCTCCCTGTGCGTAAACCGACTCGGGCACACGCAAGGTCAAGAAGTGGTATTTTTAAATCCTTTATTCCAACTATTATGTATTGGCAGACGATGTGTTTGATTCGTGGCGAGTGAAAACTGATGTTGCTCCGGCTAAACAGAAATATGATGCTTATGACTATGCGTACTATAATCTACCAACCAAGGACCATGTTTTGAAGCCAGTAAAGGACTGCGACCACTGTGGTACGATGAGGCTCCAATATGAGGGTCTTGCGTTCTGTTGTAGAAAAGGAAAAGTAAAAATAGTTCCACCTGAAGTTCCACCAGAGTTACGTCGGTTGTTTACAAGACAGGTTGATAATGATGCAAAATATTTCAGGAAGCATATACGATATTTCAACACCCATTTCCCATTCACAAGCCTTGGATTCACCCTCGATCGTAAGGTAAGCAATGCTTCTAGGACTGGTATATATACATTCCGTGCCCAAGGGGCATTGTATTATAAGATGGATGATCTGATGCCTGCTGGTCAAGGACCTAGACATCTGCAGTACTACATCTATGATACAAATGAAACATTGGAACATAGAGTGAAGCGGCCTCCAAATCTTGATATTAATGTCATACGGAAAGTTCTACAGATACTAGAGAACAACCCTTATGTTATATTTTTAAGAGCATAGGCTCTGTTCCAAACCTAGAAGAATATAGGATTTCACTAAATACGGATATAAGACTGGACCAGCGAAGGTATAATGCCCCCCACAACGTCACACGTGGCTGCGATGTGGGTAGAAGGGAGCAACCCACAAAACACTTTTGATAGACAAGTTATCGTGTGTGTCAAAGGGGACCGTCCTATATTTATCAGCGCATACTATGGTTGCTATGATCCTTTGGCATATCCATTATTCTTCCCGGGAGGGAGACGGGGTGGAACCGTTGGATGTCATATGAAGTACCACCTTTCGACGTTCAAAATAACAACAACAATGGCACCGAAGGAGATGAATTCCACGATATAGATCGTACTTCAAATGTGCATCTGGAACAAGTCAGGGATGAGGTAGCAGGTAATTATTTTCATGCTTCTAACGTGTCTAACATGTTTACTCACTTGTGCACTATTTGTGGAGATTGTGCATCAATCATTCTTTTAACCATGTTCCAAATGATGAAGAGGACCAGGAGGATGATGATATCGGTTCGTCTAGAAAATTTGTTAGTGCAAGGGAGTACTACTGTTTCAAGATACAAGTCAAGAAGAAACTTTTTAACATTATATTGTTTGGTGCACGCATGTTCCAGCTATGGGCTGTCGACACGTACATCAAGATGGAGACGATGAGGCTTGATTTCTACTCCAAGCCTAAGAATCACAAGCTTATTCGTGCTGATCTATACCAGGTACAGTAATGTACATCACTAAATACTTTTACACATGATCATGAACTAAATATTTCGATTTAGCTTTTTTAATTGATGCTTCAAATGTTAAAAGAAAAGAGTGATGTTGTTGTAGACTTAGGATAGCTCATATTATCTGAATACATATTTTTATATGTGCACTTAATTCGGGCCTTGCATTAGACGTGCACATGCACATGCTTGATTTACCAAAGAATGATGTTTTGAGTCATTTGATTCATAGGGTGTTGTTGACGTCGTTGATGCCGGGGAAAACCGTGGTTCTCAGGTTGGCAAGAGAGTCGTGCTACCACAGACTTTTCCTGGGGGTGATCGAGACATGCAACGGAGATTTCTTGATGCCCTGGCGATAGTCCAGCGGTTTGGGAAGCCGGATTACTTCATTACAATTACTTTCAACCCACACTGGGAGGAGATTACATCCAGGCTTGAACCCAGACAGACACCACAAGACCGTCCAGACATTGTGGCGAGAGTATACAGGGCCAAAAGGATGAAGGATGTTTTGATCAAGAAGAAATACTTTGGTGAGGTTGCTGCGTATGTCCATGTTACCGAGTTTCAAAAGAGGGGGCTGCCACATGAGCACATGCTTCTGATCATGCGCTCAGATAGCAAGCTAACAAACCCATAAGAGTATGACAAGGTGATATCAGCAGAACTTCCAGACAAGGATAAGTACCATGTATTGCATGCTCTGGTGGTTAAGCATATGCTACACGGTCCATGTGGTGCTCTTAGGAAACATTGTCCCTGCATGATAGATGGTGAATGCCGATTTCGTTATCCTCGACACTTTTGTGATGCTACGCAGCAAGGAAAGGACTCATATCCTATCTATAGGAGGAGACTTGATGGTCGTGTAGTGAAGGTTAGAGGATCAGAGCTAGATAATAGATGGGTTGTCCCATACAATCCTGGTCTCCTTATGCGGTATAATTGTCACATCAATGTTGAAGCTTGCTCGGGCATCAAGGTAGTTAATTATTTATTCAAGTATATCTACAAAGGACAGCAGTAGATGGAGATGGTGGAGTAATCAATGAGATTAAACAGTACAGGGACGCTAGATTTGTTGTGCCACAGGAGTCTATCTACATGATTTGCGCTTTTCCAATGTACGGTGTCGACCCCGCTGTTCTCCAACTTCAACTCCACTTGGAAAATATGCAGACTATTGTATTCAAACAGGGTGATAATCTACATGATGTTGTCAGTCGGTCCTCTTCTTCCAATACCATGCTCACTGAATATTGCAAGATGAACCAGGTGGATCCTTATGCGAGGAACTTCTTATACAAAGAGTTCCCAGAATTCTATCGTTGAATTAAGGGTAAGAAGAAGTGGCAAAAAAGAAAACTAAGGGGGCGGGGGCAGGTTGGAAGAATTGTGTACGCGCATCCTGCTGAAGGTGAGAGATATTTTCTGAGAGTGCTCATGAATCATGTCAGAGGTGCAACATTATATGCGGATTTAAGAACTGTGCATGGAAAGTCATGCTCGAATTTTAGTCCCTTGATGACTGCTTGACCGAGTCTGCTACTTTCCATGTGCCATATGCTCTAAGAAGGTTTTTCACAACCATTCTGGTGTTTTGCGAGGTGATCAAAATCCGATCATTGTGGGAGAAGCACCTCATGGCAATGTATGAGGACTACCGTCGTAGCCAGTCCAACCAAGCCACGGTAGAGCAGATGGTCCTCCCAGATTCTATGGGGAAGGATATAAAAACTTTTAGCCTCCCAGATTTGGATCCCGTTGATGATGAGTGTTCTAGCAGTCACTGTAGAGAGGTTCAAGAGGAGTTGTCAGTTATTTTCGACAAAGAAGACGTAAATATGTTTACAACTATAAACACAGAGCAACGTGCTGGTTTTTATGAAATCCTCTCTCATGTCGTCAATGACAAAAGCAAAATTTTCTTTGTTGATGGTCCGGGTGGCACGGGGAAGACATATCTATACAAGGCACTCCTTGCTAAGGTTCGTTCATTGGGGAAAATAGCTATTGCAACATCAACATCTGGTATAGCAGCATCGATCATGCCTGGTGGACGCACCGCCCACTCTAGGTTCAAAATTCCAATTAGGCTCACAGACAGCAGCACGTGCAATTTCACCAAGGAGAGTGGTACCGCAAAGCTGCTTAGTAGGGCATCTTTGATAATCTGGGACAAAGTTTCCACAACGAAGCTTCAAACAGTGGAGAGACTTGATAGGTCCCTGCAGGACATCATGGAATGTGATTTCCCATTTGGTGGGAAGGTCGTGGTGTTTGGAGTAGATTTTAGGCAGGTTCTTCCCGTGGTGACGCATGGTACAAGAGCACAGATCACTGACGGTACGCTACATAGATCTTATTTATGGGAGAAGGTTAGGAAGATACGTCTTACACGTAATATGAGGGCACAAACCCACCAGTGGTTCTCCAATTATATGTTGAGAATTGGTTATGGAGTAGAAGAGACGATCGGTGGTGATTACGTGCGTCTTCCAGATGATATTGTTATTCTTTAAACTCCCAATGGAGAACCAGTGAACAAGCTGATTGACGATATCTTCCCATCGCTTCATGAGAATGCAACATCTGGATCCTACATGAGTGCCCGTGCCATTCTTTCAACCAAGAATGAATACAAAGATGATTGACAGATTTCCTGGCCTAGAAAAGATATATGATAGTTTTTACTCTGTCGAGGATGCGCGCAATAATTATTCAATGGACTATCTAAACACCATCACTCCAAACGGCCTGCCCCCCATCTTTTGAAACTCAAAGTCAATTGTCCCGTCCTTCTTCTTCGGAATATCGATCCTCACAACGGCCTGTGCAATGGAACACGACGGATGATTGGAGCATTCCAATTAATGCAATTGATGCTGAGATTGTCGGTGGACATCATGCTGGAAATAGAGTGTTCATACCGAGGATACATTTGTCTCCCTCGGAGGACATATCACTTCCTTTCAAATTCAAGAGGAAACAATTTCCGATCCGGTTGAGTTTTGCAATGACCATCAACAAAGCACAGGGCCAAACGATTCCAACTTTTGGTATTTACCTTCCCGAGCCTGTATTCTCGCATGGCCAGCTTTATGTTGTACTATCAAAGGGTGTGTCAAGGCATACCACTCGGATTTTGACAAGCCATATAAGGACATAGATCCAACAGGAAAAACCACGAAGAACATTGTGTATAGGGATGTATTGGAGGGATGAAACATGTTTGTTCTTCATCCATGCCGGCGTTTTCGTATTATTTAATGTTCTTATTGCACATATATTTTTCAGCTATTTATGATAATGCTCCTTTATCTTTTTCGTATTATTATTTTATCTTGATGATCTGTACAGTTTCTTACAACCTATAAGAATTTATATTTTTGGATTTTTTCTACGGTTATAGTGTTCGATCAATCAAAATTAGAGAATACAAATGTAATACATGCATGTGCATATTATCAAGGGGAAAGCTTCGTTACATTTTGAGTTTCTTTTGCCCGTGAACTTTATTCTTCTCGATTAAATGTTTGAGATTTCCATGCAGTTGAGCCTAAACTGGTGGCATGTTCTTGTGCTAATTTAATCTCTGCAGGTACCTCTTTATTAACCGAGTTTGTATCTATTTGATTGGTACGGCGTCTCTGTCGTCTCTGGACAAAAGATTGACAGATGCCATGAAATGAGTATTGCATCCCATATTTGTTCAACCGTTCGAGCTATATGTGTGCTGACTCGCTCAATTTGTTTATGATTTATAGATTTGATTTTACGTGTGAGTAGCTTTCTTTATATCGCTCATTGTCACAATATCTGATTCTGGTACAGTTCGACAGATTGTTGATGCAGAGGTAGTATCATAGCTCTGCATACAGTATACTTATTTCCTTATATCTCTCTATCTCTAAGCTGCATATTGTACTTTTATTTGTTATCCAATTAATTATGTACCTCTTGTAACATCTGATCGGCACCTAAAAAACACCTGACCGTTGCTTTTATTGAATCCTATTTTTAAATGAAAGCAAAGCAGATGTGAAAAGATGCAAAGAGTTTGGACGAAATGCATTACTGATGTAAGCCGTGTCACTAAAGAAAATCAAGAATGTGAGTTGTTGCAAATAATTTGGCACCATACTGTACGTTTCTGAAAGGAACTTCTAATTAGCGGATCTTCACTTTGCTTTGATATTGTTAGCAAGGTTCCCAGCTACAATTTTTAACCATCAGACATGCTTAGGTCAATTTTTCTGTAAAGTAAACATCCTTCGTTCCTTTTTCTACAGGCCAGTTTATGACTGATGGTGATTTCATAAAGGAGAACTATTACCCTGGGAAATTCAGGCAAGAGTGTACCTTTACGCAGGTGGGAATTGGGGATTAGGAGAGATGTGTAACAAATTATGTTGAATCATTTTTGTATATGGGATTCCTATACAAAATGGTTCGAATTTTAGGTAGTACATCAGATGAACAATGATTTTTTACTATGTATTCTGTGTACATTAAACTTAGATTACGTGTCAATTCCATGTGCTCTATAAATCCTAATTTAGCCAAGTTTGGTCCTTCACATGGAGAGTGCACTGTGGCTCTGTACGTGTACAACAGAGGAAGTGCATTGTGGTTAATATGTCTTAATTAATAGTATCTGCTTCATCTAGAAAGATTTGTACAACTTATTTTCTGCTAAGTAAAGGTTCATGTTCTGAAAGATGTTGTGTATAAATTGAGATTCTTTATTATCTTGGCAAGTTGGGTTATTTCCAATATATATTGTATTTTTCGAGCTCCGATTTATACATAATGAAGTTGTGATTACTATTTTTTTCCACAGTAGAATACAAGTTTGTATCGAAAACAAGTTTACAAATTTTTATGTCGATGCTAGGAGGCAATCCGAGCGACCGTTGACCGGGGAATGGGATGCATACAAATCGAAATGAAATGTGCCAATTTGGTACGTGCAGTACATAGCAACAACTAAAATATCTCACCTGATGGTGTCATTTACAGAGGCAATTTTAAATCCAGTTGGCATTGTAATCGGGGAATTGAGTGCTTTTTGCGTGTGTCATGTCAAACATCATTTATTTTGTCGGCATATTTTCTTAATGAATACATTGCAAGTGTATATCTATTTTCTCAATGATAAGTCCGAGTTTATATAAAATTGCATGTGTAAGTTATATATTTTCTGTGTTTGATTTGAAGTATGTTTTTGCAACGTTTGCAATTAATTGCTTATAATCGTCGGAGTACAAAATTCAGGAATAACGAGATGGAAAAGGGTGCCGAATACACATTTATAACATTACACGTGCGTAGCACATGCACTTTTACTAGTACCCTCTAGGTATACTAGTCCGTTGGGCAACCGATGATCAAGGTTTCCTGATCATGGGTATTTATACCATTGACAACAGAGCCATATCATTGGTGAATTATGTGATGAACTCGAACCCATTATTTTTCATCCTGATGAGCTAAAGTAATTAAGTTGAATGTCATGAAAATGAAAACATAGTACCATAGCCTTTGACGTGAGATAGTATTTAATTTCTATAATGTAAGTTACTTTGATTGCATCAAACGTCACACCGTGACCTGTTGATTATAAATGTGACTCTTGGGTAATGAAAGGGATATGTCGAGGCGTACCATTAAGAGCGGGACTTGCCAGACCTATTGATGGATAGGTACTCCTGGGCCCACTCGGTGAAGTTGCATCAATTAGTTTGCAAGCATGTGACTATGTCACGGAGATGCAGCGACATCGGAATGAGTAGAATTTTTATATCGGTAACAAGACTGAACGGGGTATAAGATACCATAAGATCAAGTCTTGGACAAACAAAATATCACTTAGGCAAGGGCGTGCGGACTTGACTTTTAAGCTTCTCCACGCCATTCACCGCACGACGCGTCACCGACCATTCCTAGCGACAGTGTGTCGTCGTCTAGCGAAAGCGCGTCGCCCGTGCACGGAGAACAAGATGGGTCCCCACGCCCACACTCCTCTGGCCAATCGTCTCCCGGCGTGCAGGACGCGTCGCTATTAACATCGGGTCCCACTGCTACGTAGACATGCATGCTAAATCCGACGCGGGATCGCCTGCGTCTTCTGCTCCAGTACACCTCCCTGTGCGTAAACCGACTCGGGCACACGCAAGGTCAAGAAGTGGTATTTTTAAATCCTTTATTTCAAAAGATGGTACAATACGGTATGCTAGATAGGCTGCTACTGGTGAACCCGATGATTTGCGAGAAGATCTAGGTCATAAAAATTGAAAAAAATGCCATGGATAAAGAATATGATGCTCTTATGAAAAATAGAACATGACATTCGGTACCATCTAGTGAAAGGAGGAATTTTATTGATTTTAAATGGGTGTACAAAATAAAGAGAAAGGCAGATGGTAGCATTGATAGGTATAAGGCTACGCTAGTTGCTAAAGAATTTAAGAAACGCTATGGGATGGACTATAAGGACACATTTAGTCCAGTTGTTAAAGCAGCTACTATCAGATTGGTATTGTCTATTTCTGTTTCCAGGGGATGGAGTTCACGCTAGTTGGACGGTCAGAATGTGTTTCTTCACGATGTTCTAGAGGAATAAGTCTATATGCGGCCATCACCATGTTATGAAGATGGTAACAGGCCGCATCACATTTACAGGTTGGACGAGGCTTTATATGGATTAAAGCAAGCGCCTCATGCATGGTACTCAAGGGTAAATACTAATTTACAAGCGTTGGGATTCAAACCATCTAAGGGTGATACTTCACTTTGCTTTTATAAAAAAGGAAAGGTTATCATTTTTATGCTCATTTATGTTGACGATATAATTGTTGCAAATTCCTCTGATGAAGCTACTATTGCACTTCTAAATTATTTGAGGAATGATTTTTCTCTTAATGATCTGGGAGATCTTCATTATTTCTTGGATATAGGGGTGCAAAAGTCTGGTAATGGCATTCTATTAACTCAAGAAAAGTTTGCATCTGATATGCTTTGTCGTGTGAACATGAAGGATTGCAAGCCGTCCAGCACACCCATATTCACTACTGAGAAACTATCTTTGTATAATGGAGAATTGTTAAATTTGGAGGAATCAACACAGTATAGGATTATTGTTGGTGCGTTGTAATACTTAACTATAACAAGACCTGATATCTCCTTTGCTTTTAATAAAGTATGCCAGTTTTTGCATTCACCTACTTCAGTTCATTGGACAGCAGTAAAGAGGATATTAAGATATATTAAAGGGAGTGTGGTTAGAGGACTAAAGATTAGCAAGTCTTCTTCATCTTTAGTAAGTGCTTTTGCAGATGCAGATTGGGCAGCTTTTCCAGATTATAGAAGGCATATTGGAGGTTTTGTTGTGTTCTTTGGGTCAAATTTAATATCCTGGAGTGCTAGGAAGGAAGCCACAGTCGCAAGGTCCAGTACAGATGCAAAATATAAGTCTTTGGCTAATGCAACTGCTGAGGTGATCTGGGTAGAAACCATTCTTGATGAACTTGGTGTTGATCGTCCTCAAGCAGCATGTTTATGGTGTAACAATTTGGATGCAAACTATCTCTCAGCTAATCCAGTGTTCCATGCAAGAACTAAACATATTGATTTCACTTTCATTTTATGGGAGAACGTGTTGCACAAAGACTGTTGGAAGTGAAATTTATACCAACAGGAGATCAAGTGGCTGATGGATTAACCAAGCCACTAAATGTTGGACAACTTCGAGCTTTTAGAAGCAACCTCAATCTGGAAGCACTTCGGTTGAGGGAGGATGTTAAACGATAAGCTCGTGTCTTTGTATAGAACCATTTATTGTTTTCTGTTTCTATTGCGTCGTTGTACATAAACCAATGCATGTCTTTCCTTGCCTCTCAAGTTGAGGGGTGGTTGTAATCTGTTGTAATATTTTGGGTGGTTTGTCCCCTATATAAACCCGAAGGCGGCATGAGGCCAAGTGCATGCTTCAAACCAATCCAATCTATAGTTTTAATATGGTAGTTTTCATCAGAGCTGGGTTATCCTCCACAAAAAACTTCACTCCTTGGATTCGTTACGACTTAGCATTCCTCAAATTTACCGATCATCTTCCACTGATACATTCCTGCGATGTCACCACCATCTCGAAATCATAGGAGCTCCATGGGAGCTGCCAACTAGGACACAGAAGTGGGTAGACATGGCCATGATTGTCGGGGAATCAAACCGAGCTCATGCCTCACCTCTGTGATTGCTAGCCATACGATGCCCGTCCAAAGAACAAAAAGTTTATGCGAGAGAGAAAGATTTGAGAATTTTTTTGCTGGAGTAATAGAAATAACAATGACACAAGAATTCAGTCGTCCATATTTGGCTTCCTATAACTTCTTGTGTATCATCTTCAATTCCTCGTTTAGTTTCACATTTCAATCGAGCAACTCTATACCCCAAAAGTGACACTCTTTCCCCAAAATTATTCACGGTAAGAGACAATTTTAGCTCCCGGGTTTCCCTGCGCTACCCAAATTCAATTAAACCTCTAATTGAAGGCTCTAAAGCTAATCATGGAGAGAACTCAAACTGAAACTTTCCCGCCACTGCCTGCGGCTTGCTCTCACATTCCACCATACTGCAGCTTGCTTGTGCAGACAAAGTCGAGCTAGCAATGTACCGTAGGCCAGCGTTGACACGCTTAATCACCGTAGAAGAAGTAGAATAGGGTGGGGGGGAGAAAGGGGAGGCAATGCGGAAGGCGGGCACGAGGCTGTCTCAGGCTCCCGGCCCAGTCTTTCACATGGACAATGCCGAGGTGTATAAGTTTTGGGTCCCGTGCTACGGGGGATACGTTTTGGGTCATGCACAAGGGTTGATGAGTGGTGAGTCTAGTGCTTGAGTGGATATGTGATGGCTCCAGCTCAGAAAACGGTTGATCTCAACTTACATAATTTAAAAATCTAGCGACCGGCCAATGCTGACTTGTCTCCCACGTTTATGTGCTAAATAGGGTCAGGTCGGGGCTTGACTATTTGTGCACGCATAAATGTCGCATGAGTGATATTGTGGCCAACTATGACCTTTTCCTTCCAATAATGATAAAAAAAACATCGGAAAACAACTATTGCCAGGGCGATAAGATAACTTGGCTATTGTTGTGCTGTGCTGCTTGCCTGCTTCTACGTCAAGCTCCACGCCAATAAGCTTATCCCTCTTCTGTCGGTAGAAGAAGTCACTGTGTCGGCGTGCACTAGAGAGATCATGTGGCGGGAAAGTTTCAGTTTGACTCAGTTCTCTCTCCTGTCCTTCTCAGCAGCGGCTACTTAGCGGCCTTTGACTCAGTTCGGCATTCCTCGTACCTTCCATTCCTATGTGATCATTGTCCATCATGATGTGTTAAACTTAATATGTCAACTCTATCAAGCTCCTCAAGTTTTCTGTTGGACATTGATCATGTTCCGCTCTATTTTTCTCGCTAGTGATTTAAATGGATGGAAAGTGTGCACTCTTTTATAGGGGCTGAATGTTCAACTTAAATAGGCATGATCAATCCGTTATCATTATCAAGTAGGTGGAGTTTTGAATATACCACCATAGTTTTAAATAGCGGGCTATGACATTTAGCGGCAGCCTGATTGAAACGCTATAGCGATGCTAAATCGCCGCTATAGCGTGCTATTTAAGGGTTTTGGTACATTTAGCGCGCTAATGCACTTATCGTCATAGTGCAGGAAACGCTATGCTATAGCGAAGCTATAGCGCGCTATTTAAAACTTTGTATACCACACGGCAAATTTTACTTATTCATTCATTCATTATTTTGCTAGCTAAAGACCGAAGTTGGCACTGTCCAAAAGGGTGTGCGCTTATCCAATGTCCAAGCTTGGACATTATAGAGAGGAAAACAAAAATACATTTTTCGATAAAGAACACACACACACAAATACATATAGCTTGTCAAAAAATCTTTTAAATCTTTATTCTGGTCATGGAGGTGTTGCACCTCATGATTGAGCGGGCTGTCGGGCGCGGTCAGCGAGAGTTCATTATTGGGGACAGACCGACTGGCAAAACAGCAGTAGCCACAAATACAATTCGAAAGACAAAAGGGGAAGATGTAAGAAGAACGAGAGCGAGTCTTCATGAAATAAAATGCAAGTGAAAGAGAATTGTAGTGGATGGCTCACAAGATTGGCCCGGACAGGCTTAAGGCACATGACCTCCATGTACGTAGACGATGTGGTGAAGTTTCTAAGGCCTACTGCACGCGATCTTCAAGTCTTCTCGGAGATCCTACGAATTTTCGGCGAAGCCTCAGGGCTTAGAGCCAACCTGGAGAAGTTATCGGCACACTTGATCAGGAGTGGAGAGGGAGAGGCAAACTTGGCGGCGCAAGGGCTGCAGTGCCCCATAATGCCCTTCTCGATGCGCTACCTGGGTCTGCAGCTCTCCCTCAGTAAATTGTCAGTAGCCCAGTTACAATATATTGTGGACAATGTGGTGGATCACCAGCTAGGATGGAGGGTGAACCTCCTAAATAGAGGTGGAAGGAGTGAGTTGGTCAAAACCACCCTTTCACAGTCTCTTTCTTCACTATTATGTCCTTGGATATCCCAACCAAAACTTTCAAAGACATTGACAAAATTCTCAGGGGATTCCTGTGGAAGGGGAGTAAATAAGCGCACGGTGGTCACTGCCTGGTATCTTGGGAGAGGGTTTGCATGCACACACACCTTGGGGGACTCGGCATCCCCAACCTCCGTTTCATGAACCTTGCGTTGAGGGCTAGGTGGCTCTGGCTTTGCATACCCGACACCTCGAAGTCGTGGATAGAGTTCAACTTGCAAGTCCATAAGGCAGTGACCCACATTTTCGAGGCAGCTACGACCTTGGTGGTCGGAGACGGGGCTTCCACCTTGTTCTGGAATGATAAGTGGCTGAGGCATATGACCCCCAACCTGTGGATCAAAGTCCCCAAGCGGGCAAGGGCGAATCGCCGGGTTAGGGACGGTCTTGCAGGTGGTTGGTTAGAGGATGTTCCAACCGACTTGGGTGGAACAGAGATGCGGGAGCTGTTGCACCTAGCCGACCTTGTCGCATAATTTACCCTAGCGGAGGGTGTGGAAGATACACTTCGATGGAACTGGGAACCAAACAGTATTTTCTCGGCCAAGTCTGCCTACCGAGCCATGTTCGCAGGAAAAGTAGGGCTGGATGGAATGGAGCAAGTTTGGCGCTCTCGCGCTCCGAACAAGTGCAAGTTCTTCATGTGGCTTGTCCCGAGAAACAAGTGTTGGACGGCCGATAGAATTGCGCGTAGAGCTCTTCCACATCCTGTAGCTTGCCCCCTATGTAACCAGCAGGTGGAGGATATCAACCATTTGCTGCTAGGATGTGTGTTGGCCAGGCAGGTGTGGATGGCGTTATTGCACACTTGGGGTCTTAATGATTGGATCCCGGAGCAGCATACCACTGTCGGCCGGTGGCTACCAGCACGAAATTGGAGGGGAGTGGACCAGAAGGACTTGTGGACAGCTATCACCCTAGTTTCTTGGTGTCTGTGGAGGCACCGAAACAATGTGCTTTTCGCGGGACACCAACCGTCTAAGCGTACAATTCTCATAATTACTAAGGAAGAAGCCGCCTTGTGGTGTGCCGCGGGTTTATTTAGGGGTAGCCTTCGTGTCACAACCCCGGACCCAGAGAAATACATACTGTTATGTGCTCCTAGACATGGACCAACAAGGGCTTTAAGGTTACCAGCCCCGGTCGCAACAAACAACGGCAGGCAGACCGGATTCAACGACACGCAGGACGGATCACCACGGTACTACTACTCCTTGTGTCCATGCTAGTCATAACCAACTATGCATAACAAAACATCCACGAGTCGAATGAAACTGAAGGAAACGGAACCAAAGCTATAAAGAGATGCTATGTGTCCAGAAAGTGCAACAACAATCGAGTGTTACTGGGGTTACCTATCCCTAGGACGAATCACATCGGCAGGCGGGCTCGGACATGGATCATCGGCTCCACAACCCCTCGAATGCGACAACTATGCAGGCATAGCCAAAACTGTATAACTATGAGCTCGAAACCAACCACCGATCAAAGCAGCACTCTAGACATGAAGCTTTATTAAACAGATGTTACTAGAGTATAGCTTACAAGCAGAGGTCACACGACCCAACATTATATCAGACAACGGAAGGCAAATTATGTTGCTAATCAACAAGAACCAAAAAGGCCTAAGAGGCCACAACATAAGGCGACGTCCCAGCCCAGAGATTCCAGGCTGCTACCTGGGACACCCCAAACTATCCGCCGATGTCCACGCCGAAACACCACTAAACATATGGAACTCCACCTAAACCAAATTGAAGCAAACATGAGTACGGGAGGTACTCAACAAGACTTAACTAACCTATTATATATTTTCTTGTTCAAAAAGGGTTTATGAAGGTTGTTTTGCGTAAAGCCAACTTTCTTTCGAATAGAGGAAGAATGAGAAGCTTTTCACAAATCTTTTAAAAGAACACCCTTTCCTCAGGTATTGCCTTTAGAAATTTCGAAGCATCATCTCCAGCACATGACAACTGGAACCACCTCTTAAAACTAAACATTCATTGGCAACATCATTTACGTATGGTTCAAGTTATCTATGATCTCAGGATCCGTCACCAAGTCGTCCTTAACCGCGGACACGGCTTTTCGAAAAGATTAAACCCTTAAGGGGTGTACAACTTTACTCACACGTATGAACCGACTCTTAATGCCAAGCTATTTGCACAATTCCGACGATGTGCCATCAGAGGTGGCTGACCACGATCTTTCCCTTGTGTCGCCTATTCCATGAGTCGCTCCGAGTAGAGATGGACCGCCAATAGGGAGTGGCCATCTCCTGTCGGGTCTCTATCGTTGTGCGCAATGCTCGATGGTTACCTACCCGCAGAGCGCCGATACACCACCACATCCTAGTTTTGAAGATGTTTTAATATTCCCCACAAATCCAAATGGAACGCTCGAACTAGGCAACTCATGGAACAGACTAGACAAGTTGAACCCGTGGGGAATCCAATCCCCACGTGGTTGCACGATCAGTCTTGGCTTCAAAGGCGAGAACTCCCTCCTAGGGGCATGAACGAGGCAAATCACCACATCCCATGTGGCAACTCATCCAAGCCTTTAATCACATTAAACACACATCTCGAACCTTAACACGTCATCCTATCATACTAGATTCATTTAGTAACTCTGATTCATCAACCAGATGGAGCAGAGATCAATAGACATGTATGACTAAGCATGGCATATTTGAGGCTCTGGCGATACACACAAAAAAATCCTATGTCTGCTAGGATCAGTGAATCATGATATCTGGGTTATGAAAATAAATAGGACACTCTATCTACTGACCCAAGATACTTTGTAAAAGCATACATCACTACTAGGAAAAGGCTAATGCGTGACGCACCTAATTTGCATACGCGTGACGCACCATGGTGCGCCACGCCTATTAAAATAGCCGCGACGCACCATATTTTGGCGCATCACGGCTATCTAGTTTACCCGTGGCGCACCGCCTGTTTGGTGCGTCACGGCTATCTTTAGTTACCCGTGGCGCACCTCATGCCTGGTGCGTCACGGCTATTGATTTTGAAATTTTAAAAAAAAGGCGGGACAGATCCAGATCTGGATCTAGCCGCCCAAAATTTTGAAATTTTGAAAAACGAAAACAGAGAGGCCGGAGTGGAGGGTGGTCTCCGGAGTGGAGGTGGTCGCCGGAGATGAGATGGCCGCGATAGTGGATGAGGACGCCGGAGAGGAGGTGGCCGCGGTAGTGGAGGAGGCCGCCGGAGAGGAGGTGGCCGCCAGAGTAGAGGTGGCCGCCGGAGTAGAGGTCGCCGGAGTGGACACGAGGATGTGGTTTCCGGAGTGGATGTGACGTGGTGGTGGTGGTGGTAGGAGGAGGAAGGGAGAAGAGAGAAACAAGAGAGAATGGAGAGTGGAGGAAGGAGAAAGAAGAAATAAGAGAGGAATGGAGAAGAGTGGAGAAAGGAGGAGGAAGGGGAGTATATATAGGTGGGGGGCCTCTCCCGGGTTCGAAATTCAAAAATCCTGCCCAGAGTTAGCCGTGACGCACCATACATGTGGTGCGTCACGCCTATCTTTTTTTTATTTATTTTATTTTTTTGTAGGAAAAAAACTTGTTTCTCAAATAACTTTTTTTCCTTTCGGAATTTGGAGAATCTAAAAAAGCACCCACCTAAGGTCGTCACGCACCAAGCATGTGGTGTGTCACGGGTATGATTACTCCTATAGCTGTTTTCCTAGTAGTGCATCGTACGAGAAGGAAAACACTTCGAAAACATATATGGGCAGATAAGAGGTTCTGCTTGCCTTGTTTCAAGAAAACCAGAGAAAGCTTCAGGAATAAGTGCTTGACTTGGTTGTTTAGACCAAGTATTCGTTAATAGGGGTGTCGAACTTCACTCCGGATTCGCGTTCTACCGGTAAGAGCAAACACCGGAAAGAAAGAGAACTACACTCAAAACAAGCATCAATGCAATGCTCAATATGTATGCATGAATATTTGAATGCATTAAAGATAAGACCTAAACATGTTTCTTGGGTTGCAAGGGTTCATATGTTAAGAAAACAGTTTTAGTGAATTTAGTCCCGAAGTGGACCTCGGGGGCCGATTCGGGCAATACTGAAAGTGTGACCAAGTTAAAATGCTCAAATGGGGTTGAGAACACCATAACTAGGTTGCATCTGTCCTTCTAATCATTTTGACATATAACTTGTAATTTTCTAATTTTCTAGAATAAAAACTTATTTTATTTATTTTAAATGATTTAAATAATGGTCAAAATTCAACTTTATAAAAAATGTGTGCAAATGACATAAACATGTATATTATATTTTCTGAACAAAATGGTATATTGAATAAATTTTTCTGAGTTATGAAACAAAAGTTATTGCATTTATAAAATTAACTCTTTTTCTGAAATTTGAAACAGAGGTGGGGTCCACGTGTCAGTTCAACTTCGTTTAAATGAAATTAAATAGAAAATGGCCAGTGACGTGGGCATGATGTCGTGATGACATAATCCCAGCCCAACTCCTCACAGATACCAATCAATTGATCGATTTAGCGCGCGATTTTCGAATCGATTCAAACCACGAGCTAGAGGAGGTCGCGTGGAGCCTAGGGGTGGTCTCGGTCGACCTGGAGGGCGCAGGAATGCTCGTCGTCGAGCTCGAGCGGCGGCGGCGTACCGCGGTCATCGGCGAGAGGGTCAACCGAAGGGGGAGGGGGGGAGAGGAGGCCACCCTCGGGTGTTGAAACTCACCCTGAGAGCCCCTATGGGGTCCGGCTGGTGAGACGGGGCGGCAATCGAAGGCGGCAAGGAGGGGACGGCGGCAGCCGTGGCGGTTGTCCCGCGCAAAATTGTGGCGCTCCCGTGGCTCCCCACTGTTGTACGCACTCGAGGAGGGGGAGGCGGAGGTGGCGGAGCCAAAGGGCTACTCGGCAGGGCGCGGGGGCAGTCGATTCGCCGGCGGGGAGCGGTGGTTGGCCGGCGGTTCGGGTTCGGGTTTCAGCGGGCGAGAGGGACAGAGAGGAGAGGCACCGAGGGGAGGACGGGATAGAGGGGTGCGGGGCGTCCCTTCTCGCCCTTATCCTTCGGAGGGGCAAGCAGGAGGTGGCGGGGAGGCAGCGTCGAGGACCTCAACTATTTTTTAGCTCCTTACAACATGGGCAACCTCAACATATTTTTAGTTCACAAAAATTGCACCATTTTAAACCATCATTTTAAATTGGCACTTTAAGTGATTTTAGTAAACTTTGTTATTAAATTTTAATATAACACTCTGTTCGGAAAAAGAGCAACGTTCGGATCTTGTCGTGCTTCCAGCAGCTTGTGCTACCCTATCCTAATGCCTAGCTGAAACGGTAAACAAGTAACAAACTTGTCTAGTACTACAGCAGCGAAGGCCTTTGTTAGTTCTTCGGTGTGTAGAGGAAAGAACAGGCGACTCCCTGGCCCCGACCCCGACCCGAACCCTAACCCTAGGCCGCCGCCGGCCACCGCGCTGCCCCTTTCCTCCGTCGCCTCCCCCTCCCCTCCTCCACCTCGTCGCCTCCCCCTCATCGCCCCCCCCACACGAGGCGGCCGGGGGCCTCCTCCCTCTCGCGTCGTAGGCTCTCCTCGTCGCCCGTCCCTTCCGCCGCCGCCGGCGGGCGTTGCCCCTCCGAGGCCGCCGGCGGCGGGCCTTCCTCTTCCCTGCGCGTAGGCGGCTCGGTCGGGCGAGCGCGGCCGGCAGCGGGGCGGCTCGGCTTCCGGCGATTGGTCCATGGTGCCCGGAGGAAATCTTCTCGGCGGCTGTGTCGTTGGCAACGAGCGGCGTAGGGTGCGGCGGGCGGCCAGTGGAGCACGGTCGGCCCAGATCTAGGCCCTTGGGCCCGATCTGGGTTGGGGTGGCCCGGCTTGCCCCCGTACGGAGACGGCGCACCTTGGAGGCTGAGATGGGGTGATGGTGGATCTGGGCGGGGCGGCGCTGTCAGCCGGCCTGCTGCAGCGTGGCGGCGAGGGCTTTGCGGGCCTGTTTGGGCCCGGCTGGGCCAGAGGGCCTGGTATGACCCTGCTGCCACATCCGGTCGGCTACCACAAAGGCGGTGGAGGCGGTCCCTCCCGCTCGGCTGCGGTGCTGCTGGCCCCGGAACTACCGTGTGCTCGATCTCTGTCCTCTAGGCCTCGAGGCGGTGACCTCAGTGAGACGACTTGGGATGGTCCCACGACCGTTGTGGCGCATGATGGTGGGCGGCAAAGTTGGAGAGAGCGGTGTGATTCGTCTCGGGGAGTGGTAGGGGGTTGGGAGAAATCCCTTCCGGCTTGTCCGGCGCTGATGCGGTGACGGCTCCGGGCATCGCCAGTCCTTCTTGAAGGGCGTCGGAGCACCCCTTCCGCACTCCCCTTTGCGTATCGGGGGAAACCCTAGGCTTGGTCCGGGCAACAACGTCATCGTCGTCGCTTTCCTTCCGGAAGGGGTTGCTTGTTACGCGGCGATTCGAATTGCCGGGAGCGCGGTGGAAAACTTCGGTGGGCGCAGCGGTTGTGGTTCATTCCTAGTTGTTCGATCTCTTGCCGTTGGCATTTGTTTATTTTTTGTTTCTCTCCTCTTGTCTCTTGGGCATGTTTGTGGTGCTGCCCCAGCATTTCGGTAGTTATATCGGGTGGTTGCTATATTAATATAGCGGGGCACAAGCTTATTTCGGGCGAGTACTACGGCAGCATCCACACAGGCGGACGTGCTTATTCTAAAGAAAAAAACATTCCCTAATCTTGACACCTACGCGTTTCATAGACACGTATAGCAGATCCACAAGGAGAATAGGGAAAATCCAATAGACAAGACCAAATCTTCCCAATTATGGATCCACAAGGAGAATAGGGAAAATCCAACAGAGACGACCTCGATGGTCGGAGATGGGGCTTCCATCTTTTTTTGGAATGATAGGTGGCTGTCGGAAGGAAGGGTGAGGCATGTGTAACATCCCAAGTATGAAAAAAAACCCTAGAATGTTAGTTTTCATGTTTAATCAAAGTATTGCATCATGTCATCATGTTTAATTATTTGTTTGCATTTGTTTACTATTTGTTTTGCATCTGTTTTATCTTGTTTTCATAATGAAACTCAAACAAATTCAAATGGTTATTTCATACTTGCTCTATTACAACATTTTAAATGAAAATCTCAAATAAAAACAACTCATTTGTTGTCATATTATTTCATAGTTATCAATTAATAAAATGGTGCTTTTATTTCAAATAAATAAATCCCAAATTGTTTTCAAACTCAAACTCAAATTCAAACAGAACCAAATTCCAACTTAAGAAAGCTAACAAACTATTCTAATGTTTTAATCAAATTAAATCATAGGGGTCCCCTTATTTAAAAGTGTGTTTTTATTAATATTCATCTAATAAGGAAATTCATTCAATTTTGGGTTATTATCCAAACAGCAATGTAAAAGTTGAATTTTCAAAAACACAAATTGCCAACTGATAGATTTTGAACTAACATTGCCCCATGAATTTTCTCTAATTTTTTAAAACCAAAAACCCTAACATTTGCTTCCCTTTACTATTTGCTACACAAAAAAAAAACAGAAAGCAAAAAAATAAAGGAGAAACTGCCCCGCGCGCGCGTCAGCTACCAGCCCAGCCCACCTAAGCCTACCGCGCGCGCAGCCCAGCCCGTTAGCGTCACTTACCAGTTCAGTTAGAAGCCGCCCTCGTCGCCCCCCCCCGTACGGCAGCTCATCCAGAGCTGCCACGGCAGCACGGCGACGCCACCGACGGCCATCCTTGGCTTTCGAGCCCTATAAGAGCCCCACGAACCCAGCGCAGCTCGCCCTAACTCTAGGACCTAGCTACCTAACCGCGCCGCCAAGTTTCTCTCTCTCCCGGCGCGTTTTCCCCTCTCGGCTGCAGATCACCGGAGCCGTCGATCTGAATCCGTCCTCACCGTCGACGCCATGGTTGTCCACGCACCCACCTGAGAGCTGGAACCGCAACACCACTCCTTCCTCTACACGTTGGACACCGGAGAGAGCTCGGAGGGCTACCGGATCCGCGCCGTCGTCTTCTTCCACGCCACCGTCGCCTCCGTCAGCGTGCGTCACCGACCCTCTGCCTCGTCTACCTCCGGTGGTGAGCACCACCGTCCCCTCCCATCTCTTCTGCTCTCTGTCCCACACGCATCCACCACCTCTGCACGCATCCAGCAGCACCCACGGGCACAGCACACGGCAGATCGTCGCCGGCGACGTCGTTTCTGACAGCGAAAGTGCAGTCTTGCGCGCGTTTGCGTTCAGTTAAGCAGATCTGCAGTATAACCTCAGCGCGTCGCTTACCCTAACAAATCTGAAGCCAAGCCGCAGTGGTAACACTGCACCTGTCTCAAGCGCGCGGTGCTGTGTTCGATTCCCCGCGGCCGCGTGATAAAACCACACTTTTTGCGTCCGCGCCTGACAGCCTAGCCCCACCAGTCAGTGGCTCTGGCTGCCACGCGCGCGCACAGTGGCCACGCTGGCCCCGTGGCCCACCCTGCAGTGGCTGTGGCTAGCTGCTGCACGGTGTAAAAATGTTTAACTCGTTTTCTGTTTAATTTCTAAATCATTTAAATGGCAGAATTAATCCCTAAAAGCAAACTTTAATAACTTTTAATCTATAACTCCAATAAATAAAAGTTATATATGTTTACTGCTCTAAATTAAATCATCTATCCAAATATTCCAATTGTGTACTGTTTTGAATTTCCCAAATGCATTTAAAATTCAAATTTGAATAATTCAAATGCAAATTGCTAAATTCAATAAATAATTCATACTAATTCCAAATAAGGCAAATAAAATATGTTTTCCATACCATTTTGAATAACCTATTCAAATATAAATTTTGTTTCATGGTTTGGATAATTTAAATTGCCTAAATAATTTAATACTTGTTTAATTCATTTAAATTTGCTAAAATCATAACTTGCTCAAAATACAATATCTTTGAACATGCAAAATATGTTTTCAAACTAGAAAAATATGAACTTTTCAAATATAAATTTGAATTTATATTATGAGCAAATAAAAACTAAATTAAATTCAAACTTGTTTTAAATTCATTTAAAACTTGTTTAATATTGTTTAATTTATAATTAAATTATCCTAATGCCAATTTCAATATTTGAAACATGTAATCCAACTAAAATTTGATGTTCTTTTCAAATATAAACTTTGTTATTTGTGTTGAACAACTTAACTTGTTGAAAACCACAATTGTTTGCGTGACATGTCTAAGTAACCCAAAAATTTCTAAACTTAATAAAGGATTTCCAAAACTTGTTAAATCCTTTTACCACTTGCATCTATTCTTGTTATTTGTTGTTATTTTGTTGTTATCATCATGCATGCATCATGCTAACAACTTTCACATAATAATTAAGTGTAAATCATTTGTTTCCAACTTAATCCCTGAACCTTTTTCTCATATGCAACTCAAAGTTGCATATGAGTCCATCTAAAATGTGTTACCATGTCAACTAGTTTATTCTGATGCATCCATTAAACTGTCATGCATCATTTTGGATTGTGCACAATGCCATGATAATGATTGTTTATATTTCTGTCTTGTTTGTTTGCTTCTTCTCGGATAGATGCCGACGTTGAGACAGACGATACTTACGACACCCCTTCTGAGGATCTAGCTCAGTACCAGGCTGCTGAGTTTGCAGGAAAGTTATCACTCACATGAACCATTGTGTTCCTTTCAACCCTGGTTACCGATACTATCCGTTGTCTATTTTTCTAGCCCTATGTGTAGTTGTTTCTGATACGAACCTATCACATGAACCCCTTAACCCTGATATTGTCTCACCTCCACTCCTACAACCCCATTGTTTGAGCCAGTGTCTTACTAGCATGCTTAGGTTGTTTTGCTCGAGTCTGTTACCCGTTTCTTTCAGTTACTATACTGTTATTATGTTCTGGGGGCTCGATGTTAATCAATCAACCTGTTATTAATAATATGCTGATAAGGCACCGGCAGGAGGCCCTTTGTGGTTTTGAGGCCTGCTAGTGTCCACCCTAATAGGAAAAGGGTCTTGTCTACTGATCCATGATGAGCGCACTACCCGCATGTGGGAAGCGAGTATGGGCGCCCCCCTCAATTTGATTCGATTCGCATCTCGTCCAAATCATCTCATTTAGTTCGTGTTTTCCATTTGCCGCATGCATGTTTTTGCGAGCCCAGCGCAGGGTGGAACTTTTGTAGTCGGCATATAGGGGGACACGTTCTTAGAGTGCTATGAGGGTCCATTTTCTTCTGGGCTCGATTAGCCGTGCGCCTAAGGTTCTTTGGGCTTGATGCGAAGAAGAGTTGAGTTGTGTTGAGTGCCCCGCTTGGTGGGAGGCATCCCATCTGGTGGGTTATTCATACGTGTACGGCCAAATTGGTGCAACCCTGCAGGGATAAATCTTCTCGAGAAGCCGTGTTTTCCGCGGTTATGGTTAACTTGGTGAAAGTACTGGCTAACAAGTACTCAGAACAACTTACATCTAACTAAGTAAAACTTGACTAGTACTAGACTTATTAAACCCAACAACCTGAACCATTATTCATTAATCCAACTGTGTGAGTTATCCTCGGACTGCTTCTTAGGATAAGGGGCGAGGTCCAGGATGGGTTTGTTTGATGTTATCTTTTAGTTGGTTACTATACGCTATCTTATCCCCTTTCTGTTAGCCGGAGGTTATAGTGTTTCTGTAGTTGGTTAGCGCAGCCAGTTGCAGCATCTTTTATATCCCCTTCCTTCCGTTGAACCCGAGGCATCTGTGCTTGGTGTTGACGGGCTACACTTTGGTGAACTGTGAGTCTTGCTTGCCAGTACGTTGTTGTACTGACCCCTTTGGGGCTGTGGTTTACGCAGACTACGATTACGAGGATCACCTTGGAGGCTACTACGTGGAGTACGATGAGGCTGCTGACGAGTAGATAGCGGACCCAGGCAGGATCCGAGACTACGTGGATGGGCTCTGTCTTTCTTTCAGTTTCCCGGCTTCTTAAGCCTATTTGGATTTGTCTGTACTCAGACCCCTTTGAATGCTTCCGCTGATATGTAATGATGTTATGTTGGGACATGTGTCCTCTGGATGATTGTATTTGCTATCTCTGCCCTAGTGAGGGCCATTTGCAACTTATTTCTATCTTTTGTGTCTTAGAGTTGTGTTGTGTTATCCTTTTGTTCAAAGCCGTTGACGTACCATGTGTGTATGGTATGAAGTACTTCAATGGTAGTGTCCTGATTTCTACGGGATAGTTTACACCGACGATGAACAGTAACGATTGGTTGTCACACATAAGTGTTGGCCTACTCGTAAGAGGACGCGGGTGCCGGTAAGCCCCGTAATCCAGTGAAAATACTGTTCAGTTCGTACGGTGAGTATCCTTTAGAAGTCCGGGTGCGACAACATGTGACCCCCAACCTGTGGATCAAAGTCCCCAAGCGGGCAAGGGCGAATCCCCGGGTTAGGGATGGTCTGCCAGGTGGTTGGTTAGAGGATGTCCCCCCCGACTTGGGTGGAACAGAGTTGCGTTAGGTGTTGCACCTAGCCGACATCGTCGCAGAGTTTACGCTAGCAGAGGGTTTGGAAGATACACTTTGATGGAACGAGGAAGCAAACAACATTTTCTCGGCCAGGTCTGCCTACCGAGCCATGTTTGCAGGGGCAGTAGGGCTGGATGCCATGGAGCAAGTTGGGCTCTCTCACGCTCCGAACAAGTGCAATTTCTTCATGTGGCTGGTCCTGAGAAACAGGTCTTGGGCGTAGAGCGCTCCCACATCCTGCAGCTTTCCCCTATTCAACCAGCGGGTGGAGGATATCAACCATTTGCTACTAGGATGTGTGGTGGCTAGGCAGGTGTGGACGGCATTATTGCACACTTGGGGTCTTAATGATTGGATTCCGGAGTAGCATACCACTGTCGGCCGGTGGCTACCAGCACAGAATTGGAGGGGAGTGGACTAGAAGGACTTTTGGAGGGCTATCACCCTAGTTTGTTGGTGTCTGTCGAGGCACCGAAACAATGTGCTTTTCGAGGGACACCAACCGTCAGAGCGTACAATTCTCATAATGATTAAGGAAGAAGCCGCCTTGTGGTGTGATGCGGGTTTATTTAGGGGCAGCCTTCGTCAGGTAGAGCACATGTTTGGTGAGTAGTCCCTTGTAATAGTGGGTGAGTGGCATTTTGTGCGTCTGTGCCAAACACGTTGTAACCGGCCTCTTGTCCTCTTCTTCTATGAAACCGATGCGTCCTTTCTAGAACGTATCCTTAAAAAAATAAAAAAAATAAGGAGACGACAAACAATAGCCACTAATCTAGTATTTGTTACTATAACTTATTTGTATTCTTGATCGTCAATATATTAATTTAACTTAACTACTTTTCTTGCACCTTTTCTACATTTATAATCCGGAGAGTCACTAGTGGAAACACGGACACTAGTCCCGGTTGGTAAGGCCCATTTGTCCCGGTTATACAACCGGGATGGGCCAGTCGGGACAAATGCCCTTCCCCCATTGGTCTCGGTTGCGCCAGGGCCCGGGACAAATGGGACTGACCACGTGGCGAACCTGGCCAGGGGATTTAGTCTTGGTTCGTGTTAGGAACCGGGATGAGTGCCTCCTCTCAAAAAAGCAGCAGTTTTGCCATTTTCTCTGCCGCGGTAGGGTTTTTTTTCACATTTTTTTTCAACCAATTCCATTTTACGTTGCCTGCCTCGTAATCCCCAACCTGTCTCCCCTTCCCCAACCGCGTCCACTGGCCCACGTCTTTAATTAAGCAAACTGGCCACATTTGGTGAAAGGGTCCACTGGCCCACGTCTTTAATTAAGCCCACTGGCAACATTCGGTCAAAGGGCCCACTGGCCAAGCGGGGTCAAAGGGGCCACTGGCCGGCGACCTAGCTAGCTCGCCCGCTTCCACGTCCCCACGTCTTTAATTAAGACCATAACCGCAGCCACGCGGTATCACAGGGCCCACTGGCCAGCGACCCAGCCGCCGCCTCGGCTTCCCCGCGCCCCCCACTTCCCCACGCGTGGCCAGGTGCGGTTGGCATGCCCACCCCGCCCGGGTCCTTTTTAAAGGGGCTCCGCCGCCCCGTACACCGGCACACCCCCGCTCCTAGCACGAACCCTAGCCATGTCGCCCCGCCGTTGGTTTAATCGCGCCAAGAATGAGCACGAGGCCGGGTCCTCCAGCGGCGCCGGTCGGAGAGGCGGTGGCGTTCCCCCCTGCCGCGGGAGGCGTTCGGCTTCAGTCCGGCGGCATCCGGATCGGGGGCGGCCCGCGCGTCCCCGTACCACCTCCGGCAGCGCGCAACCCGCCGCCTCGCGCCGCGCCAGGCAAGAGGCTTCGCCGATACGTGCGGAAGGAGGAGGCGACGTGGCACTGGGACCACGCCATGCCGGTCTTCTAGCCGGACGTCCACCTCCCGGACGGCTGGCACCTCAACCCCAGAGGATCCCTGTGTCGCCGCCCCCGACCAATGAAGGCGCCCGCGAGGAGATAACTCGCCGGCGCGCGCTCCTGCCGGCCCACCTCCTCAGGAACCCCGCCTACGCGCGGAACTCCCCGAACTAGAGCGTGTGGTTCGAGCAGGACCGACGCCGACGTGATGCCGCCACCTCCACCGCCGGGGCCATGGTGGCAGACGATGAACGCCGGATCCACAGCCGCTGCCCCCGGGCCTCAACTACGGCATGATCTAGGCCTGGACCGGCGGCGAATGGTCGATGCAGGAGCTGCCGCCGCCGCCGGAGGGTGCGCCCCCGATGCCTCCGCCACCCCAGATGCCTCCCCAGCCACCGGCGGGCGCCCCCCAGCTCCCTGCCCACCTGTGGGTGCACCCCCTACCACTGTATCTCCTCCGACGAGGAGGACTAGGCCGGCGCCGGTGCGCCCCCGTCCACGATGCATGTAAGGACGGCCAATAGGGCCGTCGTCAAGAAACACGGCCGTCCGCCTGTGGCCGCGCCGCGCCCCCCATGTAAGCACCGGTCTTCGGACCTTTTCAATCCCCGCCGGCTAATCTACGTCCTAGTTCATCCCCGCCGGCGGAGCCAGCGCGGCGGGATCTTCGTGTCCATTCCCGCCGACGACAGGGCTTCGCCTAGGCTACTCCGGTCGGCCCCGGGTGTGGTTGCTCGGCCTGGAGTGATGGACGAGATATTTATACAAATGGGCCTCTAGTCCCGGCCCGTGCCACCAACCGGACCTGTGGTCCGGTTGGTGGCACGGGCCGGGACCAAAACGTATTTCGAAATTTGGTGCCACCCTGCGCGCCCAAATGTTTTAGCGGCAAAATTTGAAAATTGTTTAAATATGCACATGAATAACTTGTATATACTATCGAATTTGACAAAAATTTCAACATGAAAAGTCCTTGAATTTGCATAACTAATTCAAATCTATTTTCTGTTTAACTAAATAATTATTGTAACTATTGAAACTATTAATTATTTTACTATTTGCATATAATTTGAATATAAATATCTTATATTGTTTTAAAATTAGTAAAAATTACATTAATAGCAACATAATTAACAAACTCCTTTTCTCACTGGCCGTAGAGTGTTTACGTACAAAACCACAAATAAGTTTCTAGAGTTTTTCGGTTTGCGTCTTCTTCTTCTGTGTCACTTTGTTCGGATTTCGCCCCAACCATGAACAATCTTCATCATTTATTTTGTTTTCTATTGTTTTCCTTTATGTTTTCTACTTGTTTTCATTTTGTTTTATCTTGTATTATTTTTGTTTTCTCCTGTGATCCTCCGAGTGAGTCCAGAGCATACAAGGGGGATGTAGAACAAAATTGTCGGACGTATGATGGCGAATCAAAAGAACTGTCGGACGTATGATGACGAATCCGGATGATTTGTATTTTGTCCATGAACTGAATGATGTATCAAACCTTCAAGGGGGGATGTAGAACACAACAAATGTTACTAAGAGCAGGTCAATCATTGATGGTTACGAAAAGCAACGCCCGTAGGTCAAATGACTTTTGTTCGTTCTTATCCCACACATGTACACCTGGTTTGGCCCCCAATTGTAAGAGTTCTTCCACTAATGGCCTTAGATACACATCAATGTCGTTGCCAGGTTGGCTCGGGCCTTGGATGAGAACTGGCATCATAATGAACTTGCGCTTAATGCACAACCAAGGAGGAAGCTTGTACATACATAGAGTTACGGGCCAGGTGCTATGACTGGAGCTCTGCTCCCCAAAAGGATTAAAGCCACCTGTACTTACACCAAACCATAAGTTTCCCGACTCTCCTGTAAAGTTGGGGAAGTCTCTCTCGATCTTTCTCCACTGCGATCCATCGGCGGGGTGTCTCAACTTTCCGTCTTTCTTACGGTCTTCTTTGTGCCATTGCAACAACCTAGCATGCTCTTTGTTTCTAAACAGACGTTTCAACCGTGGTATTATAGGAGCATACCACATCACCTTAGCAGGAACCCTCTTACGGGGGGGCTCGCCGTCAACATCACCAGGGTCATCTGCTCTGATCTTATACCGTAGTGCAGTGCATACCGGACATTCATCCAAATTCTCATACTTCTCACCGCGGTAGAGGATGAAGTCATTAATGCATGCATGTATCTTCTGCACATCTAATCCTAAAGGGCAGAGATCTTTCTTTGCTTCGTACGTACTCTCAGGCAATTCGTTATACTTTGGAAGTTTTGGCTTCATTAGTTGAAGTAAACTCTCAAATGCCTTGTCAGTCACACCGTTCTGTGCCTTCCATTTCAGCAACTCCAGTGTGGTATCGAGTTTTGTGCTACCATATTCGCAAATTGGGTACAACAACTTTTTGTGATCCTGTAACATGTTGTCCAGTTTCAATCTCTCCAATTTACTTTCACAGTCTTCCCTTGCATCAGCAATAACTCGGCCAAGATCATCATCGGGCTCTTCTGATGCCTGTTCTTGATCACCTCCTTCATCTGCATTCTCTTCCATTGCAGTATGGTCGTATTCAGGGAACAAAGGATCTTTTTCTTCTTCATCGTCTTCCATCACAACCCCTTTTTCTCCATGTTTGGTCCAGCAATTATAGCTGGGCATGAAACCTCTCCGAAATAGGTAGCCGTGAAGGATTCTTTCGGAACAGTGCTCTCCGACGTTCCAAGAATCAACACATGGGCAACACATAAAGCCATTATCTTTGTTCTCCTGAGCTACAGCAAGAAATGCATTCAGGCTTGCCATATATTTGGAAGTGCGTCGGTCACCGTAGATCCATCGCTGCCGTCATCCATCTGCATCGTATAATTAAGTTTATCAAAATACATTACAATAACATATTAATACAGAAATGACCAAAATACATCGACAAATATTACTTTTTTATGTATCAGTTACAGATGAAAAAGATAAGTTTGTTAACTTCAGTCGAAGATATCATTTTCATTGAGCTTATGTGTGGCTCGGGAATTTCGTCGAACACCTCGTGTGCATAGTAAAATAAAACACACTAACACCCACCTCTCTCACACCTCCAAGCAAAAAAAAGATGGAAGGGGGGGGGGACTGGGGCAGTATATATAGGGGAAGGGGGGACATTGGTCCCGGTTTGTGCAATGAACCGGGACCAATGCCCATGCGCGTGCCACGTGGCCTGGGGTTAGGCATTGGACCCGGTTCATGCCACGAACCGGGACCAATATCTCCCCACGAACCAGGACCAATGCCCCTAGGCGATTTCTGTTGCCCCGGGCTCACAAACCGGGACCAATGCATAGCATTTGTCCCGGATTTGGTTGCAAACAGGACAGGTGCCCCCTGGCCCCTGGACGAAAGGGGTTGTTTCCACTAGTGAGTAAAATACCATATTTTTTAAAAGCTTGATATCAAAGGAAAAGGACCTCAACCTTGGGTGGAATATATTTTTATCAGTATATTTGCCGAAATCGGGTCCACAAGAGGCGTGGTAAACGATGCACATGACCATGAATTAGTTACACGTCCGCAATACTGTTACGCCAATCCGGATGCAATCAGGTCCATGAACATGAATTAGTTACCATGAATTAGAAGCCGGGTGTAATACTTTTTTATAAAGTAATAAAGCCCATTATCAAAAAAAAATAGATGCACATGACCATGAATCAGGTCCACAAGACTGGCCTCCGGATCCAATCCTGTTACGCCAACTACTTGAATACATATGTGGGTCTTATCTTTGTGTTGTAGATGAGTGAATTGTTCCAGCTGTTCAATCTGCGCGAGCTCGACAAATCTATCCTGAGTTGCTACGTTCTGTAAGTGATTTATTTCTACCTCATCTCGTTTTTCATTGCCTACACTTTATATATATATTGTCCTAACTATATTGTTACGTACGCTATTATGCAGATTGAAGATTTGGAATGCAAAATAAGACTCATCCATGATGTTGGGTTCATTGACCCACAAATCATTAATGGAACTATGTTACAAAATCACCCCAAAGACGTGGAGAATGACTTGTACAATTTTCTTAAAAAGCATGAACTCAAAAGTCATATTCTATTTCCTTACCATTTTGGGTGAGTGTTTCTCTCTTGTGCCCATTCTCTTTTGTTTACTCCATGCATTGTATGTCTAATAGATAAGTTATGACTGACTGTGCATGTAACGTGTCCGCAGGTTCCACTGGTTGCTGATGAAAATTGAATTTCACAGCTCCACAGTTTTTATCATGTACTCTATGGATTCAGATCCAAAGGTTTGGATCGACATGAGAAAAATGATGCAAAGGTAATTATTTTCAATCATTTCCGCTCTATATCGATCAGTCTCTTTTGTTCATTTCCTAATATGCAGTAGCTAATAACTTCCTTGTTCATTTAATTTTATTTGCACTGTAGAGTTTGGAGACGGTTCTCACATGAAACTATCGGTCAATTCAAACATCAGATAGAATTTAAAAATGTGGTTCGCTGTGTGGATAAGCAGCCACCGGGGACCAATCTATGTGGATACTATGTTTGTGAGAACATACGGAAAGAAACCACTGAGAGGAAGAAGCCGGAGACCACGCGGAAGAGTCTCAATAACTTGCAGAGGGCGCTTACTCCAGAAGCTCGCTTCCGACCAATTTAAGAGGAAATAGCAGGATTTTTCCTTAGGCATGTCGTCGATTCCAAAGGAGAACACTATGCGTCCACCGACGATGATGCTTATATGCATCTCCGAGATTGAAACATGTTCGAAGTTGTGTATGGTCATCTATCTTAATTGTGTATATAGAAACTTGTTCGAAGTTGTATATGGTCACCCGAGATTGAATATATATTATATATTCCTATTGAATTCTTCTTGTTTGAAATTTCATATATATATGCATGTATATAGTAGTGTAAAATATGTATATATATGTGTACTAAAACTTCATAAAAATTAAAATAAAATATAATAGAATTAAAACAAAAAAAATTAAAAAAGAAACCATGTTTAGGGGGCCTCAAACCCTAAACCTGCGCAGGAGGTTTTCAGTCCCGGTTAGCCACAAGAACCGGGACTAAAGGTTCTTCGTCGCGACAGACTCCTGGCGCCCACGTGGACGGGCCTTTAGTCCCGGTTCGTAAGAGTCGCGACTAAAGGGGGGTTAGTCGCGCATAGCTAGTCCCGGTTGCACAGCCGGTAATAATGGCCCTGACGAACCGGGACTATAGGCCTATTTTCTACCAGTGTTGGTTAACATAGAATTGTCGGAAAAATCTTGTTATTAACATCACTACAATTTTTCATGTTTTGCAGGTTAACAATATGAATGCTCATATAAAGATAACATCCTTGCCCCAGTTGGGACGATTCTCAGGACGTTTGCATTTGTGACCGTCCGATGTAGTTTCCTAACGATTCCCAGCCATACGATCTGTTACCGTGTGTGGTATAAAACTGAGGTAGAAACCCTACGCGAGGGCCAATCCCATCTGCTGCCGCCGCCTCCCCAATCCCCTCCCGTGTTTCCCTCGTCCTTTCCAGTCCCTCCCGCTCGACTGCTGCATCGCCGCCTCTTCTCCTCCTCCTCCCACTGCAGCATGAAGATTTGCAGCCGTAACATCGCTTCGTTCTCTACCATCGCTGCCGTCCTCAGCGACTCGGCGCAGTTTGGAAGGAGCACAGGCAGCAGAGACTGGATGTCCGCGGCACTGGCGCCATCGTTGCCGTCCTTGATGCAGAGGAGCACGGACCCGAGACGGCCATCTGCGGCACCGCTGATGCTGTCTCCCACTGCCACCCGACCCCTCCTGCTCCATCGACTCCTCTCCCCACTGATCTCTGCAGCGTTCCCTCTCTGTCCGCGCACATGTAATCGGTCCCAGGTTCATCTCTATCTCACATTGGTTTCACAATTTTCAGCGGGTGCAGCTTCACACTCGCCGATCGGCCGGGTCATCTCCAACGGTGTGAAGTTATCTGTTGGCTCAATGGTGACTGTGAGCTTGTTGTGTACAGTTATGGGCTTTCCTGCTACCCCAGGACCAACAAGAGCTCAAGGTTTATGACTGCACCCAGCCCCTGACGGTCGCTCAGGACATTTACATACGGGCTATGTTGCAGAATTCTAGACGACTTTGTTTCCCTCGTCTCGCCTTCCGACAGGCCGCAGACACTCTCCAGAGACACCCGGCATGGTTCTGGACATGGCTTTCACAACCCTGGCGCTGCTACCAAAACACAACACGCGATGAAGACGGATGTTTTTATGGTTCGTGCAGGAATGCAGCTCTCGTGTTATTCTTTTCTCCTTCTATTCTGATGACAAGAACGTGTATAACACTCTGTTCGGAAAACGAGCAACGTTCTGATCTCGTCGTGCCTCCAGCAGCTTGTGCTGCCATATCCTAATGCCTAGCTGAAACGGTAACACTAGTAACAAACTTGGCCATCCACACAGGCGAACGTGCTTATTCTAAAGCAAAAAAGCACTGTCTAATTTTGACACGCCTAGCTGATCCACGAGGAGAATAGGGAAAAGAAACAGAGAAGACCAAATCTTCCCAATTGGGGATCCAGAACTACAGTGAGTTTTGTATGTTATCCCAGTGCCTACCCTTCCTAACACTTGCTGGCTCCCTTGTGTCCCGTAACACAAAAGACCCTATGTTGTATATCAACAAGCAGTGGCGGAGCGTGTAGCAGTAATAAGCATGGGCCGGTCAGCAAGAATGGGCCTAAAGCAGCACAAATACTGGACATTTTCTGTTAGAGGATACAGATAAGTACTAGATTTTTAGGTCAAAATGATAGGGAAGGGTGGGCCACGGCCCAGGATGGTCAACCAGAGGCTCCGCCAGTGTCAACAAGGAACTATACCCTTGTTTATCCTTTATAACATTTCTCTTCACCACAAGACGTTAGCTATCTAATAGGTGTTCTAATCTTGCCAAGCCGCCTCAACCGGACAGACGTGAAGTGAAGTTGTAAGTACCCCACCTACAACTGGGCACTTCATTTATTTTCATGTCCCCTTTCTCTTGTAAATTCATTGCCTTCACAGATCGGGACATCTACATGCGTCGTTACTAGCTTACTAGTGCACGGGTGCCATTAACCACAACTTGGTTGTGATGGAAGCAAATTGTCTGCCTTCCAAATTTATAGAAGAATGTTTGTGCCATTTAACCTCTACCACATTGTTCTCGATGTTCATGATTGACGAGAAGCCACTTCCACAGAGGAGCGACTAGGATGTAACATCCCAAGTATGAAAAATAGCCATTAGAATGTTTGCTCTCTGTTATTTTATGTTTTGCATCATGGCATCATGTTCATTGCATTTGTTTTGCTTGTTTCCCTTTTGTTTTCCTCTGTTTTCATTTGTTTTCCTTTGTTTTCTATTTGAAATTCAAACCAAAATTCAAACCTTGTGATGTTACAATTTCCAAAA
Source organism: Alopecurus myosuroides (assembly GCA_028641055.1). Classification (NCBI taxonomy): domain Eukaryota; kingdom Viridiplantae; phylum Streptophyta; class Magnoliopsida; order Poales; family Poaceae; genus Alopecurus; species Alopecurus myosuroides. Next base: position 394,239,437 of record CM054060.1, read on the forward strand.
TGATATTCCAAATCAAAACAATCAATTGTTTCCATAAAAGTTGTGATTCCAAACTGTTGTTTTGTTTCTATCAAAAATTCACCTAATACCAAAAACATTTGAAATTCCAAACCAATTTCCAAATGCCTTGTTCATACTTGTTATGTTACACTTTCCAAATAAAAGTTTCAATTAAAACAACTAGTTGTTTCTATTTAAATAGAACCATTAACTTGTTATTTCTATTTAATAACTCATTTGAATGAATTCACATTCAAATTCAAATCACATTGTCCAAAACAGCAACCATGTTGATCTTATAAAAATTGCAACACAATTATTAATCATATGCTTCCAATCAAAATTATTTGATCACCCCATTTTAAATTGGTTTGCACTAATCAGTTAATCTCAAATCATTTAAATTGGAATCAAATTTCAAACAGCACCCAATTGGAAAATTATGAAAATTACCAAAACATTCTAATCTTTTTTTTCCATCTATTTCAAACTAAAGGTTCATGCCATTTGAATTCCTGTTTTTAATAATTCAATCAATAATCAAATTACTCCAAATTTGACTTAAATTTCAAACCACCTTTTTAGTATGATCATTTTGAAAAACAGAACTTGCTAACTATTGCTATTACTTAAATAAGCAATCTAAAATTTTCCCCTAATTCTTTCTACCCTAAAACTTATCATTTGCTTCCATTTTTTATTTCTGCAAAAAAAAAAAACATAACAAAAAAGAATAAAGCTAACAAGAGAGGAGAGAGGCAGCCCACCCCATCCCTATTCTCCCACAGCCCACTTCCCCTCTTTTTGGCCCATACCCTTTCCCCCCTGTCGTCTTCCTCCCTGTACGATCTCCATCCAAGATACCCACGTAGCAGACAAAGAACAGGCAACGGTGATCACCACCTACACCTCCCCTATAAACCTAAGCCCTGCCCTAGGGTTTCCCCCTCCATCTCCTTTCTCCCTCCTTCCTCTCTCCCCCGCCTCCATCCTTCTTCTCTCTTCCTCCTCTCTCTCTGAACCTCTCTGTGTTCTTCCCTGTTAACTGAAACTCAACCGAAATACTCCTCCTCCTCCTCCGGCGATCACCGGCGTCGGGGCCCCTCCGGCCGCGGCGAGGGCGGGAATGGAAAGCCCCCGCCGCGGGCTTGCTCTCCACCCCCTCGGCTTGGACATGGAGTACTCGAGCCGCCGCCGCCATCGTCGACATGCCGCCGGCCAAGCCTCTGATGTCCGCCCCGAGCCTGCCCCGACCGCCTCCTGCCTAGCTCGAGGTGATCCTCCCCCTCTCGATCTCCTTCCTCCTCCTCTCCCTTACGTCCTCGAGCGCCACGAGCACCGCACGCCACCCTCACAGCGACCACCGCCCCGGCCGCTCGCCACCACCCGCCGATCGCTGCCCGCTCGATCTCTGTCGAGGTACAGAGGTTCAGTTTCAGTTACAGATTCAGAAACAGCCCGAGCCACACCTCTTACCCCCACTGCCCCTTTCCATCACAAGCAAGCGCACCAGCCCAGTTGGTCTGCTCCCAGCGCGCGCAGGCAGAGGTGCAGGGTTCGATCCCCCCTGCGCACCAAAAAACCCAACTTTTTTTATTTTTAATTGTTTTGGTACAGAAACATCTCAGAATCACCATTAGGTCCCTGTTGATTAATTCTAGCCCCTGTAAAATATTTTCCAAGTCCCTAATGAATTAAATATGGCAGATTTGCACCAAATCTTGTAAATTGCATAACTATTTCATTTTAACTCCAATTTTAACTTTTTAAATATGTTTTCTGTCCCAAATTAAATGTTCTTTCCAAATATAAAATTTGTTTACTGTTTTGAATATTTTAAATTGGTGCAATATTTGAAAACTTGTTAAATTCACTTAAACTTGCAAAATTCATAACTTGGGCATTAAAATTCCAAATTCCACAAACTAAATATGTTTTCCAATCAATTTTTCATGTACTTTCCAAATATAAATTTTGTTTGCTGTTTTGAATATTTTAAATTGCTGAAAACAACTGTTTATTTATTATTGCATTTAAAATTGCCAAAATAATAACTTGCTCATTTTAAATCCATTTTCCACAAATGAATTATGTTTTCCATGCAAAATTAAACCACCTTTTCAAATATAAACTTTGTTTTCTGTTTTGAATAATTAAAATTGGTTAAATGATTTAAACCTTGTTTAAATCATTTAATATTGTTAAATTCATAACTTGATCAAATTAAATTCTTTTGGGACATATAAAATATGTTTTCAAACCATCAAAGTATAAACTTTTCAAATATGAATTATGTTTAATGTTTTGAACAAATAAAACTTCCAATAAGTTCATGTTTGAATTAAATTTATTTAATTCTTGTTTAAACTTGTTTAATTCATAAATAATTCATTTGAAATCCTTTTTCAACAAGTGAAACATGTAATCCACCTAAAATTGTGTGTTCTTTCCAAATATGAACTTTGTATTCTGTTTTGAACAATTTAACTTGATGAAAACAACAAATGCTTGTGTAACACCTTTAAGTAACCAAAATTCCAACACTTAATAAATGAATTTCTAAACTTGGTAAACCTTATTTCCAATTGATTCTATTGTTGTTATTTTGCTGTTTTCCTCATCCATGCATCATGCTAATCAACTTTCACATGATGATTAGTGGTAGAACAATTATTTCAACCATAATGCATGGGCTTTCCATATGCAATCCAATTGCAAGTGGGTCCATTTAATCATGTTGTTATCTTGTGAACTAGTTTATTTCTATGCATCAATTAAATGGTCATGCATCATCCCATGTTTGTGCACTATGCCATGATATTGATTGTTTGTTCTCTGCGTTGTTTGTTTGCTTCTTCTCGGATACACGACGACGTTGAGACCGACGATACTTACGACACCCTTTCCAAGGAGTTAGCTCAGTACCAGGCTACTGGGTTTGCAGGCAAGTATTCACTCACATGAACCATCGTGTTCCTTTCAACATTGGATACCGATACTTTTCCGTTGTCTATTCTGCTAGCCCTATGAATAGTTGTTTCTGTTACGAACCTATCACATGTTACCCTGAACCCTGATATTGCCTCACCTCCATACCCATAACCTTTTGCTTGTTGCCCGTGTCTTACTAGCATGCTTAGGGTTGTTTTGCTCGAGTATGTTACCCGCTACTTTCTGTTACTATTTCTATTATGTTCTGGGGGCTCGATGTTTAATCAATCAATCATGCTAATGTTATTATTAATAATAATTTGATGATAAGGCACCGGCAGGAGGCCCTGTGTGGTTTTGAGGCCTGCTAGTGTCGACCCTAATAGGAAAAGGGTCTTGTCTACTGATCCATGATGAGCGCACTAACCGCATGTGGGAAGCGAGTATGGGCGCCCCCCTCAATTGGATTCGATTCGCATCTCGTCCAAATCGCCTCATTTAGTTCGGGTGTTCCATTTGCCGCATGCATGTTTTTGCGAGCCCAGGCCAGGGTGGAAACTTTTGTAGTCGGCATTTAGGGAGACACGTTCTTAGAGTGCTATGAGGGTCCCCTTTTCCTCGTGGGGCTTGATTAGCCGTGCGCTCACTGCACGGGGTTCTTTGGGCTTGATGCGAAGAAGAGTTGGGTTGTGTAGAGTGCCTCGCTTGGTGGGTTTGATTCCCGTATGGTTATCTTTCAGTTGGTTACTATACAAGATCTTATCTCCTTTCTGATAGCCGGAAGTTGTAGTATGTTCTGTAGTTGGTTAGAGCAGCCAGTTGCAGCATCCTTTATATCACCTTCCTTCCGTTGAACCCAAAGCATCTGTGCTTGGTGTTGACGGGTTACACTTTGGTGAACTGTGAGTCTTGCTTGCCAGTACATTTATGTACTGACCCCTTTGGGGCTGTGGTTTCCGCAGACGACGTTTCCGAGGATCTACATGGTGGCTACTACGTGGAGTATGACGAGACTGCTCACGAGTAGATAGCGGACGCGGGCAGGATCCGAAACTTCGTGGATGGGCTCCGTCTGTTCGTTTCCGGCCTCTTAGGCCTATTTGGATCTTGTCTGTACTCAGACATGTTGAATGCTTCCGCTGTGATGTAATGATGAATTGTTGGGACATGTGTCCTCTGGATGATTGTATTTTGCTATCTCCGCTCTAATGAGAGCTATTTGCACCTTATTTCAATCTTTTGTGTCGTAGAGATCTGTTGTGATATCACTTGTTCAAATGCCGTTGACGTACCATGTGTGTATGTTTTGAAGTACGTCAATGGAAGTATCCTGATTTCTATGGGATAGTTTACGTCGACGCTGAACAGATAGGGGTTGGTTGTCACACATACGTGTGTTGGCCTACTCGTAAGAGGACGCGGGTGCCGGTAAGCCCCGTAATCCAATCTACTACTGTTCAACGGAACGGCGAGTATCCTTTAGAAGTCCGGGTGCGACATAGGACCCTAAAAAAAAACCACCCTTCTTCACTTCCGCTCATCCCACCCCCCCCTATCCACGGGCGTGCCACCCGTATCTGCCCACTGTCGGCCCCCTTGCCGCCGCCTGGCAAAGACATTGTGCTGCCAGTGGGGTCGGCCTGAGTCGATTGGAGGCGGAGTCCAGGCTCCTCTCCGCCCCGCGTTGATTTATTGTTATTGTATGGGCAATTTCTTGATTAGTTTAGTACAATTGAAGTGTTCATTAGGAAGTAATCTAATGTTGAAATTCTATAATCTATTGTGATATTTTTGTGTGATCCAAATTTATATCTGAAGAAAAAGGCTAACTTCCGAAAAGTAGAGCGTAGCAACACGTGTGTGTGTCATCGAATCTATTATTCAGCTTCAAGGGTTCCTTTCACGACAAACAAATATGTGAGACCATGATTTTATATAAACGAGGAAAAAACTATTGCTCCGACATTATAAATACTTTTTTTTTGGACAACACCGACATTATAAATACTTTCTTCTGTCAAAACTACCATCTCCGTTTTGTAATGTTATTGCCGATAATCTGATGTGGCATTGTGAGTCATTATGAAAAGAGTTGTATTTTAGTGTCCGAATGTACACTAGTGGAAACAGGGGATGGGCCGGCCGGGACAAATGGCCCTCCCCCATTGGTCCCGGTTGTATCAGGACCCGGGATGGGTAGGGATGGCCCACGTGTCGAACATGGCCAGGGACTTCGTCCCGGTTCTTTTTAGGAACCGGGATGAATACATTTTCTTATAAAACAAATATTCCGCCCACTTGTTCTGTCGTGGCAGGTTTTTTTTTTCCTTTTTTTCATTTTTTTTTGGGCTCCTGTCCCGCAATCCCAAACCGGCCTCCCCTGCCCCAACCGCGTCCACTGGCCCACGTCTTTAATTAAGCCCACTGGCCACATTTTGGTCAAAGGGCCGACTGGCCCGCGTCTTTTATTATAAACCCACTGGCTACATTCGGTCAAAGGGGCCACCGGCCACGCGGGGTCAAAGGGGCCCCTGGCCAGCGGCCTAGTGGCTGGCCCGCCCAGTCCCTTAAATTAAGACCACAGGGACGCGCGGTCAAAGGGCCCACTGCCGCCTCATCTTCCCGCCCCTCCACTTCCCCACGCGCGCGTGGCCACGAACGGCACGCCTCGGCTCCCCCCCGCATTCATGGCCGCCTGCAACCGCCGCCACGTCCCGGCCGCCGGTTGGCATGCCAGCCTCCCCCGAGTCCTTTTTAAAGGGCCCCAGCCGCCCGTACATCCCATTCACCCCGGCCGCGCCCCAGCCAAAGCAACCCTAGCCGCCATGTCGCGCTGGTTCAAGTGCCCCAGGAACGACCACGAGGCCGGGTCCTCGAGCGGCGCCGGCCAGAGAGGCTCCGGCGTTCCACCGCCGCCGGCGGAGGCCTTCGGCTTCGGCCCGGGAGGCGTCCGCATCGGCGGGCAGCCGCGCGTCCCCGCTCCGCCTCCGGCGTCACGCGCGCCGCCCCGCGCCGCGCCCAAGGGCAAGCGCTTCCGCCGGTACGTCCTGAAGGACGAGGCCGAGTGGCACTGGGAACGCGCCACTCCGGTGTTCTGGCCGGACGTCCACCTTTCGGAGGGCTGGCACCTGAACCCGCAGCGCATCCCCGTGCCGCCGGGCCCGTCCAGCAGCGAGGCCTTGCGCGAGGAGATCGACCGCCGGCGCGCGCTCCTGCCGACCCGCCTCCTCAAGGACCGCGCGTACGCGCACAGCTCCCCCAACTGGGCCGTCTGGCTCCAGCAGGAGCACGAACAGCACCGCCGCTCCTTCATCCCCATAGCCCAGGAGGTGAGCACCGCCGACTACCCCGCGCCACCGCCGGGCAGGGAGCCGGAGCTTTGGCTCCTGGAGGACATCGCCGACAACATCGTCGAGGATGACGACCCCGAACTCCAGGCCGGCTTGGAGGAAGCCTACGGCGCCTGCCCCTTGGTGGCAGATAGTGAACGCCGGCCTGGAGGCCTCCGAGGACCAACCGCCGCCACAGCCCCTGCCCCCCGGCCTGGAGTACGGGATGACCTGGGCCTGGACCGGCGGCGTATGGTCGCCGGAGGAGCTGCCGCCGCCGCAGCAGGAGGAGCCACCGGCGCGCCTGACCCAGCTGCCTACCCACCTGTGGCAGGCACCACCCTACCACTGCATCTCCTCCGACGAGGAGGAGTAGGCCGGCGCCGGTGCGCCCCCCCCCTAGGCTAAACTACCCACCCCCCAAGAAACGGCCGGCCGCATGTGGCCGCGCCGCTCGCTATATGTAAGCACGGCCGGCCGCCTGTGGCCGCGCCGCCCCCCTATGTAAGCAAGGCCCCCGGGCCTTTTTTTAATATATATTTGTGTCCCTAGTCCAACGTGTCCCTAGTCCGACCCCGCCGGCGGAACCAGCGCCGGCGGGATCTTCCTACTCGTTCCCGCCGTCGGCAGGGCTTCGCCAAGCCATGTCCGCTGTCCTGAGTGGTCGCTCGGCCTGGAGAGAGGGCCGAGATATTTATACAACTGGGCCTCTAGTCCCGGCCCGTGCCACCAACCGGGACTAGAGCCCCTTTGGTCCCGGTTGGTACGACGGGCCGGGACCAAAAACTTATTTCGAATTTTGGTGGCACCCTGCGCGCCCGAAAATTTTTAGCGCCAAAATTTGAGAATTGTTAAGTTTGCACATTGACAACTTCTATATATTTTCGAATTTTACAAAAATTTCAACATGAAAAATGCTAGAATTTGCAAAACTAATTCAAATCCATTTTTCGTTTAACTAAATAATTATTCTAACTATTGAAATTATTAATTATTTTACCATTTGTATATAATTTGAATATAAATATCTTTCAATTTTTGTTTTCTCTCGTGATCTTCCGAGTTAGTCCAGAGCATACAAGGCATCCCGAGTGATTTATATAAAGTTCGACAAAGCGATTTGTACCTTATTGACACGGTAAATTTGAGATCTTCGTCTACAACAGAAAAAACCATAGTTTTCCTTCGAAGGTTTACTCTGAGCATTCTTTCGCCATCTTTTCAAAACATAGTGTGGTGGAATTTCTTTGATATTTCTGATCTCAAGAACCTTCACTACCTGGCAAAACGGAAGACCTACATTTTCAAACTTCTTGCAGCTACAAATCTATTCTGATGAGTCGAATCTAACATACGGAGGAGATAGAAACAGAAAAGTGGGTGGGTGTGCCGCTGGTTGGAATAATAATGAAGTCAGGCTGGTCATAGTTGTCAAGCACTCAATGCTTGCCAGTTTTTGACCGATCAATACAAATTATTGGTCAAACTTGCACCTACTCCATTCATAATCACATAATATGTATAAATATCATTTTGGCTAACAAAATCTCGTTCATACTACGTTATAAGAACTATGATCATGTATTCCACGTTTATTATTACACATCACCAACACCATCCCTATCTTCGTGTCCCTTAATTATGATCGCTTCGGCCGTAACCATGGAGCATCTTCATTATTTAACGGGATGGTGGGGTCAGCTTTCACTGTGAAGGGTGGAATCTCAACAAACTTATTATAATCTTCTGACATGTCTGTCGTGTCCTCGATTCCCACGATGTTTCTTTTCCCTGAGAGAACTATGTGACGCTTCGGCTCATCGTATGATGAATTTGTTTCCTTATTTTTTCTTTTCTTCAGTCTGGAAGACATGTCCTTCACATAGAAGACCTGAGCCACATCATTGGCTAGGACAAATGGTTCGTCATTGTAACCAATATTGTTGAGATCCACTGTTGTCATTCCATAAAGCGGGTCTACCTTTACCCCTTCTCCATTCAGGTTGACCCATTTGCACTTGAACAAAGGGACCTTAAAAGAAGGTCCATAGTCAAGTTCCCATATCTCCTCTATGTAACCATAGTATGTGTCATTTTTTCCATTCTCGTTTGTTGTATCAAAGCGGACACCACTGTTTTGGTTGGTGCTCTTCTTATCTTGGGAGCTCGTGTAAAATGTATTCCCATTTATCTCGTACCCTTGAAAACTCCCAATAGTCGAAGATGGTGACCCTGCCAACATGTACAGCTGATCTTCAACAGTGGTGTCATTTATAAGATGTGTTTGCAACCAACTTCCGAAAGTCTCCATGTGTTTGCGTTTAATCCATGAGTCATCCTTCCCCGGGTTTGCAGACCGTACAATATTCTTGTGTTCCTCGAGATACGTAGCCATAAACATAGACTTTTTAGAACTGTGTAGTGTACTTTGGTCAAAGAATGCCCGTCCCTAGGTATCATTGTTTTCTTTTCCAGCGTTCCTTTTCCCCTCAGTCTCCCCTCATGCCGCGATTTAGGAACACCAATTGTCTTAAGGTCAGGAATAAAGTCAACACAGAACCCAATGACCTCCTCTGTTCCATAGCCCTTCGAGATGCTTCCTTCTGGCCTAGCACGGTTATGAACATATTTCTTCAAGACTCCCATGAACCTCTCAAAGGGGAACATATTGTGTAGAAATACCGGACCAAGAATATGAATCTCTTGACATAGGTTAACCAGGAGATGAGTCATAATGTTGAAGAAGGATGGTGGGAACACCAACTCAAAACTAACAAGACACTGGACGACATCCCTCTGTAATCTTGTCAGAATTTCTGGATCGATTACCTTTTGAGATATTGCGTTCATGAATGCACATAGCTTCACAATGGGTACTCGAACATTTTCCGGTAGAAGCCCCCTCAATGCAATCGGAAGAAACTGCGTCATAATCACGTGGCAGTCATGAGACTTCAGGTTTTGGAATTTTTTCTCTGCCATGTTTATTATCCCCTTTATATTCGACGAGAAGCCAGACGGAACCTTGATACTGTAAAGGACTTCATAGAATATTTCCTTCTCTGCTTTAGTAAGAGCGTAGCTGCTTAAGTAATGGCGCCTTGTATCTGTGTGCTTGTTGCTTGGTTCTTTCATACGTTGCTGGTCCTCCCGTGCTTCTGGCGTATCTTTGGACTTCCCATACACGCCCAGGAAGCATAGCAGATTGACACATAGATTCTTTGTCACGTGCATCACGTCGATCAAAGACCAGACCTCTAAAACTTTCCAATAGGGTAGCTCCCAAAATATAGATTTGTTCTTCCACATGGGTGCGCGCTTATCAGGTCCGTACGGAACTGGTTGGCTGCCAGCAGCCTTACCAAAGTTTACTTCTAGGTCCTTGACCATATCGAATATATCATTACCACTACGGAGCTCAGGCTTCTTCCGGTTATCTGCCTCACCTCTGAAATGCTTCCCTCCTTTCTTTCTTACGGGATGCTTGATCGGAAGAAATCTACGATGCCCTAGGTATACAACCTTTTTACATTTATCCAAAAAACACTGTCAGTCTTATCTAAACAGTGTGTGCATGCATTGTATCCCTTGTTTGTATGTCCAGAAATGTTACTAAGAGCAGGCCAATCATTGATGGTTACGAAAAGCAACGCCCGTAGGACAAATGGCTTTTGTTCGTTCTCATCCCACACACGTACACCTGGTTTGCCCCACAATTGTAAGAGTTCTTCCACTAATGGCCTTAGATACACATCAATGTTGTTGCTAGGTTGCCTCGGATCTTGGATGAGAACTGGCATCATAATGAACTTGCGCTTCGTGCACAACCAAGGAGGAAGGTTGTACATACATAGAGTTACAGGCCAAGTGCTATGACTGGAGCTCTGCTCCCCAAAAGGATTAAAGCCATCTGTACTTAGAACAAACCATAAGTTTCTCGCCTCTCCTGCAAAGTCTGGAAAGTCTCTCTCGATCTTTCTCCACTGCGATCCATCGGCGGGGTGCCTCAACTTTCCGTCTTTCTTACGGTCTTCTTTGTACCATCGCAACAACCTAGCATGCTCTTTGTTTCTAAACAGACATTTCAGCCGTGGTATTATAGGAGCATACCACATCACCTTAGCAGGAACCCTCTTACGGGGGGGCTCGCCGTCAACATCACGAGGGTCATCTGATCTGATCTTATACCGCAGTGCAGTGCATATCGGACATTCATCCAAATTCCCGTACTTCTCACCGCGGAAAAGGATGCAGTCATTAATGCATGCATGTATCTTCTGCACATCAAATCCTAGAGGGCAGAGAGCTTTCTTTGCTTCGTACGTACTCTCAGGCAATTCGTTATCCTTTGGAAGTTTTGGCTTCATTAGTTTAAGTAAACTCTCAAATGCCTTGTCAGTCACACCGTTCTGTGCCTTCCATTTCAGCAACTTCAGTGTGGTACCGAGCTTTGTGCTACCATCTTCGCAATTTGGGTACAACAATTTTTTGTGATCCTGTAACATGTTGTCCAGGTTCAACCTCTCCAATTTATTTTCACAGTCTTCCCTTGCATCAGCAATAACTCGGCCAAGATCATCATCAAGCTCTTCTGATGCCTGTTCTTGATTACCTCCTTCTTCTGCATTCTCTTCCATTGCAGTATCATCGTATTCAGGGAACAAAGGATCTTCTTCTTCTTCTTCATCGTCCTCCATCACAACCCCTCTTTCTTCATGCTTGGTCCAGCAATTATAGCTGGGCATGAAACCTCTCCGAAGTAGATGGCCGTGAAGGATTCTTTCGGAAGAGTGCTCTTTGACGTTCCGACAATCAACACATGGGCAACACATGAAGCCATTATCTTTGTTCGCCTGAGCTACAGCAAGAAATGCATTCAGGCCTGCCATATACTCGGAAGTGCGTCGATCACCATACATCCATCGTTGTCGTGCATCTAGCTGCATCGTATAATTAAGTTTATCAAAATACATTACAATAACATATTAATACGACAAATACTACTTTTTTATGTATCAATTACAGATGAAAAAGATAAGTTTGTTAACCTCGGTCGAAGATACCATTTTCAGTGAGGTTATGTGTGGCTCGGGAATTTCGTCGAACACGTCGTGTGCATAGTAAAATAAAACACACTAACACCAACCTCTCTCACACCTCCAAGCAAAAGAAAAAGATGGAAGGGGGGAGGCTGGGGCAGTATATATATAGGGGAAGGGGCATTGGTCCCGCTTCGTGGCCTGAACCGGGACAAATGCTCATGTGTGTGCCACGTGGCCTGTGGCTAGGTATTGGTCCCGGTCCGTGGCACGAGCCGGGACCAATATGTCCCCCACGAACCGGGACCAATGCCCCCAGGCGATTCCTGTTGCCCCGGGCACACAAACCGGGACCAATGCATAGCATTTGTCCCGGACATGGTTGCAACCGGGACAGCTGCCCCCTGCCCCCCTGGACGAGAGGGGTTGTTTCCACTAGTGGTAGTATATCCTCTCAGCCATAGATGGTGTTACCAGTTTGGTGGTTCTCATTGAGTTCCGGATCTTGGGCTTCTTAGTAAACCTTGTATGTTTGAACTTCGTCGGTGGTACGTAGAGTGATCAAGCGTCGTTACTTTGTTCATGGAATTTTTGGAGGAAAGCTCGAACTGAATCTTCAGGGTGCAAACTCATTTTGTTGGATTCAATGGTGCGGTCCAGCGACAACGATAGATATGCGCCGCTACCTATTTCAAGGCATTTTTTCAGTAAATCGTTCCCAAAGCCCGTGTATGAATAATAATGGTTGGTGATGCCGAGATTTTTGTTTTATGTCGGTCGTTATTCCATGACATTCTGGTGCCATGTTTTTTTAATATTTCTCTATTTTCTTATAATTTGGCTCTCTGAGCTCCCCTTAGGGCTCTTATTATTTGGCAGAAGTTAGGAACTCTAAATTGGCGGGCACATGACAGCGGTAACGACTGGTTTGGCATATAACTTACCGATGTACTCACGTAGGCTACGCGAGTGAAGTCCTCCCTTACGATGACGCTTTCTGCAATGACTGCAAGGGAAAAATGGACGAAGGCGTGCCTTTGAACCACGCACTAACTCCTTCACTAAGAAATCCGTCTTCCATACCCACTCATGGGACCTTTCAACCACACTAATTCGGCCACTGTATATCCACCCATTATCAGCCATCCTCTGTTTTATTTCGGAGCTAAACAACATACATAGCATGAAATTAATTGCATCATAGTAATTTTTTTTCTACCGTGCAAAATGAATCATCAATCTACATCTCTAATAGGTAAGGGTCCTAGCAGCCGGCGGATGCGTAGATTGAGTACGTTCTCCATGCTCTACCCCGATCCGAGACAGAATTTCGGCAGCACCTCCCCGCTGCTCTCCCGATACACGTCTCGGCAAAAAGCAGAGTGGATGTGCATAAGGAGAACAACGAGGAGGCGATACCGAAATCCTGACCCACACCGGAGCAGAACATGGAGAACGTACCCAACTACGCATCCGCCGACTGTCCCGTAAATGCCGTAAGCGTTACGGTTCAAAATATGCCTACCTCTAATGCATATTTATCTTCGTGACACTCGCGGACGAGAAATGACACCAAGGTGACGCGACATAAATAAAAGCGAGTGAGAAGACTGAGTTCTAGCTCACCCTTGGCGGTAGAGGAAGTAGTCGAACGATGGCGTGACGACCGGGCCGGGGACGTGGCGTGGCGGGGTCAAGGTCGACGGACGGTGTCGCAACTCCGATCTCCTATAACAACAACATTACCATATTAAGAATATATCGGATAAAAAAGTAGCAACTAAATTTTTTTCTAACTCCTAAAAGTTTTTAACCTAAAAATTTCTAACACCTAAAAATTGTAACTAACAAGACCTAAAAAAATTATAACTAACAACACCTAAAATTCTAATAAAATTTTGTAACACCTAAAAATACTAATAAAAATTGCAACTAACAAGACCTAAATAGCTTAGCGCCCCCGCAATTTTCTAACACCTAAAAACATAACAAATTTTCTAACACCTAAATATTTTTCTAACCCCTAATTTTTCTAACCTATAATGACACCCTATACTAACAGTACCTAATTATACTAACACTAAATAGAAAAAAAATTGAAAAAAAAACCTAAATCCTACCGCCGGCAGTGGGGAATCCGAGGGGGAGGAGGGCCCTCGTGGCTCAGGCGAGGCGAGAGTGTTGCCGGACGCGCGTGGACCGCCGGCTGCCGGACCGAAGAGGCGGTGGCGGCGCCCCCGCGGCACCGGAGATGGAGGGCGGGGCAGGAGAAGCCTGGAGGGGTGGGCCGCTACGTGGGCAGGGACGCGCGCGGCAGGGGGGTGTCGACGTGGCGGTGGGGCGCGAGGTGGCGGGGCAGGCGCGCGGCGGCGGGGCGAGGTAACGAAGGAGGGAGGAGCACGGCGGGGCGGGGCGGAGGAGGGAGGAGCCAGTGAGTGGCAGGGCGTGGAGGGGCGCGGTAGGCGCTCGGCGGGCGGCGAGGTGGCTGCGGACAACGGGGGGCGAGGTGGTGGCGGCGGACGGGGATGAGGGAGCTCGGGGTCAACGCGGGAGGAGGCGAGCTGGGGAGGGAAAGGATGAGGGCTTACGTGGTGAGTTGGGAGTGGGGGAGTGGGGAAAACGGGGAACGGTTCCGATTGGTCCAAAAAAAGATTTGCCGAAGGTGCCCTTCTACGCCGACAACTTCCGTCGGGGCACGTGTCATCACGCCGACGGTTCCCTCTACACTGACGGCCACGCTGCTTGCCCCCCGATCCCCAGTGGTACGCCGACGGTCCCGACTTCTGGCCCTCGTCGTACTTTACGGCCGTCGGTGTCCCCCGTCTCTCCTGTAGTGGCTGCCTTCTATGCACATGTGTTTTCTAAACAATTTGAGTGGTTGTATGTTAAAAACGAATTCCGTGTAAGAAAGTCATGCCCGATTTAGTGGAACAATATAGAAAATCGATTCTAAACAGAGAACCAAGACTCGATCTTTGCATCAACTCTGTAAGTTTTCCCTACCTTAAAAAAATCCGTCCTCCACTACTAGCTCTGTCTATCTACAATGTATTAATTTCCTTATAGATAGTTAAGTTTTTGCAGAGCCTGGACGTATTTCATCTTGAGATTGATCTTGTCTGTTTGCATGTTCCTACGCAATCATGTCCGGTACCATAGTATCCTCAATCTTTCGACATCTGAGGCCCCGCTGGATGGACGATGCATAGTTATTCCTTCCCGTAGAGCATATGGGGCGTCTTCAAACTAAGCTAAACATGTACATGCACTGGCATGTAGCTGTGTCACTTCTATAGAAGGGCGGATGTTGCTGGCACATCGGCCAGTTGTAACGATGTGTATCAATCATAGAATCTAAGTAGACCTAGTGAAGAAGGCGGACGACACGTAGCCTGGATTTTCCGCGGTCTTGATCTTTCCTCTTAGTTATCTGGGCGTTCTTTGGGGTGTCGGGTTCCACGTGGAGTGGAATCTAGTTGGTTGATTGTTTTCTATCCAATACCACATTGCAAGCATATCTATAATATTGTATGCTCGATGATTGTTTTCTATCCAATACCACTAGGTTATTTTCATGTTTTCACATGTTTTCGTTCGTTTTTCGGATGTTTTCATCGACTAAGCTATTAAAAAAATGCTCAGGCAAGTTGATGTGCTTATGGAAGTCCATTTAGAGGTATGCTCCAAGTGGTGATGGACCAAGTGCAATGAAGATCTTGAAATTGCCATCCTTGGTTGTTTGACGAAGAACTCATTGTCGGTGTAGAAACCATAGTAGAACTCAAAAGTCGTTTGCTTGGTTGGTTGTGGAAGCGCTTGGCTATAGAAGAACTTGGCGTATGTGTTGCGCTACTTGACATTGCTTGCATTTTCATTCAGATTGATGTGGTAGAAGCGGTTAGCGGAGCCATGTGTGGCGAGGAGGCTATGAGGGCAATCATGATTGATGGGGTCACCAAATTTCTGCAAAAGAGACAATAGAGATGGAGATAGACAGTTGGTAATCAGCTAGTATCGATAAATAAAATTGGTTTTTCACTCTCAGCTCTCATCTCACTTTTTGTGGCAATCAACTCTAATCCTTTATGACCCCTCATGCTTTTTCCACTTGGTTTATGACCCCTCATGCTTTGTAGCGGGGACGCAACAGATTTTTATAGTGTCCTCAGGGAAATAAAAGAGCTGACTTATATCTCTACCGAGAAACATAAACATACAGTTGTTCTGTTTGGCTGTGACTGGTATCGTCTTGAAGCACGCAGGGGCATGCGTAGGTTTAAACTGGAAAATTATGATAAACTATTCAGGAGCATCAACATTTCCAATTTGTGGTACGAGGATGATAAGTATATCCTGTCAACCCGAGCACATAATGTGTTCTATATGCCAGACAATATAGGGGAGAACACTGGAGAATAGGCCAAATATTTGAGCATAGGCGGACCTTTGATGTGTCCGAACATGAGAAGGACAAAGAGGAGTAGGACAATGATGTGGAGAAGAGGCCTAGTATTCTAGAACATCAAGATGTCGAAGTCTCTGACAATGAGGATGTTCCTGGTAACCCGATATCCCATCCTCCGCCTCCGGCTACTCTGTAAGGCACTAACATGGCTCCCCGCATCCTCTCAGCAGATGAGATTTCGGCTTATATCAAAGATCAGAAAAATATGTGTGTGCAACATAAGGAAGGTGAAGTACAAGATGGTGACGATGAATTAGAAGTTAGTGCGGTTTAAGTAGTTGACACATATGCGGAGTATGACAGTGATCCGGGTGCACTGCCCGCAGATGATAGCGATGCAGACTAGTGTTGCATGCCTGTGTGCAAGATTGTGTCGAACTGATTTTGCATGTTTTGAGTGCATGATTTTGTTGAACTGATGCACATGCCTGTTTGCATGTTGTGTGTTGAACTGTTGTGCATCCCTGCTTGCATGCTTGTGTTGAACTGATGTGCATGCGTGTGTGTATGCTTGTGTTGAACTGAAGTGCATTGTTCCATTTTCTTTGAATTTTGTTTGTTTGTGTGTGTGTGTGTGATTTTTACCTATTTTTCTTGTATATGTCAAAACCATAGCATTAAACATAGATTACATACAAGTGCTCATAAAATTGACTTCGAACATGATATTTGTCAAGTGCTACCATTACCCATTTATCTTCCTTACATTGCTAATATGCCATTACTCAACTGCCAGACATCATCATGCCAAGACACATTGCAAATAAAACTAAAAAAACCCAAATCATCAATAGATTGTGGCCAGAATCTTGAATCTTGCCTTCATGAGCAGGTTTTCCAGCAGCTTCATCAGCACCATATCTGTGTACCCCTTGCCGCACCACCTGACCTAGTTTCTGCCTCGGTGCACTTATCTCTTCCTGCAATGTCTTATTCTCATACATCTCTCTAAACACTGCATTACGCAGTTGAAGAACCACCCGCTCCTGGAATTCTGTCCATTCCGGGTCATGCCATGAGAACTTTCCACAACCATAAGAAATGTTTATAGTTCTGCAACAAAAATAAGATAAAATTTAACCAAAAACAAAATCTTGCAACCAAACTAAAACTAAAGCACGAATCTTTACTAAGCGTCTTTGGCATTTCAGGAATCTCTGACCTGGATTATGGTCGGTCCAAGAGATCCACATGTCCATCTTCAAACTTCACAGACATTTTGTTTCATTGGAGTGGTCCAAGGGTGCCGGAGTGTATGGGATAGGTGTGCGGCGGCGAGGAGGAAACCTTCCTTCGTGCGACGAGCACTAACTCTCGCCGCTAGCAGCCATGCTTTCCCTGCGGGCCATGTGATACAGGGGAGACAGGGAAGAACCCTAGAATCTCCAAGGGAGAAAGAGGAGAGGGAAATTTAGTTGCGCGCCCTCGTTGGTGGCAGCGGTGTGGTAACGACGGAGGATTTACGGCAGCGGTGGCGGAGGATTAACGACAGTGGCTTTGCTGTGGTGTGGTCGAGTTATTTCATTGGTACGTTCAGCTGTGTCAACGGCTAAATTGAGTCCCAAAGTATCAACGGCTACAAACAGGGCATATGGCCTGAAGGTGGGGCCAGGCACCAAGGGCGTGGTCGTTGTCGGTCAAAGCAGTCAAACAGGACAGGATGTGTGGCCCGGAGAAAAATTCACGACGTTCTACATGACCAGGCAAGTTTCGTCGAAGGAAACTAGTCTCTTAGTGGGCTACTGGGCCGGAGACGCAAATCTGCGACGTAAAACTAGCAAAACTTTGGGCAAAACCAGTCTGCGACAGACCAAACCAATACTTCGAGAGCAAATTCCACTTTTCAGTCATCCAGGACGGAAATCACACGACGTTATCAAAACGCTCCGCTCAAAACGTTCCGGATCGCGCGGAATTTGGTAGTGAGTGCAATCTCTGTTCATCGACAATACTTCTTTTTTCAAAACTAAAAAGTAAAAGTTGCACTTACGGATAGAAAGATATAATAATATAAATAGAATGCTAGCTCGTAATAAAAAAAATCATCTTATAATTCATATATAGAGCATAACATATATAGTCTTTGTTAAAAATATATTGATCTGACACATTATAAACTAACATTTATAGTTATGCCTCATGATCAAGTTCCTCGGAATCGGAACTCTCGGATGGAGAGTATAGGAAGTATGTAGAGCGATCAACTAACCGTAACTTCAATCTCATAGAGATCTACCTATCTCATCCATTGGTATCCACTGAAATATGTTCACTCATTATCATTGGTGACAAGAAACTTTGTTCCACCGTGTTGGCATGGTTAGATTCACCAGAGTGACCTCAAATGTTCGAGTTTGATCATTAATTGGAATGTTTACATGCTCGGACAATTCACATCTGGCTCTACAGGGGATGTACTAAAAAAACAAAAAGAATTAAAAAAATCCTAGCATGAATGCAATTGGAACAAGACGCAAAATGTATGTGAAATAAAAACATACCATACTTTTTTCAGAAATCCTCTTGTAGGACAAGGCTAAATCTATTATTCATGCACTCGCTGTTGCCCCGAGGATCACAATATGGTCCATTTTATCTGCAATACTTGATTGCATAATTGATATAGATTATCCAAATCAACCAAAATCAATTTAGGCTATCTTTGGATTACACTACTAGTAACTCACCAAATAAATCAAATACACAATTCAGAATAGGTAAATCAACAAATCACCAAATCTATCAATTTAGATCAAATAAATCACCAAAATAATATTCATAGTAAAAATTACACTACTAGTAAATCACCAAATCTAAATCAACTAAAAAATAGATTACCTGGATCTAGATCTTTACCCGTAAAGAACGAGATCCTCACCGAACGCGCGTTGAAGTCGGCAGTGGAGGCGATGGAAACGGCGGCATAGCGTGGCGTCGATGTGTGCGAAGCGGCAACGTCGGGGTCGAGGGGAGCATATCATGGTGTTTGTGCGAAGGAGGCGGCAACAGGGGATGGCAGAGGTGGAAGAAGGAACAGCTGCGACGACGGCACTACGACTTGGCTAGTTAGATAGAGTGTGTGGTGTTGCGGTAACCTAGAGGCTTGTTTATATGTGTCAATGGGATTACCGACGTGTGGATAAATTACAAGAACGTGGTGCATAACTTACACGCCGATATTTTTTTCACCGGGCTAGGCATCAGGATTGAACAGACCAGGGGCGTGTCCATATAAATTG
Source organism: Alopecurus myosuroides (assembly GCA_028641055.1). NCBI lineage: Eukaryota > Viridiplantae > Streptophyta > Magnoliopsida > Poales > Poaceae > Alopecurus > Alopecurus myosuroides. The sequence goes on from CM054060.1 coordinate 394,258,440, forward strand.
CACACCGGGATTATGAATATAGCACCAGCGGCGTAAATATTCCACACCACTGTTATGTTTTAAAATCAGATCCAATTACCATTGACATGGATTAGCAGTACCCGCCCACTAGTATGGTATCAGCTATAAAACTTTGTCTAGTAGGGTTAATACAAAACTTTAACTATCAGTGTTGACTTGTGTCTTGGGTTTAGCGCTAAAAAGGGGCAGGTCGTGCCTTAGCTATTTGTGCGCACAAAAAGACGCATGAGAGCTATTCAGGCCAACTACCGCGCTTTTCTTCCAATTCACGTGAAACGCGTCGCATAGGAGCTATTGGCCACTCTAGTGGACACACGTTATCACAGATCTGGCAATGCCAACGTGCACCTAGGTGGTGGCTTGACAGAAATTTTGGGATGATAATTCTGAGATCAACTTATCGCTTGGACTCCTTGAAGGAAATATGATCCCTCCTTGAAGGTTTATCTTAGGAATTGTGTACTTTTTATTTGTTTCTATCTCTTACCGTGGGGAGTGTTTACCTAGGGAAGTTACTCTCATGAGGCATACAACTTCCGATGTTATATTTACCTAGGGTTGGTGTGTTATTCGATACAGAGCTGGGGATTGTCCCTCTTTTCGAAACAACTAGAGAGAAGGTAAAGGGGAGTTTGTAGTTAGGAATGTGTGCAGCATGGGGACAACCGATCGATCAAATGTAGTGATTCCCGCCACATTTGCAGCCGACATCCTTGGCGTTGTAGAGATTGTCTCAGGCACACCCAATGCTTTCAGTCATCTAATTTTACCTTTCTTTTGCGGTCGACATCCTTCGCAGGTAATTTCGACCCCTCCTCATTTTGACCGGTATTTTGACATCCTGAGACCTACCATTCCGAGGAAATTGTCGAAGAAAATGTATTACTATCTCGACATGTAACAAAGTACGGATCAGTTCAGAGGATTGAACAGGGGACATACTTCTGATATGCTATGTATATGCAACAAACGCCAACTTCCTCTTTTTATGAATTTGCATTTTCTTTGCCTACTAGGTAATCACAAGAATGCACAGGCGGTTTTATAGGAGGCCGATCCTGCCAGCCCTCTATTTAGACATGGCTGAGAGGCATCTTACCCATGGTGTATATAGCAATAAATTCTCATGTATTGTGCGCTATAAATTTCATACCTACCGATTCTTAATTTTGTTAGTTAGTTATGATCACCTGTGAACCGATTCTTATTCTGGATAGAGCATGGTAGCATGCGCGCTTTGTGTCAAATACTCAAATCGGTTAGCCACTCCGCCAGTTCGATTGAACTAGTTAAGGATTGATACCACATCTTGTCGAAGGTGGTGTATCAATTCTTCAGTATGCTAATGATACTATTGTTTTCCTAGAGCATGACCTCCAAAAGGCTATTAACATGAAACTTATTCTTGCACTGTTCGAGCAGCTCTCAAGTTTGAAAATTAATTTTCACAAGAATGAAATTTACTGTTTTGGAAAAGCTAAGGAGGCTCAGGATGATTACCGCCTAATCTTCGGTTGTTGCGAGGTTGGTGTTTTGCCTTTCCAATATCTAGGCATCCCAATTCATTCTAGAAAATTATTAAATAGGCAGTGGAAACCTGTCGAGGATAGATTTGAGAGTAAATTAAGTTCTTTGCTAGGAAAGTTACTCTCATATGGAGATCGCCTCATTTTGATTAACTCAGTGCTCACAAGTTTACCGTTGTTTCTACTATCATTTTTTTAAATTCCTATTGGTGTTAGGAAGAGATTGGATTTTTATCGGTCTATGTTCTTTTGGCAGAGTGACGTTAAGAAGAGAAAGTATCGGTTATCTTAGTGGGATATTGTTTGCCGACCGAAAGATCAAGGGGATTTGGGGATTGAAGTGTTACAAATTAAAAACATGTGCTTGCTGAGCAAATGGCTTTTTAAACTGTTAACCGAAAAAGGTGTGTGGCACGAACTACTCTCTAACAAATATTTTGGGGACAAATCAATATCCCAGGTTAAAGAAAACCCTTCTGATTCCCGCTTTTGAAAAGGTATTATGAGGGTTAACCGGGAATGTTTCTCGCGCGGTGCGTTTGTGCTGGGGAATGGGCTTAATGTGAGATTTTGGGAGGATATCTTGTTAGGTGATGAACCATTGTCACAACAATATCCTGCTCTCTATAACATTGCTTCTAATAAAAATGTTTTGGTAGCAAACGTGCTATCTCATAACTCTTTGAATATTAGCTTTCACAGACCGATTTTGGGGAATAGATAGAATCAGTGACTTTATTTGGTCGAGAGATTAATGAGCGTATCTCTATCAAATGAATCCGATTCATTTAAATGGCGTTTAACAACAAACGGGGTGTTTTCTGTTAGATCTTTTTATGCCGACTTGCTTCATGGCTCCACGATACATTTGCGTAAATACCTGTGGAAATTAAAGATTCCACTTACACTACTAGGGAATAGCCTATAGCAGCATCATGTAGCACCTACTGCAGAACCCGCCGGCGGTAACTACCCCCGGCGCGCTAGAAAGGCCTCCGCCGGTGCTACTAGGTTACCCCCCGGCACTCGCAGTACCCACCGCGCCTGCGCTAAAGGCAGGCCAGGCCCCCCCTCGGGGCAAACTTAGCCCCGGCGCGGCCCACTACACGTTTGCCGGCGGTAGATATTTACCCACGGCGCGTTGGAGGCACAGCGCGTCGGCGCTAAAGGACTGCCCAGGGCCCCCATTTACCACCGGCGCTAATATTTACCCCCGGCGCAGTTGTTTGATGGCGCGCCGGCGGTAAGGTACACCTTATCCAGCCACCACCCACACCACCCATTTTCCTAACCACTCACTCTACTCACTCCTCCTCATCTCCAACTCGAAACTCCTCTATTTCCAGCCCATTTTCTTACTCCTTTCTTCCAATTTTAGCACATTTAACCAACCAAATATGATATGTTTTTCAAAACTTTCTCTCCCAAACATGCCCCTCCCTTCTACCTAGTTAGATCTAGATCTACTATGAAGAATCTCTGTCCCCATATGCACCATATTCATATATCTAGATCTAGCTAGAGTCTATGCACACCGCTCTCTCCGGTCGACACATGTCGTGTGTACGTTACGATCTTCCATATCTCGTGCCGGCGGAATATACTTATATCGATATATATATAATTATTGTGTTTGCAACCAAAATATGTGATGATGACCCCTATTCATGGAAATTGTATTATGTTTGTTGCGACCGTGTAAGATGTGATGACATGTAAATGAGTTGGCAATGTATTTCCGAAATATCGATTCATTTCCGTTTCGACAAATTTTTGCCACTCCGTTTTGACCTTTTTTAGCAAAGGTCATGCCAAAATTTTCTGTGAAACCGGCCGGGTATGGATCTAATCAAAATGTACTCTTGTCGATCGTGCAGGAGACAATGGTCATCTCGATGAGGGAAAGCGTCGTGGATAGATATGTGGAACGTGCAACGGCCGACATGCGTCGAAGGGACCGCATAGACATACTTTGTCCGTGTCAAAGATGCAAAATTGGGTCCCTGTTCAACCCATCTTTGGGCGTAGTGAAAGACCACCTTCTTAGACGTGGTTTCATGGACGGTTACACTCAGTGTACCATGAGTGAAGAGGAAGATGATTATGGGGATGATCATGAGGATGATCATGAGGAGCGGGGCGCGACGACAGCCGCTGAAAATGGGGAAGAAGGGCAGGAGGAGAACGATGATGACGAAGAGGCTACCGCACACGGCGGTATTGGAGCGGAAAAAACGGCGGACAACAATACTCCGCTAACGTCAGTCTTGCGGGACCCTCATGTTCAAGAGTTACTTCTCAGCGATAGGTCGACGACTGACACGAGAGATGCCGGTAGACGGAAATCTAAGCTGGCGCAACTGGAGATAGACTCGAATACTTCGTTGTACGATGCAGCAGACCGCGATCTGGAGGAGTCCCGCTTAAGAGTAGCACTCGATATTATGCAGATGAAGGCAAAACACGGATGGACCGACGCAAGCGTTGACGACCTACTGCAATACATGAAAAAGCGTCTTCCTAAAGACAACACGTGTCCTACTAGTCTAGACGAGGCGAAGAAAGTCGTGTGCCCTCTCGATTTACCGCACACAAAGTATCATGCATGCATCCATGACTGTGTCATTTATCGGAACGAACACGCGGACAAGACCCAATTCCCAGTGTGTGACGTTGATCGGTACAATAAAAGGAAGAAAGCCGCTCCTCGGAAAGTGGTGTGGTACTTTCCGCTCACGCCTCGTCTGCAGCGGTACTTTGTGGACCCTAAGGAAGCAAAGTTGATGCGCTGGCACGCGAACATAAAGTAGGCAGTGATGAATGATCCAGAGCGGGCTGAAAACCCAGTGCTGACACACCCTTCGGATGCAAGCCAGTGGAAGGCACTAGACAAAGAGTACGATGATTTTGGGAAAGAGGCAAGGAACATCAGGTTGGGTGCGAGCACGGACGGACTCAATCCGTTTGGCAACCAGAGCAGCAAACATAGCACGTGGCCCGTGTTTGTTTGGATATACAACCTCCCCTATGGCTCTGCATGAAGAGGAAGTACATACACATGAGTATGCTAATTCAAGGGCCCACACAACCAGGGAGCGATATCAACCTGTATCTCGAGTTGCTGAAGGAGGAGCTAGAAACGATGTGGGAGGATGAAGGGGTACAAACATGGGATGCCTACGCGGAAGAATATTTCCCTATCAGAGCCGCGTTCATCACGACGGTTCAGGACTTTCTCGGATACGGATATATTTCATGCTAGGTCTGGCATGGACACAAGGCGTGCATGAGGTGTATGGAACATACGCCATCTTTACAGCTTAAGGAAACGGGGTCTTGTAAGACTGTCTACATGAGGCATCGAAGATGTCTAGACAAAAATGACCCGTGGAGGAAGCGTGGAGATCTATTCAACGGTAAAGATGAGCCCGAAGGACGTCCACCTCAGAGGAGCGGTGAAGAGATAAAGCAGTTATTGGACATTTAGAAAGAGTGCCCAGCATCGGAAAAGGGAAAGGGAAAGAAAAAGAAGCGAAAGCGAGAAGAGAAGAAGAAAGAGAAGTCAGCAGGTCCGCTCCTGGGGGTATGGAAAAGGAGGTCCGTGTTTTGGGACTTGACGTACTGGCCAATCCTCGGTACGCCTCATTGCCTTGATGTCATGCATATCACGAAGAACGTGTGCGAGAGCTTGCTCGGCACCCTGTTCAACATGCCGGATAGGACCAAAGACGGGCCGAAAGCAAGATACGACATGGCGGCCGTAAACATCAGGAAAGACCTTCAAATACCACCACCGGCTGTTAGGACTAAAGACGAGGAGGAGGCAGACGGTTGCAAGCGCAAAAGGGGTAAGCCGCAACACTGGGTATGCCCCCCTCCCGCTTCACTCCAAGTCCCAACGAGCTCGATCAAATGTTCTATTGCCTTCTAGGAGTCAAAGCGCCATTTGGTTACTCGGGGCTGATAAGGAGATACCTGGACCTGAACAAGAAAATCTTTAGCGGGATGAAGTCTCATGACTGTCACGTGATGATGACGCACATACTTCCAGTTGCAACCCGAGGGATAATGGAACCTCACGTCCGTGAAACGCTCACCGGTCTATGTAACTTTTTCGACGTCATCACTCGGAAGTCGATCACCGTGAAGAAACTCGGAAGGCTGCAGGAAGAGATCGTTACGATCCTATGCGAGCTTGAGATGTACTTCCCGCCCGCATTCTTCGTCATAATGGTCCATCTGTTGGTCCATATCGTAGATGATATCATCGATCTCGGACCGGCATTCCTGCACAACATGATGATGTTCGAAAGAATGAACGGGGTCATCAAAGGTTTCGTTCGTAACAGGTCACATCCGGATGGAAGCATCGTCCAGGGGTTTCTCACCGAAGAGCGAATCTCTTTCTGCGAGAATTATCTAGACGTCGAAAAGTCGGTTGGTTTGCCGGAAAAAAAACACATTGGCAGGTTCGAGGGAGCAGGCCACAAAACGGGTAGGCGGGAAATACACGTGGCTTTTGAGGGGCGGACATCCGACTTTGACAGGGCCAACTTAGTAGTACTTCAGCACATCGACGATGTGGATCCTTGGTTAGAAGAGCCAGTATAACCTGCAACAGAATAACCTGTAACAGTATAAAACATGTATACATGGTTTTTTTTTTTAATATCAATACATAGAGCCGGCGCGCTGGATGGACCTATCACCGGCGCGGTGCGTGCGCCGGGGCTAAGCCAGCAATACCCCCGGCGCGCCGGTATGAAGCGCCGGCGCTAAACTTACCCCCGGCGTGCCAGAGCAGAGTGCCGGCGCTAAATGCAATACCCCCGGCGCGTTGGACAGGGGCGCCGGCGGTAGTATTTTACCATCGGCGTGATCATCGCCGGCGCGCGCCAGGGCGCCGGCGGTAGGGGTTTCCCTAGTAGTGTTAAGATAATTTTTTCTTGTGGTTTCTAAATAGGAAAGTTATTCTAACGAAGGATAATTTGATTAAAACAAACTGGGTTGGTTCTAATAAATGTGTGTTCTGCGATTCAGATGAGACTGTTCAACACTTATTTATCTCTTGTCCATTTGGTAGGGATATTTGACGTCTTATGCATTTTACTTTCAACATCTATCCACCGACTAACATTACGAACATGTTTGGTAGTTGGCTAAATGGCATTGACAGGAAAACCGAGGCACGAATTCGAATTGGTGCCGCGGCTTTCCTTTGGGTTATTGGGACTAGTCGCAACGATGTGGTTTTTAATAAACAAAACAATGCTCGCTTTTTGCAGGTTGTAAACAAGTCGGTCTATTCTATTCAGAGATGGTCATTTCTCCTCTCTGCCGATCAGCGAGGACTTCTGGATACAGGTTGTGCCCAACTAATGACGGTCGTGCGGGCTATCTACAAGCAGGCTGGGTGGCTTCGTTCTAGACGACTAGATGTTTAAACTAGTTATTTTTTAGTGGCTTGTTTTTTTATCCAGTTTGAGTGATCCGTGAACTGTACTGACTACAAAACTATATTTTGTATTCTCTTTTAATAAAAACCGGCTATGTGCATCGTCCTGATGCAGAGGTTGGGGCAAACACTCCCATTTCTAAAAAAAAATATGGTACACAGACAATGCCAACCTTCTCGTTTTCTTTCACATCTTGCATCTTCTACGACTTCCATGTCCTAACTCCTCGCAGCAAGTCATTTTTGTGGACATTGTTGGGATCAATATTAACCATAACCCTCCCATACCAGGTATAGATCTATAAGGAAAATGAAGGCATTAGAAACAAAACAAAAAGTCATAATGACTTACGGCTTTCGTTCGGATCTCCAAGAGAGTGATCTCTTCTCCATGGATTCTGTGTACAACTCCTTGTTCACTTTGTGCTAGAAGGTAATAAAAATCCAATATGGAAACTGAAGTACTACTACAAATAAAAAATTTCATGTGGTGCCTTCACAAGGGTGTAATGATATCCAAAAATATTCTTGCAAAATACAATTTCTATGAGAATTTACGGTGCGGATCTTTGTGGGCGCGGGTCTTCCGCTATGACCTAATTTCTCTGTTAAAAGGTCAAGCGAGCCATGAAAAAAGAGATTAGTGAACTAGTGCACTAAATGTAGGGTTACAATTCATAAAGAACAATGGCATGCAATCTAACCGAGCTGGACAGAGCGGAGCCTTGTTCGGCACGAGATCGCCGCAGTCTAGGAACATTGGTCCGGCTCGGTCAATTTGTCTAGCAGGATGAGCTTAACTTGGGCGGTGCCTCACCTAGCTTGAGCTGAGCCGAAAAGCTCGGGCTGGACATCCTGTGTTAGCGAAGATTAATATTTTTTCAGAAATCGAAGTCTTGGCCCCAGCGTGTGTATCAGAGCGATGCACACAGGCGGAGTTTCTTAAAAGAAGGAAATAAAATTCAGGTTCGTAGCATATTACAGTTCACGGATCACTCAAGGTGGCCACGAAGTTAAGCCACTAAAAAATAACAAATTTATGCATATAATCTTCTTGCATTAAGCCACCCACCCCGATTATAAATAATCTGAACGACCGCCATCAGCCGGACACAGTCTATATCCTTAAATACTCGCTGATCGGCAGAAAGGAGGAAGGAACATGTGTGAATAAAATAGACCGGACTTGTTTACAATTTGCAAAAAATGAATATTGTTTTCTTGTTAAACACCACATCATTTCGGCTGTTCCAAATTTCCCAAAGGAAAAGCAGCAACACCAATTCGAACGCATGCCTTGTCTTTTCCATTTAGCCAATTACCAGACATAGTCATAATGCTATTTCGTGGATAAATGTTGAACCTAAAGTGGAAAAGACACCAAATATCGCGAGAAAAAGGACATGATATAAATAAATGTTCTACGGACTCATCTGTATCGCAAAAGGCATATTTTTTAAATCATTAAATCTTCTTTTCTTTAAGTTACCCTTCGTTAATTTTTTTTTTTTTAGGAACCACAAAAATATTCTTATCTTTGATGGTCCATTTAATTGCCAAAAGTATTTTCGCAGAAATCTTGTGGAACCGTGGAGCAAATCCGCATAGAATGATTTCTCGGAGAACGACCCATCAGCTGCTAATTTCCAACGGAGCGAATTCGTCTCATTGGTCAGAGATACACTCCTTAAACACTCGGCCAAATGAACCCAAACATCCCTAACCATGTTTCCTCCCAAAAACGCACTTGCTGACCATTAGCCATAAAAAACGCTCCACGCCAGAAGAACTCATATTTATCTTTAATTATCCCTGTCCAAAAGGGAGAGTCTGATGGTTTTTATCCCCTAGAAATTGGTTAGAAAGAAACTCTTGCCAAGCCCCCTCCACATTCATTATTTTAAACATCCATACTCAACAAGAACATATTTTTTTATTTCTAACAATTGATCAATACCCAAGCATCTTGGTTTTTTGGACGGCAAACAATATTCCACTTTGTAAGACGATATTTTCTCTTCTTAACCTCACTTTGACAAAAGAATCACCAGCGGTAGTAATATAATTTCTACCTAACAACAATAGGAATTTCAAAAAAGGAGAGGAGAAACATTGGTAGACTTGTGAGCACATATGATAACAGCGTACCCACCCAAGAACCCAATTTTTTTTCAAACCGATCCACAACCGGTTTCCACTCCTTATTTAAAATCTTCCGAGTGGGATGCAAATATATTTAAAAGGAAGATTTACTGCCTCACGACCGAAAATGTGACGGTAATCATCTTCTAAATTCTCAGTCTTCCCAAAGTAAAAAATCACACTTTTTTGGAAATTAACTTTAAGTACGGAAAGTTGGTCAAACATCCAAAGAATGAATTTCATATTCAAGGCCTTTTGAAGGTCATGTTCTATGAAGAGAATTGTGCCATCACTGTATTGATGAATCGATACACCTCCTTCGACAAGGTGTGGTATCAATCCAGAGAAGATTCATGTATTTGTGATAGACCGGTGTCGAGCTTCATGGCGTCGCTATGATGAGGTCTTTCCATGTAGTCTTTTCGGCGAATTCAGAATAACTAGAGAGCGATGAAAATAACACCGGTGGGCAACCTTGATGATGACCGTGGGTTCGGTGGCGTGTCTGCAGCTTCTATGGATTTCTAGGGTGGATGTTTGTGTCTTATAGACGGTCGTGTTACATTACGGTCCGCGAGGGTGTGTGTTGTGTTTTGTCGGTGTCACACTATCCACAAATAAACCAATCAAATCTCTCCTTAATTAATGACAATGAAAAGTCTTTTCTCTTGTTAAGATAAATGAAGAAGGGAAGATATTTTGTGTCAGGCGACGTATGTGGATTGTGCCTGGAATATTTGGTGTAGCTGGGCTCCTCTAAAGGACAAATTTTTATCTGGTTACCTGTAAGGAACATACGTTGGTCGGGACATCACGTCACAAGAAAAGGGCTCCCGGGGCAATGGGTCTGCTTGTTGTGCGATCAGGTACCGGAAACTATGGATCACTTGATGACACACTCAGCTGTGTGCATCAATTTGACGCAGAGGGTTATGTTCCCATTTCAAAAGAAAAAAAAAACTTGAGGACAATTTGATGCCCGACCTTGATTAATTTGGTTACAAGTCCTTGCAAGCAGAGGCCTATTAGCAGATTCATTCCAACACAACAGAGCAATCTGAAAGATTGGTGGGTCAGACATGGAGCCTGTCGACCTAAAGAGACGAAGAGCGAGTTGGTTACACCGGCTATATCTTGCTGCAGACTAAATGAACAAACGATTGTTAGCAGGATCATGGAGGAATTTGACCTCTAGTTGAGCGCCAAGTCCGTGCAAATACAATCGTGTGTGTAGCGTTCCGATTAGTGGGCTATAGCGGCTAGGAAACGTTGTTGTTTTGTAAAAATTGTAACGAACTGTGTACCTCTCCTTCTACCTTAATTCCATGACATCATTTTATTTTTATGTTCATTAAAAAAAAATCACTCGCGCTGAGCTTGGCGTTACAGCAACGGTTGGGTGACCCAGGAAGGGAGGAGAGCACGGCATTATACGTCGGGTAGGATAGTGTCGACTGGCTTCTTGCGGCAACTCACTGTTGGTATTAATCCAAAATCCTGGTGAGCCGGTGTCTATTAGGGTTTAGGAGTTCTACTGAAGGTAATATGTCCACTTTGACTCGTTTTCTAGTTCCGTGTAAACGTCCAAGCAGTAGTCATCTACTTCTACAAATACAAAATAAAAAAAGCTTTGACGAAGGCGACGGGATGAGCCAAAACTAAGAAGTGAGTTTCCTTAGCGTCTGTGAACCGCTAGCAATAGGATCCATGAACCTGCCTGCTAGATTGCTTGGTATAGGTTACACATCGCTGCGGTTTAGCTCCATCAGTACGTGGGCGTCTCACCGAAGAGCTTCATGTGCGTGCGTCATGCCGGAAAGTTTTGTTGTCATGGCCAGAGAGTGCTCGGCGGCAGAGGCACCTCTAACACTCACCATATCAAGCTGAAATCCTCTACAATGCACAAATTTGATATTTTAGGCACAAGGTAGAAGAAGACTCACACACGGGCTCACACGCACAGCACACATGAACACACAAAGCTTTTGGGGGCAACCCACTTCTGCCTTTTTCTCCTGTTCTTTGCTTAATAAACTTAGGTGATTACAGCGGATTCAAAAGTGAAAACCACCAAATGCTGTCAGGCAACTACCTGAAGCCCGAGTACATTTCAGGATCCTAGCAAATGTCATGACATGGACATGTATACAGTCCATCCTAGAAACGTCTGGTACATCCTATTGACCTCGGCATATTAGATGTCGTAGTTACGAAGATATTTCGTCTCCTGCAGTGGAGTTGGCTGCCTTGTCCTTCAATGCGTGGCCGACTATGACACAAAAGTAATACAAGACAATGGTAATACATGAAATGTTTTGTTGTAGTTTTGTCTGATAGATTTCTTATCGCCGAATAGTCCCGGTAAAGCGAGGCCGATATATTGGCAGGTCCCTGTGTAAATATTACCTTGGGATGTGTATTACGCGGTCCTCGTCAAAGATTGAAAGTATTATTACACGGGATTCTCATGTATAGGTACGAAGTGTAGGTATCATGGGTCAGTCTTATTAAGGAGATGATAGGGCATTGGTAGCTGACGGTCACGCGTTCCCCCGGTTGATTTTAGGACCAGCACTGTAACATCGGGGTGGGCAAAGAAGAAGAGGGACAAGGAGAGAAGAGTGGTGGGCCCACGCGCGGGCAGACGAGTGACCTTGTCCACGGTCACCCGGGAAAAAAGTGTTCTGGATACAAGGCAACAAGTACGTAGTTGTCTTCGGACCGAGTCTTATTTACTAAGGAATCCCACGTAGTCTTTTGTTTTTGAGGGAGACACTGATGTATCTTATTTTCGTAGGACTCTGACGTAGGTACAACTCCTACACATTGTTGGCGAGTGTATTGCTTACCCCGAATGTTAAGAAGATAAGATATAAAACCTACGGTAGTTATTTTTCTGGTCGTCCAACATGACCATCAGCTATATGATTAAAATATTTTCCCCTCCGTCCCAAAATACTTGGGTTCCATCTGTCCAAATACAGATGTATGTACGCACTATGTTATGGGTCTACGTGCGTCGCTTGGTGCAGTGCATGTCTCCCATTGGGACGTCTTGCCGGAATTCGTCTAGGAACGTCGTGGTTCTCCGCCCTTTTTTTGTTTTGGGTATACATGGTGCCGATGTCCTGACATTCAGCTAGCTTGGCACAACTTAAACAATACAACCCCGATCCGAGGAAAAGTTGTAAGACAATTATTTACGAAATATTAATAAAAATACTTTGTAATTTTTAAACGCATTACCATGTCTACAAGAGTGTTTTCTTAGCAATCAAACGCAAAGTTAAGAAAGTTAAGAACGACAGATTTTAGGAGAAATGATGCACCCGTGCTGTGTCACCGTGAATATTTTTAGGACGAGGGTTCTATGATCCTCCTCACATTGCACGTTGTAAATACCAGTGGTACTGTGTATTCTGGCGTGCTTAGTAGGTACAATCATTTGAACAAGATTTGTTTGATCTATTCACATTTTTTAGAATCTTTCAGGTAGTTGTGCCAATAATCTAATCCCCTACTTATTTCTTAATTTATTTAATTCTTATTAAATAAGAGATGTGGTAAAGTCTTTTGAAAAAAAGACCATATTTTGGTGGTTAGTTACAAGGGGAGTGTTTCGACAAAGTGTACAGGAAAAGTGGGACTGATTCACTGCATACTGTGGCCATTACATAAGCTAAAAAGATCTATATTGTTTCCTAAAAAAAAATGGAAAGACATTGCTATTAGTTCATCGTTCCCTTGCAAAGGTATGGACATAACCAAGAAGTGAAATATTTATTGTTCTGTTGTTACTAAGATTTTGTCGGGGTGGAAACACTAGTGGAAACAGCCCCTTTCGTCCAGGGGGGCAGGGGGCATCTGTCCCGGTTGCACCAAAAACCGGGACAAGTGCCATGCATTGGTCCCGGTTCGTGTGCCCGAGGCAGCAGAAACCACCTGGGGGCATCTGTCCCGGTTCGTGGGGAGCCAATGGTCCCGGTTCGTGGCACGACCCGGGACGAATCCCTAGCCACAGGCCACGTGGCGCGCGCATGGGCATTGGTCCCGGTTCGTGGCACGACCCGGGACGAATCCCTTTTTTTTTTAAGCAAGGGTTGTATTGTCTGTCCGCGTGGCGCATGGGTGGTATTGTCTGTCCGCGTGGCGCGGGAGTTGTAACGCGTGGCCATGAATGCGCGTTATAAACTGCCGCACCTCCACTCCACGCACCGTCGTGCCACCACCATGCCTCCGAGGAGGAACAACACTACCGGTTTCCGCGGAGTTCGATCGCGGCAGAACGGAATGTTCACCGCGACTATCCGCTTCGGGGACGACCGCATCCCCCTCGGCTCCTTTGCGACGGCCTCGGAGGCCGCCCGCGCTTGGGACGCGGCGGCCTGGCGCCTCGGCCGCCCGCGGTCGTTGATGAATTTTAGCGACTGCCACACCCTCTGGGAAGCGGAGGCCAGGGCGCCGACGCCGCAGATCGTCACTGCCGCCGACCACCGCCACCTCAGGCACCGCGCGTTTCAGGGCCTAGTCGACGCCAGGGACGACCGCGTGGTCCGCGAGTACTACCGGAACAATCCGGGTGAGGAGAGCGCCGACGAGGAGCTATGGCAGACCCGCGCGGCTGAGCGGGCGGAGCGGCGCCTCGAACGCCACCTCGAGTTAGATGCCGCTCGGGAGGCAAGGACGAAGGCGCTGCAAGCGCTCCGTCGGGCCGACCATGCCGGCGAAGTCTGGGCCTCCGACGATCCGAGGTGGGGGCCTATCTCGGAAATACCATCATGCACCTCCTCCGACGACGAGGAGGTCACCGACGACGACGAGGACGAAGAGTAGCGCGCTAGCGCGTCTGTTTTCTGTTGGCTGTTTAATAAAATAATTTGTTGTATTCCGGCAAACAGTGGCCCTCTAGCTCGTCTGTTTTCTGTTTTCCGTGTGGTTTTTCCTGATTTGTTGGATTCAGATCTAATGGCATTTCGATAGACGTTAAAAATAGGGGGACATGTATTTCAATAGATAAACAAGGCACGGTACACATAATGGCAAGATTGGATCTAAATCTAAACGGAGAGCATAGATCTAAATAAACAAAGCAGTACATAATGGCAAAAGTGCATCGATCTACTAGTCATACTCCTGCCTAGGCCTATAGTACATGTACTCGTAGTCGTCGTAGTCGCCGCCGCCGTCGTCGTCACTATCGTCTGACGGTGCTCTGCACTCCCTCGGAAGATCACGACTCCAGGACCGGGCCTTAGGGTAGCGCAGGCGGGGGATATCGCCGGCCCTGATGTAGTCCATGACGCTCTGTAGAGTCCGGCCGGACCACCATAGCCGACGACCGGCCTCGTGAAAGTTCCCAGGAGGCAGACCGTCCTCCTCATACCTGGCGAGCGCCCTCTCACGCCGATTGATGAAGAAGGCATCCCAAGTATGCTGGTTATCGGGATGCCAACTGGGATTCCTCCGCTGCTCCGGCGTGAGCTCGTGGTAGTAGTGGTTCGTGATGGCCGCCCGACGCGCCACACCTTGAGGAAGAGGAGGGACCGGCACTCCTCCGGCGCTCAGCATCCAACCGGCGGGAACGTTGTAGCCGCACGGGCAGGGGTAGTTCGAGGCGGAAAGTGCCTCCGCCTGGATGAATGTTAGAGTGGGTACGGTAGAAGCCATGAGAGAGTGGTGAGTTTGTATGTGTTTATGCCAATGGTGTGGCAATGCATACATATATATAGCGAGAAGAAAACATCGATCCCTTTAGTCCCGGTTGGGGACACCAACCGGGACTGAATGGGTTAGGGTTTCATTGGGAAACGGATCATCCCTTTAGTCCCGGTTGGGGAAACCAACCGGGACTAAATGGGAATTAGGGTTTCGTTTGGACCAATCAGATAGAATCACACGGATCGTGTGTTTCTTTCAAGCGCTCGTGAGTCGTTGGATCCGGGTGTGTTTTTTTCGAGCTGTTGTGAGCCGTTCGATCAGGGCTACGGTGTGTTTCTTTCGAGCTGTTGTGAGCCGTTGGATGAGGTGTTTCTTAACCGTTGGATCAAAACCCTAGCTCAACACTTTTTGAGCCAGAGGACCCTATATATAGCCCAGCTTCATACACCCCGGTCAGTTCATCTCTCAAATACAAAACATCCGGATTCGCCATCATACGTCCAACCGTGCATTTGGTATGCATATATATATGCACCCAGTAGCCACGGTTGGGCTGTGTGATGGCGATACCGTTTGTTTTGTTCTACACCCACTTTATTATTCATCTGCTAGATAAAACAACTTCCATATTTGCCAATAACCACTTTTTTTTTTGGAGTAGACTTCTATATATACATTCAGATTTTCGTTTGATCGGACTGGTTCTCCGTCAGGTAGTGAGAAGTAATGAAGCTCGATCTTTTTCCATTGCCCAGCGCCATATTTCTCAACACCCTTGGCTAGCTTAATCACTTCGTCCTATGTCCAGTGCTTGTCATCTTTCCTATATTGACCTCCCTGCCGAAGGCACATTCTGTAAGTATCGGTTGATATTATGTTTCTGATGACGATTGTGCAGATGGTTGGATGGTTTATAGGAGTTTCGTGCATTACAGATCCTAATACACCGGTTTGTAAATGCATGGTGGCTACCAGCATAAGGGAGATAGTTGATCAAGAAAGAAAAATGGTAATAGTTTTATATTTCTTATTATTACCTGGCTAGGAAGAGGAATAGTAGATGGAGGCCAATCAAGAGGATCAGCCAGTATGTTTGCCCAAAACGGATTTGAATTATTTACGTAATTTCAAACAATTTTAATGTTGTAATTTTTTCGTAATTTGAAAGTATGTAGAAGTTATTCACTTACATATGTAAGATATTCAACATTTGGCGCTAAAACAATTGGCGCGCCGGCCAGCTGGTTCTGGCGCGGGCGACCAGCCGGGCCCTTCCGTCCCGGTTGGTGGCACCAACCGGGACGAAGGGTCTTTCGTCCCGGTTGGTGGCACCAACCGGGACGGAAGGGTCTTTCGTCCCGGGTATTGCCACCAACCGGGACGAAAGGGTCATAGGATATAAACACGTCCCCGCTCCTTTCAGTTCCAGACCGCGCGCAGGGACCAAATCGACGCCGCCAGGCTGCCCAATTTTTCCGTCCCCCCGCGCCGCCCCCTCGCCCCGCCGGCATCCGCGCCGCGCCCCTCGCCCCGCCGGCATCCTCCTCTGTGGTGCCGCTCCCGACTCCGTCGAGCGCACCCACCCCCCCTAGCGCCCTCTCCCGTTCGCCTCGGCCGCGCGCCGCCCCTCTAGGTCCCGTCGCTGCCCCGCGCCGCTGCCCCGCGCCGCCCCTCGATCCCGTCGCTGCCCCGCGCCGCCGCTGCCCCGTGCCGTCGCTGCCCCGCGCCGCCGGCCCGCCGCTGCCCCAAGAGGAGGTAAAAGGCCTGCCTCCATCTCGCCCTAATCTGGGGCCTTTTTTGTTTTTCTTTCTTTTTTTTACTTAATTACTGTTTTTTATTATTGTTAGAATTATTAGTTTACAAATGTTAGAAATTTTAGTTTATGAATGTTAGAAATTTTATATTAGACTTATTTACTTTAAATTTGTTTAGAATTGATATAAAAAATTTAAGAATGTTAGAGCATGTCTAACAGACCCCATATATATATGGCCCAAAACCCGTATAATAACCGTTGATATACGGGTTTGGGCTATACCCGGCCATCTAGCAGACCCCGTAAATGGACCACCCCGAACGATTTTTTACAAGTTTGGGTAGGGGGCGGCCCGTCGACCCCTACATGTGCGGGTCGGGAGGGGATATAGAGGGCCAACCCTCTAGCTCGTGCGAGCTAGGGCGCGCTGAGAGTATGGACAGAGTTTAGTTTGTCTAGAAATAACAACATCAATTAAAATTCAGATATGAAGAGGCATCCCTGATGCCCCTGTTAGAAGAGAGCAAATCAACACTAAAATGAAGAAAACAGATATTGCTGTTGTATGAAGGTGTTGAAGAAGCAAAGACAGGACCAAAGGTTACCAAATTTGCTGGTAACCTTTGGTCCCGTCTTTGCTTCTTCAACACAATCATACAGCAGCAATATCTGTTTTCTTCGTTTTAGTGTTGCTTTGCTCTCCTCTAACACGGGCATTAGTCTGGTGAGTTACTAAAAAATCTTCTTTTTTGGGGTTTCCTCAAGTTTGTCCGAGTATTTTCACTGCCTCATTCTCTTTTGTTTTTCGCATGTTCCTGCCTGCTATACAGGTCATACTAGAGTGGTTTCTGAACTATTTTGGAGGAAAGATATCAGGAACTGTCAAATTACAAGCCCCTAATGGTATTGCATTTGATGTTGGAGAGTTATGGAGAACATGAACAGAATAATCCTCAAGTATGGGTTCCGCCCACCCATACTTGAGGATTGTTCTGTTCATGTTCTCCATAACTGCAACATCAAATGCAATACCATTAGGGGCTTGTAATTTGACAGTTCCTGGTATCTTTCCTCCAAAATAGTTCAGAAACCACTCTGGTATGACCTGTAGCACGCAGGAACAGGTGAAAAACAAAAGAGAATGAGGCAGTGAAAATACTCGGACAAACTTGTAAAAAAGAAGATTTTATAGTAACTCACCAGGCTATGCATGAAAATGTCCAAAACCCTGTACACGCGTTTTAGGGGGCGAAAACATAAGGGGTCTGTTAGACATGCTCTTAGGGGGCGAAAACATATAAGGGGTCCGTTAGACATGCTCTTAGAAATTTAAGAATGCTAGAAATGTTATCGTATGTTTAAATATTATTATGCATGTGCAATTTTAATGAATTGGATCTGAAATATATACTTACTCTTTTTGTATAGTATGGAGCCAAGAGACGAAGATGCCGAAAATATGATCGAGGGTTTAATCCGCGGGCCCGACGTAGAGCCCGATGTGAGCCAGTGGATGAACGACTCCGGTGAGGGAGATCCGGTGCTCACCCAGGGAGACGACTCCGATGAGGGAGAAGCCGACGGCTCCGATATGGGAGCAGCCGACGGCTCCGGTGGAACCATACAAATTACAAACACCGGCTCCGAGGTGCATATATATATATATGTTAATTAATGAAGCATCCGTTGTCTATATACATGTATTAACAGTCTTTATATTTTTAGCCATCCGGTTCAAATATATCAACCGGAAAAAAGACTAAACGAGGCGCAACAAAGAAGTTGAAAGATACAGAAAGATACAGGATCGACACGATCACAGCAGACGGCGCACCCGAGCTTCCCGCTGATGTTGCCCAAAAATTTGTGAAGCAATGCGGAGTGCTAGTTAGAGATCACATCCCGATCACTGTTAATGAGTGGAATGAGCCAAAAGATCCGCGGAAACAAGGAATTTCATATGTCGGCAAAATAGCCAAAGATCATCTTTTCTCAAAGATTTTGGCTAATTTCAACTTACCTGTGCCGGAGGTGGACGAGAATGCGGATGTGACTGAGGCCGATGTTACTAGAATGAAACATGAGATACGGGAAAAGGTCAAAGCGTGGACTCTAAAAAAGATGGCCGAGCAATTCAAAAACTGGAAGAAAAGATTGAACCTTGATTATGTTAAGAAGGAGAAGACTCCTGATTTCACTCAAGGGTATGAGAAAATAAAACCCATATGGGCAGACTTCGTGAAGTACAAGCTGGCAGAGAATTAACTAGAAAGGACGAAAACAAATGAGAAAAACGCCGGCAAAAAGGTATATCACCATGTTATGGGGCAAGGTGGCTACAAGGGTTCTAGTCCCAAGTGGGAGACATGGGAGAACAACCTGATTCAGCAGGGGATCACTCCCGAGCCGTTCTTGTGGGTCGAGCGGACAAGGTCATGGTTCTACGGGCATGGGGGCAGGTTGGACGCCGAAGGAAAAGCAATATATAACCTAAGGCATAAAAAGAGTCATCCTCTACCCATAGAGAAGCTGAGAGACGCAATAAAGGACGTTAAAGATGGGAAGTTCGTGCCAGATAGAGAGAACGACGAGCTCACACGAGCCCTAGGGAATAAGGAACACGGAGGGCGTACACGAGGCACAAAAGGCACTCCTCCGTGGAGTGTTGCGTTCGACTCCACCAAAAAGTTATACCCAGATAGAAGCCGTCAACGTAAAAAGGACAAGGAGGCAGCTGAAGCAGAGAATCAGGCAAACTGGAGGCGTCAACTTGAAGAAATGGTAAAGCTGACACAGGATGTAGCAAAGAAGCAGCAAGACCAAATTAACACACTTAGCCAGCAGATAGTGTCTACCGGCGCATCAGTACACATGCTAGAAGTTGAAGCTGAGGCTCCCGACGCCGCACATTCTCATCGCAAAAGCAGCGTTGCGTCCACGCAGCTACCGGATGATGATGCACCACCGATGATTTACCCGGTGGACGAGATCACGGAAATGACATCCTGTGAGCTCCACGTGAAGGTCGTCAATATAACCATCAAGGCGGCGGCCGGATATGTCTTACCGATTGGCAACGAACCAACTCACCATTGTCTCCCGGTTCCACGGGGCTACGCTGTTGTTGGGGTCGATGAAGTTGCCAACGGATTCGAGCGGGTAAAGCTTGATTTTCCTGAAGGTGAAGACGAAGAGTTGACTGAACTCGGAGAAGCCAAGAACTCGACCGTTCTATGGCTAAAGGAATGCATTGTGCTCACAAATCAGACGGCAAATCCATCGAATTCTCGCATTTCTCCAGCGCAAAAGTCTCCAGCGCGGTCGTCTTCGCAACGCATGCCGTCTCCGGCGCGGTCGCCTACGCCGTGCACGTCTCCAGCGCGGTCGCCTACGCCGCCGCGTCAGCCCTCTCCGCCCACTAAGTTTCTGCCGAAACGTAAAAAATCACCGAAACGTCAACGGTCACCCCTCCCGAAGGTACCAAAAGAGGTACCCAAGTTACCTTACGACTATACTCCCGAGGAAACCCAGAAAATCGCAAAGGACGAATACGATGCGTGGAAATCAAAGCGGAAGGAGAAGCAAAAGCCAGATTTCCCTGAGACCGAAGAAGAGATAGAACGAGCTTGGAAAATGGTGAAGACTCTTCATCAACCCGAGCCGAGTCTGTCATCTGACTATGACCGCTCTATTCTGAAGTCACACCAGGAAATGGTGCGGTCAACGAAGAGTAGTAGCGCAAGCGGGAAAAAGGGGAAATCAGTTGCTCAACTCGGAGAGCAGAAAAAACAATCCACGTCCCCGCTCAAAGTGATTTCCAATACCCAGGTGGGGCCGAGCACTAATATTGCTGATGAGGATATTGATCCGGAGTTTATAACACTGTACGCAGACAAGGCAGCTGATGCGGGTTTGTCCATTGCTGAGTATATGCAAACAGTGAACTACTTCCCCGCAGCTGAATGTGCGTACAAATACGAGTCCGGGCAGCCTCTTGTCAAACCCGAGGAGATAAAGAATCTACCAACGAAAATGCGAAGAGTGCATAATTGGTATATGCAAGCCGCTAATGAAGCTGAGGACTGGCTATGTCTCAGTGTTAAGGACGAGCACTATGGAACTGGAAATGGAATGGTTATGATTCAATTTGAGGAATTGTTTCAGTTATACCAGCAGCAGGCCCTCGACAAATCTATCCTTAGTGCCTATTGTCTGTAAGCACTTATTTCTCTAGCTCACCTCATTCAATTGCATATATATTCATATATATATATATATATAGTACACTCATATATTATAATTGCAGAATGAAGATTCTCGAATGCAAAAGAGATGGAATCTATGATATTGGGTTCATTGATCCAAATATTATTTATGAAAAGATTCTTCGGCAATCTCCCAAGGATACAGAAAATAATATTCTGAGGGCAATAATATTTAACCAACACCGACGGGAAATACTATTTCCTTACAACTTCAAGTAAGTATGTTACTCTGTTGTAAACATTCTGTTTTCCTTACTCGATGTTCATTGTATAATTGATGAGTTCTGCGTGCGCAGCTTCCACTATATTCTGCTAATCTTCCAAATTGACAAAGAAAAAGTAATTGTAATGGACTCAAAACGTAAACCACTCTCAATGTGGGCTGACATGCAGGAAATGATCCAGCGGTAATTTCAATCTTTATTAATTTCAGTATTTATATATTGCAATATATCGACTACTTTGTTTCATTTTCGGATATCAAGTAATTACTAACTCTTTTTATTCTTTTTCTTTCTCGGGTAGGGTTTGGAAGAGGTTCATAAGGAAGTCTCCCGGTGAATGGGAAAAACAACTTACATTTGATGTTGTGCAAGTAAGTACTATCTAGATTCTTGCCCATCTCCATTATCATGCCTGGTTGATTATTATTTTGATTGAAACAATCTTCTCGTATAGTGCCTGCAACAAGGAGACGGGAATAACTTGTGTGGATACTACGTTTGCGAGTTCATTCGTCAGACCACATCTCCCAAGGGCAGAAATTTAAAACAACTTCATGTACGTTAATCGTCAATTCTTCTTATTACTATCTATTTTAGTTACTTAGCTTCATATATTTTAGTGACCACTCTTCTTTATATTAGATCGAACGGCTTCGGGACGGTCTTCTACCTAGGGACCGCATACGAGCAATTCAGGAGGAAATTGCGGGCTTCTTAGATGCAGAGGTCATAAACGTAGATGGAGAGTACCATGCCTCCGGTTGGAACTAAGTTTGATTTTGTAATACACTCCATCGGTCATGTAATATGATCGATATACTTTGCTTCTGTAATATAAGTGTTTCTTATTCTGCTTTATATACTTATTCACTCGTGCGATCCGGGGGCTCGTTGGAGGGTACTCTTCTCGAGGTCCGGGGAGGGGCCGCCAGGAGGTCTCGGGGACCAAAAAAACGGAAATTGTAAAGCCCTGCCGCGGCAGAGAAAAGGGCAAAAGCCCTGCCGCGGCAGAAGGGGCATGCATCCCGGGTCGTATTCAGAACCGGGACTAATAGCCCTGGCCAGGTTCCAGCGCTCGGGCCACGTGGTCAGCCCCATTTGTCCCGGGTCCTGCCACAACCGGGACCAATGGGGAGGGGTATTTGTCCCGGATGCCCCGTCCCGGTTGCACAACCGGGACAAAAGGGGGCCTACGAACCGGGACTAAAGCCCCTGTTTCCACTAGTGAAAGATAATGCCCAGCTTGATTGACACGGCTCAGCTTGCTTTCCTTGGAGGCATGCCAGATGGACAAACTTACAACCAACCAGATGGGGTGAATGTGCAGAGAGGCTGCAGGTGCTTAGAGGGACATGTTTTTGAGAAGAGACATACCATACAAGTTGAAGATAGGGACAAACTTACAACCAACTACTGAACCAACGGACTGTGCAACACGACGAACCGTGCACACTATCCGGATCATTGTGAGATAGAGTAGCCGGATCTGCCTCCCAAGATGTACCTGACAATTACGAGCTTAGCCACCTCTTCATGCGGTCCTCAAGATAACATGACATCGAGAAATTGAAGCTAGCAAGTAGGAGGGTGGCAACCAGAGCTCTAGTATACTGTTCTGTACTGCGGCGACTTCCGAAAGTTCACTGGTTTGGCATCCTGATACCTCACATTCTCACCCTGATCGGGAGAACTGTTTTTTTCCATATCCTTCGTAAAAGGAAAATTTCTAACCACGAATTGTGTACTCGGCTTAACTACTTCAAGCCCTGAGTAGATTTGAGGATCCTAGCATTTGTCATGAGATGGACATTTATATAGTCCCTTCCACAAGCGTCACGTACATCTTGTTTACCTCCTCATATTAATTGTCCTTGTTCTGAAGATATATGTCATCTCCCGAGGTGGCGTTTACTGTGCATACTCGCAGGTCTGTGGCAATGCAAACACGTTAATTTCTAGCTAAACATGCGGCCTAACTTGAATTTTATAGTAAAACACACACATAACTTCATAGTTGTGAGGTGCTAGAATTACGTGCCAGTTTTTCTAGGGTTTCCCGAGCCGCCTCTGGCGATTGGCGATTCCCATAGATCCTCGTGGCTTCTTTGGTGTTGATCGAGATCCCTTGATCGCATCTCTCTGCCTCTGCCGGAATCGAGTCAATCTCTCAACGGTGAGCCGCCGATTCTCGTGACCTTCGCCTAGTTCGGGGTGACTACGGGGCAAACCTGGTTTTGCTACCCACCCTTGGCTACGTGAGAAGATCGAGTTCGATTGGCTTGTACGATGAGCGAGAAGATCGTAAGGGCAGCGGGCGCCAAGGCTGACGGGGCGATGGCGAAGGACGGCGTTAACGCGGGATCGGCGCAGGCTGATCGTGGACAGGCGGCGGAGAAGGTTACGCAAGATGGTGGTGCTGCGGGCGACGGAGTGACGGCCATGATGGGACGCTTGAAGCTGACCTCGCAGGAGGCCCGATCCGTTATTCTAGAGGAAGATGATGAAGAGGTTGTCGGCCCCGAGTGGGCGCTGGTGGGGAATGTCCTGTCCTCAAGCACCTATCACATCCAGACGATCAGATCGATCGTTAGACCAGCATGGGGCAATCCCCAAGGCTTGGTGGTTAGGCCTATGGGACCGAACGTGTTCCTTGCAGAATTTGTTTCAAAGATTGATAGGGCTCGGGTGATGGATGGCTCACCATGGACTGTTGGGAAGAACCCTATTATCTTACAAGTGTTTGATCCATGTGTGAAGTTCCGAGACCTTGCTTTCGACAAACTGCTGTTATGGGTGCGCATCATGCACCTACCGTTTACCTTGATGAGCAAGGATAGAGGTACCCCCCTTCTCGAGATGTTGGGAGAAGTGGTGAAGGTGGAATATGATGAGAATGGACGTGCCTGGGGCGAGTTTCTCCGGGCTAGAGTGCTGGTGAATATCTCCCAGCCAATGATGCGGTGTGTATCTGCTTATTATGCCAAGAAGGATGTTACTACTCTTTATGCAGTGAAGTATGAACGGATGCCCATGTACTGCTTCTATTGCGGTATGGTGGGGCATTCTCACTTGATGTGTCAAGTGCCAGCATGCAGGGCTGCAGATGGCAAGCTACCCTGGGACAAGGACTTGATCTGTGTACCGGCCGAAAAGTGGAAGGATTCGCGCTCTTCTTCTGGTCAGGGGGCACAATCGGGGCATGGTTCTAGCAACCATCCAGCCGGTGCAGCGAAGGGGAAGAACGGCAACGGGGAAGTCACGTCCCCGGTGAATGTGTGCACTAATCGCCGCAAAGCTCCGGCCAGAGATATTGCTGGCAATGCTGGGCAAACGGAAATCAGCTGGCGGGCTCCAAACGAAAGCAGACTAAGGCCTACATGGCCAAGGTCAGTAATGTGCTGACTATCCAGGACAAGGCTGAGGAGGCTGTTCAGATTACTGGGTCTCGTCTGAATGATGCGAACAAAGGGGAACCCAGTAACGACTCGGGGAAGAAACAGAGACTCTCTGGTGATAGTGATGTGGCTAGTCGATCAGCGGATCCTGCAGGGGCTGATTTGCAGTCCCTGCCGACGCAATGAGTTGTTTGTGTTGGAACTGTCGAGGGCTCGGGTCGGACTCGACAGTGGGGGAGCTCAGGTGGCTCGTTAAAACATACCGACCCGCCTTCCTCTTCTTGTCAGAAACGAAGATGAAGGATAAACGTGTGCAAAATTTTATGTGGTCTCTCGGCTATTCAGGCTTCTTTGGAGTGAGCAGCGAGGGACTTAGTGGGGGTTTAGCCCTTTTCTGGTTGCAGCCATTTACAGTATCTCTCAGCGGGATGAACAAGAATTGCATTGATGTTGGGATTTCCAATGAGAATGGTGATAATTGGCGTGCTAGTTTCTTTTATGGAGAACCTCGGAGAAACAAACGCCACGAGTTCTGGGACTTATTGCGGCGGTTGAAGGGATAGTGGACGGGTCCTTGGCTTGTCTGCGGAGATTTTAATGACACTGATAGAAAATAGGCCTATAGTCCCGGTTCGCCAGGGCCATTATTCCCGACTGTGCAACCGGGACTAGCTATGCGCGACTAAAGACCCCCCCCCCTTTAGTCGCGACTATTACGAACCGGGACTAAAGGCCCGTCCACGTGGGCGCCAGGAGTCCGTCGCGGCGGAGGACCTTTAGTCCCGGTTCTTGTGGCTAACCGGGACTAAAAACCTCCTGCGCAGGATTAGAGTTTTAGCCCCCTAAACCTGGTTTTTTTAATTTGTTTTGTTTTATTTCTATTATATTTTATTTTGTGTTTTATTTTAATTTTGATGAAGTTTCAGTACACATATATATATATATATTTCAAACAAGAAGAATTCAATAGGAATATATAATATATATTCAATCTCGGGTGACCATATACAACTTCGAACAAGTTTCTATATACACAATTAAGATAGATGACCATACACAACTTCGAACATGTTTCAATCTCGGAGATGCATATAAGCATCATCGTCGGTGGACGCATAGTGTTCTCCTTTGGAATCGACGACATGTCTAAGGAAAAATCCTGCTATTTCCTCTTGAATTGGTCGGAAGCGAGCTTCTGGAGTAAGCGCCCTCCGCAAGTTATTGAGACTCTTCCGCGTGGTCTCCGGCTTCTTCCTCTCAGTGGTTTCTTTCGTATGTTCTCACAAACATAGTATCCACATAGATTGGTCCCCGGTGGCTGCTTATCCACACCACGAACCACATTTTTAAATTGTAGCTGATGTGGGAATTGACCGATACTTTCATGTGAGAACCGTCTCCAAACTCTACAGTGAAAATAAAATTAAATGAACAAGTGAGTTATTAGCTACTGCATATTAGGAAATGAACAAAAGAGACCGATCGATATAGAGCGGAAATGATTGAAAATAATTACCTTTGCATCATTCTTCTCATATCGATCCAAACCTTTGGATCTGAATCCATAGAGTCCATGATAAAAACTATGGAGGTTTGAAATTCAATTTTCATCAGCAACCAGTGGAACCTGCAGACACGTTACATGCACAGTCAGACATAACTTATCTATTATACATACCATGCATGGAGTAAACAAAAGAGAATGGACACAAGAGAGAAACACTCACCCAAAATGGTAAGGAAATAGAATATGACTTTTGAGTTCATGCTTTTTTAAGAAAATTGTACAAGTCATTCTCCACGTCTTTGGGGTGATTTTGTAACATAATTCCATTAATGATTTGTGGGTCAATGAACCCAACATCATGGATGAGTCTTATTTTGCATTCCCAAATCTTCAATCTGCATAATAGCGTACGCAACAATATAGTTAGGACAATATATATATATATACATATATATATATATATATATATATATATTGAGTGTAGGCAATGAAGAACGAGATGAGGTAGAAATAAATCACTTACAGAACGTAGCAACTCGGGATAGATTTGTCGAGCTCGCGCAGATTGAACAGCTGGAACAATTCACTCATCTGAACTGGTACAATGTACTTTTTGGTGTGATGCTGCTCTGTAACATCCACATACACAAAGTCTCTGTCGGACCATGATATGAATTGTTTGTACCAACGTAGCAGACTTTGCATTAGTGGTGGTAGATCCTTTTCCTGCGTAGGCTCGACGAGAGGCCCTTTGTTCACATATTTGAATGCTACCTCAGCCATTAGCGCATCATCCAGGCCTAAGAAGACACGAAGAGACATACTGGCCTCGGACGCATTTTTCATGGCAGTAGCTACAGTCAATACCATTGCTCCCACAGCTGCTCTGACCTCAGGGTCCTGTTCCGGACCGGCTTTCACTATGAGCCGGGGGATCAATTGTTTACTCTGCATCCCGAGCTGGTCAACTTGTTTCCCGCTTTTTTTCACTTTTTCTTTCTCCTCCGCCAATGCTTTTGCTTGCATACGAAGTTCATTATCATAGTCTTTAGGCAAATTCTTCTCGGCTTGGGACGGCGTCGACAAAAAACCCGTAGCCCACTTGTCTACAGTCGGAGGGAATACTTCCTTGGGCTCAGGCTCCTTTAGCGCCTTCTGACGGGCCTTCCATTTCTCAACGTCAGCCTTCATGGCCAATTTGGTTTCAGCATCACTAAGTTCCCAAGGCCTTGGGGGATAGGCTTCAGTGATGGCTCCGGTACCCGTGTGGTCTTAGGTACATAAGGCTCCGGGTTAATAGTCCAAGAGCAGGTTCCCTTGTTGTCCGCCTGCTTCTGTTTCTTCGCTGGAGGAGGAATGGGGGGCGACGTCTGCTTATCCTCCGGAGGAGGAATGGGGGGCGACGACTGCTTATCCTCCGGAGGAGGAATGGGGGGCGACGGCTGCTTATCCTCCGGAGGAGGAATGGGGGGCGACGACTGCTTAACCGCCGGAAGAGGAATGGGGGGCGACGGCTTGCTTATCTGCCGGAGGAGGAATGGGGGGCGACGGCTGCTGTTTATCCGCCGGAGATTGTGGATCGGGGGACGGCGTCGAATGGCGTGAAGGAGGCGTAGGTGAACCAACACCACCACCACCACCACCACTAGCACCTGCACCATCGGAGGGGGGTGGACTTGTTAGCCTTGGCGTCTCGCCTGGAAACACTATGTACTTTTTTTTCCATAGAATAAACTGGCGCTTGACATCTCCAAGTCTTCTCTCCCCTTCGGGTGTAGCTATGTCAATCACCAGGTCCTCAAACCCTTGGACTATGTCTTCCACCGTGACACGAGCATAGCCATATGGAATGGGGTTGTTGTGATGGAGTGCTCCAGGTGTATAGGGTAAAGCACTGCCTGTAGCTACCTTCATGGAAATGTTCCCCACGGGCTAATGCAGATCACATTCTTTCATCTCCTTTACATCATCCTTTATATATAACCTTCAGCCTCCTGTGGAGTCAGGTCTCTATTGTCCGCCATATGTCACTCCTGCATACATGCATGTAGTAAAAATTAATTAAGTATATAGGAGACTTAGCAAATATTGTCGTAGAAGGAGGGAAAACAGATTGCTAGGGTATTGGGTGGAAGAAACGTAAACCACCGGAGGGGGAAAACCATACTTTAGAGGTGTGTCCAAGATTAGTTTCTCAAATGACTTGGAGAACCCCATAGCTAGGTTGCATTTGCTTTCCTGGTCATTTTGGTATATTACACTTAATATTCTGAATTTATTGAATTAAAACTTATTTTCATTGTTTTTTTGACTTAGGAATATTTAGGGTTAGTAGACTTAGGGATTTTTTTAGCTTTTCTTTGACTTAGGAATATTTAGAGTTAGTAGAATTAGCAAATATTAGTACAAATATATTTTTAGGGTTAGTAGACTTAGGGTTAGTAGGAAATTTTTTGACTTAGGAATTTTTTTGACTTAGGATTTATTTTAACTTTGCAAAAAAAGAGTGCAGCCCAACTTTTTTTTTTTTTTGAGAATCCGAGTGCAGACCAACTCAGCGTTTTTTTTTCTCCCCCGCATGCCGTGACGTCAGCGTCTCTGTTTCGTCTTCCTCCGGCGAGTGCCACGGCGCCACTCCCCTCTCTCCCCCGCGAGCACGGCCACGTTCACGGCCACGCACGACCGTACACGCACGCACTGCCAAGCACGGCCACGCAACGGCCAAGCACGCACGCTCGCACGGTCACGGCCAAGCACGCACGCACGGGCACGGGCACGGCCACGGCCAAGCACGGCCACGCAACGGCTAAGCACGCACGCACGCACGGGCACGGCCAAGCACGCACGCACGGGCACGGCCACGGCCAAGCACGCACGCACGGGCACGGCCAAACCCTAAACATATCCTCCGGCGGGGGCCACGGCCGTCGTCGTCGTGCACGTTCCTCCAGAGATCCTCAAGCACGCACGGGCGGGCACCTACCGGAGACAGAATCGGCGAGGGCGGCGGGCAGCAACCGGAGACGGAATCGGCGAGGGCGGCGCGGAGAAGACAAGATGTGTTTGGGACTTGGAAATTTTTGGGGGCAGAGAATATATAGGGGCAGCGTTTAGTCCCGGCTGGTGTCACGAACCGGGACTAAAGGAGAAATTTTTGGCGGCGCTTTCGTTCCCGCGCAGAACGAGCCTTTAGTCCCGGTTCGTGACACGAACCGCGACTAAAGGTCGTTATTCGAATAATTTTGCTTTTCCCAATCCTAAAACTAATTCTGAAAAATAATACTAATTATTTTTCCAATCTTAAAGTACAAATAATATATCAGAAAAATAAAACTACTTCATTTTAAAATCTTAAAAATACAAATAATATATCAGAAAATTCAGAAAAATAAATCTACTTCATTTAAAAATCTTAAAAGTACAAATAATATATCAGAAAATTTAGAAAAATGAAACAAATTCATTTTAAAATCTTACAAATACAAATAATATATCAGAAAATTCAGAAAAATAAAACTACTTCTTTTTCAAATCTTAAAAATACAAATAATATATCAGAAAATTCAGAAAAATAAAACCCCTTTAGTCCCGGCATGTTTTACCAACCGAGACGAAATGGTTATGGTTTTGTTCCATCCAATCATAAAGATTCACACACATCTTGAATATATATATACATAAAAAAGGCAGTACGCTAGAGTGGATCTAAACCTAAACGGAGAGCAATAGATGCATCATCTGATATCTGCTAGTCATAATCCTGTCTAGGCCAATAGTACATGTACTCGTAGTCGTCGTAGTCGCCGCCGTCGTCGTCACTATCGTCTGACGGTGCTCTGCACTCCCTCGGAGGATCACGACTCCAGGACTGGGGCTGAGGGTAGCGCAGGCGGGGGATATCGCCGGCCCTGATGTAGTCCATGACGCTCTGTAGAGTCCGGCCGGACCACCATAGCCGACGACCGGCCTCGCGAAAGTTCCCATGAGGCAGGCCGTCCTCCTCATACCTGGCGAGCGTCCTCTCACGCCGATTGATGAAGAAGACATCCCAAGTATGCTGGTTATCGGGATGCCAACTGGGATTCCTCCGCTGCTCCGGCGTGAGCTCGTGATAGTAGTGGTTCGTGATGGCCGCCCGACG
Organism: Alopecurus myosuroides; assembly: GCA_028641055.1. Classification (NCBI taxonomy): domain Eukaryota; kingdom Viridiplantae; phylum Streptophyta; class Magnoliopsida; order Poales; family Poaceae; genus Alopecurus; species Alopecurus myosuroides. Next base: position 394,288,530 of record CM054060.1, read on the forward strand.
CGCCACACCTTGAGGAAGAGGAGGGACCGGCACTCCTCCGGCGCTCTGCATCCAACCGGCGGGAACGTTGTAGCCGCACGGGCAGGGGTAGTTCGAGGCGGAAAGTGCCTCCGCCTGGATGAATGTTAGAGTGGGTACGGTAGAAGCCATGAGAGAGTGGTGAGTTTGTATGTGTTCATGCCAATGGTGTGGCAATGCATACATATATATAGCGAGAAGAAAACATCCCTTTAGTCCCGGTTGGGGACACCAACGGGACTAAATGGGTTAGGGTTTCGTTTGGACCAATCAGATAGAATCACACGGATCGTGTGTTTCTTTAAAGCGCTTGTGAGTCGTTAGATCCGGGGTGTGTTTCTTTCAAGCTGTTGTGAGCCGTTCGATCAGGGCTACGGTGTGTTTCTTTCGAGCTGTTGTGAGCCGTTGGATGAGGTGGTTTCTTAACCGTTGGATCAAAACCCTAGCACAACACTTTGTGAGCCAGAGGACCCTATATATAGCCCACCTTCATACACCGGTCAGTTCATCAAGCAAATACAAAACATCCGGATTCGCCATCATACGTCCTACCGTGCATTTGGTATGCATATATATTGCACCCAGTAGCCACGGTGGGGCTGTATGATGGCGATACCGATTGTTATGTTCTACACCCCACCCCCTTTAACACATCCATCCATGCTTGGGTTGTGTTATGGTGGCGCGTGGCACGGGAGTTGTGACGCGTGGCGCGGGAGTTGTGACGCGTGGCCTGGAGGGCGCGGTATAAACTGTCGTGCCTCGAGCGCGTCTTCTCCATCCCTCTTCACCGTCGCGCTTCCACCATGCCTCCGAGGAGGAACAGCACCACCGGCTTCCGCGGCGTCCGAGCACGGCAGAACGGAATGTTCAGCGCAGGTATCCGCTGGGGGGACGACCGCATCCCCCTCGGCTCCTTTGCGACGACGGTGGAGGCCGCCCGCGCCTGGGACGCGGCGGCCTGGCTCCTCAACCGCCCACGGTCGCTGATGAACTTCAACGACTGCCACACCGTCTGGGAAGCGGAGGCCAGGGCGCCAAAGCCGCAGATCATCACTGCCGCCAACCACCTCCACCTCCGCCACCGCGCGTTTCAGGGCCTAGTCGACGCCAGGGAAGACCGCGTCGTCCGCGAGTATTACCGGAACAACCCGGGGGACGAGAGCGCCGACGAGGAGCTCTGGCAGACCCGCGCGGCTGAGCGGGCGGAGCGCCGCCTCGAACGCCACCTCGCGTTAGATGCCGCTCGGGAGGCGAGGACGAGGGCGATGCAAGAGCTTCGTCGGGCCGACCCCGCCGGCGAAGTCTTGGCCTCCGACGATCCGAGGTGGGGGCCTATCTCCGACATACCATCATGCACCTCCGACGACGACGAGGAGGTCACCGACGAGTTCGCCGACAACGATGACCCGGAGAAGGTCACCGACGAGTTCCCCGACGACGACGAGGAGTAGTAGTGTTCGTCTGTTCTCTCTTTTTAATAAAAGAATTTGTATTCCAGCGACACTGCGGCGCGCTAGCGCGTCTGTTTTCTGTTTTTAATAAAAGTTATGAAATCAGATATTTTATCTCACAAGGTTTTGAGAAATTTAAGTAACCTTCTGTTTTCCATGTTTTCCACTCGTTTTCTCAAATATTTTGCAAAGGAGTTAGTCTTAATCAAACACATCAGAGATAACATAATTCACATGATCCATTCAACAAAGTTTGGTACAATAAATTATTACACATCAATTCTTCCCTTGTGTCCCCGCTTTCTTACGATCTGGCAGTATCCATGGAGCATCCTCATCATTTAACTTAATGCTTGGGTCAATGTTGACTTTGAAGGGCGGAATTTCACCAAACATATTATAATCTTCTGACATGTCTGTCTTGTCCTCCACTCCCACGATGTTTCTTTTCCCTGAAAGAACAATGTGGCGCTTTGGATCATCGCATGATGTACTGATCGTTTTCTTATCTTTCTGTTTCCTCGGTTTGCTACTCATGTCCTTCAAATAGAAAACCTGAGCGACATCTTTGGCTAGGACGAATGGTTCGTCAAGGTAACCAAGATTGTCGAAATCCACCATTGTCATTCCGTATTGGTCGTCCACCTTTACCCCACCTCCTGTTAGCTTGAACCATTTGCACTGGAACAAAGGGACCTTAAAGGAGGGTCCATAGTCAAGTTCCCATATCTCCTCTATGTAACCATAATATGTGACCTTTTTCCCAATCTCGGTTGCTGCATCAAAGAGGACACCACTGTTTTGGTTGGTGCTCTTTTTATCTTGGGAGATCGTGTAAAATGTATTCCCATTAATCTCGTACCCTTGGAAAGTCGTTGTAGTCGAAGATGGTGTCTTGGCCAACATGTACAGCTGATCTCAAACATCATTGTCATTCATTAAGTGTTTTCGCAACCAACTGCCGAAAGTCTCCATGTGGGCCTTTCTAACCCATGATTCAGGCTTCCCCGGGTTGTCCGATCGTAAAATATTCTTGTGTTGCTCGAAGTACGGAGCCACCAAGCTCGAATTTTGCAGAACTGTGTGGTGTGCTTCAGTCATAGAATGATCGTCCATACATATCGTTGATTTCCTTCCGATCGTGCCTTTTCCACCTAGTCTCCCCTCGTGCCGCGATTGAGGAATACCAATCGGCTTAAGGTCAGGAACATAGTCAATGCAGAACTCAATTACCTCCTCATTTCCATAGCCCTTTACGATGCTTCCTTCTGGCCTAGCACGGTTACGAACATATTTCTTTAATACTCCCATAAACCTCTCGAAGGGGAACATATTGTGTAGAAATACAGGACCGAGAATGGAAATCTCTTCGACTAGGTGGACCAGGAGGTGTGTCATGATATTGAAGAAGGATGGTGGAAACACCAACTCGAAACTGACAAGACATTGGACCACATCGTTCTGTAACCGTGGTAGATCTTCTGGACTGATTACCTTCTGAGAGATTGCATTGAGGAATGCACATAGCTTCACAATGGCTACTCGAACATTTTCCGGTAGGAGCCCCCTCAAAGCAATCGGAAGCAATTGCGTCATAATCACGTGGCAGTCGTGAGACTTCAGGTTTTGGAACTTTTTGTCCGCCATGTTTATTATTCCCTTTATATTCGACGAGAAGCCTGACGGGACCTTCATACTGCTCAGGCATTCAACAAAAAATGACCTTCTCTTCTTTGGTAAGAGCGTAGCTGGCACGACCTTGAAACCATTCCGGATGCCGGTCATCTGGGTCTTTCAAAAGTTGCTGGTCCTTCTGTGCTTCCTTTGTATCATTTGTCTTCCCATACACGCCCAAGAAGCTTAGCAGGTTCACGCAAATATTCTTCGTAACATGCATCATGTCGATGATGACCCACTACGTTCTGCAGGCTTCGGCCGGTGAACTGCCTTGCCGTTGAAATGCTTGCCTTTCTTTCTTACGTTATGATTTCGGGGAAGAAATCGACGATGACCCAGGTACACGTTCTTCCAACAATTATCCAAAAATACACTTTCAGTCTCATGTAAGCAGTGCGTGCATGCTTTGTATCCCTTATTTGACTGTCCCGAAAGGTTACTGAGAGCAGGCCAATCGTTGATGGTTACAAAAAGCAACGCTCGTAGGTCAAATTCCTCTTCTTTGTGCTCATCCCACACAGGTACACCTGGTCTGCCCCACAACTGTAAAAGTTCATCGACTAATGGCCTTAGGTACACATCGATGTCGTTGCCGGGTTGCTTCGGATCTTGGATGAGCACTGGCATCATAATGAACTTCCGCTTCATGCACAAACAAGGAGGAATGTTGTAGATGCATAGAGTCACGGGCCAGGTGCTATGGCTGGAGCTCTGCTCGCAAAAAGGATTCATGCCATCAGTACTTAGACCAAATCTTATGTTCCTTGCGTCAGCTGCAAAATCTTTGAACTCTCTGTCGATCTTTCTCCATTGTGTTCCATCAGCGGGGTGTCTCAACTCCCCGTCGGACTTACGGTCCTCTTTGTCCCATCGCAACAACTTGGCATGCTCTTTGTTCCTGAACATGCGTTTCAACCGAGGTATTATAGGAGCATACCACATCACCTTGGCGGGAACCCTCTTCCTGGGTTTCTCGCCCTCCACATCGTCACCAGGGTCATCGCCTCTTTTCTTATAACGCAATGCAGTGCATACAGGGCATTCATTCAAATTCTCGTATGCACCGCGGTAGAGGATGCAGTCGTTAATGCATGCATGTATCTTCAGAACCTATAAACCTAGAGGACAGACAACCTTCATTTCTTCGTACGTACTGGCGGGCAACTCGTTATTCTTTCGAAACATATTCTTCAACATTTTCAGCAAATTTTCAAATGATGAGTCAGCTACACCTTCCCGTGCCTTCCATTTCAGCAAATCCAGTGTGCAGCCCAGCTTTTTCAGACTATTGTCGCATCCTGGGTACAGCGACTTCGTGTGATCCTCTAACATGCGATCCAAATTCTCCCTCTCCTTGTCAGTTTTGCAGCGTCTCCGTGCATCAGCAATGATCCGACCAAGATCATCAGCGGGCTCATCATGTGCCTCTTCTTCATCTTCACCAAACCCTTCCCCACCATCGGCATCATCCTCCATGAAAGTATCACCGAAAGCGTCATGATAGTTGAAATCGATATCATCCTCTTCTTCAGGTTCTTCCATTCTAACCCCTTTTTCTCCATGCTTGGTCCAACAAATATAGCTTGGCATGAAACCGTGCCGAAGCAGGTGCATGTGAACGACTTTGGAGGAGGAGTGACACTTCTCATTCTTACATTCAGCACATGGACAGATAATAAAACCTCACTGCTTGTTCGCATTTGCCACTACGAGGAAATCTTTCAAACCCGTAGTGAACTCGCCGGAGAGTCGGTTACCGTACATCCATTTCCGATTCATCTGCATTATTATTATATAAAGTATATAATTAACCATCATGCATTTGTTAAACTAACTAGCTGGAAATAATAAATGAAAGGTTCAAGTTGCTAACCGCGATCTCGGAGGTAAAATAAATGAAAACGCTCAAGTGCGGCTCGGACACTTCATATCATGTGTGTTTCATGCTCTCGGGCATTTCATCAAACACCTTGTGTGCATAGCAGGAGCAAAAAGCAAACCCACCACCCTTTGTGAATATTGTGAGTAGAAGTCACACCAAATGTGGCTAAGTGCAGCCACCTGAGCCCTATATATAGGGATGGGCTTTAGTCCCGGTTCACCTGGACAACCGCGACTAAAGGCCTTGGGGACCTATTAGTCCCGGTTGGCCAGGCCAACCGGGACTAAAGCCCCTCTCGTCCGCCAGCTGTGGACCGAGCGCGCTGGGCCTAGACTGTTGGTCGCGGGTCTCCTCCCGAACCGCGACTAGAGACCCCTATAGTCGCGGGTCGAAACTATTGGGGACTAATGGGGGCGTATGGAAGGCCTATTTTCTACTAGTGTGAGGTTCTTAGTAATGATGAGCATTATGGCTCTCGTGACAGATCAGAGGCTTAGATGAGACTTTTTAAGGAATGTCTTGACGATTGCGGCCTTGTTGATCTGGGTTTTTCGGGCCCTACTTTCACATGGTCGAATCAACAGTTGGCGGATAGGAATGTCCGTGTTCGTTTGGACCGTGGAGTGGCTAATGGAGATTTCACCATGCTGTTTGATGACTGCCAGGTGACTAATGTTATTACTACTACGTCTGACCACTTTGCGGTGTATATTTGCCTGCAGAAGATTAGTGATACGCGCGACACACGTCCTGTGATGACGGGCTTCCGCTTCGAGGCTGCCTGGTTAAAATCTCCTGATTATAGACAGGTGATGGAGCAGGCTTGGGCTGACAATGGTGATGGGTCTGGTAACCTGCGAGCAACATGGGCCATGCTGCATCGGTTTGCAGGCTCTTTGCGTAGCTGGAGTAGAGAAACGTTTGGCTCGGTTAAGAAAGCAATTCAAAAACTTGAGCGTGAACTGAAAACTCTCCGGTTGGCGCCATGGGGTGATGACGAATCGGTCATCAAGAAATTAGAGAAGACTCTGTGTGAATTATTTGAACGAGAAGAAATCATGGCTCGGGAACGGTCCCGGGTGGAGTGTTTACGCGAGGGAGACCGTAACACAGCGTTTTTTCATGCTCGTGCATCTGCGAGGCGTCGTACAAAAAAAATCAAGGATATTGTTAAAGAAAATGGCGGCAGATGCACGGATCAAGTGGGCATCAAGGGGGAGGTGGAGATTTTTTATGAATCTATGTTCTCTTCCGAACCCTGTGAAGCAATTGCTACTGTCCTCGATGGCATTAAGAGGAAGGTGACTGGTGGGATGAATGGGGATTTATGCAAACCTGTCATGAATGAGGAGATTAAAGTGGCCCTTTTCCAGATGGGTCCAACAAAGGCACCAGTGCCGGATGGTTTCCCAGCCCTATTCTACCAAACCCACTGGGCGTTATTTCATGTGGAAATTTGTGATGCGGTGCGGGGTTTTATTCAAGGGGAGTCTATTCCTGAAGGTTTATGGGATTCCATCATCGTGCTTATTCCCAAGGTAAATAACCGAGAGCACCTCAAAAATTTCCGCCCTATTAGCCTTTGTAATGTACTTTACAAAATTGCTTCCAAAGTACTTGCAAACAGACTCAAGGTAATTCTGCCAGAAATAATATCAGAACATCAAAGTGCCTTTGTCCCAGGGCGTTTGATCACTGATAATGCTCTTGTAGCATATGAGTGCTTGCATACAATTAGAAAGCAACATGCCAAACTTCCTTTCTTTGCATTAAAGATCGACATGATGAAGGCCTATGATCGCGTCGAATGGAACTATTTGGCTGGATGTCTTTCCAAGTTGGGTTTCTCGGATGCATGGATCGCAATGGTGATGCGGTGTGTCACTAATGTGCGGTATGTTGTTCGGATCAATGGTGACCTTACCAAACCTGTTGTTCCAACGAGAGGGGTACGCCAAGGAGACCCGATCAGCCCATACCTTTTCCTTCTTTGTGGGGAAGGCTTGTCCTGTTTATTACAAAACCAAGATGAGAGTGGTGCTCTGAAAGGGATACGCAATGGCAGGCTAGGCCCGCCGGTGTCACATCTGTTGTTCGCGGACGACAGTATATTCTTTGCTAGATGTGATCATCGAAGTGTCCAAGCAATAAATAATACGTTGACTACTTTCTGTGGTGGCTCGGGACAGAAAATCAATAAGGACAAATCTACGATTTTCTTTGGACACCATTGTGATGGGGAGGTCAAGAAAACAGTGATGGACTGCTTAGGTGTGCACAACGAGGCCCTGCAAGATTTTTATTTGGGCATGCCAACAGATGTGGGAAGATCACCTGTTGCCATTTTCGGTTTCCTCTTCGACAGAGTTTGGAAGAGGATGAATGCATTCTCAGATCGCCCCTTATCTCGCAAAGGGGTGGAGATTCTGATTAAACATGTGATCCAGGCTATTCCTACTTACATTATGAGTTGTTTCCAGGTTCCTGTGCAGACCTGTGATGCCATCAGTAGGGCCATTGCGGATCATTGGTGGGGACGTGCAAACGGAAAGAAAAAGATGCATTGGAAATCAAAGGAGTGGCTTTCAGCTCCAAAAGATCTCGGTGGCTCGGGGTTTAGGGACATGGTCCTTTTTAATCCGGCTATGCTCGGGCGGTAGTCTTGGCGTTTGCTGACAGAACCCCTCTCCTTATGTGCACGGGTCCTAAAAGGACGTTATTTCCCAAATTGTGATTTTTGGGATGCTCCGCGACCTCGTTCTGCTTACTTCACGTGGAGAAGTATTCTGTTCGGTAAGGAACTGGTGCAGGCGGGAGTCCGGTGGGGTGTGGGCGATGGACATCGTATCTATTTACTGAAGGATAATTGGGTTCCTGGTGTGCATCCGTGCCAGTTGAGAACCCTCATCCCCGTCCCCGTTGATGCTAAAGTGGATCACCTTCTTGATGATGATGGCAGGTGGGATCCGGCCATGGTTCGATCGATATTCAGAGAAGAGGTGGCATCAACTATTCTTCATATCCCAGTCAGCAGGTTTGGAGACGAGGATTTTATTTCTTGGCCGTACACCAAGTTTTGCCAATATACTGTCCGTTCTGCATACAACCTGATGCGAACGGAGGAGTTTCTGCAGTTTCGTAACAGCTCTCGGCGCGGATCGTCCTCTGGTCATGTGGACGAGGCAAAATATTGGAAGAGATTGTGGAACATTAAAGCGTCGGGGAAGATGTTGATCACGCTGTGGCGTTTTGCTCACGACTGCTTGCCGACGATGCAACAGCTACGTCGCCGCAATATACCATTCCGGGATGATTGCATTGTCTGCTTCCGCGAGGAATCGGCAGTACAAGTTTTTCTGCTATGCCAGTACGCACGAGAGGTATGGCGCGAGCTGAAAAAATCATACCCAATTCATCTGAAGAGGAAGGACCTTGTCACCCCTAAAGGTTGGGTTTTTGATTCCTTAGATCGATCGAAGGAGATTGATCATATTCTTCTGGCTGTTACTTGTTGGCATCTTTGGGATGCGAGGAATGGAGTGCGTAATGGTGAAAGTCTAGCACACCCCAACAATCTAGCAGTACGGATCAGAGTTTATGTTGAGATGATCGTGGAACATCTTGTGAATCCAGTACCAGTCCAAAGACGTGTGTCCGAGGCCTCCCCTGGTCGGTCACCGCCGCCGGTTGGAACTGTTTTCATCAATGTGGATGCTGCCTTGTTTGAATCTTCTAAACGGATGGGGATAGGCGTCGTAATCAGGAACCACATCGGTACGTGTTTGGCTGCTTGCAGTCAGATCTATGATGAGGTTATGACGCCGGAACAAGCTGAAGCACTCGCTGTTTTGAGTGCATTATCCCTGGCTCGGGAAGAGGGTTTTGACAGGATCTTCTTAGCTTCTTATTGTCTATCAGTCGTCCAGCGAATCAAGTCTCCGGTATGGGATCGCATGGGCATTGGCGTTGTGATCAGAGATATCAAGAGGGCGATGACTGAGTTCGAGACGGTGGCTATTTTTCATATCAATCGTTTGCTTAATACTTCGGCACACATTTTAGCTCGTCGAGCTGAACAATTTGGTTCTTCTATTATCCGGAATGGGGGTCCGGAATACATTCGTGACTCTCTTTGTAATGATTTAATGTGATCAATAAAAGTTCTGAAGTTTCAAAAAAAAAACTTCATAGATGTGAGTGTACCATGCTCAGCCGCTCCAATGGTTTCACACTTTTTTCTTTGATTAATAAAATTTTAGTACTCAAATACCACACGGAGAAGAAATTATATCACATCTGGCCTCCTCTCCATAACTAGGAGGCACGCTACCAATGTTTCAAATGATAAAACAAAACAAACACACAAAAACTGAAATGCATAAATTCATCCTTACCATGTATAGCGCATGCGGAACTTGGGGACCAATCGAAAGATTACGCAGTCACCCATCCACATAACATAGTCTTAATTCATCTACTGCTGAATTTGTAGAAGCTAAACAATGTTTAACTTACTAGTAGAAAATGTTGGATATATATTATATGGGCTGCACCAATTAGCCCAACTAAACCCAATAAATTTCTGAAATTGTCATAGCACATTCATGAATAATAAAAGTGGAAAGTGGGACTAGAGTTTAGTCCCACATTGATAGTTTGGAGAGGATGGAACCACCTTATAAGGTGAGCCATTCTAGCTCATATATGAGTTGGCAAGGCGAGAGGAGAGCTGTGCCACACACGCGCTTCTCCTCCGCTGCCCGCCTCGTCACGACACGTCACGACGCGCCGCGGGAATGAGCCGAGCCGAGAGCGTTTATTTTGTCGGTTGAGAAAAACTTAATGAGTCATTAATTCGGTAATTAACAGACGCGTTAATTTCTAAACCGTTTCCGTTTCCTTCTGGATCGTGGAACCGAACCGACTCGGACGTGGAGTCACGCCCATGTCTCTCCTTGTCTGCAGTATAAATACGCACATACGGTAAACCCTAGCCGCTATGGTTTCAAACCTTGCACTCCTATGCGGCCACCAAGGGCAAGACTGAGGGCGATCTCAATCCAGCACAGCTGGAGGCTTTTGAGAATATGGACACTATGTTTAAAAGTGTTCCCCTCGATATTATTGATGATTCTATTGTGGATCCGTATATTTCGTTTGATAAAGGCAAGGATATGTGGGCTGCACTCGAGGCCAAATTTGGGGTCTCGGATGTTGGAAGTGAGCTGTATGTCATGGACAAATTCCATGACTACATGATGACTGATGAGCGCTCTGTTGTTCAACAGGCTCATGAGATAAGGTCACTCGCTAAAGAACTTGAGCACTTTAAGTGTATGTTACCGGACAAATTTGTGGCCGGAGGCATTATTGCCAAGCTTCCATCATCATGGAGTGCCTTTGCTACTTCTCTGAAACACAAGAGACAGGATTTTTCAATTTCGGAGCTCATCGGATCTCTTGATGTGGAAGAGAAGGCGAGAGCAAAGGATACACATGCTCGGGTTGCTGAGGTAGGTTCAGCTGCCCATGTGGTACAGAAGAAACACTACCCGCCCACCAAGCCTAAATATAACAAGAAGAAATCCAAGGGTGAAGGCAAACCCGATGGCAAGTTTAAGCCATCGCACTCTACCAACTTCAAGAAGAGGAAGGTGTCATGTCACGTTTGCGTTGAACAGACTCATTGCGCTCCAAGATGCCCTAAACGTTATGAGTTGCAGCTGCGAGAGAAAAGCCACAAGATCGCCAATGTTGTCATGGCTGACACTGAGATGAAGGATTCTGAGTATGATATAGTTCCTACTATTCTTCCAGTTTGTCATTCACCTGAGTGGTTAGTTGACACAGGTGTCAATATACATGTTTGTTAATTCCTAAATTCAGTACCATTGAAGGTTCCAAATATCAAGTGTGTGTTCAAGCTAAGCAACCTCACAAATCTCATAAGACTGCGGAGGCGAGAGACTTGGCATCACTAAAACTTATACATTCTGATCTTTGTGAGATGAATGGCGTATTGACAAAAGGTGGAAAGAAATATTTCATGACACTTATGGATGACTCCACTAGATATTGTTATGTGTATCTTCTGAAATCTAAAGAGGACGCTCTAACTTATTTCAAGAACTATAAGGCCGAAGCTGAGAACCAACTTGATCGTAAAATTAAATGGCTTAGGTTTGATCGTGGTGGAGAGTATTTTTCCAACGAGTTTAATTTGATTTGTGCGGAACATGGAATTATTCATGAGAGGACGCCTCCCTACTCACCTCAGTCAAATGGGGTGGCTGAAAGAAAGAACCGAACGCTCTCTGATTTAGTTAACGCCATGTTAGATACCTCGGGTCTCTCCAAGGCATGGTTGGGGGAAGCGCTAATGACTGTGTGTCATGTCGTAAACCGAGTTCCCACAAAGAATAAAAGCATTACTCCACTTAAGGAATGGGAAAGGAAAAGGTTGAAGCTCTCCTACCCACGTACTTGGGGTTGTTTGGCGAAAGTCAATATACCAATTCCCAAGAAGCGCAAGGTTGAACCAAAAACCGTTGATTGTGTTCTTCTAGGCTATGCTTTTAATAGCATTGGTTATAGATTTTTGATAATAAAATCTGAGATATCCAACATGCATGTTGGTACGATTATGGAGTCGAATGATGCGACTTTCTTTGAGAACATATTTCCTATGAAGGATATGCCTAGCTGATCAAATCAGGAGAAACCTGTTTCATCTAGTCAGGAATTAGCTGAGAATCCTGAACCCACCATTCCGATAGAACACGTTGAGAATCCTGAGGAGGATAACAATGAAGTTCCTGTAAGGAGCAAGAGACAGAGGATAACAAAGTCCTTTGGTAATGATTTCATTGTGTACCTCGTGGATGACACACCCAAGACTATTTCAGAAGCTTATGCATCTCTTGATGCTGACTACTGGAAGGAGGTTGTCTGTTGCGAGATGGATTCCATCTTGGCTAACGGAAACTGGGAAATCACTCATCGTCCCTATGGGTGTAAATCTGTAGGATGTAAGTGAGTGTTCAAGAAAAAACTTAGGCCTGGTGGTACAATTGAAAAGTACAAGGCAAGGCTTGTGGTCAAGGGTTATATCCAAAAAGAAGGTGAAGACTTCTTTCATACTTATTCACCTGTCGCTAGATTGACCTCTATTCGTGTGCTACTTTCACTGTCTGCCTCACACAGTCTTCTCGTTCATCAAATGGACGTTAAGACGGTTTTCCTTAATGGAGAGTTGGACGAGGAAATTTACATGGAGCATCCAGATGGTTTTGTAGTACCCGGTCAGGAAGCCAAGGTGTGATGGTTATTGAAATCATTATACGGCCTCAAGCAAGCACCTAAGAAATGGCATGAAAAGTTCGAAAGGACTTTGACTGCTGAAGGCTTTGTTGTAAACGAGTGACAAGTGTATATACTATCGCCATGGTGGAGGCGAGGGAGTTATTCTATGTCTATATGTTGATGACGTATTGATCTTTGGGACCAATCTTGATTTAATCAAGGAAGTTAACGATTTCTTATCTCGCTGTTTTGAGATGAAGGATCTAGGAGTAGCTGATGTTATCTTGAACATAAGGCTGTTGACAGATGATAATGGTGGGATCACGCTGCTTCAGTCTCACTATGTGGAAAAGGTCTTGAGTCGCTTCGGGTACAGTGACTGCAAGACTTCTTCAACTCCATAAGATGCTAGTGTGTTGCTTCAAATGAATCAACGGATTACTAGAGATCAATTGAGGTATTCTCAGATTATAGGCTCCCTGTGTACTTGGCGAGTGCCACGAGGCCTGATATCTCATTTGCTGTGAGCAAATTAAACCGGTTTGTTTCAAATCCGGGAGATGATCATTGGCGTGCGCTTGAGAGAGTTATGCGCTATTTAAAAGGCACTACGAGCTATAGAATTCACTATAACTTAAACCCGAGGGTTATGTAAGGATATATTGATTCTAATTGCATATCTGATGCTGATGAGCTTAAGGCCACTAGTGGTTATATTTTTACACTTGGTGGTGGTGTTGTTTCCTGGAAGTCTTGCAAACAGACCATCTTAACGAGGTCAACTATGGAATCTGAACTCGCAACATTAGACACAACCACTGTTGAAGCAGAGTGGCTTCGTGAGCTCTTGATGGACTTGCATGTGGTTGAAAAACCAATACCCGCAATCCTAATGAACTGTGATAATAAAACTGTGATAATGAGAGTGAACAGTTCTAAGGATAATGTGAAGTCATGAAGACATGTGAAGAGGAGATTAAAATATGTCCGAAAATTGTAGAACTCCGGAGTTATTGCGTTGGATTATATCCAAAGATCTATGAACTTGGAAGATCCCTTCACAAAAGGTTTATCATGGAATGTGATAGATAATTCATCGAGGGAGATTGGTTTGAGACCCACTTTATGAGTTGCCCACAGTGGTAACCCACTATATGTGATCGGAGATCCCGTGGATTAGAAGTGGGAGACAAGTTTTTGGTCGGCTGAGAGGAGAGTATCCTTATAATTTATTCTACTCCATGAAGATGCAATACTCTTCTGATCTGTATGGTAGGTGGCCATTTGTCTTAATGTGTTTCAAGTGGCTTATTTATATAAGCAGAGATGTGTCCTGCAGAACATGTCCTGAGGAACTCACTTATATGAGTCTAATTGTTAAACGTCGCAGTCTATAAGAATCGGGTGCTCTCTAATAAACTCATGAAAGGTCTTCGGAGTATGACGCATATGCTCCACACGTGGGGAAGCCTTGCGGCAACCTAGTATCGGTTCAGACGTTCTGTGAAATTCGTATCACCGAAAATTTGTAGTTGAAGGCATAGTCCACTATTCAAGTTGTGAAGTAGTGTAGCATGATGTTCTAAGTGGAAGTTCAACTTAACAGTCTCCACTAAACACCGGTATAAAAACAATGTTTTGGAATAGATATTATGAAATATGCTAATGACAATTTGTGTGCGATTGTTGGATATTTATTATATGGGCTGCACCACTTAGCCCAACTAAGTCCAATAAATTCATAAAATTGTCATGGCCCTTTCATGAATAATACAAGTGGGGAGTGGGACTAGATTTTAGTCCCACATTGTTAGTTTGGAGAGGATGGAGCCACCTTATAAGGTGAGCCATTCTAACTCATGTATGAGTTGGTAAGGCAAGAGGAGAGGTGTGCCACACGCGTGCTCCTCCTCCGCCGCCCGCCTCGCCACACCTCGTCTCGTCACGACACGTCATGACGCGCCGCGGGTTGCGGGAATGAGCCGAGCCGAGAGCGTTTATTTTGTTGGTTGGAAAAACTTAATTAGTCATTCATTTGGTAATTAACACACGCGTTAATTCCTATACCGTTTCTGTTTCCTTGTGGATCGTGGAACCGAACCGACTCGGACGTGGAGTCACGCCATGTCTCTCCTAGACCGCATATGGTAAACCCTAGCTGCCACTTCTTCGTCATATGATTTCGCACCGTTCCAAAGCACTACGCCGCCAATCAAGTATTCTCCATCCCTCCTTTCGGCCTGCACCGCGAGAAGGGACAGCAGGCCTCTGGAACCCCGCCTCTTTTGATCCTGTACGGGATATGGGCGATCGGGGTTTTGGGGAGCGCACTCGCGCGACTGCTGACTGCGACTACTTCCCCAACGACAATTTCTTCCCCGACCTCGGCAACCTCTTCATCGACGACATGGCCGACAACATGGACAACAACAACGGCGGTGCCGCTGCCGCTGCATTGTACGTATCTTTATTCCATCTGTATGAGATATTACTGAAATTCATATGTCTAGTTCTTGGTATAGATTGGATCGGTCTGTCTACTGTGCTATATCTAGATATTTGCATGATTAATGTATTTGTTACTGTCATAATTTATCTGATACTATTTAGGATTAAATCATGTGCTAAATTGCTAATATATTCAACAGAAATCAGGCTATAGGATTGGAGATTCAGTTGCCCAGGGCGCCGGCAACCTCTAGTATCGCTTCTTTGGGGATCTTTAGTCCCGGTTGGTGCTACGAACCCGGGCTAAAGGGTTTGACCGTTTAGTCCCAGTTGGTAACACTAACCTGGACTAAAGGACCCTTTAGATCCGGTTGATACCACCAACCCGCACTAATGGTCCTCCATAGGCTACATAAAAAATAAGGAAATCATCTCATCGAATGTCACATGTTCCATGTAGGTGGGGTAGTCAGCTGCGCGCAACGCGATACGTCAGGTTTTGAGTTGGAATCCCATGAGTTCCATTGGTGGGAGGCATTATTATTTCTAGCCGGGAGGACCTTTAGTCCCGGTTGTCATGACCCTTTACTCCCGAACCCGTAGTCCCGGTTGGAAAAAACTGGACTAAAGGGGATTAGGAACCGGGACTAGAGGGCATTTTTCCACTATTGACTCTCGCTACCTTGTGTGACACACCAGCGATTGAATGATCAAGGATCATAAGATAAACTCTAGGTTTAATATAAACTTCATGTCTATTCCCCAACAATTGCCATATTGCAACAAAGTAGAGCCATACAAACTTAGTGGTTAATTGTAGAGCTGCATAACAACGTCACTAACATCTCCTATTCTCTTCATGACCTTCATCATTTCTAATCATCACTTCCCTGACCATGGTGACTCAGCACTTGAGCTTGCAACACAAGCTTGTTCCAGGATTACCATCTCAGAGTTGTTTTCAACACCTCTGTGATATCTCGGAGTATTTTGATTGTATATATCCCAGATCTTTTTAGAAAATAGGAACATAAGATGAAATGAACCATTAAACAAGAATAAAATAGCTCCTAGTATCATACAACAATCACGAGTGAGAAAAATTACATGAACATATCAACAAGAAGAAAAGCATATGAAGAAGAAAACGGCTAACTACTGAGAAAAAGTAGCGCATTAAAGCAAAGTGCATACTATCCCTGGGGAATCAATGCTCATGTATAGCATTTGTAGTTTGCAATACAAGGGTAAACTTAATCCAGAAAAGAAACATTGGAAGTCAGAGAAAATTAGAAGGCACAGATAAATGGTAATTTCATGATTGAGTACTTATGTGGCGGATAGTAAATAAAAATAGGTTTATGTGCATCGTATCCATCACATATCAAATTTCTTGCATAGAGGTACTAAAAATCAACAAACTACCATTCCATATAAATGTTTTTTTGCAAGAAGATTTTGCTATGTGAAGGAAATGCCCATTTACTGAATGGATCGTTAGTGATTGGTGTAAGAGGGATGTATTGGTAGTATAAAGCGACACACACTAACATGAAACTTAATAAATCCATAATGTTATTTAGGAGGACATGACAGTTACAGATTTCATCGACGACCGAGTGTCTAGCGGGGCCAGGGGGAAGGGGAAGGAGAATTCAGTGCCAATGAAACGGTAGCAGCAGGCACAAAAATTCAGTGGCCAATGCATATTGGTGTGCTGTAATGGAGGGGTAGAAGTCTCTTCTTTGGTCGAAGATTCCGAGCAAGGGTCAAATGTGGAGCTTGCGGAAGGGCGACAAGAAAATGCATTGGGAGGCCACACGTCGGAAGGAGATGTAGGAAGCAGAGGACCAGGCTTGGTGTGATGAGTCCATTCTGTCCTCATACCTGGGAGGTTCCCTGGCACAAGTTTGTAGTTGTAGCAGGCACACACATTGGCAGTCATACAACAAGATCATAGTCACATTGACTTGCTACATAGCCACATATTTGGATGTAGGAAAAAGAGTTCAGAATTAAACTGGCTTACGAAATTCCAAATCCAAAATGGAAAGGAAATGGACTCCATTTCAAATTATGTTGTTTTGTTGTGCATGGTATTCAAGGTTGGAAACATAGTGTAGCAACCAATTCCAATTCATGTTTGGATGTACAAACCATGGAATATGATGTTTTGTTGAGTTTGGACAAAATAAATTTGTCTAGATATATAAAAAAAAATAGTATGCTTATATATTATTATGCACACATAATAACATTAAATTTCCAAATCCCCACAACAACATACATAATTAAAACAGAGGAGCTAAATTTGAGCTAGGACTAATATATCTTGAGAAAACAAAAATTTGAGCCCATAAATTATACTAGCAACTTGTATAGTTCAAGAAGATCATAATTCAGCGCAATTTTGTGAGCTGAATTGGACTGCGTTGATAGTCAAAGGGACGGAGAAGAAGAGAGGTAGGGAAGTGATGGTTGAAAAAGGGGAGGGTCTGCTTGGTTTTGAGGGGCTCACGGGTTGGAATGGCGCCGCTCCTGCCGTCGTTCCCCTACCGACGACCTCTGGCCATCGCCATACCCTACTGCATCTAGATTTTGAGGGCTCACGGGAGGTGAGTAGGCGCCATGACAGGGAATGTGAATGGGAGAAGAGAGAGGGGAACGAGAGAGGGAGAGGACGGGGCATTATTGGAGAGGGAGACGAGGGAGGGAGATTCCACCGGTGCGTCCGCCGCCGGTGCCTGCCCTTGTTGGGCTCGAGGATGACAAGTGAAGAGGTGTGGGAATGTCTTTCCGCTTCTGTTGATCAAACGGGTACGAGGGGCGGCCGCACGGAAGGTATCCGAGGTCGTACGCTCGGAATTTTCCTACAAGGAGAAAACACGCGGGTGGGTCTCGCATGGAATTAGAGCAAGTTTCCACAACCCAATTCATATACCACTCCAAACAGCGGAATTAGGGCTGGTAATTTCAAATTGGCAATTCCGAGCCCTTTTTCCTACATCCAAACAGGGGTCAGGTTATTTCACCAACAACCGCCATGTTGTAGATCCAAAAGCATATTCCAATGGACCAACTTTGTGGTTAATTGCACAGTTTCATAAAAATATAACCATCATCTCCAGTCCACAACCTGACCTCCTGCTTTTGCATCAAGACTACCCTGACCGTCGTGAGTCTGCACTTGATCTTGCAGCGCAGCCTTGTTCCAGCATCTCCTTCACAGCCGTGTTTTCATCACGAATACAAGAAAGCTGAGATAAAAACGGGGGATTATAGCACGTGGATGAGAGCAATTGACGCTACTTAGTAGGAGGGTGGCAATAAGAGCTCCTCTATTTTCTTTTGTACTCAAGAGAATTTACAAAATACACTAGTTTGGCATCCTGATACCTCACATTCTCACCCTGATCGGGAGAACTATTTTTCCATAACGTTCATAAAAGGAAAATTTCTAACAACGAATTGTGTAGTCAGCCTAACTACTTGAAGCCTTTAGTAGATTTGAGGATTGTAGAATGTATCATGAGATGTACAGTTATATATACTAGTCGTGAACCCGTGCATTCGCACGGGCTTAAATATTTTCTGAGATATAATTCTAAAATTTAAAATAGTACATTCTTATTGCAAATAAATAATTGATATTTTTGGACGTGTTTTAGGTCGAACCTTTTAAATTTTAACTTTATAAATTGTTTCAGATATTTTGATTGAGACCATTAATATCATATGTTTATATTTTCTCAAAAGGTGTGTTAAACATATTTAAAAATTACTGGTCAAAAGTAAATCTTGAAGATTGTCAATATCTGAGACATCATATATTTTGTGAAATCGAGTAGACATTTTGATAGAGTTTCCCCTATGTTTGGAAAACAGTAAAACATTGCAATATAAATACATAAATATTGTTCATTAGGTATTTATTTGACCAATGCACTGGTGTACGGGCTCATAGTCTTTCTTATTTGGAGGACATCAAAGTAGTAAGACAAAAAATATAGAAATTAACTTTATACTGTATTTATCTGACCTGCGTACTGGCTCGTGCTTTAAATTATAAAGGGAAAACAATCTAAAAGATATTTCAGAAAATACAAATTAAAATACAAATTAGAACAGGCGTGAAACTTCGTAACGTCTTTTCTCATGTTACTCCTTGCAAATTAATTGTCGCTGAACAATACGTACCTTCCCAGCCTTGGTCTATAAGTGGTGAAAATTATGACAACTATAATCTACATGCCGATCACCCAATAAATAAATACCTAGTTAAAGCGGTAAATACAGAAATGTAATATAAGAACCGATCTTGCCCTAAAAGTTCACATATATAGCCATGCTCTTTTTTCTGCAAATCGGAAATTTCATAAGAGAGAACATCTGTGTGGCCTTTAGTTCGACAAAAATCCGGCAACTTAAGTTAACTTGGAATATGCATAATCAGCTATAATGAGCTTTTTTCTTCAAGAAAAACATAGTACATAAGTTTGGATTTTTCATTTGTGCAGATAAGTGTCATATGAGGATATTGGCTTGATATTAATTCATTTTGGAATGCACATAGAGAAAGACAAATAATAACCTACTAAAGCAGTGGATCCGAGTAATATGTAAACATCATGAAGATGCGCCCTATGAGGAAAAGAATGCATTTGCCGATTATCTTTTTTCCCGCAGGACGATAACAATAAATACATGTGAAAGCCCGATTAGAGGAAAAATTAAACCCTACTATGAAGCATTTAACATACTTGATATGTTTTTTTTTTTTTTTGAACAGATTGATATGTTGTTTGAAAGTCTATTTTATGTGCCCAATTGATTCCAATAAAGTCCATGCAAATACTAACTCACCTCCCTTTCCAAAATATACTAAAGTACCCATATTGTCCATCTATATACATAATATATTAGTTACCTACATTGACGGAAATGTAAAGGAATAATATTACATGATAGAAATATGTTGATTCTCTTGTTCCTTTGAAAAACGAAATGAATAGTAAGGTGCCAACTGAATTGGACTTGTTCTTTACGACGCTGTAATTGATTGAACTCTGGGATTTCTATATTTCAGAGATATATTTTTTTGATAAAGAATTCAGAGATAGATGTCTCAATAAAGAACAAAAGAAAGATTTGATAGTATTTTGGAAACTACAAAACGTTTGTGCAACAGTCGTCGTGTTCGTCCTGTGTACCACCGCTTCGTCAAAAAAGAACGGAAGGAAAATAAATACCTAATCGTCACGTTCAAAGAAATCAAATCTCTAATCGTCATGTTCAGTCTGAAGTCCGGTTCAGCCAGTGCAACATGGAGAAGAGGCCTCTGCGTCAACATTGAAGTTGTTTCATGTGAAACGGTAGAATTACATCTCTCTTTAAATGGCCCGTTATGGCAGAAGAATCAAGGCATCAAGATGTGCTGATCAGAAAGTGCTGCCTAAGCTTCTCTACATATGTATGTCCAATTCAATAATAAAGCAAGGAAAAGCTAACCTTGACAGACAGATCCGGGACGTGAATTTATAATTGTTGAGTTTGCTCCTGTCTTCTGCTTGCTTCCGTTGCCTATACTGGTACACGTGCTATTATCAGTTCGAGCAAGATAAACCAATGCTGGGCGTGCAAAATCATCCCCGGAAGATCAAGCTAGCTAGGCTCCCACAGTGGGTGGAGGCAGCTAGTTCGCGAGACCATCAGCATATGGAACAAATGAGAAAAAGAAGGAGAATCCATCTCGTACTTAAGGACCAGCGAGATTTTATTGTCAAAAAAAAAAGGACCAGCAAGATTTTTGCCAGATCCTGCCGGCGACATAGTCTGACGTTGAGGATGCCATCAAGCTTGGCCGGCACTCCCATGCGCGGTGGCGTATGATCACAGGAAGACACATGCAGCTCCTCTTCATGCATCTTGCACCGATGTTAACCTAATCAACTGCAGGCTTCTCAAGATGGTGCATGGCTGCTGTATTCCTGGTCGATCCTTTTGGATCGGATGGATACCTGCCGCCAGATTGATTGTCCACCGCATGCCGGATTTTTCGGCCGTCAGAGCATGGAGCACGGGGTTGTCGTCTACCCCTTCCGCCGGATTGCTTGCCGCCCACATGCCGTGTTAGCGTTAGAACAATCGAGCACGGAGGCGTTGACTGCCCGCTAGCTGCCATCTGCCGCGCTGCACGGTTATCAATCTTTTTTTTCTTTTGAGAAATAGGCGGACAATCATTGAACAGGCGTGCAGGTGGGACACCACGCAAGGACTCTCGAGCACTTTTTTTTTTTTTGAGAAACGACTCTCGAGCACTTTATCCTAGGGCTGTAGACAGTTAGGGTTGAGATCGGACGGACAATTTTCGTAGTTTTTGAGGATTAACGTGGAGCCTCGAATGATGCCTCCAATTAGTAAATATAAGATAGTCCATTCGACAAGCATCAGGTACATCTTGTTTACCTCTTTATATTAATTGACCTCATTCTGAAGATTTATGTCATCTCCCGAAGTGGCGTTTTGGGTGCCTACATGGGTCCTAATTTGCATTTTATTGTAAAACACACACATAACTTCATAGTTGTGAGTGTACCATGCTTAGCCACTCAAATGGTTTCACACTTTTTTATTTGATAAATGAAATTTTATTATTCGAAACATCACTAGGATAAAATGTTATATTACATCTGGCCTCCTCTACATAACTAGGATGCACGGTACCTATTGTTCAAGTGTTAAAATAAAAGAAAAACAAAAATAGCGAAATACATAAGTTCATCCTAAGCATGTATACAACTTGTGGAACTTGGGGACCAATCTGAAGATTACGAGTCACACATCCGCATAACATAGTCTTAATTCATCTACTACTGAATTTGCAGAAGCTAAACAAAGTTAACTCTCGCTACCTTGTGTGACACACTAGCGATTAAAAAATCAAGAAACATAAGATAAACTCTAGGTACATGATAAACGCCATGTATATACCCCAACCATTGCCATATGGCAACAATGTAGACCCAGACAACCTTAGTGATTAATTATAGAGTTGCATATCAATGTCCATTAAAAATACTTCACATCAACCTGTTTCAGTCGGGTTTCATGTCCCCCCATAATGGTTGGTCCATGAGAAAAGGGGTTATAATGGAGGACAATTAATAATAAGAGGATGATGACACCTATTTTAGGTTCCCTAAATATGGTGGTAGACAAATGGGGGAAGTTGACACTAGTGGAAAACGGGGCTTTTATCCACTCGTGAGCACCCCTTTCGCCCCTGCTCGGCAACCACCCGGTGCAAAAGAATGCAGAGGTGGGGCCGGGGCGAGCAGGGCACGTGGTGTGGGGGTTATTTGCCCAGGTTGGTGGCTCCAACCAGGGCTCAAGGCCCTAGACGAGCAGAGCCTGTTCAGGCGCGTGGTGTGGGGGGTCTTTTGCCCCGGTTGGAGCGACCAACCGGGGCAAATAACCCCCCCCCCCCACTATATATAAACCATGCCAGCCATGTCTTCTCCTCATGCCACTCACTTTGGAGGACATATTTCTAGTTGTGTGGTGTGTGCTCACTTTTTTTCCCTCCTATACACAAGAGGTGTTTGATGAAATGCCCGGGAGAATAACGCCATCTCAGCTCGCACTTTCATCTGTCATTAAATAAATTTCTCGTCCTTCTTAATTAAATAAGCTTTCTCGTCCTTCTTTCCTCCTCGGTCGAGGTACCAACTTTAACCTTTCATCTGTCGATGTAGCATTGGTAATTTCTCTATTCATGGTGTTCTGTAATAGTTCTTAATTAATAATCATATAATGCAGATGAACCGGCAATGGACATGCGCTGACCGACGCTCTGCCTAGTTCATGAAATGCGTGGGTTATTTTCTCGAGGTGGCTCGGGCAAACAAGCGGAATAATTTTATCTGTTGTCCATGTGCTGTATGTCGAAATCAGAAGGAACACTCTTCTCACAGAATCATCCACTTCCACCTGTTTCAATCTGGTTTCATGCCTGGCTATAATTGTGGGACCAAGCACGGAGAAAGAGGGGTTATGATGGAAGACAACAAAGAAGAAGAGAATGATGACAACTATCATGACATGTTCCCTGAATACGGTGCCGGTACGGGAATGGAAGATAACAATGAAGTGGAATCAGAGTTGCAGGCACCAGATGAGCCCATCAATGATCTTGGCCAGGCTATTACGTATGCAAAGACAGAAAGCGATATTGAAAAGGTGAGGATGAAGTTCGAAAAGATGTTAAAGGATCACAAAACATTGTTGTATCCAACTTGCGAAGACGGGCAGAAAAAGCTGGACAACACACTGGAATTGCTCCAACGGAAGGCCGAGAAAGGTGTTACCGACAACGGATTTACAAAGTTGCTGCAAATAGTGAAGAAGCAGCTTTCTAAAAACAATGAATTTCCCGACAGTACATACCAATCAAAGAAGCTTGTATGCCCCCTAGGATTAGACGTGGAGAAGATACATGCCTGCATTAATGACTGCATCCTCTACAGCTGCGAGAACTACGAGAATTTGGAACAATGCCTAATATGCACTGCATTGCGGTATAAGATCAGACCAGACGACCCTGGCAATGTTGAGGGTGAGCGACCCAGGAAGAGGGTTCCTGCAAAGGTGATGTGGTATCCTTCTATAATACCACGGTTGAAACGTTTGTTCAGAAACAAAGAGCATGCCAAACTTTTGCGATGGCACATGGAAGATCGTAAGAAAGATGAGATGTTGAGACACCTCGCTGATGGGTTGCAGTGGAGAAAAATCGAGAGAAATTTCCCGTGCTTTGCAGGTGAGGCAAAGAACTTATGGTTTGGTCTAAGTACAGATGGATTTAATCCATTTATTGAGCAGAGCTGCAACCATAGCACCTGGCTTGTAACTCTATGTATCTATAACCTTCCTCCTTGGTTGTGCATGAAGAGGAAGTTCATTATGATGCCAGTGTTGATCCAAGGCCCGAGATAACTGGGCAACAACATTGATATGTACCTAAGGCCATTAGTCGATGAACTTTTACAATTGTGGCGTGAAGAAGGTGTGCCTATGTGGGACGAGCATGTAGAAAAAGAATTTAACCTACGAGCGTTGTTGTTCGTAACCATCAATGATTGACCTGCTCTTAGTAACATTTCTGGACATACAAACAAGGGATACACTGCATGCACACACTATTTAGATGACACCGAAAGTGTATATCTGGATAAATGTAAGAAGGTTGTGTACCTCGGGTATCGTCGTTTTCTTCCACGCAAGCACCCCTTAAGAAAAGCTCGCAAACATTTCAATGGTGAGGCAGATACCCGGGAGACGCTTTATCCTTCGATCTGGTGATGATGTATTTGATATTGTGAAGGATTTGAAAGTAATATTTGGAAAGGGTCTGGGCAGACAAGTTGTTCCGAATGACGCTGACGGACACGCACCCATGTTGAAGAAGAAATCTATATTTTGGGAACTACCCTATTGGAAAATCCTAGATGTCCGCTCTGCGATCGACGTGATACACCTGACAAAGAATCTCTGCGTGAATCTGCTAGCCTTCTTTGGCTTGCATGGGAAGTCAAAAGATACATCTGAAGCACGGCAGGACCAGCAACACACGAAAGGACGAGACGGCAAGAATCCTGAGCGGTTTCAAGGTGGTCCTGCCAGCTACGCTCTTACCAAGGAAGAGAAGAAAATATTTTTCGAAGCACTAAATAGTATCAAGGTCCCTTCTGGCTTCTCGTCGAATATAAAGGGAATAATAAATATGGCGGAGAAAAAATTCCAAAACCTGAAGTCTCATGACTGCCACGTGTTGATGACACAATTGCTTCTGATTGCGTTGAGGGGGATTCCTCAATGCAATTTCTCAAAAGGTAATCAATCCAGAAAGTCTATCAACGTTACAGACAGATGTGGTCCAACGTCTTGTCAGGTTCGAGTTGGTGTACCCACCATCCTTCTTCAATATTATGACACACCTCCTAGTCCACCTAGTCAAAGAGATTACCATTCTTGATCCTGTGTTTCTACACAATATGTTCCCCTTTGAGAGGTTCATGGGAGTCTTAAAGAAATATGTTCACAATCGTGCTAGGCCAGAAGGAAGCATCTCCAAGGGTTATGGAACAGAGGAGTTAATTGAGTTTTGTGTTGACTTCCTTCCAGACCTTAAGTCGATTGGTGTTCCCGAATCGTGGCATGAGGGAAGAATGAGTGGAAAAGGCATGCTAAGAAGGAAAGCAAAGATATTTATGGACTGAAATTCTTTCACTAAAGCACACTACACAGTTCTACAAATGTCCACCTTGGTGGCTCCTTATATCCAGGAACACAAGAATATTAGACGGTCTAAAAACCCGGGGCTGTCTGAATCCTCAATTAATGATGAACACATCAATAGTTTCGGCGCCTGGTTGCAGGCAGAACTCATGAATAACAACATTTTTGGAGATGAGCTCTACTTGTTGGCCAGGTCACCATCTTCGACTGTACTGACTTTCCATGGGTACGAGATAAATGGGAATAAATTTTACACGATCGCACAAGATAAAAAGAGCAAAAACCAGAATAGTGGCGTCCGTTTCGATGCAACCGGATACAATGGGACAAAGGACACATATTATGGTTACATAGTGGATATATGGGGACTTGACTATGGACCTAATTTTAAGGTCCCTCTTTTTCGGTGCCAATAGGTCAAGATGACCGGAGTAAAGGTAGACCAGCAGTACGGAATGACAACAGTGGATCTTAAAAATCTTGGGTACAGAAGCGAACCATTTGTCCTAGCCAAAGATGTGGCACCAGTTTTCTATGTGAAAGACATGTCTACCCAACCGAGGAAAAGAAAAAAAATAAGAATTCTAATACATCGTGCGGTGAGCCGAAGCGAAACATAGTTCTTTCAGGGAAAATAAACATTGTGGGAGTGGAGGACAGGACATACATGTCAGAAGATTATGATAAATTTGAAGAAATTCCGCCCTTTAGAGTGAAAACTGGCCCAAGCATCGCGTTAAATAAGAAAGATGCTCCATGGCTACGACATAGAAGTAAACAATGGCGGTAATAGTTGGTGATAACGTATTAAACCTTCATGGTTCATGTAATATTGCTAGACTATTTTGTAATAATGTATCAAACATTGCAGATTAAACCATTCATCAACTAGTTTTTTTTTAATGTTTGAATTTTCAAAAATTGTTACTAGTTTAAATAGTTAGAATAATTATTTTATAAAACAGAAAATATATTTTAAATGTTTACGTAATTTTAAACACTTTTTATATACAAAGTATCTCCAAATTATAAACCATTCATAAAATAGGTTTTTTTAAATTATTGAAAATTAAAAAATTGTTACTAGTTTAAATAGTTAGAATAATTATTTTATAAAACATAAAATGTATTTGAAATGTTTACACAATTTTAAACACTTTTCATATTGGAAGTTTCTCCAAATTCTAAACCATTTCAAATGTATTTGAAAACGTATTTTAAATGTTCGAAAGGAAAAAATTGGCGCCAGAAAAAAAAACAAATATTTTGGGCCTTTTGCCCCGGCTCGTGTTACCAACCGGGGCAAAAGGCTCCCGCATATATAACCCCGGGCAGAGCACCCGCCCGGGGCAACACAGACAGTTTCGCAGATTTCTCTAAGTCCCCGGCGCCGAAATCCAGAGCGACGCCGTGAGGCTGCCCGATTTCGACATCGGTGATCCTCTCCGCCGCCGCCGCTCCTCGATGTCGCCGCTCCTATACGTCGCGCCGCGCCCGTCCGCCGTCGCCCCTCGCCCCGCCCGTCCACCCTCGCCCCGCCCGTCCGCCGCCGCCCCTCGCCACGCCCGTGGACGATCGAGCTCGCCGTCGCCCCGTCGCCGTCTCCCCTCGCCCCTCGCCGTCGCCTCTCGCCCCGAGCTCGTTAAGATTAACAGAGAACATTTTTCTTATTTAGTGCTTTTTTTTTACAATTTTGTTTACTGTTAAAAATTTAGTTAGGAATTTAGGTATAGAATTTTAGTGTTAGAAATTTTTTAGTTAGAATTTAGAGTTAGAATTTTGTTAGAAATTTTAGTGTTAGAAATTTTTAGTGTTAGAAGAATTTAGTGTTAGAAAAATTTAGTGTTAGAATTTTTAGTGTTAGAAATTTTTAATGTTAGAAAATTTTATTGTTAGAAATTTTTAGTGTTAGAATTTTTTAGTGTTAGAAATTTTAAGTGGTAGAGAATTTTTATGTTTAGAAGTTAGAAAATTTCACTAAGTTAGAATAATTTCACTAAGTTAGAATTTTTTTACTTTGTGTTAGAAATTTGGAACTGTTGTTGCAGTTTTACTTGCGATTTTCGTTCGACCTTTTGAGTAAATGCCGATGATTGAAAGAGTTGGTTCACACTCAGATGGCCTTGGTGGTCGGTGCGCCTTGTGATTTTCACAAAGTTAAGATCTTGTGCATCCCACTTGGCGCGCCGGGTCCACCAAGGTTGCTTGTATGTGTCCACCCTAAATATGAGGCGAACAGACCGATCGACCATCTTGTTCCTGTTAAGAGGTAGTACATGCGGTGCTGATCCGGGGAAAGGAACGAATACGTGGGTTTCTAGATTTCTTTCGAACTAAATAATGTCACATATGTAATATGGTTCGTTAGATCCAGATGAAGATGAACCCTTTAGTGCACATTCCTAATGGTGACATTGCTCAGAAATCCCTTCCGGGGTTATGAAGAATGTCCCCAATATGTATGTGTACAAAAGGGTCTAGTTTTTTCCGGATTTCACTATTACATATATGATTTTGTTAAGTTTTAAAGATGTCCAGAAACCCTTCCTTCCCCCGCATCTCCATCACGTGTACTTAACTCGTAACAAGCACAAAATGTTAAGGTCCAACTTCACATCAAGGCCTGATGAGCATCTTGTTTCTGTTAAGAGGTACTACAGGCGGTGGTGATCCGGTGAAAAGATAAAGATGAGGGTTTCTAGGTTTCTTTCGAACTAAATTATGTCACATACATAATATGGTTCGTGAGAGACGGATGAAGCTGAATCATTTACTGCACATTCGTAATGGTGATATTCCTCAGAAATCCCTTCCGGGGTTATGAAGAATAACCCCATTATGTATGTGTACAAAACGATCTAGTTTTTTTCGGATTTCACTATTACTTATATGATTTTGTTTAGTTTCAGAGAACTACAGAAACCCTTCCTTCCCCACATCGCCATCACGTGTACTTACCTCGTAGCATGCACAAAATGTGAAGGTCTAGACAGGAGTATGACTAGCAGATCAAATCCACTCTTTCCTAATAAACTTGTGACTCGAACGGGGCATAAAATCATTCCAGATTATCCAGTCATGTGTGAAAACTTGTGACTCAAATGGGGAAATGATCTGCAATGTTTTCACACATGATATGGATAATCTGGGATGCTACAACTGTTATGTCCCGTTCGAGTCGCAACTTTATTCGGCAAGACTCGATCAGATCTGCTAGTCATACTCCTTACTAAAGTTCAGAAATCCTTGTTCCTGTCAAGAGGTACTATAGGCAGTGGTGATCCGAGGAAAGGATGAAGATGAGGGTTTCGGTTCGAACTAAGGAACGTCGCATTTGTAATATTAGTGTTAGTGAGATCAGAAGAACTGGATTGCACCGTTTGGTGCATATACGTAATTGTGATATTTTTCATAGCCCCGGACGAGGCTATGAAGAATATCACCGTTAGGTATGTGCACGAAATGGTCCAACTTTGTTCGGATCTCACAAACACTTACGTAGGTGATTTTGTTTAGTTTCAACGAAGTTCCGAAACCCTTGTCTTTATCCTTCCCCGCATCGCCATCACGTGTACTACCTCGTAACAAGCACAAGATATGAGAAGGGCCAATTTGATCCTTTGTGTTTAACTTTCATCTTATTTATGTCATATATTTCCATTTACTATTGTTTACTAAGTTAGAAACACTAAGGTATTTTACTTAATTAGGAATATTTACTTAGTCCGGGTCTGTTTTTAGCTTATGTCTCTATTGGACCCGTCGGGCGATGTCCGGGGCTGGGCCCCGCCGGGCTGGCACTGGGAGGTCCTTACTACAGGGACACGCGGCTTGGTGAGAAATCCGGGTGATGTGGTCGACCCGGATATTCTTTGGCGGCCATCGCGTGGGCCATGGTCGGTGGGAAGAGAGTCGGCCCCTAAGGAGGTGGTACAACAGCGTATCAGGGAGGAGGACGAGCACGCACGTCGCTACATGTACTTGTTCGATAGAGAGTATTGCAGCAGTTGGTCGATTATTCGGAGGGTTTCTTACCACGTGAGCTATGACCATGTGAGGGTTCCTTACCTATGGGCCCGTGGCACCCGTGACTCAGCACCCCGCGGCTTAGGATCCGGTCGGAGTTAATTAGTTTGAGAGATGTTTCATGAATATGCATGTATAAGTCATATTATTACATAGTGATGTATTAGGGTTAACTAAAATGAACCCGAGCTATGTAACTATTGGTGTGTATTCATACGTTTAAATATTTTATCAATGCTGCATTTATAATTGAAATGAGGATCTGGAACATATAGTTACTCTTTTTCGGACTTGTTTAGGTATTAGCACCATAAGCTATTATCTATAAGCAATTTTGATGAAATGGATGCTCTTAGATATATTTTTATTAGATTATACAGAATTGTTGCGAAATGATGAAATTGATGCTATTTGCTATTTTTTTAGCCATGGCGAGATGTCCCCGTGGTTCGCGTGTAACCGGCGGCGGGCGCGGCGTCGTCCCCGTCGAAGAAACCCCTTTACGTGGTGGACGTCGATTTGGCCGTCCACGTGGCTCGCGTGCATCGAATGCACGTGGTGGTGGCGCCATAGTCATCTCGGAGGAGGACGCGACGCCTGCTACCCCAGGACGTGGACGTGGACGCGGAGCACGGGGGCATCAAGCGGTGCAAGGGGGCAAAGCGCGGTGCAAAGGGGTCAACACGTCGTAAACGGCGTGGCGCTGTTGCTGCGGCGGAGGAGGAGGAGGAGGAGGCTGCGGCGGTGGAGGAGGAGGAGGTCGGTCTCCGACTACCGGAGTTCTACGTCCACCTGATCCACCCAGAGGAGAACAAACTCCGTCTTCCAGAGAAGATATCGGCGATCCTCCTCGGGCGCAAGGGCGGACCCTATAGTTTCACCCTCCGGTTGGAGGGTTGTGACAACGGGCCCGTGCGCGTTGTCCTGCAGCGACGTGGCGATGACCTCTACCTGCGCTATGGGGGAAAGTTCGCGCGCATGCACAAGCTGTGGGCTACATGCTCACATTCGGGTACTTCAAGGACAGGGAGGCCCACGTGCTGGAGGTGAAGATCTTCGACGGCACCTTAGTCCGCCCCCTTTGCTGCCAGGATAGCTCGTCTGAGAGCAGCTACGATTCCGAGTCTGACTCCGGCGAGTCTAGCCCGAGCAAGGCTGCCTCCGACGCCGAGGGCAAGGGCAAGGCTGCCTCTGACGCCGATGCGTAGTATATATGTTTCTGTCGATCTATGCTTACGTACTTATGTCGCTCTATATTGTAGTACTATGTATAGCTATGTCGAACTATGTTTAATTATGTCATTGTGTCGAACAATATTTGTATTCGTGGCAGACTATATATTTATGTTCTTGTTCGTTTTCATCTGTGTTTTTGTGCGATAATTTCTCATCTTTCTTAATATAAATGTTTAGTGCAGAGAACAGGAAAACAGAAAAGAATATAGAATTTCTAATCTAGCGCAGAGGACACGAAAACAGCTATAAAAAAACAAAAACCTTTTGCCCCGGTTGGTGTTACCAACCGGGGTAAAAGGGGGTCGGCCTGCTCGCGGTGCAGAGCCCACGTGGGGCGCACCTTTTACCCCGGTTGGTAACCCCACCGGGGTATAAGGGGGCCTTTAACCCGGGTTGGCGGAACCCGGTTGACTATCCGGGGCATTAGACCCTTATCAACCGGGCCAAATGCCCTGTTCTGCACTAGTGTGAAGACGAGGTACTAGATGAGCCCGCTGATGTTCTTGGTCGGGGCCATTGTTGATACACATAGGGACTGCGAAAGTGGAAAGGAGAGCTTTTAGTTCGAGCACATGTTAGAGGATCACAAGAAATTGTTGTGCCCAAATTACAAAGATGGCAAGAAAAAAAGTTGTGTACCACTTTAAAATTATTGCAATGGAAGACAGAGAATGGATTATCTCACAAGCGATTTGAAAAGTTATTAAAAATGATAAATAAGATTCTTTCAAACGGTACCGAGTTGCCCGCCAGTACATACCACTACAGAAAACCTAATGCGTGGCGCACAAAATATCCTTATGGGTGGCGCACCGTGGTGGATGTGAGACAGTGATGGTGGTGCTGGTGGTAGGAGGAGGAGGAAGGGAGAAGGAGAAAAGAGAAAGAAGATAAAATGAATAGTGGAGGAAGAAGAAGGAAGAGAAAGAAAAGAGGAGAGTGGAGGAAGGAGAAAGAAGAGAAAGAAGAGAGGGGAGTGGAGGAAGAAGGGGAAAACCGGGGCTTTAGAGCCATGTAACTGAACAAATCAACTGTAGTGATTTCCCTAATTCGTTGTGTACTGAAATTTCAAGCATGATGTTGGTGCGGCACCTCGTCTGCACCTTCTTCTTCCTCGCCGCGCGAATGAACGGTGGGAGACACAAGATGTTTTCCGTCCGGCGCACGAACGCCGCCGTGGGCGCACGGACGCCCTAGTCTTTTCCTCCCTTCAACTCAGATATAAGCAGTACATAGGGGGGCCTTTTATAAGTGGAGCACGCACACACGACGCTCCACTCCTCCCACGCTCGCATGCACTAACCAACTAACTCATGCATGCACTCGCACACCGGCTAACACATTGACCCAGCCAGCTAACTAACTCACACAATGTTGTGATCACCGCACGATCAGGCCGCACACGCACATGCAGCTAACAGCCGCGCATGTAGCTAGCTAACAACCTAAACAAATCAAGATTAGTGCTAACAATTTTCCTCCTAATCTTGAACTCATGATCATGGGGCAGCTGTCGGAGCCACCATCTCCACGGCGCACTGACGCCTCTTCTTTCTACACTCACTCCAACTCGATGCCATGATGGAGTAAAAAGGGAGGGGTCTTCTAGCCGCTCAAGCGCGCACTCACGACGCCACGGCCGCGCACAGGACGCGCACTGACGCAGTCCACGCACCCACTCCGCCATGATCCGCATGCCCCACCTCGCGCACGTGACGCGCTCCAACGATATCAACGCGGCCGGCCTGCTGGCGGACCAAGTCTTCTCCTCCCTCGGCGACACACGCCGCGCTCCGCACGCCTCCAGCTCACGCCCATGCCGCGCACTGACGCACAGCGTGGCCAGGCCGACGCGCCCAGGACGCGGTCTTCTTCCTCGATGACAAACGCCGAGCTCCCCCGCCGGCGACACACGCCGGTTTCGGCCATGCCCGTCGCATGGCGCCGCTACGGCCTCCGTGGTCGCGCAGCTCCTCCATGCCGCGCCACCGCGGCCTCTGCCACCTCGTTGTCTCCGTGTTCGCCGTGCTCGTCGCGCACTGACCGCACGCCACGGCGACGCCTCGGATCGACAAGGCTCTGATACCAAATGTTGGTGCTGCACCAACACATGATGCTCCCTTGCTTCTTCCTGATTATATGAAGAGAGGCTGAATGCACGATATTTTAATTTATATGAAGTCCGTGATTGGCGTCTAGCATTGAAAGATATGGCACATAGATTAATTTAAAATTTCAAAAACGAAAATAGAGAGTGGGGCCGGAGTGGAGGTTGGCCGCGGGAGTGGAGGTCGCCGCGGGAGTGGATGTGGCCGCCGGAGTAGAGGTGGTGGTCGCCGTAGTGGACACGAGGAGGTGGTCGCCGGAGTGGATGTGAGACGGTGATGGTGGTGCTGGTGGTAGGAGGAGGGGGAAGGGAGAATGAGAAGAGAGAAAGAAGATAAAATGAATAGTGGAGGAAGAAGAAGGAAGAGAAAGAAAAGAGGAGAGTGGAGGAAGGAGAAGGAAGAGAAAGAAGAGAGGAGAGTTGAGGAAGAAGGGAAAACCGGGGCTTTAGAGCCATGTAACTGAACGAATCAAATGTAGTGCTTTCCCTAATTCGTTGTGTACTGAAATTTCAAGCATGATGCTCCCTTGCTTCTTCATGATTATATGAAGAGAGGCTTTATGCACGATATTTTAATTTATATGAAGCCTGTGATAGGCGTCTAGCATTGAAAGATATGGCACATAGATTAATTTATAACTCCGTAGATTATTTTTCTGCTCTTAAGCGTCTATAGCGCTTAGCATTTTACATGTAATAACCAGGGGCAGTGCGACGCTTGAGCAAATACTATATGCCGTGGGCCATAGCGTACTTGTTTCTTCTAGCTATCAAGAGAGACACGCAATGGAAGCGGCGGTCGGCGTTGCGGTCAGTAGTGGTGGAGACGGTGACGAGGATTGACTTAGCTAGAGGTGGTGGTGCCAAGGGAGGGCGAGAAGCAACTTAATTAGAGGTGCAGGGGGGGGATGTCTTCTAGCTCTGAAAAATAACAAGACTTCTGGACATAGAGGAACGGTCTGGGCGCGGAGTACCTGCTGTGCGTATTCTTTGCGTTCACCTCTTTCCTCAATTCCCAACGCATCCCAATCTTTAATATTAGACCCATTTACTCTTGAGAAGGAAATAGAAAATCTCTCCATCCATCCTCCCGCGTGACACTTATCCATCGCTTCTATCTTTTTTTTGTCACTCTTCCGTTCCTAAAAATTATGAATATTTAAGGTACAACTTTTATTCTGCACCCTGGTCGAATGGGGTGTTGTTTTTATAGTCATGATGCATATTGTTGTGGCGTGAGAGACATTACTTCTCGTCGAAATCTAACTAACAGCCTTAAAAGCAGCCCCGAAGAAATAACATCTATCAGATGCTTTACATATTTGCATATATTTCTTTGAGGTCGGTTCTATATCCTAGAAGAAAACATGACACATGGAAATAAAGAGGAAAACCTCTAGTGTATGTTGAGATCCTCGGTTATTGTGTTATCCAAATTTGCCAAAGGCTTGAAGTCTAAGAACATGGAGTCAACCCCAAAACCGAGTGATGTAGATGGCATGCCTTCCTCAACAGAAAAAATTAATAAATAGAAATGACTTAGGTGCAAGATTCTTTTTTTAATTTTGAGTTTTCCTTTGGTATAACCATAAAACAAATGCATGGTGGAAATTAAAATTTCCAACTGACAGTTTTCATTATTAATTCATGACTAATGTTGTGTCACCTTCAGAGAGGCAGTAGATCCGTTTCTATCTTTTGTTCTGCTCACTTGAATTTGAATTTGTTCCATCGAAGGTCTCGGCAGCTGTACTCATCGATATTTCTGCACCACATTCCAATATGCATCCTAGGTAATCATCAATTACCAGACTGATTTTTTTTTCCTATGTTGTCTTATGGACGTACAAATCGATCGTGCGTGCACATTCTCTTTCTCGTTTGATTACATTCCAACTCGTCTATCAAGACAAAGTAGAACAAATCACCAAATTAAGTGCCCCTTTGCTAAGTAGCATGAACTCGCAAACATAGTATCCACATAGATCTGTCCCCGGTGGCTGTTGTGCGCAATTTACAATAATATAATTCAATCAACATAATAATCTATCATCATAATTATATTGATAAACTATAAGTAAAGAAACGCGTGGACCTATCTCGTACTACTTACCGAGGCACTCTTAAACGTCAGCTCCTCACGAAAGATATACTTAGTCACACTCCTGAACCGCTTCCAAACACGGTACGGCAATGAAAATGAATGACTAAGTTATTCATTACTTGATATCTCAGGAAATCATCGGAGGAGCTGATATAGAGCAAGAATGATTGAAATTAGCTCTCGAGCATGTCCTGCATGCTGCGGAACTGGTCCATGTTTCTCGTTAATGCATTGTAGACTTCAGGTATTCCCTTATCAATTTGAATGTATAGCAGAATCCAGTGGAAGCTGCACACGTTTATATACACGCCAGTAACTCAACAGTTACACTTAACATCGAGCGAGAGAAAAAGCGAGTGGACACACAAAAGAGTAAGATTGTCACCTACAGTTGTAAGGAAGTAGTATGTGCTCCAAGAAATATTGCTCCGTTAGAAACAGTAAAATGTTTTCCGCCGTCTCGCCGAGAAAGCTTGTTAGCGTATTTATATGTACTTTATCTGGGTCGATGAACCCAACATTAAAGATCTTCCTACTTTTACAGGCTAGGATCTTCATTCTTCATAATAGAGTAAAAATTTATATAATGAGGATAATTACATGCAATAAACTGAACAATTGAAATAACTGAACAACTTATATATAGAAAATAAATCCAACAACTTAGAGACAATAGCAATTCATGATAGATTTGTCAAGGGCTTCAAAATTGTACATCCGGAAGATTTCTTCAAATTTGACATGGATCTGCTCGGATCGGAAGTAGTACTCCCGTGGCATTTTCTCCATGATCATTTTTCTTTTGGTGGTTCTCAAGTACCATTCATGCAAGTTACGCATATGCAGGGCCGAGCCCATGGGAGTGCTACCCGTGCGGCCGCACAGGGCCCCAAAATATTGGGGGCCCAAAAAGTTAATTTTAAGTTGTTATGTATAGGAGAAAAAAGGAGAGAAGTTATTATATGTCATGATAAAAGCTTTAGGGTAGTTGGTTGGATGAATCAGTTTCTTCAAGCAGGTGTGAAGGTTCGAATCATCCTTGCTACATTATATTTTTAACTACTTTTTTCTTTTGTACTATACTGAGTTTTTTTCTCTCTTGTACTAAACTGAGGTGATCCCTGTGGCATTGTATTTTCTTTTAGTCTTTCAACTATTTTTTTTCTCTTGTACAAAACTCGGGTTTAAAAATTATTAATCTAAATTGTATTTCTATACGGTAACAAGATTTTTTTTTGACAGGGGCGATGTTAATGGTTATCGATCAGTTCTAAATAACTAAAATACCCCACCTAGACACCTGGAGGGTTGGGGATTCGTACGAATCCAGATTGAAGCAAGACTCAGTTTCTCGGGCCCCCTTGCCAATCAACCCAGATAGCAACACTATAATGCCGACAAGAAATGAGTTTTAATTCATCTTTTGTTCCGTCTTGACGTGTTTCGCGCTTGTGACCGACCAATCGTCAATTCCCCAAATATGTTGATATTTTTGTAAGGACCCGTAATTAGATTTTGACAAAGATTAAATAGAGCCCATTTTAAGTTTCGCACAGGACCGGCCCTGCGCATATGTGGTGGCTCTCAACTACCATTCATGCAAATCTACAGATATAGTAGTTGTGTACCTAAAAATGAATTTTGCCAAAAATCATGAGCAAATTATGCGGCACGGTTCAAATTTGACATGTTTCCAGCTAAATCCGCAGAAAATTGTGTTCTTCACAAGAGGGGGATGGAAACCTTTTAATATGAAACAAATTGGTTAGTTGTGCATATAACATGGTCTAGTATTTAAAAAAAAAAATAGCTACCAAGTTTTACAACATATTTGTGGTAGGTCCTTCACAAAAAAAACCCATTTTTGACACTCGGAAGATGAAAAATGATTTTTTTATTCCATGAAAATGAAAACTTTCTGTCAATATTGTCCGTGCTTCCAAGATGCATATTTGTGTGGAATAAAATGAAAACTTGTTATTCATGAGATGTGTCTGCAACCAACTACGAAAGTCGCCTCATGTTTCCCTTTAATCCAGGAGTCAGCCTTCCCCGGGTTTTCAGAGCGTAGAATATTCTTGAATTTCTCGATATACGGAGCCACCACGGTGGAATTATCCAGAACTGCGTCGTGTGCTTGATTTATAGAATGTCCGTCCCTACATACGGTCCCTCATACCGAGATTCGAGAACACCAATCGGCTTAAGGTGAAGAAGAAAGTCAGCACAAAACTCAATGACCTCTTCTGCCCATGGAGATGCTTCCTTTTGTCCTAGCACCATTACGAACATATTTCTTTAAAAACTCCCATGATCCTATCAAAGTGGAACATATTGTGCAGAAACACAGGACCGAGAATTCTAATCTCTTCGACTAGATGAACTAGGAGGTGCGTGATAATATTGAAGAAGGATGGCGGGAACAACAACTCTAAAGAGACCAGATATTGGACCACATCAATCTGTAACTCTTATAGACATTCTTTATTGATTACCTTCTAAGAAATTGCATTGAGGAATGCACATATCTTCACAATGGCAAATCGAATATTTTCGGGTAGAATTTCAGTAAATGCAATTAGAAGCAATTGCATCATATAAGCACGTGGCTGTCATGAGACTTTATGTTATGGAAATTTTCTCTTTCATATTTACTATTCCCTTTATATTCGATGAAAAGCCTGACGGGACCTTGATACCGAAAAGTACTTCAAAAGAGATTTTCTTCTCTTCCTTGGTAAAATCGTAGTTGGCGCGCCCTTGAAACTTCCCTGGATGCATGTCGTCTCGTCCTTTATGACGTTCCTGGTCATCCCATGCTTCCGATGTATCTTTTGACTTCCCGTTCAAGCCTACAAAGCCTAGAATATTCACACAAAGATTCTTCGTCATGTGCATCACATCGATTGCAGAGCGGACCTCATGGACTTCCCAATAGGATAGCTTCCAAAATATAAATATCTTCTTCCACATGGGTGCGCGCTAATCAGCGCCATTCATAAAAGGTGTCTGCCATGACCCTTTCCAATGATTATATTTAAATCGATGACCATACCAAATTCTTCAGCACCAGTCAAGGTTTCTGCCTTTTTTCGTTAAGGAATGCCTGGGCGAAAGAAACAGACGGTTGTACGGGTACATATTCTTCATACATTTATCGAGATATATACTTTCTGTCTGATTCAAATAGTGGATGCATACATTGTATCCCTTGTTCGTTTGTCTCGAAATGTTACTAAGATGAGGCCAATTACTGATGGTTACTAAAAGCAACAGTCGCAGGTCAAATGGCTCCTGTTTGTGCTCATCCCACACACTTACACCTGATTTGCACCACAACTGCAAAAGTTCATCGACTAATGGACTTAGGTAGACATCAATGTCGTT
The DNA here is from genome assembly GCA_028641055.1 of Alopecurus myosuroides. Classification (NCBI taxonomy): domain Eukaryota; kingdom Viridiplantae; phylum Streptophyta; class Magnoliopsida; order Poales; family Poaceae; genus Alopecurus; species Alopecurus myosuroides. The sequence goes on from CM054060.1 coordinate 394,326,467, forward strand.
GTCGGGTTGCTTTGGGACTTGGATGAGCACTGGAATCATAATGAACTTCCGCTTCATGCACAACAAAGAAGAAAGGTTGTACATACATAGAGTCATGGGACAGGTGTTGTGACTGCATCTCTGCTCCCCAAAAGGATTCATGCCATCTGTACTTAGACCAAACCATAAGTTCCTTGCGCACCTACAAAGTCCTTGAAATCTCTCTCGATTTTTCTCCACTGCCAACCCTCAGCGGGTTGGCTCAACTTGTTGTCTTTCTTACGGGTTTCCATGTTCCATCGTAACAACTTGGCATGCTCAATGTTTCTGAACAAACGTTTTAACCGATGTATTATAGCAGCATACCCCATCACCTTCGTAGGAAGCCTCTTCTTGGGTGTCTTGCCCTCAACATCACCGGGGTCATCTTTTCTGATCTTGTACCGCAATGCATTGCATACCGGCAATTTATCCATATTCTCGTACTTCTAATTGTGGTAGAGAATACAGTCATTAGGGCATGCATGTATCTTCTGCACGTCTAATCCTAGAGGGCAGGCAAGCTTCATTGCTTCGTACCTGCTGGCGGGCAATTTGTTCTTCCTTGGAAGCACCTACTTCAGTAGTACCAACAACTTTCCAAATGACGAGCCAGTCACACCGGTCTCTGCCTTCCACTTTAGCAATTTCAGTGTGCTACCGAGCTTGTTCTTGCCAACTTCACAAGTTCGATACAACAATTTGTTGTGGTACTCCAACACCTGATCGAACTGCAGCCTCTTCTTTTCTGTATGGCAGCCTCGCCTTGCATCCGAAATGACCCAACAAAGATCATTAGTGGACTCATCTGGTGCCCGTTCTGCACCCCTTCTTCTTCATTGTCTTCCATTGCGGTATCGGTGTATTCAGGGAACATATATCGGTAGTTGTCATCATCGTTCTCTTCTTCATCGTTGTCTTCCATCATAACCCCTCTTTATCCTTGCTTGATCCAAACATTATAGCCGGACATGAAATCGGACCGAAGCAGGTGCCTCTGAATGACTCTTGAGGAAGTGTGACTCTTCTCATTCTGACAGTCAACACATGGACAACTCATAAAGTCATTCTGCCGCTTGTTTGCCTCGGCCACAAGGCGATAAGAACGGACGCCTTCCATGTAAGCGGCAGAGCGTCGGTCACCATACATCCATGGATGGCTCATCTGAATCATAGACCAATATATCAAATGCAACCACGATGCTAAAATTAGTACTGCGCGGTCTAAACGAGAAAATAGTTGTTAACCTTTTATGACACATTCAAATATAGAGGAGGAAACATATGTGTGGCTCAGGCACCTCATATCATGTTTGTCTTGTGTGAAAAGAAGTGGTGGGGAATCCCAACACTTGTGTGGCATATATCTAATTTATATTGAAAAGCTGATTAAAAATCAAACAGCTTTTAACCCCAAGCTGGAAGAAGTTTTGGCTACATGAATGACAAGTCCATTGAGAAATTTGTATATTTTGGGGTAGTGCATCATATTATGACGTACATGATATACATTACTTGTCGCAATGGTTAAGACTCTTGTTTCAAATCATATATACTTGATTCCAACCATTTATTATTATGGCGATTTACTTGAAACCCATCATGATATAAATCTATATGTGTAAAGATGGCCCAAAAAATTGGACTACATCTATCAAAACGAAAGAATACATTATTAGGCCTGCTTGACTGGAATCAATGTTTCCGAGATGAACATAAATGAACTAGATTCAAACCTGTATTGCACTTCCTTAGCTTGTGCGTCGAATATCAGTAGCAATTCTTCAAAATAATTTTTGTGCTAGTGGTCTTATGATGCACGAGGTCACAAGAGTGCATCTCGTAGTGTTCAAAATTCTTTCTTTCAATTTTATTATTTCATTAAAATGCAAGTATACTGCCAGATATATCACAATTATATTGGTGAGTTTGATTAGCGTTGCCAAATGGGGAGAAAGAACTAGCTAATATCAATTCATGTAAGGAAGAATTACCATGCCAAAATTGAACTATGTAATGTATGATAAAAAGTAGATAACTTGGTAGATTAAAACTTGATATTTTTGTTGACGACAACAGGGATGGTGGGAAGTTTCTATAGGCGTGCAGCTTATCAAAGGTAGAACCTAAATTGCACACTGTCTCGAGCTGGAACGTTTTCGACATCAGGCTGAAACATCTTACCTCAAGCAGTGAGCTTTGCCCCTGATACAGGAGCAACTACTTCTCCCTGTAACATATCAAATAGGCCCAATAACAAAATGAGATTTTGTTCACCTTCTTTCACTGGATAGAGCTCCCACGTTCTACTGAAATAGCTGATCCTAGATGCTCTATCTGCAAACATGAACGTCCCATGCATGCCTTCCTTCCACCTCCTCCACCATGGCCAAATCACATCAATAATCTGCTTACAGAGGACATTTCGAAAAGGAGAACTGATCCATTGTTTCGGTATATTGAGCACTAGTAATTTAGGTCCTTCGCAGTCAGCCGTCACCCAGTAGAAACAGCCTTACACATATTGGCCCAAGTAGTAGTTACTCTCGTTGTCAACGGTTGAAAACCAGTAGACTGTGCAACACTGTAATGGAATTGCAGGTCGTTGTCTGTTGTTGGCAGAGAAGTTGAAGGCGACTAGCCTAGTTTTCCACTGTGCCATCTAAATTACTCCGAATGATGTCTTCTCTGCAGCCCCTGCCTCATCGCCGGGACGGGGAAGGAACATATTTGGGCGATACCACATTTTTAGGGGGGAACCCACCACCATGACACTCGAGAATGGACGCGCATTGTTTAGTAGAGGAGGATGCAACTGTCCAGGACGTCCTCTATGACACAATCGGTGGTAGGTCCAGGGGGAGAAGGCGAAATTGCCGACCTAACCTGCAGCACTTGCTGCAGATGCAGACGGGTGTGGCACAATGGCAGGGTGGAATACTTTATTGCAACCAAAGATGACGAGGAGGGGCAGGGCGTGGAGCTTGTAGAAACACCCGAGGAAGGAGCAGCCAGCAGCCAGCCACTTAATCAGACGTAGGCGGCGGACGCGTCGAGGATGTAGTCTGGGATGGGAAGTCGGAGGAAGATCTCTGCTACGAGCTAGTCGGGGATAGGCAGCGAGGACATTTCCATAAGATTTGTCACCTGGCTTGGGAGAAGCTACTAGTACAAAATCGAGCATTCAAGACCGGACTCGGTAGAGCAGAAAAATATTATAACCGCATGTACTGCCGTATAACACATGGTCAGTCTCTACTATATTTAAACTCGGGTAGTAGTACTGACCGTCTCTAATAAGATACAATCGGATACGGTTGATATTGACGACCGTCTCCGAAATTACTTTAGACGGCTTTTATTTACGGTCGTCTTGAGCTGTAATTTTAGAGCCTGTTAATATAATTAACCGGAGCGTTGTTTCAATCCATAATTATTTCTATGCTTTGGATGTGGGGAAGGCGATCGATCCGCACGCGGTTATAATCATTTTTGCCGCATATTCTGATCGTGTTCATACTGCTTGGGTGATCCATCAAACACGCACAGTTGCTTTGGATATCAGTGTGGAAGTGGATCGATCAGCGTACGCGAGATCACACATGCATTAATTTGCATGCCGTCCCATCTGTACGCTCTCAATCAATCGCTCATCTGTACGTTCTTGTTGATCCCTCTTTGCCGCGCCCTAGCTACTCTCTTCCTCGACGCGATCTTGATCTCGAGCGCTCTCCTCTCTAATGGCGCTCATCGTTTTTCCGTCGCGGTTGTGCAGGAACGCATTTCATGGTCTGGGTGACCCTCCGTGCGTACCGTTTGAAGAAGTGGATCCAATACGTGAAAAAGCAGTTCCTGGACGGGGTGGCAATCAAGTGTATTGAAATCAACTGCGAGTTCACCGAACCCTCCCCCCCCCCCCACCACACGAAGGACGCTCCAGGCGAGAAGCAGCGTGCCGCCGTGCTACAACTATCGGTGGCGTACGAAACCCTTGTGTTCCAGGTATGCCATGATGATTCACTGCCGGCGATCCTTAAGGAATTCTTAGGGGACTCGACCATCCGATTTCGTGCCACAGCCATCGGTAATAATATCCGTATGCTTCGCCTATACGTGATCGAAATCTCTGGTGCGGTCGACCTTGAGACTGCCGTGAAGAACCCAACCATCCACTCCATCCCGAGTCTATACGCCTTCACCAATTTGTACGCCGGGACCAACACTAGTAGAAAACGGGCCTATAGTCCCGGGTCGTTAGGGGCTCTAGTACCGGATTGCAATCCGGGACTACGCAATCGGGACTAGAGGCCGCCCCCTTTAGTCGCGGTGGCTCACGAACCGGGACTAAAGGGCCTCCACGCGGCCGTCCCAGTCGCCGCGGGCTGGAAGACCTTTAGTCCCGGGCCGTAACATGAGCCTGGACTTAAGGTTTCCTGCCGCTACAGAGTTATCAGCAGTTTCTTTGCCACGGCAGGATTTGTGTTGTTATCCATTTTATTTATGTTTCAAATTGTGTTTAATTTCTAATTTCAAACATGTTTCCATACACATATTCTAGGGTACTACGACATACACAAAGTATACGTAGATGCACATATACAAAAGTTCGAACATATATGTATCACATTGAGTCGAATATATATGTAATGTTTGATCTCTATTGAGCATACGTACATTGAGTCGAACATATATGTATCACATTGAGTTGAACATGCGAATTCACTATCGTTTTCCACCTAAAAGGAGTTCATGGTCCTCCTGATAATGTTCTCCTTTTGGATCAATGACCTCCATCATCAGAAACCCCGCAAATTCCTCTTGAATTGCTTGTAGGCGCACGTGAGGTAGGAGGTTCCGCCGTACATCCATGATCTGTAATATAATTAAAGAGTTCAATAAGATATATAAATTGACTGAAACTCAACACAGTTCATAGAAAATAAACAGTGAATATTGTTTACATAATTAAATTGTGTTCGTATTATGTGTCCGCTAAGTGGTCAACGACCGAATGTACTCGCAGACGTAGTATCCACATAAATTAGTCCCCGGTGGCTGCTGCAAACCCTTCACCAGTTTAAAAGTTAGCTCAACTTTGAATTCACCTCGTGTGACTGATATGAACCATTTTCAACACCTGTTTGTCAAAGAAAATGAAAAAAGGAGTTACAAATTATTTGATAAGGAAATGAACAAGAAATATATATATATATAATGTGATAATTATTGAAATTATTTCAGCAGCATTGCTTTCATTACTTTCCACGAGCGTGGAAATTTGCATATGTGTTGGTAGCTCCTGTTCCTCCTTAGCATCGACTAGAGGATCCCCTATGGCATATTTCTGTTCTACCCCAGCAATTGGCACATCCTATTCCTAACAAGGCACAAATAGACATACCAATTTTGTCAGCATGTCTTTGGGCCTCCAATACAGAAATACCCATATCTTTACATGCTTTTGCCACTCTGGCGTTCATTAACATGAAGTCCTTATCCATTTGGGCTCTATATTTGTTGTCGACATCGGAACTCACTACGAGCGGGGGGTCAATTGTTGTTCCTGTTCTCCGAGCTGGGAATTTTTTTTATTTGCAACAAATCTCGGAATTTGACGGTCATAGCCTAATCTCAGATTCATCTTATATTGTGCTGGTTGCTCAAGAAATCCCTTAGCCCATGCTACGATTTTTCAGAAAAAACATGTTTCTCTATGGGCTTCTTCGGTGGAAAATGGGCCTTCACTTCAAGAGCCACATTCGATGTGGTTTCCTCATCAGTCTTATCATAAGGTCTTATTTGAATAGGCTTTGGCTCATTCGGTATCATCTTCTGCTTTGTAGAAAAGTTAATTTTGTTAGACGTCTCACGGGTGGCAATGCTCTCCGCTTTAGCTCCGGACGTCGAGGGGGAGGCGTCGACTGACGCGCCGGAGGTGGACTAGGGGTAGGTGTCAGCTGACACGCCGGAGGTGGATTGCGTGAAGGCGTCGGCTGACGCGCCACAGGTATACTAGGGGGAGGCGTAGGCTGAAGCGCCTGACCTGGACTAGGGGAGGCGTCGGCTGACGCGCCTGAGGCTACATGGTGGGAGGCGTCGGCTGACGCGCCTGAGGTGTAATAGGGGGAGGCGTCAGCTGACACGCCTGAGGCGACATGGTGGGAGGTGTTGGCTGACGCGCCGGAGATCAACTAGGGGGAGGCGTCGGCAGATTCCTCGGAGTGGTGGCCTTGGAGCTTCTCCTGGAAACCTGATGAAATTCTTCTGCCATAGATTGATATGGCGCCTGACATCTCATCGTTTCGTATCCCCTTCAGGTGTAGGGATGTCAATCTCTAGGTCCTCATACCCCTGCACTAGTTGATCCTCCGTGACACGAGCATAGCCAGGTGGAACTGGATTCCATGGTGGAGTGCTCCAGGTAGACAAGGTCAAGCAGTGTCGGACGCCACCTTGAAGGAAATGTTCTTCATTGGCTGATGTAGCTTTTACTGTTTCATATCTTCGACTTCATCCACGGGGTAGCGAGGCGCTCATCTATTATCCATCATTGTATGATCAGCACCCTGCGTGGAAGCCACGCTGCTCCTCCGCTGGCTATTATCCACTGGAGGGTTATCAAACGAATGTGATGTCCTTTGACAAAGTGTTTGCATTGCCTGATTGAATTGAGTCATTTCTGTTTCTATTATCCCGATGTCGGATATATACCAATTAGGGGTATATCAGATGGTGTCCTAAAGTGCCGGATTACCAGGGTGGCCTGCATGGTAAAGGATCACGGCCCATCGGGCGGCCCAGTAAGCTGACGCACGGAAGCCGGATTCTAGAAGAACCCGGACCACGTCCCACGTGGTACGTCTTGGAGTAGAAGGTGGATTCTTGCCTTCCAAGTTAGGACATACCATAGTCTTCTATGTTTCCTATTCTGTAAGCCCTAACCCGGCTATTATATAAAGCCGGACAGGAGACGAGAAACAAAGAGTACAAGCTAGAGGCTAACTCGACGAGAGGTTGATCCTTATCGAGTAGCCAAACCCAACTCACATTGTACTTTGTGTACTTCAGGCTTCAGCCCTTATTAGTGAGATTGCAGGAGTAGGAACGCCGCCTAGTTGCGACGTACCGAACCTGGGTGAAACCCTGGTGTCATTGTTCGTCATACGATCACGTCCCCCCACATCTCTATCGGTAGTCTCATGGCACCCCCGTCTATGAATTCTACTACGATGTCTCGACAGTTGGCGCCCACCGTGGGGCCTACGACGTCAGGCGTTATGTTTTGATCGGGGATACTCGGTGGAATTGGCAGTACCATAACTGTCGAGAGCCTAGAATTCGACAACGACGTCGGCGCTTCCTCGACAATGGATCGTACATGCCAGCACGGAATCATCTGTTAAGTGCCTGCGTTTTACTGATCGGATCTACAAACATATTTATCGGATTAATTGCAGAGGCAATGGGATTCTATGGTGGAAGCAAATTTATCACACACGCCCTATACCCAGTCGAAGAAGGCTATGACGCCAGATTTTGCTCAGATCGCCGATACTCTGTTGAATCGCGCTTTATCAGTATGCTGCCATCCGAGATCGCCGAAAATACGGATGAAAGCAATCTTGTGGAAGAGGTAGAAAACAACAATCCCACAATAGAGGTGGAAGATCCGACATCCGTCAATCTGACGAAGAACTCGGAAGCTGATTCTGTGTTAGCCGCCATTATGGCGAGATTAGAGTCGGAACCCGGATCGGACCAGTTCGACTCCGACGACGAAGATGTAGACGCTTTCGAAACAAAGGTCAAATCCTTTCAAGAGGGATTCCACGAAGTACTGATGGCAAAACCGGTTGAAAACACAGATGCCGAAAGTCAGGAAAGCCCTAGAACACCTCCGCCAGATGAGGAAAGAGAGGAGGGGCAAACCACTCCAACATACCTGGATGTCAAGGAATTGACAGAGGACGAACCTGGTAAAAAGCCTCCCTCTTCCAAGAAAAAACACAAAGCTTCGAAGAAACTCCAGTACAATCTCCGGAAGAAAAAATTGGCTGATACAGCCAACGAAAACCTGGAAGCAGGAGGAGGAGGTGGAGTTAAGCCTGCGAAGAAGAAAGCGTAATATGTGTTCTGCCAATGTCAGAACAGGACGAACAAGATTTACTTCAAACACCAGTGGGACCTCACGAACCCCTTGAAGTGCTGGAAGCGAGGAGACAAGTTCTCCAACGGCAACAGCAACATCTATTCAGAACTCGAGACCACCTCCAGAAATCCCAAGCTGACATCAATATAAAGAAGGAAGAAATCGAGGAGTACGGAACAAGGAATAGATCTGGCATTAAACCTACATGGTCACCCGGAATCGCAAGACCGGAAGTAATGCTGCCAAAGGAACGGTTTCAAAACCCTGCTTGGTAAAAGCAAGTAAACGGCAGAGATGCTAGGGCGAACCTATATACAAAACCGCAGCAGAAAACGCGGAGGCCACGTTCGCCATCCTCAATAATGACATGTACTCCAATGGCGAAAAACTTCAAGGGGTGTATGCTTTCCTAGGAAAGGCATTGCAGCAGCAACAGTAAGGACACAAAAGATCAGGGAAGTTGCATGACGACTCAACTCTATGCAAAACAGCTACATGCGCCGCTGGAGCACTTGGACCTGAAGAACCTGGACGTTCAAGTAATTCAAAAGAGAAGAAAGCGGATCCGAGAAAGGACAGGAAAAAGCCCGATAACAAGGATTCAGCGTCCAAAACCGGATCCCATATGCCGAAAGATGGAATTAATCCCCGCGACCGGGAAGAACAAAACCGGAAGGACGGAAAAACAATGCCGCCTCCGAGACGCCCTGCTGAAAAAGCCGGAAAAAACGATATTCCTCACAGGCGTGAGAGATCCCGTTCTCCCCCAGGAATAAGGAAAGACATAGGAGTAGAACTCCACCTTATTTGAAACGGCACGTTAACGGAGGAAATAGAGACAATCAAGGAAAAGTGTGTCAGATATATACAAATTAGGGGTATATCAGATGGTGTCCTAAAGTGCCGGATTACCAGGGTGGCCTTAATGGTAATGGGTTACGGTCCATTAGGCGGCCCAGTAAGCTGACACATAGGAGCCGGATTCTAGAAGAACCCGGACCGTAGCTCACGTGGTATTGTTTGGAGTAGAAGGCGGATTATTGCCTTCCAAGTTAGGACTTACCGTAGTCTTCTAGGTTTTATTTTTTGTAAGCCCTAACCCGACTATTATATAAAGCCGGACGGGAGAGAAGAACAAAGAGAGAACAAGCTAGAAGCTAACTCGCTGAGAGGTTGATCCTTGTCGAGTAGCTAAACCAAACTCACGTTTTACTTTGTATACTTCGGGCTTCATCCCTGATTTAGTGAGATTGCAGGAGTAGTAACGCCTAGTTGCGACGTACCGAACCTGGGTAAAACCCTGGTGTCATTGTTTGTCATACAACCACGTCCCCCCAGAATCTCTATCTGTAATCTCATGGCACCCCCGTCTATGAATTCTACTACGATGTCTCGACAGTCGGCACCCGCCGTGGGGCTAGCGACGTCAGGCGTTATGTTTCCATCGGGGATACTCGGCGGAATTGGCAGTACCATAACTGTCGGAAGTCTGGAATTCGACAACGACGTCGGGCGCTTCCTCGACAACGGATCGTACATGCCAGCACGGAATCACCTGGTAAGTGCCTGCATTTTACCGATTAGATCTACAAACATATTTATTGGATTAGCTGCAGAGGTAATGGGATTCTGTGGTGGAAGCAAATTTATCCCACACACCCTCTACCCAGTCGAAGAAGACTATGACGCCGGATTTTGCTCAGATCGCCGATACTCTGCTGAATCGCACTTTATCGGTATGGTGCAATCCGAGATCGCCGAAAACACGGATGAAAACTATCCCGTCGAAGAGGTAGAAAACAACAATCCCACAATAGAGGTGGAAGTACTGATCCTTTCAAGAGGGATTCCACGAAGTACTGATGGCAAAACCGGCTGAAAACACTGATGGTGAAAGTCAGGAAAGCCTTAGGACACCTCCGCCAGATGAGGAAAGAGAGGAGGGGGAAACCACTCCAACATACCCGGATGTCAAGGAATTAACAGAGGACGAACCTGGTAAAAAACCTCCCTCTTCCAAGAAAAAACACAAATCTTTGAAGAAACTCCAGTACAAGCTCCGAAAGAAAACATTGGCTGATAGAGCCAACGAAAACCTGGAAGCAGGAGGAGGAAGTGGAGTTAAGCCTGCGGAGAAGAAAGCGAAGAAAATATGTGTTCCGCCAATGTCAGAACAGGACGAACATGATTTAATTCAAACACAAGTGGGACCTCACGAACCCCCTGAAGTGCTGGAAGCCAGGAGACAAGCTCTCCAACATCAACAACAACATCTATTCAGAACTCAAGAACACCTCCAGAAAACCCAAGCTGACATCAAGTTAAAGAAGGAAGAAATCGAGGAGTACGAGAGAAGGAATAGATCTGGCATTAAATCTACATGGTTACCCGAAATCGCACAACCCGAAGTACTGCCGCCAAAGGAACGGTTTCAAAACCCTGCTTGGCAAAAGCAAGTAAACAACACAGATGCCAGGGGCAAACCTATATACAAAACCGCAACAGAAAACACGGAGCCCGCGTTCGCCATCCTCAACAATGACATGTACTCCAATGGCGAAAAACTTCAAGGGGTGTATGCTTTCCTAGGAAAGGCATTGCAGCAGCAACAGCGAGGACACGCAAGATCAGGGAAGTTTCATGACGACTCAACCCTATGCAAAACAACTACCTACACCGCTGGAGCACCTGGACCTGACGAACCTGGAGATTCAAGTAAGTCAAAAGAGAAGAAAGTGGATCCGAGAAAGGAAAAGAAAAGCCCGACAACAAGGATGCAGCGTCCAGAACTGGATCCCATCTGCCGAAAGATGGAATTAATCCCCGTGATCAAGAAGAACAAAATCGGAAGGACGGAAAAGCAATGCCGCCTCCGAGACGCCCTTTTGAAAAAGCCGTAAGACACGATATTCCTCACAGGCGTGAGAGATCCCGTTCGCCCCAAGGAATAAGGAAAGACACAGGAGTACAACCCCACCTTATCCGAAAGGGCACGTTAACGAAGGAAATAGAGACAATCCAGGAAAAGCGTGTCGGATATATACCAATTAGGGGTATATCAGATGGTGTCCTAATGTGCCGGATTACCAGGGTGGCCTGAATGGTAATGGGTTATGGTCCATTAGGCGGCCCAGTAAGCTGACACAGAGGAGCCGGATTCTAGAAGAACCCAGACCGCGGCTCACGTGGTACGGTTTGGAGTAGAAGGAGGATTCGTGCTTTCCAAGTTGGGACTTACCGTAGTATTTTAGGTTTCCTTTTCTGTAAGCCCTAACCCGGATATTATATAAAGCCGGACGGGAGAGAAGAACAAAAAGAGAACAAGCTAGAAGCTAACTCGCTGAGAAGTTGATCCTTGTCGAGTAGCTAAACCTAACTCATGTTGTACTTTGTAAACTTCAGGCTTCAGCCCTGATTTAGTGAGATTGCAGGACTAGGAACGCCGCCTAGTTGCGACGTACCAAACCTAGGTAAAACCCTGGTGTCACTATTTGTCATACAACCACGTCCCCCGACAATCTCTATCGGTAGTCTCATGGAACCGCCGTCTATGAATTCTACTACGATGTCTCGACAGCTGGCACCCACCGTGGGGACAGCGACGTCAGGCGTTATGTTCCGATCGGGGATACTCGGCGGAATTGGCAGTACCATAACTGTCGGAAGTCTGGAATTCGACAACGACGTCGGGCGCTTCCTCGACAACGGATCGTACATGCTAGCACGGAATCACCTGGTAAGTGCCTGTGTTTTACCGATTGATCTGCAAACATTTTTATTGGATTAACTGTAGAGGCAATGGGATTCTGTGGTGGAAGAAATTTATCCCACCCGCCCTATACCTAGTAGAAGAAGACTATGACGCGGGATGTTGCTCAGATCGCCGATACTCTGCTGAATCGCACTTTATCGGTATGGTGCAATCCGAGATCGCCAAAAACACGGATGAAAACAATCCCGTGGAAGAGGTAGAAAACAACAACCCCACAATAGAGGTGGAAGATCCGACATTCGTCAATTTGACGACAAACTCGGAAGCTGACTCTGTGTTAGCCGCCATCGAGGCTAGATTACAGTGGGAACACGGATCGGACCAATTCGATTCCGAAGACGAAGATGTAGACGCTTTCAAAAGAAAGGACAAATCCTTTCAAGAGGGATTCTACGAAGTACTGATGGCAAAACCGGCTGAAAACACGGATGCTGAAAGTCAGGAAAGCCTTAGGACACCTCCGCCAGATGAGGAAAGAGAAGAGGGGGAAACCACTCCAACATACCCGGATGTCAAGGAATTGACATAGGACGAACCTGGTAAAAAACCTCCCTCTTTCAAGAAAAAACACAAATCTTTGAAGAAACTCCAGTACAAGCTCCGGAAGAAAATATTGGCTGTTACAGCCAACGAAGACCTGGAAGCAGGAGAAGGAAGTGGAGTTAAGCCCGCGAAGAAGAAAGCGAAGGAAATATTTGTTCCGCCAATGTCAGAACAGGACGAACAAGATTTACTTCAAACAAAAGTGGGACCTCATGAACCCCCTGAAGTGCTAGAAGCCAGGAGACAAGCTCTCCAACATCAACAACAACATCTATTTAGAACTCGAGAACACCTCCAGAAAGCCCAAGCTGACATCAAGTTAAAGCAGTACATGGTTATACGAAACCGCAAGACCGGAAGTACTTCTGCCAAAGGAACGGTTTCAAAACCCTGCTTGGCAAAAGAAAGTAAACAACACAGATGCCAGGAGCGAACCTATCTACAAAACCGTAGCAGAAAACGCGGAGGCCGCATTCGCCATCCTCAATAATGACATGTACTCCAATGGCGAAAAACTTCAAGGGGTGTATGCTTTCCTAGGAAAGGCATTGCAGCAGCAACAGCGAGGACACGCAAGATCAGGGAAGTTGCATGACGACTCATGAAGGGTTCGTTGCATAGAAAACAAAAAATTTCCTACGCGAGAGACACCCGAAAGGCCAAGATCTAATCTAGGAGACGAAGTGTAATGGGCAACAAGAGGGTTAAGGAGAACACATACGCTCGAAGACTCAAAGTGGTACGAGATCAAATCTCGTTGTTGGCGTAGTCGTACTCACACCGATCCCGATAGCGAGAAGATGGGCACCGCAATCCGGCGGAGCATCCGTGATCGGTCACACGTACGGTTGATGACGACCTCCATTCCCTCGTTCCAGCAGGGCGCGTAAGTAGAGGATCCCTCGGAACTCCAACAACACGACGACGTGGTGGTGGTGAAGAATCCCACGGTCAGGGCTTCGCCAAGCCGGAGACCATGAAATGGAGCAGCGGGTGGAGGGAAAGGAAGTGGCCAAGTGTGTGAATGAGGAGGATCCCTCACCCTCCTTTTATAGGGAGAGGGAGGCAGCCCAAAGGTGGGGTGCGGCCAGCCATGGTGGTGCCCCCACTCATGCTCCCATAACTTCCCACTTGGAAAATCCAAAGGTTTTCTTTTAATAAATAAATAAAACCATTTTACTTCTTTATTTCAGCATTTGTTAATTATATTAACAAACTTTTGCATATAGCACCTCGAATCATTTGTTAATTCTATTAACAACCATTGGACGAAAAACCCCTTGAACTATTTCAATTTTCCCGAAACAATTTCGGTGCTGCCCAAAATATTCTTCGATATTCCGTATCCTCTCAAACGCTTCATCGAACCTTAAGTGTGTCACCCTACGGTTCGCGAATAAGATAGACATGATCGAGACTCCTCTCCGATCAATAATCAACATCGGGATCTGGAGATCCGTGATGACTCCTATATATTCAACGATGACTCTCGTGATCGTGTGAACCAACAACGCCGTGAACTATTCCCTTTCTCTCGCGATATTTTACTTGTCCGAGATTCGATCATTGGTATCAACCATACCTTGTTCAATCTCGTTACCGACAAGTACTCTTTTCTCGTTCCCGTGATATAACATCCTTGTGATCATATCACGTGCTTGCAAGCGGTTTCGATGTGATATCACCGAGAGGGCCCAGAGTATATCTCTCCGTCATTTGGATGGACAAATCCCACTCTTGATCCATGATCCTCAACTAATACTTTCCGAATACTTAACGACACCTTTATAGTCACCCTGTTACGGTGTGACGTTTGATGCCATCAAAGCACTCTTCCGGTATCAGCGATTGACATGATCTCATGGTCTAAGGAATAAGTTACTTCGTATGTTTGATATAACAATGTAAACTAAATGACTAGATCGCATTGCTATATTCTCTTTGGGTATATGTTCATCACATCATTCTTCTAATGACATGACCCTGTTATTAATAACATCCAATGTTCATGATCAGGAAACCTTGATCATCTATTAATCAACGAGCTAGTTAAAAGAGAGGCTTTACTAGGAACCATTGTTTGTTTATTAAGAACACACGTATCAACGTTTCCGGTTAATACAATTCTAGCATGAGAAATAAACATTCATCATAAACAAGAATAAGATAATAAACATTTTATTATTGCCTCTCGGGCATATTCCCTTCAGTCTCCCACTTGCACTAGAGTCAATAATCTAGTCTATAAGCACTTAACACATATGGCGTACCAGTGTTATTACCATGCTTCACATGTGGTAAATCTTATCAAAAAGATCTGAACTGTTCAGGTCCTATTCTATTTGCATGTTCTTTGCGTCTACACGCATCTTTCATTCTCTAATGAGATGGCTTTGCATATATATGGTCAATCGGTGAAACCTTAATTCCTCGTCTTAAACCATTGTCACTAACATTGTGAAAATGTAGCTTCATAGTGTTTAGCAATCTTGGAAATTCACCATGTTCCGGTGATACCTTGATTCCTCAGCTTAAACTGATGTTACTAACATTGTGAAAATGTATCTTCATAGTGTCAGCATTCTTGGAATTTCACCAAGTTCAATAAAGAACTCCTTGACACAAAATACGCTTATTATCAGTTGTCAACACAACGATATACTTTAGCCTTTGTTGTAGTATCTGTCACAATATTTTAATTTTGAAACTCTTTCAAATCTAGCATGGAACTTTCTTCCATCCTATTGTGCTACCCTTCATCACATATTTTAATTGAGATGAAATTACTTGAATAAATGACAAGACTATTAGTGTAACATATTACAACTAATATTTTGTCATTCCTATATAGGAAAACACATCCTTAGCATTTCTGAAATGACACAAGGATCTCTCTCACTGTTGTCTAATCATCATATGAATTATCCTGCTATAACATTTTATAGCATAGGACTCATCTGGTTTTGTACATAGCATGGAAACATGACTTAAAAATCTCAATTTCAATGATGCTAATCATGATTCAAAACACATGAATCTTGCTCAATTATTTTCCATGTGACAAGAACTCCTTCTTGTCATTTCGATATTGACTTACTTTAATATTTCATCTATGTAATTTGGCTTCAATCATATCAGGTGCTTCAATCCATGTTTTATAGATATTGATGCCCAGTATCTTCTAAGCCTTTCATCAGTATGAAAATCTTAACCGTGTTAATTTAAAATACATATCTTCCAATCAACCATACGTCATCTACTTAAAGCATTGGAAATATGTCTTAGCACTCCCACATAATTTCTTGTTACTCTACAAGCATCTTTATCATTCATGATGGAATCAAACTCTTTTGATAACTTCATTAAGCTAAAGATTTCAACTTCGCTATGCTCACTTCAACCATTGAAGTGTGCATACCTTTCTAGCAATCTTTTGAATATTATAAAACTCTCAGACTGTGTCAAGTACACATCTTTGATCAAACTTCCTCGAGAGGAGAGTTAGTTTTGTTATTCAACTGCCATATCATAATATGTAACTTTTGCTAGAACTATCCGCAAAGACTAAAACATCACTACGGAAGATCAAAATCTTGTAGTAGTCAACTCTTTTAACTTCGTCGAAAACAACTTTTCGATAAGTACAACTTTCAAAGGATGTAAAATCCATGTCTTTTTCACTATATAGACCCTTTTGCTATCGTTAGGCATCAAGCCTATCGAAGGGACTACCAAGTCACATACTTCATATTCATACAAGGATACTACGGCGGATATAATGACTCATAGTCAATTTTACGAAGTCAGGGCCAATCATTTGCTTCCTTTATATTGTCCAGGTCCTTTGTTGTCAAAACAACACCTTGTTCTTAAACCACAAGTTGTTCTAAGTACAAAGTTTTTGGACTTTTTCTGGTACAGTTCGCAAACTCATTTGAAGTATCTACAACATTTGTAATGTCTTCTACTT
This sequence comes from Alopecurus myosuroides, assembly GCA_028641055.1. Lineage (NCBI taxonomy): Eukaryota > Viridiplantae > Streptophyta > Magnoliopsida > Poales > Poaceae > Alopecurus > Alopecurus myosuroides. Next base: position 394,342,919 of record CM054060.1, read on the forward strand.
AGTCAAAATAGTAAACCCCGGAACATCTTCCAGTGCTGCGCTACTCTTGACATGATAACGAAGATTCTCTAATCTCGTTGAGTTTGTACTGTGCTCCCACTCACTTGTTTTGCAAGAACTACTTTCTCGAGAAATCAACCCTTTCTGACAAACAACATTTGTCTTTTGGTTCGGTGATAGGAGAAATACCCAATGTTTTATTTGGGATAACCTTATAAACATATATTTATCCTATTTTGGTTGTAAACATTTTACACATGCTATGCATACCAAAACTTAAGAAAAATGACAAGTCGGGTCATTACCCAAACCATATATTATATGTTGTCAATTTCAACGGATCATGATGGTGCTCTTTTTAGTGTAAAAGCGGTTGTCCTTAATGTATAAACTACAAAATTATAATTGAAATTTTATTAATCTTACCATGTCAAACAGGGTTTGATTTTGTCTTTTGAATACTCCAATCTAATGTGGGGTATTCGAGAAGTATAAGTTGTAGAACAATTCTGCAACTTCTCAGATGTTTTGCTAAACTTGTAACTCAAACTTTATCCTTTATGATCCAATCATAAATACTTGATTATCTTGTTACATTGATTTTAAATTCGTATTAACAACCTTTTGAACCAATTCAAAATGTCAAACTCTGTTCCCTTTAAATAGATATACTCACATATCTACTTAAATCACCGACATAATTTTATGAAGGAAAAATTAATCCACCATACATGACTACACATAATGGACTATATACATCAATATGTATAATCTCCACTAAATTATTCGTCCATTCTACTTTGGCCTATGAACGGAATTCTAGTCATCTTTTGGAAGAGGTCTCACAAGCGTCAATTTATTCAAAACAAAATGACTCCGGAAGTCCATCAATATGGAGTTCCTTCATGTTTTCCTTTCCGATATGAACCAAAATGGTGGTGGCACAATTTAAGTGAAAATCTTTTACGTCTTGCAACGTTTAGCATTCAGACTTATAGATGTTTACTTTACCAACATGATTTATATTAATATATCCATCAATTATGGAATATGGTCATCGTTTGAACAATCTCATTTGTTCTCACAAAAGACTAGAACAAAATAAAAAATTATTAAGTTCTTAAAATAAATCTTGAATGTTTGGTTCGATACTACAATGAACACAATAACACTTTATTTATGTTCTTGTCATAATCGATTCCACATCTATTACTAGTTCCTTTTAGGCCCTTGTATTTCTTGCATTACGTTGCTTTGTATGACAACTCATACCAACCAATGTGGTATCAAAATACCCAAAAAATACTTTGTTAACTAGTAATACATCTATAACTTGTATATCAAGCATATACTCCTGAGCTGGACTTTTCAAGTTATCTTCTTTTCAGCCATATATCTATTTGCAATTCTATTTTCAATATTCCCTTTCCTTTACAGAAGAATCATTCAACATCAAACAATGCTAGCCGTACTAGCTCATTTTCTTTGGCGTGTTAGTCATATACTATCACCCATTGAGTCATACTTTGAGTTTGATTGTTCTACTATTATCACCATATTAATAGAATTCTTCTATATTCCACTCTTAGCAATCTCCAAGTAAGGTAAACGACTTTACACATACTTTTAATCCATCCCATCATAACAATTTTATGATTAAGCTACTATAGCTCGAAGGAAGGAATTTAGAGGATATTTTTTTAGCATCCAATTTCTTGGAATATTCAAACGCCTAGCGTCTTCAATCATTGCATATATTCAGATAATATAAGCAAACATTGTCACGCTAAATTTGCATATATTCAGATAATATAAGCAAACATTGTCACGCTAAATTATACTCAGTCATGTTGCTACAAATAAGTTTCTAGATATCAATATATCTTTCACTTGATTGTTTCTGAAAACAACTCTTTTCAGTTCCAAAATCACCTTGATCAACAAAACATTCTTTTGAAGATAAAGTTATACGAAAGCAACCATGACTCTGGATTCTAAGTAGGAATTATTTTCTCTCTAGATTAATCAATCATTAACCATATGGAGCTAGGTAGGAAATACCAAAAATCTACAATAGGACTCAATTTTAAATTTCACTAATACGGTACCAATCTTAAATGGTATTTATCAGATCATAATAGTTATATCTCAATTAACAATCTAAGTGTAAGCTAGTTATGTGGATGCCAATGAATACTACAATTTGTGCAAATTCACTTTGATTTGTTGTTCATGATAAATAAGTTCTAGTTAATTCAAAAATTAAATCATGAACTCCCACTCAAAAACAACATCCCTCTTAGTCGTCTTTAGTGATTACACGAACCAAATTCACTACACCAAAACCGATCATCACGTGAGATGATGTAGTTTCAAAGGCGAACATCGACATGTTCATCATATCATCCATATGACTCATGCTTTACCTTTCGGTTACGTGTTCCGAGGCCATGTCTGTACATGATAGGCTCGCCAAGTAGAACCGTAGTATTGCGTGTGTTTCAAGGCCATGTCTGTACATGCTAGGCTTGAAAACACCCGTTGTATGCGAACGTTGAGTCTATCACACCCGATCATCACGTGGTGTCTCGAAACGACGAACTTTCTTAACGGTGCATACTTAAGGAAGTACACATTATTATCTTGATATTAAGTGAGAGGGGTCATCTTATAATGCTACCGTCGCTATCTAAGCAAAACATGATGCATAAAAGGATTAACATCACAAACATCACATGTAAGGATAACGTGATATGATATGGTCCTCCTTGCACTTGGTCTCCATCATGTGCATCATGGTATGATCTCCATCATTCCACCGGCGTGGTACCAAGTACCATGGCACCCCAATCTTGATTGTACATCAATAAGAATACAATCATATGGATACCTTCCGGTATATCAATAATTTACAAAATAGATCATCTCATAATCAAATTTGTAATATTGACCATATCACATCACATGCCCAGCAAAAACTAGTTAGACGCCTCTAATTTATTTTTGCATATTTTACGTGGCTTAGAGCTTTCGATGATAGAACCGTTCATACCTACGAACATCAACCACAACGTTGATAAACACATTTTTAACAACCCTTCGTAGATTAGATCTTAAATATAGTAGGAGAAACGGAAACCCCCTTAGCCACAAGTGAGACAACTCTCGCGTACATAGTACACGTAAACTTAGTCTGGGGCAGCTTCATCCTACTATGCCACTAAGATCATAAAATACTCAAGGAGGAAATAACATGATCATCAACGCCCACGTACTCATATGTGTCCTACCCGTACAAAACATCTACCCATAGATCCGGCTCTGATACCACTGAAGGGTTCGTTGCATAGAAAACAAAAAATTTCCTACACGAGAGACACCCGAAAGGCCAAGATCTAATCTAGGAGACGAAGTGTAACGGGCAACAAGAGGGTTAAGGAGAACACATACCCTGGCAGACTCAAAGTGGTACAATATCAAATCTCGTTGTTGGCGTACTCGTACTCACACCGATCCCGATAGCGAGAAGATGGGCACCGCAATCCGGCGGTGCATCCGTGATCGGTCACACGTACGGTTGATGACGACCTCCGTTCCCTCGTTCCAGCGGGGCGCGGAAGTAGAGGATCCCTCGGAACTCCGGCAGCACGACGACGTGGTGGTGGTGAAGAATCCCACGGTCAGGGCTTCGCCAAGCCGGAGACCATGAAATGGAGCAGCGGGTGGAGGGAAAGGGAAGTGGCCAAGTGTGTGAATGAGGAGGATCCCTCACCCTCCTTTTATAGGGAGAGGGAGGAATCCCAAAGGTGGGGTGCGGCCAGCCATGGTGGTGCCCCCACCTCTTCCCTCTTCATGTGAGTGGAAGCTCCACCCACACCCAATCATGCTCCCATAACTTCCCACTTGGAAAATCCAAAGGTTTTCTTTTAATAAATAAATAAAACCTTTTTATTTCTTTATTTCAGCATTTGTTAATTATATTAACAAACTTTTGCATATAGCACCTCGAATCATTTGTTAATTCTATTAACAACCATTGGACGAAAAACCCCTTGAACTATTTCAATTTTCCCGAAACAATTTCGGTGCTGCCCAAAATATTCTTCGATATTTCGTATCCTCTCAAACGCGTCATCGAAACTTAAGTGTGTCACCCTACGATTCGCGAATAAGATAGACATGATCGAGACTCCTCTCCGATCAATAATCAACAGCGGGATCTGGAGATCCGTGATGACACCTATATATTCAACGATGACTCTCGTGATCGTGTGAACCAACAACGCCGTGAACTATTCCATTTGTCTCGCGATATTTTACTTGTCCGAGATTCGATCATTGGTATCAACCATACCTTGTTCAATCTCGTTACCGATAAGTACTCTTTTCTCGTTCCCGTGATATAACATCCTTGTGATCATATCACGTGCTTGCAAGCGGTTTCGATGTGATATCACCGAGAGGGCCCAGAGTATATCTCTCCGTCATTTGGATGGACAAATCCCACTCTTGATCCATGATCCTCAACTAATACTTTCCGAATACTTAACGACACCTTTATAGTCACCCTGTTACGGTGTGACGTTTGATGCCATCAAAGCACTCTTCCGGTATCAGCGATTGACATGATCTCATGGTCTAAGGAATAAGTTACTTCGTATGTTTGATATAACAATGTAAACTAAATGACTTGATCGCATTTCTGTATTCTCTTTGGATATATGTTGATCACATCATTCTTATAATGACATGAACCCGTTATTAATAACATCCAATGTTCATGATCAGGAAACCTTGATCATCTATTAATCAACGAGCTAGTTAAAAGAGAGGCTTTACTAGGAACAATTGTTTGATTATTAAGCACACATGTATCAATGTTTCCGGTTAATACAATTCTAGCATGAGAAATAAACATTCATCATAAACAAGGAATAAGATAATAACCATTTTATTATTGCCTCTCGGGCATATTCCCTTCAACTCAGCCCTATGCAAAACAGCTACCTGCGCCGCTAGAGCACCTGGACCTGAAGAACCTGGAGATTCAAGTAATTCAAAAGAGAAGAAAGTGGATCCGAGAAAGGACAAGAAAAAGCCCGATAACAAGGATGCAGCGTCCAGAACCGGATCCCATCTGCCGAAAGATGGAATTAATCCCCGTGATCGGGAAGAACAAAACCGGAAGGACGGAAAAGCAATGCCGCCTCCGAGACGCCCTTCTAAAAAAGCCGGAAGACACGATATTCCTCACAGGCGTGAGAGATCCCATTCGCAACTAGGAATAAGGAAAGACACAGGAGTAGAACTCCACCTTATCCGAAAGGGCACGTTAACGGAGGAAATAGAGACAATCAAGGAAAAGCGTGTCGGATATATACCAATTAGGGGTATATCAGATGGTGTCCTAATGTGCCGGATTACCAGGGTGGCCTGTATGGTAATGGGTTATGGTCCATTAGGCGGCCCAGTAAGCTGACGCAGAGGAGCCGGATTCTAGAAGAACCGGACCGCGGCTCTCGTGGTACGGTTTGGAGTAGAAGGAGGATTCATGCTTTCCAAGTTAGGACTTACCGTAGTCTTTTAGGTTTCCTTTTCTGTAAGCCCTAACCCGGCTATTATATAAAGCCGGACGGGAGAGAAGAACAAAAAGAGAACAAGCTAGAAGCTAACTCGTTGAGAACTTGATCCTTGTCGAGTAGCTAAACCTAACTCATGTTGTACTTTGTAAACTTCAGGCTTCAGCCCTGATTTAGTGAGATTGCTGGAGTAGGAACGCCGCCTAGTTGCGACGTACCAAACCTGGGTAAAACCCTGGTGTCACTTTTTTTTCATACAACCACGTCCCCCCACAATCTCTATCGGTAGTCTCATGGAACCCCCGTTTATGAATTCTACTACGATGTCTCGACAGTTGGCACCCACCGTGGGGACAACGACGTCAGGGTTTATGTTTCGATCGGGGATACTCGACGGAATTGGCAGTACCATAACTGCCGGAAGTCTAGAATTCGACAACGATGTCGGGCGCTTCCTCGACAACGGATCGTACATGCTAGCACGGAATCACCTGGTAAGTGCCTTCGTTTTACCTATTGGATCTGCAAACATCTTTATTGGATTAACTGTAGAGGCAATGGGATTCTTTGGTGGAAGCAAATTTATCCCACACGCCCTATACCCAGTCGAAGAAGATGTAGACGCTTTCAAAAGAAAGGACAAATCCTTTCAAGAGGGATTCCACGAAGTACTGATGGCAAAACTGGATGAAAACACGGATGCTGAAAGTCAGGAAAGCCTTAGGACACCTCCACCAGATGAGGAAAGAGAGGAGGGGGAAACCACTCCAACATAACCGGATGTCAAGGAATTGACAGAGGACGAACCTGGTAAAAAACCTCCCTCTTCCAAGAAAAAACACAAAGCTTTGAAGAAACTCCAATACAAGCTCAGGAAGAAAAATTGGCTGATCCAGCCAACGAAAACCTGGAAGGAGGAAGTGGAGTTAAGCATGCGGAGTAGAAAACAAAGGAAATCTCTGCTCCACCAATGTCAAAACAAGACGAACAAGATCTACTTCAAACACGAGTGGGAGCCCACGAACCCCCAGAAATTCTAGAAGCCAGGAGACAAGCCCTCCAAAGGCAACAACACCATCTATTCCGAACGTGGGACACCTCCAAAAAACTCAAGCTGACATTAAGTTAAAGCAGGAAGAAATCGAGGAGTACGAGAGAAGGAAATATGTGTTCCGCCAATGTCAGAACAGGACGAACAGGATTTACTTCAAACACAAGTGGGACCTCACGAACCCCTTGAAGTGTTGGAAGCTAGGAGACAAGCTCTCCAACATCAACAACAACATCTATTCAGAACTCAAGAACACCTCCAGAAAACCCAAGCGGACATCAAGTTAAAGCAGGAAGAAATCGAGGAGTACGAGAGAAGGAATAGATCTAGAATTAAATCTACATGGTTACCCGAAATCGCAAGACCGGAAGTACTGCCGCCAAAGGAACGGTTTCAAAACCCTGCTTGGCAAAAGCAAGTAAACAACACAGATGCCAGGGGCGAACCTATATACAAAACCGCAGCAGAAAACGTGGAGGCCGCGTTCTCCATACTCAACAATGACATGTACTACAATGGCGAAAAACTTCAAGGGGTGTTTGCTTTCCTAGGAAAGGCATTGCAGCAGCAACAGAGAGGACACGCAAGATTAGGGAAGTTGCATGAAGACTCAGCCCTATGCAAAACAGCTACCTGCACCGCTGGAGCACCTGGACCTGAAGAACCTGGAGATTCAAGTAATTCAAAAGAGAAGAAAGTGGATCCGAGAAAGGACATGAAAAAGCCCGATAACAAGGATGCAGCGTCCAGAACCGGATCCCATCTGCCAAAAGATGGAAATAATCCCCGTGATCGGGAAGAACAAAACCGGAAGGACGAAAAAGCAATGCCGCCTCCGAGACGACCTTCTGAAAAAGCCGGAAGACACGATATTCCTCACAGGCGTCAGAAATTTTGTTCGCCCCCAGGAATAAGGAAAGACACATAAGTAGAACTCCACCTTATCCGAACGGGCACGTCAACAGAGGAAGTAGAGACAATCCAGGAAGAGCGTGTCGGATATATACCAATTAGGGGTATATCAGATGGTGTCCTAATGTGCCGGATTACCAGGGTGGCATGAATGGTAATGGTTTATGGTCCATTAGGCAGCCCAGTAAGCTGACACAGAGGAGCCGGATTCTAGAAGAACCCGGACCGCAGCTCACGTGGTACGGTTTGGAGTAGAAGGAGGATTCGTGCCTTCCAAGTTAGGACTTACCGTAGTCTTTTAGGTTTCCTTTTCTGTACGCCCTAACCCGGCTATTATATAAAGCCGGACGGGAGAGAAGAACAAAAAGAGAACAAGCTAGAAGCTAACTCGCTGAGAAGTTCATACTTGTCGAGTAGCTAAACCTAACTCATGTTGTACGTTGTATACTTTAGGCTTCAGCCCTGATTTAGTGAGATTGCAGGAGTAAGAACGCCACCTAGTTGCGACGTACCAAACCTGGGTAAAACCCTGGTGTCACTGTTTGTCATACAACCACGTCCCCTAACAATCTCTATCGGTGGTCTCATGGATCACCCGTCTATGAATTCTACTACGATGTCTCGACAGTTGGCACCCACCATGGGGACAGCGACGTCAGGCGTTATATTTCGATCGGGGATACTCGGCGGAATTGGCAGTACCATAATTGTCGGAAGTCTGGAATTCGACAACGACGTCGGGCGCTTCCTCGACAACGGATCGTACATGCTAGCACGGAATCACCTGGTAAGTGCCTGCGTTTTACCGATTGGATCTGCAAACATATTTATTTGATTAACTGTAGAGGCAATGGGATTTTGTGGTGGAAGAAAATTTATCCCACACGCCCTATACCCAGTCGAAGAAGACTATGACGCCGGATTTTGCTCAGATCGCCGATACTCTGCTGAACCGCACTTTATCGGTATGGTGCAATCCGAGATCGCCGAAAACACGGATGAAAACAATCCCGTGGAAGAGGTAGAAAACAACAATCCCACAATAGAGGTGGAAGATCCGACATTCGTCAATTTGACGACAAACTCGGAAGCTGACTCTATGTTAACCGCCATTGAGGCTAGATTAGAGTTGGAACCCGGATCGGACCAATTCGATTCCAAAGACGAAGATGTAGACGCTTTCAAAAGAAAGGACAAATCCTTTCAAGTGGGATTCCACGAAGTACTGATGGAAAAACCGGATGAAAACACGGATGCTGAAAGTTAGGAAAGCCTTAGGACACCTCCGCCAGATGAGGAAAGAGAGGAGGTGGAAACCACTCCAACATACCCGGATGTCAAGGAATTGACAGAGGACGAACCTGGTAAAAAACCTCCCTCTTTTAAGAAAAAACACAAAGCTTTGAAGACACTCCAATAAAAGCTCAGGAAGAAAAAATTGGCTGATCCAGCCAACGAAAACCTGGAAGCAGGAGGACGAAGTGGAGTTAAGCATGCGGAGTAGAAAACAAAGGAAATCTCTGCTCCACCAATGTCAGAACAAGACGAATAGGATCTACTTCAAACACCAGTGGGAGCCCACGAACCCCCAAAAGTGCTAGAAGCCAAGAGACAAGCCCTCCAAAGGCAACAGCAACATCTATTCGGAACCTGGGAACACCTCCAAAAAACTCAAGCTGACATTAAGTTAAAGCAGGAAGAAATCGAGGAGTACGAGAGAAGGAATAGATCTGGCATTAAACCTACAGGGTTGCCCGGAATCGCAAGACCGAAAGTACTGCCGCCAAAGGAACGGTTTCAAAACCCGGCCTGGCAAAAGCACGTAAATGGCACAGATGCCAGGGCGAACCTATATACAAAACCGCAGCAGAAAACATGGAGGCCGCTTTCGCCATCCTCAACAACGATCTGTACTCCAATGGCGAAAAACTTCAAGTGGCATATGCTTTCTTGGGAAAGGCATTGCAATAGCAACAACGAGGCCAAGCAAGATCAGGGAAGTTGCATAACAACTCAGCCCTATGCAAAACAACCACTTGTGCCACTGGAGCACCTGGACCTGAAGAACCTGGAGATTCAAGTAATTCAAAAGAGAAGAAAGAAGATCCGAGAAAGGACAAGAAAAATCCCGATCACAAGGATGCAGCGTCCAGAACCGGATCCCTCTGCTGAAAGATGAAATTAATCCCCGAGACCGGGATGAACAAAACCGGAAAGACGGCAAAGCAACGCCGCCTCCGAGACGCCCTGCTGAAAAAGCTGGAAGATACGATATTCCTCACAGACGTAAGAGATCCCGTACACCCCCAGGAATAAGGAAAGACACAGGAGTAGAACTCCACCTTATCCCAAAGGGCACGATAACGGAGGAAATAGAGATAACCTCGAAAGAGCGCGTTCGTGCAACAATGGAAAAGAAAGGAGCAGATCCCCTTCTATCCATTCAGCCGGGTGATACTCCGCACACATTGACAGAGCGGAAAGAGATGCTCTATACTTTGGACCCAGGTGTTTCACTGATAGGATCCGAAGAATAACTCTGCATTGTGGCTTCGTCCAAGTTGGTCCAACATATCAAAAATACACCGGTAGTACAAACCCGGATAAGTGGCTCCCAGACTAATACACAGCCGTCCAGATTAACAATGGGACAGACCTAGAGGCAGTAAAATTCCAACCCCTAATGTTACTGGACGGAGCCAGATATTGGATCAACGGGCATCCGTCAAGAACTGTCGACAGTTGGGATGATATGGCTAGAGTATTTACTCAGCATTTTCGGGGAACGTACAAACGCCCCAACAACATCAACCAGTTAAACCGCTGCACCCAGTTTGAAGATGAACCATACGTGGACTTTATCTCAAGGTGGACTGCAATGAAAAACAGTTGTTCTGGAGTAACTGACGTACAAGCAATGCATGCTTTCGTCTATGGCTTAAAACTCGGACTCGTACCGTTCATGATCAGTTCCAAAAAGCACAAAGATCTCGGATCTATGCTTATAACCGCAAATGAGCATGCAGCGGCCGAAGATGACATCAGAGCGAGAGGTGGCAATATCAATACTTTGATTGAAGCCAAAAAGAACCCTCGTCCTGAGAAAAAAGCAGCTTCAGAAACACAGCAAAAACCCAAAGAAGTTAATATAGCCTTTGGAAGAGAAAATGGGAGCAAATGGAAAAGACGAAGCACATAACCGATCAACTACACAAAAGAAGAGTGGGAAAGAATAAAGTTGGAAAACTGTGTCCACCATTCGCAATTTGGGAAACCCACCCATACGAACGCACAATGCCTGCTCAACAAACATATGAAAGCGAGTGCAGGGTCTGGAAGCAAGGGGAAAATACCAAGAGGAAATTCTCCAAGCAAAAGCCATAAGCTGAAAAAGAAGACAGTGAATCAGACACTGACGAAAAAATCCAGGAACAACAGCAAAAAGGCGAGCCTAAGTTTCCGAGAGTTGAAGGAGAATGCAACCTAACTTTCCTGGCAACTCCATCAGCAAAGGTGGCAAAGAGAACACTTCGATAAATAAGCACGGTTGTCCCACCAACCCCGAAATTCTTGAAGTACTCTAATACACCAATTGCCTGGGATCGGTCTAATCATCCCGGAAGTATCCCAGAACCCGGCACAAAAGCTCTAGTTGTAAGCCCTATTGTTCAAAACACTAGGCTAAAAAGAGTGGATCGAGGATCCAACATTAACATAATGTACCTTGATACATTGAAGCATCTGCAAATCTCCGAGACCCATCTCAATGATTGCAACATACGTTTTCACGGCACCGTCCCTGGCAGGCAAGCACGATACCTAGTAGAAATTTCCCTAGATGTAACCTTCGGAGAGAACGAACATTTCCGGCAGGAAAAAGTATCATTCGAGGTTGTGCCGTTCGAAAGCGTGTATCACGCAATACTCAGACGTCTAGCTTTCGCCAAATTCATGGCAAGATCATGTTATATCTATAACAAGCTTAAGATGCCAGGGCCAAAAGGAGGAGTAATCACCATAAGTGGATACTTCAAATTGGCAAACGAGCTAGAAAAACAAAATGCCCTTTGCGCAGAAAAAGTGATAGCAAAGGAGGAACTGAAGGAGCTGGCAAAAGAAGTATCGCCGACAGAAATGCCGGCAGGAAAAATAAGGCGGAAGCCGGCAGATAGCTTCAAATCTTCCGAGAATACAAGACAGGTTATCCTAGATCCCAAAGATCCGACAAAGTTTGTCATAGTGGGAACTAGCATGACCGACAAATAGGAAAGCGAGCTCATCAAGTTCCTCCGTGAGAACTGGGATATCTTTGCATGGTGTCCAGCGGACATGCCAGGCGTATCCAAGGAACTTGATGAGCACCAACTCAAGGTAATTCTAGGATCTAAACCCGTCAAGCAAGGTCTCTGTCGATTTGATGGAAGAAGACGGAAGACTATTGGCAAGGATATTATCCGGCAATTAGCAACTGATTTTATCCGGGAAGTTATACATACTGAAAGGTCTGCAAACCCAGTATTTGTTCCGAAGAAAGATAGTTCTGATCTTAGGATGTGTATAGATTACACCGGCTTGAACAAATTGTGTCAAAAAGATAGGTTTGCGTTACCTTGAATCGATCAAATAATAGATGCCACTGCAGGCTCTGAGCTTTTATGCTTTTTGGACGCTTATTCCGAGTATCATCAAATACGCATGAAGGAAGAAGATCAAATTAAAACATCCTTCATAAATCCATATGGAACATACTACTACATAACCATGCCCTTGGGCCTGAAGAACGCATGTGCAACTTACCAGCGTTGCATGCAACGATGTTTGCCTAGTCAGATTGGCAAAAATGTTCACGTTTATGTGGACGATATTGGAAAAAGACATGCTCCTTGAAGATTTGAGAGAAACCTTCGAAAATTTGCGCACTTATAAAATGAAGTTAAATCCATTAAAGTGCGTATTCGGGGTTCCCTCAGGAAAACTTCTGGGTTTCATCGTTTCTCATTGAGGAATAGAGGTAAACCCGGAAAAGATCAAGACAATTCTAAACATCTCAAGGCCTACATGATTACAAGATGTAGAAAGATTGACGGGTTCTGCAGCTGCCGTCAGCAGGTTTATAAGCCGGCTAGGAGACAAAGCTCTGCAATTATCCAAATTGTTGAAGAAATCCGACAAGTTTGAATGGACAGAAGAGGCAGACAAAGCGCTAACCTAGTTAAAAGAAACCTTGATGCAAGCTTTGATTTTGTCGTCGCCAAAAGACGAAGAACCCATGTTACTGTACCTCGCAGCAACAAACAGGGTTATCAGCATGGTGATAGTTGTGGAAAGATGGAAAGACGAGCAAACCATACTAGATCAGCATCCGGTGTATTATGTAAGTGAAGTTTTTTCCGAGTCCATGCAAAGATACCCGCACTATCAAAAACCGGCATATGGTGTATTTTTCGCATCTCGAAAACTCCGCCATTACTTCCAAGGATATTCCATTACAGTGGTATGCAAAGCACCACTAGGGGATATAATTAACAATGTGGACCCAACAAGCCGAGTAGCCAAATGGGGCATCGAGTTATCTGCGTTCGACATTAAGTACCAACCCCGGACGGCAATAAAATCCCTGGCAGATTTTGTCGCTGATTGGACAGAAGCAATGGAAAACACACCGAAGCCGGAGTCGGAATATTGGGTTATGCATTTTGATGGATCCAAGATGAAGGAAGGTGTTGGAGCTGGTGTAGTCCTAAAATCCCCCAAGAGAGACACCATGGAGTATGTATTATAAATACACTTCAACGCCAACAATAATGTAGCAGAATACGAAGCCCTGCTTCATGGCTTGCACATTGCAAAAGAAATAGGTGTCAAACGCATCTTATGCTATGGTTACTCAGATTTGGTGCAGCATCAGCTTAACCAAACAAGGGACGCTAAAAGCCCCATCATGGCCGAATATCAGAGAACGGTGGACGAGTTTGCAATTTGCTTCCTGCGATTTGAAGTACTTCACGTCAAAAGGAAAGAAAATTGGAACGCGGATGCATTAGCACGCATGGGCTCGGAAAGGGTGAAAACCCTACCACCAGGTGTGTTTGTCCAGCATTCGCACGAACCATCCATAAAAGGTGGAGATGTCGACTATCCTCTAGTTTCTGAGTCAATTGAAGTCATGCTCGTTAACCCGGATTGGACAATTCCATATCTAAACTTCTTAGTAGATCAGAAGTACCCGGAGGGAGCAGACGAGGTCTTGCAAAGACAAATCAAACGTTGATGCAAAGGATACACGGTAATCAACGGTTGCATGTATAAACGGAGCACTACCGTAATTTTTCTGCGATGTATTTCGCCAGTAGAAGGCCGAGAAATCGTGAAAAAAATCCATGCTGGAGATTGTGGACATGATGCTCAATCAAAAAGCATAGTTAAGAAAGCATTCCGTGCAGGATTTTTCTGGCTAACAGCCAAGACAGACGCCGAACACATAGTCAATACATGTGCCGGATGTTAGCATTACGCCAAGCAGACGAATATGCCAGCCCAAGTACTCAAAACTGTCCCTATTATATGGCCGTTTGCGGTCTGGGGGCTAGATATGATGGGACCATTCAAAACTGCAAGAGGTGGACTTACACATCTACTCGTTGCAGTGGATAAGTATACCAACTGGGTGGAGTCAAAACCCATCAAAAAGCTTGACGGTGTAACAGCCAGAAATTTCATCATTGACGTAGTCATGAGATACAACGTTCCACACAGCATAATAACCGACAACGGGACAAATTTCTCTATTGGAGAGTTGGCAAAATATGGCCGACGAACGGGAATACGCCTAGATCTTGCATTTGTGGCACACCCACAATCCAATTGGCAGGTTGAAAGAATGAATAGTTCAATCCTGCAAGGAATACGCCCAAGACTCGAATCTCCTCTTCATAGAGCAGCTGGATCATGGTTGGAAGAGTTACTATCTGTGCTTTGGAGTATTCGAACAACGCCAAACAGGTCAATAGGGCAAACCCCGTTTTTTCTAGTTTACGGCGTGAAAGCAGTCCTTCCAACGAACATAATCCATGATAGCCCAAGAGTGCAAGCTTTCGATGACTCGGATGCCGAAAGCGCACGACAAGATACCGTCGATCTCTTAGAGGCGGAACGAGAACTTGTGCTTCAAAGATCTGCCATTGATCAGCAAGGTTTACGACGCTATCATAGTCGGAAAATCAGGCATCGTTCTTTTAAAGAAGGTGACCTAGTGCTAAGATTGGTACAACAAATAAAGCACAAATTGGCTCCAGTTTGGGAAGGACCATTCAGCATCAGCAAAGCTATGAAAACTGGATCATACTATCTTGTAGATATTCGAGATATGGAAGGTGATCCCGAAAAGCAGAATTGCAGAAGAAAGAGAAAGATAGATGGCGAACTAGGGGAGACCAAAAGACCCTAGAGCATCCAGCAGTTACGTCCCTTCTATACTTAAGGTAATCATCTTTGAGATCATGAAATAAAGTTGTCGGAATTCATACATCTGTGTTTTTTACATGTTTATTATAGTTTAAAACATAATTCCGTCTTATCTATTTCCCAATGATCTTTCAAAATACTCAATGTTAACCCGAATTGTGCATGCGTGCTCGGTGTTAAAAAACTGAATGATTTCCATCCTAAAATTGCTTAAGGAAACCCAGATTGTGCCTGTGTGCCTGAGTTTCATTCAAAAAATTCCTTGCTGTTCTCTACGTACACTGGTAGAAAATAGGCCTTCCATACGCCCCCATTAGTCCCCAAAATAATCGACCCGCGACCATAGGGGTCTTTAGTCGCGGTTCGGTAGGAGACCCGCGACCAACAGTCTGGGCCCAGCGTGCTCGGTCCACAGCTGGCGGACGGGAGGGGCTTTAGTTCCGGCTGGCCAGGCCAACCGGGACTAATAGGTCCTGAGGCTGCCCCGAAGGCCTTTAGTCGCGGTTGTCCAGGCCAACCGGGACTAAAAGTCGATCCCTATATATAGGACTCAGCTGCCTGCACTTAGCCACATTTTGGTGTCACTTCTACTCACAATATTCACAAGGGGTGGTGGGTTTGCTTTTGGTTCCTCCTATGCACACAAGGTGTTCGATGAAATGCCCGAGAGCATGAAACACACATGATATGAAACACACTTGAGCTTTTTCATTTATTTTTCCTCCGCGATCGCGGTTAGCAACTTGAACCTTTCATGATTTGTATTATTTCTAGCTAGTTAGTTTAACAAATGCATGATGGTTAATTATATACTTTATATAATAATAATGCAGATGAATCGGCAATGGATGTACGGTAACCAACTCTCCGACGAGTTCACTACGGGTTTGAAAGATTTCCACGTAGTGGCAAATGTGAACAAGCAGCGAGGTTTTATTATCTGTCCATGTGCTGAATGTAAGAATCAGAAGGGTCACTCCTCCTCAAGAGTCGTTCACATGCACCTGCTTCGGCACGGTTTCGTGCCAAGCTATAATTGTTGGACCAAGCATGGAGAAAGAGGGGTTAGAATGGAAGAAGATGAAGAAGAGGATGATATCGATGTCAACTATCATGAGGCTTTCATGGAGGATGATGCTGAAGGTGGGGAAGGTTTTGGTGAAGGTGAAGAAGAGGCACATGATGAGCCCGCTGATGATCTTGGTCGGACCATTGCTGATGCAAGGAGACGCTGCAAAACTGACAAGAAGAGGGAGAATTTGGATCGCATGTTAGAGGATCACACGAGGTCGTTGTACCCAGGATGCGACAATAGTCTGAAAAAGTTGGGCTGCACACTGGATTTGCTGAAATGGAAGGAACGGGAAGGTGTAGCTGACTCATCATTTGAAAATTTGCTGAAAATGTTGAAGAATATGTTTCAGAAGAATAACGAGTTGCCCGCCAGTACGTACGAAGCAAAGAAGGTTGTCTGCCCTCTAGGTTTAGAGGTTCTGAAGATACATGCATGCATTAACGACTGCATCCTCTACCGCGGTGCATACGAGAATTTGAATGAATGCCCTGTATGCACTGAATTGCGTTATAAGATCAGAGGCGATGACCCTGGTGATGATGTTGAGGGCGAGAAACCCAGGAAGAAGGTTCCCGCCAAGGTGATGTGGTATGCTCCTATAATACCTCGGTTGAAACGTCTGTTCAGGAACAAAGAGCATGCCAAGTTGTTGCGATGGCACAAAGAGGACCGTAATTCCGACGGGGAGTTGAGACACCCCGCTGATGGAACGCAATGGACAAAGATCGACAGAGAGTTCAAAGATTTTGCAGCTGAAGCAAGGAACATAAGATTTGGTCTAAGTACTGATGGAATGAATCCTTTTAGCGAGCAGAGCTCCAGCCATAGCACCTGGCCCGTGACTCTATGCATCTGCAACCTTCCTCCTTGGTTGTGCATGAAGCGGAAGTTCATTATGATGCCAGTGCTCATCCAAGGTCCGAAGCAACCCGGTAACGACATTGATGTGTACCTAAGGCCATTAGTTGATGAACTTTTACAGTTGTGGGGCAGACCTGGTGTACCTGTGTGGGATGAGCACAAAGAAGAGGAATTTGACCTACGAGCGTTGCTTTTCGTAACCATCAACGATTGGCCTGCTCTCAGTAACCTTTCGGGACAGTCAAATAAGGGATACAAAGCATGCACGCACTGCTTACATGAGACTGAATGTGTATTTTTGGATAATTGTAGGAAGAACGTGTACCTGGGTCATCGTCGATTTATTCCCCGAAATCATAACATAAGAAAGAAAGGCAAGCATGTCAACGGCAAGGTAGATCACCGGCCGAAGCCTGCGGAACATACTGGAGCTGAGATATTTGATATGGTCAAGGATTTGAAAATCATCTTTGGAAAGGGTCCTGGCGGACAATTAGTTCTGCTGGGAGTTGACGGGCACGCACCCATGTGGAAGAAGAAATCAATATTTTGGGAGCTACAGTATTGGAAAGTCCTAGATGTCCGCTCTGCAATCGACGTGATGCATGTTACGAAGAATATTTGCGTGAACCTGCTAAGCTTCTTGGGCGTGTATGTGAAGACAAATGATACAAAGGAAACACGGCAGGACCAGCAACTTTTGAAAGTCCCAGATGACCGGCATCCGGAATGGTTTCAAGGTCGTGCCAGCTACGCTCTTACGAAAGAAGAGAAGGTCATTTTTTTGAATGCCTGAGCAGTATGAAGGTCCCGTCTGGCTTCTCGTCGAATATAAAGGGAATAATAAACATGGCGGACAAAAAGTTCCAAAACCTGAAGTCTCACGACTGCCACGTGATTATGACGCAATTGCTTCCGATTGCTTTGAGGGGGCTCCTACCGGAAAATGTTCGAGTAGCGATTGTGAAGCTATGTGCATTCCTCAATGCAATCTCTCAGAAGGTAATCAGTCCAGAAGATCTACCACAGTTACAGAACGATGTGGTCCAATGTCTTGTCAGTTTCAAGTTGGTGTTTCCACCATCCTTCTTCAATATTATGACGCACCTCCTGGTCCACCTAGTCGAAGAGATTTCCATTCTCGGTCCTGTATTTATACATAATATGTTCCCATTCGAGAGGTTTATGGGAGTATTAGAGAAATATGATCGTAACCGTGCTAGGACAGAAGGAAGCATCATAAATGGCTATGGAAATGAGGAGGTAATTGAGTTCTGTATTGACTATGTTCCTGACCTTAAGCCGATTGGTATTCCTCAATCGCGGCACGAGGGGAGACTAAGTGGAAAAGGCACGATCGGAAGGAAATCAACGATATGTATGGACGGTCATTCTATGACTGAAGCACACCACACAGTTTTGCAAAATTTGAGCTTGGTTGCTCCGTACTTCGAGCAACACAAGAATATTTTACGCTCGGACAACCCGGGGAAGCCTGAATCATGGATTAGAAAGGCCCACATGGAGACTTTCGGCAGTTGGTTGCGAAAACATTTAATGTATGACAATGATGTTGGAGATCAGCTGTACATGTTGGCCAAGACACCATCTTCGACTATAACGACTTTCCAAGGGTACGAGATTAATGGGAATACATTTTACACGATCTCCCAAGATAAAAAGAGCACCAACCAAAACAGTGGTGTCCACTTTGATGCAGCAACCGAGATTGGGAAAAAGGTCACATATTATGGTTACATAGAGGAGATATGGGAACTTTACTATCGACCCTCCTTTAAGGTCCCTTTGTTCCGGTGCAAATGGTTCAAGCTAACAGGAGGTGAGGTAAAGGTGGACGAGCAATACGGAATGACAATGGTGGATTTTGACAATCTTGGTTACCTTGACAAACCATTCGTCCTAGCCAAAGATGTCGCTCAGTACATCATGCGATGATCCAAAGCGCCACATTGTTCTTTCAGGGAAAATAAACATCGTGGGAGTGGAGGACAAGACAGACATGTCATAAGATTATAATATGTTTGGTGAAATTCCGCCCTTCAAAGTCAACACTGACCCAAACATTAAGTTAAATGATGAGGATGCTCCATGGATACGGCCAAATCGTAAGAAAGCGGGGACACAAGGGAAGAATTGATGTGTAATAATTTATTGTACCAAACTTTTTTGAATGGATCATGTGAATTATATTATCTCTGATGTGTTTAAGACTAACTCCTTTGCAAAATATTTGAGAAAACGAGTGGAAAACATGGAAAACAGAAGGTTACTTAAATGTCTCAAAACCTTGTGAGATAAAATATCTGATTTCATAACTTTTATTAAAAACAGAAAAACGACGCGCTAGAGCGCCGCAGTGTTGCCGCAATACAAATTCTTAAATTGAAAAGAGAGAACAGACGAACACTACTCCTCGTCGTCGTCGTCGGGGAACTCGTCGGTGACCTCCTCCGGGTCATCGTCGTCGGCGAACTCGTTGGTGACCTCCTCGTCGTCGTCGGAGGTGCATGATGGTATGTCCGAGATAGCCCCCCACCTCGGATCGTCGGAGGCCCAGACTTCGCCGGCGCGGTCGGCCCGACGAAGCTCTTGCAGCGCCTTCGTCCTCTCCTCCCGCGCGGCATCTAACGCGAGGTGGCGTTCGAGGCGGCGCTCCGCCCGCTCAGCCGCACGGGTCTGCCAGAGATCCTCGTCGGCGCTCTCCTCCCCCGGGTTGTTCCGGTAATACTCACGGACGACGCGGTCTTCCCTGGCGTCGACTAGGCCCTGCAACGCGCGGTGACGGAGGTGGAGGTGGTCGGCGGCCCTGGCCTCTGCTTCCAAGACGGTGTGGAAGTCGTTGAAGTTCATCAGCGACCGCGGGCGGTTGAGACGCCAGGCCGCCGCGTTCCTGGCGCGGGCGGCCTCCGCCGCCGTCGCAAAGGAGCCGAGGGGGACGCGGTCGTCCCCCCAGTGGATATCTGCGCTGAACATTCCGTGGAAGCCGGTGGTGCTGTTCCTCCTCGGAGGCATGGTGGAAGTGCGACGGTGCGTGGAGAGGAGAAGACGCGCTCGAGGCGCGACAGTTTATACCGCGCCCTCCTGGCCACGCTTCACAACTCCCGCGCCACGCGACACAACTCCCGCGCCACGTGTTAAAGGAGGGGGGGTGTAGAACAACACAATCGGTATCACCATCATACAGCCCTACCGTGGCTACTCGAAAGAACCACACATTAGCCCTGATCGAACGGCTCACAACAACTCGAAAGAAACACACCCCGGATCGAACGACTCACAAGCGCTTGAAGGAAACACACGATCCGTGTGATTCTATCTTATTGGTCCAAACGAAACCCTAACCCATTTAGTCCCGGTTGGTGTCCCCAACCGGGACTAAAGTGATGTTTTCTTCTCGCTATATATATGTATGCATTGCCACACCATTGGCATAAACACATACAAACTCACCACTCTCTCATGGCTTCTACCATACCCACTCTAACATTCATCTAGGCGGAGGCACTTTCCGCCTCGAACTACCCCTGCCCGTGCGGCTACAACGTTCCCGCCGGTTGGATGCTGAGCGGCGGAGGAGTGCCGGTCCCTCCTCTTCCTCAAGGTGTGGCGCGTCGGGCGGCCATCACGAACCACTACTACCACGAGCTCACGCCGGAGCAGCGGAGGAATCCCAGTTGGCATCCCGATAACCAGCATACTTGGGATGCCTTCTTCATCAATCGGCGTGAGAGGGCGCTCGCCAGGTATGAGGAGGACGGTATGCCTCCTGGAAACTTTCACGAGGCCGGTCGTCGGCTATGGTGGTCCGGCCGGACTCTACAGAGCGTCATGGAAGCGGAGGTCAGGGCGCCGAAGCCGCAGATATCAGATCCACAGTGTCTTGCCATTGTGTACTAGCGGCGACTACGAAGCGGAGGCCAAGGCCTAGGCAGGAGTATGACTAGCAAATATCAGATCCACAGTGTCTTGCCATTATGTACATCGATCATGCATCTATGCTCTCCGTTTAGGTTTAGATCCACTCTTGCCATTATGTACTGTCTTTTTTATCTATATATATATATATTATTTGTATTTTTAAGATTTTAAAATGAAGTAGTTTTATTTTTCTGAATTTTCTGATATACTATTTGTATTTTTAAGATTTTAAAATGAAGTAGTTTTATTTTTCTGAATTTTCTGATATATTATTTGTATTTTTAAGATTTTAAAATGAAATAGTTTTATTTTTCTGAATTTTCTGATATATTATATGTATTTTTAAGATTGGAAAAAGGAAAAGTATTTGGAAAACCACCTTTAGCCGCGGTTCGTGACACGAACCGCGACTAAAGGTTCTTTCCGCGCGGGAACAAAAACGCCACGGAAAAACCTTTAGTCGCGGTTCGTGACACCAACCGGGACTAAAGGTACCCCTTTAGTCCCGGTTGGTGTCACGAACCGCGACTAAAGGCCCGCGGAGGGTACCCGGAGGGGACCTTTAGTCGCGGTTGGTGTCCCCAACCGGGACTAAAGGCTGGCCCTATATATTGCCGCTCCACCGAAATTTTTCTAAGGACCAACCGCATCTTCTCCTCACCGCACTGCTCGTCTTCTCCGCGCCGCCGTCGCCGATTCCGCCCGCAGAGACACAGAGAACGCGCCGCCGTCATCTCCGGTAGGTGCCCGCCGCCCCTGCGCCCGTCATCCCGCTGCTCGTCCGTTCCCGTCGCCGCTCCTCGGCCGTGGAGCCCCCCGTGACCGTCCTCCCGCCGCCACCACCACGCGACATCCGCCCGCCGCGTTTACTTCACGGCGGCTCGCCGTCGTCGACCTTCCGAGGGCGGAGCCGCCAAGTAGAAGTAGATTTCTTCAAGAACACCAACCACGTGTCCTGTGGTGGCCAGAATCGCCACGGACGATCGACCGAATCTGCCACCGCCGGCCACCGTGTGACGCCAGGGTGACGTCATGATGATGACGTCACCTGGCCACGTGTTGCTGAGGTTTTTTTTTAAATGACGTCATCGTGACACGTGGGGCCCACTATATATGGAATTATAGAAAATAATTAAATCTTCTAAATTAAATAACTTTTAATTTATAATTCCAAAAATTATGGAAAAATAAGCAAAATGTTCACAAAAATGTAAGGTATCTGTTTATATCATTTTCAATCATGTTTGACAAAGTTCAAAATGAGACCATATTTGAATTTGAATTAAATTCATTAAAATAATGAAAATAAATTTTAATTCAATAAATTCAGAATATTAAGTGTAATATACCAAAATGACCAGGAAAGCAAATGCAACCTAGCTATGGAGTTCTCCAAGTCATTTGCACAACTAATCTTGGACACACCTCTAAAGTATGGTTTTCCCCCGCTGGTGGTCGTCGTTCTTCCACCCAAAACCCTACCAATCTGTTTTGCCTCCTTCTACAACAATATTTGCTAAGTCTCCTATATACTTAATTAATTTTTACTACATGCATGTCTGCAGGAGTGACATATTGCGGACAATAGAGCCTTGCTACTTACGGATCAGGAGGCTGAAGGTTATATACTCGACATCATAGCCAACAAGATCCCTTATGTGCCGGGCCCAGAAGATGATGTAGTCTCTTCTTATCTGAACCTTGATGATCAAGAAGGTGGAGAAATGGACATTGTCGATGATCAAGAGGGTGAAGGAACGGACATTATCGACGAAGGTGAACCGTCGACAAACGAAGATCTCCAATTGCAAAGACCAACCACCTCCGGTGAGGTATATATATATATACATTGAGCATCTCGTGATACAAACTTACTGAAATGTGAATACATATGCATTAACGCGCGACTCTCTTTCTTATTTTAGCCCTCGGCCGGATCGAGTACGACAAAGCGTGGCAAATCCAGGGCGATGAAAGAAGGAGAAACATATACCATCGAATCAGTCGGTGAAACCGGCAAGCCCCTACAGCACACCACAAAGTTTATCAACCAATGCGGAGTCATTGTTAGAGACAACGTCCCGATCACCGTCTAGGAATGGAAGGAGCCAAAGAAAGCACGTCTTGGTTTCAGTTATGTCGACAAGAGAACGAAAAAGGATCTGTGGAGAAAGCTTATGGTACATTTCATTCTACCTCCAGAATACAACAAAAAAGATGAATTCGATAACGAGGTTCCGGGTGGACGTCGGAGGAGGAGGCTAGTCAAAGAGTTCGCTCTTCAGAAGATGGCCGAAGCATTCTGGAACTTCAAGAAAAAATTGTTCCGTGAATATGTCAGCAAGGGTAAGACTCCGATTTTCACTGGACAACTTGAGAAACAGAGAGCTGATTGGCCAGAATTTGTGACGCAGAAGAAATCGAAGCATTTCAAGGAAATATCGAAAAAAATAAAGGTTAATGCGGATAAGAAACAGTACCATCATGTTATGGGGCCAGGAGGATACCGCGTTTCGGCGCCTAAGTGGCAGAAGATGGAGGACGGCCTGAGGGCAAGAGGAATCCCTCTAGGTACAGAGGGATGGGACGAAAGAGCCAAAATGTGGTGGTACGGGCATGGGGGATCGCTAGACCCGGAGACAGGGGCGTGTGTTCATTGGCAGAAAACGTTTGCTCCCACCCAACACCTTATTGACGCAATGGCCAAAGCTCAATAGGGCTTGCTCACGTTCAACAGAGTTTGAGACGCACTGACCCATGCCAACAGGAATCCTGAACACGGAGGACATATACGAGGAAAAGACAGAATGCCGTGGAAAGTAGGGTTTTCCCAGGAAAATGACCCGTACTGTTATAGAAGCCTAAGGGAAAGACGGACCGGGATGCAGATCTTCTGGCGAAGCTTGCATCGGAAGTTAGTGAGTTGAAGCAGACCGTGCATGGAATACTTGATAAACAAAGATCGACGGCTGCAGGGCCGCATGAAGATCATGAAGCGGATCTCGGAAGCCAGCATCAGCGGAGAAGCAGTATGGCTTCCACAGAGGCCCCGCCTGCAGGTGCTAATGCACCGATGATATGCACCGGAGCCTCACTACCCCGTGGATGATGTAAAGGAGATGAAAGAATGTGATCTGCATTATCCCGTGGGGAACATTTCCACGAAGGTAGCTACCGGCAGTGCTTTACCCTATACACCTGGAGCACTCCACCACAACAACCCCATTCCATATGGCTATGCTCGTGTCACGGTGGAAGACATAATCCAAGTGTTTGAGGACCTGGAGATTGACATAGCTACACCCGAAGGGGAGAGAAGACTTGGAGATATCAAGCGCCAGTTCATTCTATGGAAAAAGAAGTACATAGTGTTTCCAGGCGAGACGCCAAGGCTAACAAGTCCACCCCCCTCCGATGGTGCAGGTGGTGGTGGTGGTGGTGGTGCTGGTTCACCTACGCCTCCTTCACGCCATTCGACGTCGCCCTCCAATCCTACTCCGACGGATAAGCTGTCGCCGCCCCCCAATCCTCCTCCGGCGGATAAGCAGTTGTCGCCCCCCATTCCTCCTCCAACGGATAAGCAGCCTTCGCCCCCCATTCCTCCTCCAGCGGATAAGCTGCCGTCGCCCCCCATTGCTCCCCCGACGAAGAAACAGAAGCTGACTATTAACACGGAGCCTTATGTACAAAAGACCACACGGGTACCGGAGCCATCACTGAAGCCTATCCCCCCACGGCCTTGGGAACTTAGTGATGCTGAAACCAAATTGGCCTCGAAGGCTCACTATGACAAATGGAAGGCCGATAAGAAGGCGATAAGGGAGCCTAAGCCCAAGGAAGTATACCCTCCGCCGGTACAGAAGTGGGCTACGAGTTTTTTGTCGACACCGTCCCAAGCCGAGAAGAATATGCCTAAAGACCATGAAAGTGAACTTCGTAGGAAAGCATAAGCATTGACGGAGGAGAAAGAAGAAAGGAAAAAACGCGGGAAACAAGTTGACCAGCTCGGGATGCAGAGTAAACAATCGATCCCCCCCGCTCATAGTGAAAGCCGGTCCGGAACAGGACCCCGAGGTCAGAGCAGCTGCGGCAGCAATGGGATTGACTGTAGCTACAGCCATGAAAAATGCATCCGAGGTGGGTATGTCTCTTCGTGCCTTGTTAGGCCTGGACGATGCGCCAATGGCTGAGGTAGCATTACAATATGTGAAGAAAGGGCCTCTCGTCGAGCCTACGCAGGAAAATAGTCTACCACCATTAATGCAAAGTCTTCTACGTTGGTACAAACATTTCATATCATGGTGCGACAAAGAATTTGTTTATGTGGATGTTACAGAGGAGCATCACACCTAAAAGTACTCTGTAGAAGTTGAGATGAGTGAATTGTTCCAGCTGTTCAATCTGCGCGATCTCGACAAATCTATCATGAGTTGCTATGTTATGTAAGTGATTTATGTCTACCTCATCTCGTTCTTCATTGCCTACACTAAATATATATATATATATATATATATATATATATATATATATATATATATATATATATATAGTCCTAACTATATTGTTGCGTACGCTATTATGCAGATTGAAGATTTGGGAATGCAAAATAAGACTTATCCATCATGTTGGGTTCATTGAGCCACAAATCATTAATGGAACTATGTTAGAAAATCACCTCCTAGACGTGGAGGAAGACTTGTACAATTTTCTTAAAAAGCATGAACTCAAAAGTCATATTCTATTTCCTTACAATTTTAGGTGAGTGTTTCTCTCTTGTGCCCATTCTCTTTTGTTTACTCCATGCATGGTATGTCTAATCGATAAGTTATGCATGACTGTGCATGTAACGTGTCCGCAGGTTCCACTGGATGCTGCTAAAAATTGTACTTCACACCTCCACAGTTTTTTATCATGGACTCTATGAATTCAGATCCAAAGCTTTGGATCGACATGAGAAAAATGCTGCAAAGGTAATTATTTTCAATCATTTGCGCTCTATATCGATCGTTCTCTTTTGTTCATTTCCTAATATGTTGTAGCTAATAACTCCCTTGTTCATTTAATTTTCTTTGCACTGTACAGTTTGGAGACGGTTCTCAAAAGAAAGTGTCGGTGAATTCAAACATCAGCTAGAATTTAAAAATATGCTTCGTGTCGATAAGCAGCCACCGGGGACCAATCTATGTGGATAGTATGTTTGTGAGAACATACGGAAAGAAACCTCTGAGAAGAAGAAGTCGGAGAGCACGCGGAAGAGTATCAATAACTTGCAGAGGACGCTTAGTCCAGAAGCTCGCTTCCGGCCAATTCAAGAGGAAATAGCAGGATTTTTCCGTAGGCATGTCGTCCATCCTGAAGGAGAACACTATGCGTCCACCGACGATGATACTTATATGCATCTCCGAGATTGAAACTTGTTCGAAGTTGTGTATGGTCATCCATCTTAATTGTGTATATGGAAACTTGTTCGATGTTGTATATGGTCACCCGAGATTGAATATATATTATATATTCCTATTGAATTCTTCTGGTTTGAAATTTCATATATGCATGTATATAGTAGCGTAAAATATATATATATGTGTACTGAAACTTCATCAAAATTAAAATAAAACACAAAATAAAATATAAACGAAATAAAACAAAACAAATTAAAAAGAAACCAGGTTTAGGGGGTCTAAAACCCTAAACCAGCGGACGAGGCCTTCAGTCCCGGTTAGCCACGAGAACCGGGACTAAAGGTCCTCCGCCCCGACGGACTCCTGGCGCCCACGTGGATGCCTTTAGTCCCGGTCCGTAGGTGGCGCGACTATAGGAGGGATTCTTTAGTCGTGCATATCTAGTCCCGGTTGCGCGGCCGGGTCTAATGGCCTTTGTGAACCGGGACTGAAGGCCTATTTTCTACCAGTGGTATTATCTGATTGTTTTTATGTTGGGTCACTGTAGCTAGTAAGAAAAAATGCCTTTAGTATGATCCATGTTTCCGAGTTTCGACTGATTGGTTACACCCAGTCACTTGGCATGAAGGTTAAAATACTATTGAGCCATTTCAAACACTAAGGACAGTTAAAGCATATAAACTAGAGAGCTTAGAAGATAAAGGAATAAAAACCCGGAAAACTTGCAAAAGACTTAATAAATATTGCTACAAAAGCGGAGTACTTGTTTATACAAAAGAATAGAAAGCATTACAAAAAGTTTACATTGTAAGATCAGTAATGCTTCTATTTCCTATCTTTAACCAAGGACAAGGCATCTCCCTTCAAGCATCCAAGTCGTCTTCACTTCTAGATTCCTCGGGAATTTCCGGAATAGTTTCCTCCGGATAGAAGGTGGGGATGTTGACCATGGTGGCAATCTTGGTGGCGTGACCTTTGATGTATTCAAAGATGCTGGCCCGCTGCGCCTCCGTGTATCCTTGCGGGATGTCGGACGCCACGCGCCAAGATTTGGCGTCAGGTTAGTGTATGCGCATGAGCCCTAGAGCCATGCGCGCACCACCATGCGCTGCGGAGAGTAGGATGGACTCCAGGGACTCTGCCACCTCCACGATGGCTTCCGTAAGTTTTGCAACTTCCGAGAACTCCGCATACCTGAAAGGAAGGAATTTGTTGACCAATAACATCCCCGCAGCCTTGATTCCGGTGAATACCATCCCAAAAGCTCGGATTTTCCCAATACTAGTAAGCTGGGGGCTATCTCCTTTTTCCGTAAAACACACAAAGTGTTAGCAAAAAGAAAGAAAGATGTAAACATGGGAAATCCGGTAAAAGTTAAAGTACTTACCGAGAATTTTGACCATCTCGGCGCCCTCCTCCAAGCGCTGGTTCAAGGCATTCTCCAAATCTCGGATGGTGTCCTTGTCCTTGGCTGCAATGCCCACGGCCAATTGGCTGGCCTCCAAGTCCTGCTGCAATTTCACAGTGATCTTGTGAAGTTCTAAGTTTTCTCGGCGGAGGTTTTCGGTGTTGCTGGCATCTTCAGCAATTTGTTTGGCTTTCCCAAAGAAGCTGAAAAGCAAGTAAAGAAGATGAGTTAGAAAACTCGGAAAAATACACAATTGGAAGCAGAGAGATATTTTACCTGCTGATTCCTTCAGCTGCTGTTGAGTGGATGCCAGTTCTGCTTCCTTACCTTCAAGAATCGAAAGAAGGGATTTCACTTCCTTCTTCTTTATGGTAAGTTTGTTGAAAACTTACATATTGATGTTCTCAGCAGTTTGCTGAAACACGGACAAGAGACAAAAAATGCTTAAGTTAAAAACAAGCATAAAAGCAAAAAAACCATTAAGCCAAAAGAATCCATTTGACTTATTGCTTGGGGGATAGAGGTATTACCTGGCACATCCGCTGCAAATCTGACCAGGTTTCGTTGAACTCTTTTGTAAACTCTGCAAAAAGAGTCCCGACATTGCTAAGGCCTTCATTAATGACCTTGAAATCCATATCAAAAGTGGGAATGGGATCCTCCTCAGCTGGCTTAGAAGGACCTCCCATTTCCGGGGCTTCCCTTTCCCTCGTGTATGTTTCCGGCACAATGGGATGGCTGGTATGCTGGGTTTCTTCGTTCGTAGCAGCAACATGTTCTTCTGTAGCAGCAACTGGAGTATCTGGGGCAGTTACAAGAGAAGGATGTGGACCTCTCTTGGCCACAGACTTAAGACTTTTTAGCCTTTTAGGCTTCAAGGTTGTGGGAGCCAGGCTAAAAAGAGAATTACCGGAGAATTAAAAATCCGAGACAAAGGAAATAAGTTCCGACAAAAATTAGCAAACCCGGATGTCAAAGCTGGAGGTAGCGACGGGAATTCCGTCAAGATCGATTATTTGCTGGGAGACGGAAATCTTCTTCCATTTCCGTCCACCTGCGAAGTTGGCACACAACGTGTCCAACTCAGCATTAGTTGCAAGGTCCGTCTGAGGAAGATCGAAAATCTGTCAAAAAAGGCAAAGTCTGGGTTAATACAATTATCCGAGAAAGAAAAAACGCAAAACCCCAAAATGTAAGAGATATACCTTTGGGGCCGGGTTAGTCGCCGTGTACATCGGCCGGCTTTCCTCATATTGGTCGCGTGCTGCGACCAACTGGTTCACACGCTTTCGCAAATCCTTTGCCGTCAAGGATTTGTTCGTCGTCCTATGGCGTCCGTGGTTCCCGTATAGTCGCATAAGAGCCGGGGACCGTGGTCAGCCAAAGGCTTAATTCGCCTCTCTAACCTGAACAGAACTATATCCATGCCGCTCAGAGGTGGATCGGAAGTGACGAGTTTGGCGATGCGTCGTTTAATTCTAAGAAGATCTGCTGCCAGGGTCTGCACTGCTTCGGTTGCCCAGTTTTCCTGGGGAGTTGCGGCAGTGTTGGTGAAAGGTGGAATCCCCGTTTACTTTCCAGGAAATAGGACGTCTGGGTGATAGAAAAAGGAACCCGTCCAGAATTTGACAGATTCCGAGGTTTTATCTTGGGGAACCAATCTTCCCTGAATCTACGCAGGGTAAAAGATATGGTCCCACAAGTCGGGAAACAATACACTGCCGCCCTTAGAGGGGTTTCGCTTAACCCCGAAACAATACATCCAGAAATCTAACCTAGGGGCTAAACCTAGATACCCTTTGAAGAGGGCCTAGAACCCGGCTAAGTATAGAATAGAGTTCGGTGGCAAGTTGTGAGGCTGGATGTTGTAGTGATTGAGTACCTAGAGGAAGAAGGCGGATGGCGGAAATCCCATACCTCGTAAGATATGAGAAGTGAGGAGAACCCGCTCTCCGGCCTTAGGTCAAGGCTCAGACTCTTCTTCCTTGTACCGCCACTTCCCTTGGCGATCAATCCCTCCTTCTCCATTGTCGGAAGAAGGAAGGAGGGAATGCTGCTCCGGTTCCAATTGCTGGAAGTTTCGCCTTCTTCCTCGGCTCCGGCGGCGGCGGCTGCGGCGGAGAGCTCCTCTCCGACGAGGGTGATTTTTTCCTCTGCCGTTTCGGGGGCGAAAGGCGGAGGCGGCGCAGAGGAAGACGCGGCCAGGTCATCAGCCGCGAGATGCAGATCCTCGCGGGCCTGGCCGCCGGAAATGTTTTCCGGCACGTCGACGGCGGCGCGGCTCGGCGAGTCGAGCAGCGGATCCTTCGTATTCATGATGTTGTCGATGTCCGTGGTGATGGAGTGCTCCTGGGAGACGCGCGGTGAGTCCATAGTTTGGTGGTGCGATGAGGACCTCAAGCTCTCCGACGAGAAGTCCGGAAACGGTGCTTGCTCGAGCACGGGCTCTGCTTTGTTCTCACTGAACTGAGGTTCGGGGCTATGGCTCTTGAGCTGGAAGGTGAGAGGAGAGCGGAAGGATTTCCGGAGGGGATGAAGTGGGCTATTTATAGCCGGAAATCCTTTACAATGCGCGCTAACAACACTTTTGACCGTTGGATGCTCAACGCGTGTCACTCGCCGAAAAATCCGAGAAATGAGTCGACAGGTGATTATTGATATCTCCTCGTTTCCCGCCAGAATCTGTCAGAGATACGTTTCAGGGTTTCACACTCGAAACCCAAACGTCCCTGACGTCAACATGATTTTATCGCTAACGTAGGAAGTTCCTTCTCCATGAAGGTTCGTGGAAGAAAAAGGCAGATTTACCGAAATCCGAGTTTCGCGTTAGAGCATGATTTGAGGGAAAAGAAGAATCAATTCAAAAACCCAATATTTCTCGGAAAGAATGCAAATTTGACGAAAGACGGCGAATTGGAGTCTTAATCCTTCTTGGGGGCTACTGCCGGATATATACCAATTAGGGGTATATCAGATGGTTTCCTAAAGTGCCGGATTACCAGGGTGACCTGAATGGTAATGGATCACGGTCCATTGGGCGGCCCAGTAAGCTGACGTGCGGAAGCCGTATTCTAGAAGAACCCGGACCACAGCCCACGTGGTACGGCTTGGAGTAGAAGTCAGATTCTTGCCTTCCAAGTTAGGACATACCGTTGTCTTCTAGGTTTCCTATTCTATAAGCCCTAACCCGGCTATTATATAAAGCCGGACGGGAGACGATAAACAAAGAGAACAAGCTAGAGGCTAACTCGCCTAGAGTTTTATCCTTGCCGAGTAGCTAAACCCAACTCACATTGTACTTTGTGTACTTCAGGCTTCAACACTGATTAGTGAGATTGCAGGAGTAGGAACGCCGCCTAGTTGCGACGTACCAAAGCTGGGTAAAACCCTGGTGTCATTGTTCATCATACGATCACGTCCCCCCACATCTCTATCGGTAGTCTCATGGGACCCCGTCTATGAATTCTACTACGATGTCTCGACACCCGATCTGGGCTGCGGCCTGCTCTGCTACATGTTCCTTCTTTCTCTGGCGGCTTCTGTAAGTGTGAGCGCAGTGGGAAAACCCGTCCTTCCAGTGAACATCGGCCCCTAAGCCCCGTGTTCTTCCTGATTTCAACTCATTTCTGAGGGCGCGTGTTAGCTTGTCGTTCTCTCTTTCGGGTCGGAACAATCCTTTTTGAGCATCATTCATTCCTTGAATTAGTGCGTTGGTGGGTACCACAATTTTGTCATTAAAATTTTTCTCCCATGTTTCTTCGCTCAGCGTCTCACCATACCCGTACCACCACCAATTGGCCATGTAGGGCCATCCATCTGTACCTGGGGTGATCCCTCTTGCCCTGATCCGCGCCTCCATAGTTTCCCATTTAGGTCCGACACTCTTGTAGCCACATGTCCCCATTTTATGGTGGTACATCTTTTTGTCACCATTTATATTATGTTTTCTCGACCTTTCCTTGGCCACATCAGATTTATTGTAGTCCTCAAATTCCTTCCATTTTCCTCTCAATCTCTCTAATATGCCGGAGAAATCTGGAGTTTTACCTTTCGCGACATATTTCGCGTACAATTTCTTATTGTAGTTCTGGAACTGTTCAGCCATCTTACTTAGAGCCAAGGACTTCAATTTATCTCTTCTTTCCTTGCCTCCCAGAATTGCGATACCATCTGGTCCGTATTCTTCATAGTTTGCAGGTAGTCTGAAAAATTCCATACGCTTGTCCCAAAGATAATTCTTGGTTCTTTCGTTGACATAAATATCTGAATCATTATCTTTCTTTGGCTTAACCCACTCTTGAATGGTGATCGGTATGTTGTCCCTAACAATCACTCTCCATGTATTTATGAATATCCTCGCGTGATTTGTTTGAGCACTCGGTCTACCATGCTCTTGGATTGCGTCGATATTGAACCTTTTTTACCGTCCAACTTTATTCGGCCCTAGTTTTGAAGCTGTCAACGATTGCATCGATGTGGGGGGCTAAAAGAAGAAAGAGATATTGATATATATATATATATATATATATATATATACACACAAAGGAATCAATGCATATACTTAAGAGACTTAATATATATATATTCCTCGCCGGTTGTTGCCGAGGGCTCAACATTGTCATCTTTTTCACCATCAATCGTGGAAATTTCTGTGTCCAACAGTTCTTGTTGCACTCACTGGCTCTGCTCACCGGTTTGGAGGTCCACATATGAGTCAAGATCATCCTCATATTCGACATGGATGCCTTCTGCATATTGAGCGGAGGTACCTTCTCTTATCATTTTCCAGATAGCTATTGATCGGTGTTTGTTGTGGGGTCACCGATAACTTAACTATTCCAGAAATAAAAGTAAACAAGTTAGAAAAAATAGTAACTATATGATCCTCACTTCAATTATAAAAGCAACATTGATGAAATATGCAAAAGTATCAATACACACCAAGAGTTGTATAGCCCGGGTTAATTTTTTATTTAACCCGAATACATCACGATCGAATAATTTCACTTATACATTCATGAAACCTCTCTCTCAAACTAATTAACTCCGACCGGGTCCTACACCGCGGGGTACTGAGTCGCGGGCGCTGCGCATCCATATGTAAGGAACCCTCACAAAGTCATAGCTCACGTGGTAAGGAACCCTGAAAACAATTGACCAAGTGTTACTATTGTCGTGGTGGTATCACGGAAGATGCCATAGGATGGCTAAAGTTTTGGGGTCGATGCAAGCTGGTGGTATCCGGGGAGGGATCGCACGGCGAGTAGCCGCGCGTAGGTATCTCAAGCACTGCAAAAAACAAGAACTACCCAGGTTCAGGGCCCTCGTGTGGAGGTAACACCCCTACTCCTGCCTATCTCTCTGTATACGGTATCTCCGAGTAGCCACAGTACAGGTTTGCCTCGTTACCGAGTAGCCACTCTGCTCTCTCTCTAGCTCTTGTGCTGGTGGTTACAATAAATGCTCTGGGCAACGATCGATCCTCGCGTAGGAGGGGGCAGGGCACCTTATATACTGGTGCCCAGCCGAATAAAGAAAAACTATAAGGTACACTTGATGGGACATGTCCACTGCAGAACAGAGCACGCCTCCGGCTTCTCGCGCTGAGAAGCCCCCGCGCCGTACGGCTGACATGTCCTGTCCACCCTGTCAGCCTCACAGGGTAGGCCCCCATCCTGTCCTGTCCCCTCTGTCTGTGACCAGACAAGACATGCGCCAACCCCTCTGCCACCACGCCGTGTTGCTGATAATCACGTACCTAGTAAGTTGAACCGCACGCCGGTACAGACACATGATACGCGGGATCCTGTCAGAATGGCTCCATTGACTTCTGGCCCGAGTAGGAACGCTGTCCATCTACTCGGACCACTTGACCGCTACCCGGACGACTATGAACTTTGCTTGATATCTTCTCTTGGCCTTCAATACTTATGACCGGATAGAACACTACAGGGTAGAGGGTACCCCGGGTTGCCACCAACCCGGCCAACAGTACTCTAATCCTTGCTTTTAGCACTTGCCTTACCACTACTTGGGGATAACCCTCCGACATTATAGTCCCCAAAGCTGGTAGAGTCTAGTGAACTTGTTCATAGCACTACTAGAGGAAAGCTTACCCCAGGCGAACCAAAAAGGCCTACCACAGGCGCATTTCAGTTCGCCCGAGACCACATCGCCAGCGGTAATGGCTTACCCCAGGCGAACTGCAAAATGGGCCTATGGTAAGCCTTTTACCTGTGGCGAACAAGCATTATTCGCCTGGGGTACAGATGCGACTGGGGTCCAATATATTGTTCGCCTGGGGTATGGTTTTGCTGTGTCAAAAAATAAAAGAAACGAAAATAACAAAATTACAGGAAATTGACAGAAATAAGTATGAAAATGACAGCAAAATGAAAAAATTAATATTCATAGTCTCGAACAGAAATATTCTCGATCATCAACACATAGTCTCGAACAAATAGTCGCGATCATCAACACATAGTTCAAAAAATATTACATAGTCTCGAACAATAGTCTCGAAGCGACATAGTTAAAAAAATCGATAAGTCTCGAAGCGAGATAGTTCAGACAAATCGTTAGTTTATCTA
Organism: Alopecurus myosuroides; assembly: GCA_028641055.1. NCBI lineage: Eukaryota > Viridiplantae > Streptophyta > Magnoliopsida > Poales > Poaceae > Alopecurus > Alopecurus myosuroides. The sequence continues at coordinate 394,377,197 of CM054060.1, forward strand.
GACAAGCAAAACAACAAGTAGCATCAACACTAGGAGTACAAGGAGTACAAGCACGGCGATGGCGAAGGTGGTCATCCGGGTCCTCGTCTTCTCCGTCTTCTCTCTCGCTAGGTAAGTGGCGTATCGAGCTTCCGCCTCCACCATGGTCTTGTACCCCTTGTAGTTGTTACCGCTGAAACCGTGCACCTGTCTCCGGCATTGGTCCTAGTCGTCGTAGACTCTGGGAACCCACTGGTAGAAAACAGGCCTACAGTCCCGGTTCGCCAGGCCCATTAATCCCGTCCAGGCAACCGGGACTAGCTACGCGCGACTAAAGGCCCCCCCCTATAGTCCCGCTACTTACGGACCGGAACTAAAGGCCCGTCCACGTGGGCGGGTGGCGGAGCCTGGGGTCGGAGGACATTTAGTCCCGGTTGGCCACATGAACCGGGACTAGATTTATTTCGTAATTTTTTTAATTCATTTGGTTTCTAATTATTTTTCTCACCTTTTTTCACTCCCTTTTTTTTCACTCCCTCTCCCTTTTTTTTCACTCCCTTCTTTTTTTCACAATTTGTATTATTTGCTTTCCTTAGTGTCTAACTAAGATTATCCCTAGTCAAATTACTTACTCATGGTCATACTTCCCGCTCGGTCACCCATCCTCCCACTACTCTAGCACTAGCACGCTTAACTTCCGAGTTCCATCCCGTCCCGAATCCAAGTGTTTCTCACGCATGTATGTGATAGTAGTATCATATCAATCTTATTAACATGTTAGTCGAAGCCACATTTCTTAATTGTTTGAATTGCAAATAAATCTTTTAATAAACAAAAGTAATGATGTAATTAATAATTTTGAATAAATAAATAAACATTAACTTTTAATTTGTATTATTTCTAAAAATACAAATAATATATCCAAAAATTGAGAAAAATAGAACTAATTCATTTTAAAATCTTAAAATTACAAATAATATATCAAAAATGAAGAACAATAATACTAATTAATTTTAAAATCTTAAAATACAAATAGTATATCAAAAATTAAGAACAATAATACAAATTCATTTTAAAATCTTAAAAATACAAATAATATATCAAAAAATGAAGAAAAATAATACTAATTCATTTTAAAATCTTAAAATGAAAAAATATATAAAAAATAAAGAACAATAATACAAACAATATTAATTACATGCATAGAGTCGATCACACATAACACAAAGAGTCGATCACATTTCATAATTAACATATATATATAGAGTCGATCACACATAACACAAAGAGTCGATCACATTTCATAATTAACATATATGCATAGAGTCGATCACACATAATCACCGGTGTTCTTCGGGAGCTGCCCAATACAGATCGGCCAAACGACCTAGAGCTTCAGGCAGCCGCGCGCAACTGTTGCTGAAGAGCACGTCCAAATCCTTGCCGCATGGTGTCTTCCCATCGTATTCCGTCCATTCAGCCATTTTGCGTGCGTGTGCTTGAAATGGCGAGAGAGGAAGAACAGAGGAAGAACGAGGAAGAACAGAGGAAGAAGAGAGCGAGCAGTGGAAATGGCGCCCTCTGCCTCTTCGCGAAATAAAAACCGCCGCGGGAAGGCGAGAAGCCGATGTTTAGTCCCGGTTGGCCACGGGCACGGGGAATAAAGAGCCAATGGTCCCGGTTGGCCACGGGAACGGGGAATAAAGGACCAATAGTCCCGGGCGGCGAGGTCAACCGGAATTAATTCCCTCCACGCGCGGCAACGCGTTTCCCAAACCGCGACGTCTGACCTTCTGTCGCGGGTCTCCTGGCGACCCGGGAATAAAGACTCATTAGTCACGGGGCGCGACGCTTGGGGACTGATGCTGGCATACCGAAGGCCATTTTTCTACCAGTGACCCTACCGAGATACACAACATACCATGTCATCTGTGCATAGGACAAAAATACGAGTTTAGCATCGAAAGTGATAATAGACCGCAATAACTGTCAAAAAATAGAAGCATCAAGGTTTACGAATAAAATACGACAAATAAAGGAGTAAAAGTTATATGATGCAAGTGTATACTAACATTTTGTCAATCCTATGGTCTCGGCGGGAACGGACGAACGCCTTCTAGCGTGTTGAATGTCCGCGTGTCACGTTGCTCTCGTAGGTGTGCTTCTATGTCACGGTTGCTCGGTGGTGCGTGCCCGTGGAAGAACAAGCCACCCCGAGTGATGACTTCCGACGCGAGTATCATGCACATCCTCCGCTGGATGCGACGGAACTCAGCCCGCACATATTCATCCGGGGTGTTGGCCATCTTTCTGGTCAGGTCTCGGAGATGGCTTGGTAACAATACTTCTTGGGCATCCTTTAAGTACTCCCTCATCTTGCTCCGATTGCTTGAGGCAGGGGAAGTTTGTTACGTGGTTGCACACGTAGGCGCCTCGGACTTTTTTCTCCTTTTTTAGGGGCTTTCCTAAATCGGCGGTGAAGCCGTTGAGGGCATTATTAAGAATATCTCTTATGTCATTATAGTCCTTCTGCACCGCCCTACCCGCATCGAGATAAGTGCAAACCAACCAATGCGGTTCCATGATGATGAGTACTCATCCTCCGTTTCTGCGTAGAACATTTTGAACATGCCATCAATATCATCAATCGGAATACTAAGGAGATTCTAGAAAGAATGTAACGACGGGAAGCGGAGAGGACTACTTACTTGGGAAAGTATAGCGTGAGAATGGCGTTTTTATCCTTGTTATCTATCAAAAACGCCGTTATGTAATTCGTGATAACAACCCGGCCCGCAGGTGACTGCAAGTAGTTCTCATTCATGTAGTCG